>BPLT01000004.1:4490769-5132307 GCA_019656295.1 Rhododendron mucronatum var. ripense | reverse complement strand
ATATCAGAGTAACCGTTCGAAGGCCCCTCTCAGCCGATTTATGTGGCAAACATGGAGATTAACGTGGGAAGTGGAGATCGAAGGCATGCTCATCGTCTATAAATAGAAGAAGCAGGTGAAGAGAGAAGCCCCGACAAAAATTCATATCATCTGACAACTCATACAAAATGATTGCTCAGAGATTTATCATAGATTAGTACTTAGATTAGCTTAGAATAGGGTCTTTTTGTAAGTTGAAGGTTTATTTGCATATAAAATTACTTTCGATTAAATTCAAGTTCTCTTATTTTCCTTTAAGCATTTTCTTACCAAAGAATAGTCGTTTGTAGGTCCACTTTTGATTAAATTCAGTGTGCTTATATTTCTGCATTATTCTTGATAGAATCTTAAGAGTGTTTGCATACAAGCATACCTTTGATTAAATTCAGGTTTGTTTGTGTTCAATCATCTTTTCCGATTCGAAGCGCGTCAATCTCTTATTTGGTTGATACCTTAAGGAAAAATCTTCTTAATTGAGGTATTCGAACAGATAACACGGTTGCCTGATTCAAATTAGTTGTTTCAAATCATTTGGAAAGAGTGATTTCTTTTTAGAAGTTAGTTCTTTTCTGGCACGCCCGCATACAATCATTTGCCATTTGATTGAGCTAATTCAGCCCAAACAATTTTTGGCACGCCCGGTGGGACTCGAAGGTGTCAAAATGCCAAGGCTTCGAAAACAAATAGGGACACCCATTGGTAGTCTAATACCAGAAGAACAGGCTGTGCCTGAACAAGCCATAGAAACAGGAACGTCTAGCGACCCTGAGTTTCCTTAATTGGCTATGAAAGTGGAAGAGCTTCCCTATGAGGAGCCTCCTTACGAAATGCCTCCTTATGAAATGCCCCCAAAGTTCCAAGAGGGACAAGCCAGTGGTAAAGACCGCGATAAGGAGGAAATGTTTAGAGAAATGATGATAGCTTTTAGAGAAATGGCTCAAACTCAAAGAGCCATGATCAAAAGCATAAAAAATAGGTTGCCTAACCCAGAACCAGCAAGGAGTAGCCCAGGGAATGTTGGGCTAGATAATCTTGCTAAATCAAGCACTCACCAAAGTCCCTTCGAAGGAAGGCTTAGAGAGGAAGTTGGTAGGAAGAAGTTGAGGTCTGGGACAGGTAAAGAGAAGATGTACCCAGAGGAAATACCACAATCTTGGTATGAGCCAGTAAAGCCTACAAAGCCAGTTATGGAAATCCCGAAGCCATTTCATGGTATTACGATGGGGGTTCCAAGAAATGCTAGGGATAGGCAGAGTGTCAACCCCCTCTTCGAACCCACTCTTGGGGGATGGGAGGATGACATAGAACTAGAACGCGGGTATAGACCCGAAAGGAAGGATGATAACTCACAACCCTTTCGAAAAAATAGTTCAGCTGCCAAAATTCCTGTCACAGTAGCCTATGGGAGCCACAGGCCTGCTCGAGGTATAGCTGCACTAGACCAAATGCAGCAACCCTAGTATGGGAAAGTTCCCAGAGAAAACCAAGGGGATTTTAACACTGTAAGGGAGGCTTATAGAGATGATTTTGTAGAACCAGAGCCACCCATGGAAAATCAGGGACAAAATTTCCTCATAGGCAACCCAATACTAAGAGACCAAGTTATGGGTCTCATACAAGAAGTTTGTGGACCTCGGACTCGGGGGGTACAACCTCAGATCTATAGGAAGCCATACCCAGAATGGGTAGACACAACGTTTCAGATCCCTAGAGAATTTAAAATCCCAGATTTTACTTTGTTCTATGGGGATGGGAGACAATCGTTAGTAGAACATATTGCTAGGTTTTCTGCCCAATGTAAGAATTTGGCTCAAAATGGTTTCATGAAGTTGAAACTATTTCCAAATTCCTTGTCAGGACCAGCTTTTGCATGGTACACCAATTTACCACCAGGATCAATAACAGATTGGTTTCAAATGGAAGAAGTGTTCCATGCACAGTTCTTTAATGCTGAGCCTGAAGTCTCCATGGCAGACTTAGCTAGGCTAAGGCAGAAACCAGATGAAAAGGTAGCAGACTTTATATCTAGATTCAAAAGGGCAAAAACCAAGTGCAAACTCCCTCTGCCAGAGGCAGAATTTGTGAGGTTAGCACAAGATGGTTTAGAAAGAGAATTTCGAAAGAGGTTTGATTCTACAGAATTTAGAGATTTTGCAGACCTAACTTATAAGGTTACTAGATATGAGTCACTACTAGAGGAGGATATGGACAGACATAATTCCTCTTACCCAACATATTATAGAGATCCTAATTATGAGATAGATGCAGCAGAAATTATAGAACATGATCCTTGTGTTTGTGAGCCCTTAGTTCAAAAGAATGTTTCTCTAGGGCAGAAATTCAAGCAGAAAGAAATCACTAAAGTATATTCCTTCGATATAACTAAGGCAGATGAGATCTTTGATTTTTTGTTAAGAAAGAAAATCATTAAGCTACCTTCGAATGTGAAATTGCCAACAGTAGAAGAGAAGAATGGGAAGACCTACTGTAAATGGCATGACTCTTGGTCTCATTCAACTAAGTCTTGTAATGTGTTTCATGATAGGATTCAAGAGCAAATCAAGAAAGGAAGAATCAAATTCCCTGAAAAGACTATGGGGATGGATGCAGTACCTTTTCCAAAGGTGGAAGAAGTCAATACCAATGTACCTACTTCACTGGTTCGAACTGTCAAGAAATATTGGCAAGACAAGGAGGCCCCAGTGAACATGAATACTATTCAATATGGAAGAGGCAAGCCATACGCTGGCCACCCTCGAGGCATGGGAATGAGGCAGAATCACTATAGGCAAACCAATGTTGGTCTGCCTTCACAGAGATTTTCAGGTAATAATCATTTACCTATGTTAGAAGCCTCGTTTTTGGAATGTCTATGTGTGGGATGCAGAGCCAACTATCTGGTGTTTAAAGACTTGGATAGAAAAGGTGTGAGTTTCTTCCCTAAGGAAATGGGAATGAAGAGGATGGCTCCAACACAAACAAAGCCTAATTACAACAAGCTTTGGTCAGCTTCGAAGAAGGACGTGCCTACCAGCCCTGTCCCACCCATTCACAGAAGGGAGCTCCCACCTTCGAAGAAGGCCAACATTGGCCAGGCATCAGAAGCACAAGTGGAAGCCAAACAAGAGGAATTCACTTTGGTAAAGGGGGTTCCTGATTGGTTTCTGAAGCAAGTCAAGCCTGATTTGTTTCAAGGGTACAAAAATTCGAACAGAAGTGAGAATAAAACTTTCAAGCCGCCAAGTTCGAATTCAGGAAACTGGGTATTGATCAGGGATCCCAAGTCCCAAATACCTCAGATGGTCCCATTGCTCTCAAGAACGCAGAAAAGAAAGCTCCAGAGAAAGTATACACTTTTCCAGTCAGGAGAGTCTTCAACTGGGGAAGAATCAGGAAGAGGAGTAAGGCCTAATCCGAGGTTTGATAGGGCTAAGAGGGACCCAGAAGAATTTCGAATCCAATATCACAAGAGGGAAGCTTTGAAGAAAGTAGCTTCGGCCATGCTCGAAGAAGACCTTGACCCACCTTCTCCCAATTCATTGGCTAGTTATCAATCTGGGTTGCTAGAAGCCATGTTGGTAGAGCAAGAAGGGGTAGAAGAAAGCTCTTCCCCTATGGAGGTATCAACACAAGGAGTTGAAAGGGAGGGTGCTAAGGAAATCGACGCAGTTAAACCAGTAAAGGAAGTGGCCACAATCCAATTTGGAGGCCAACCAGAAGTACAGGTTAATATGGTTTACCCATGTTCTATGGATTTCTTCAAACATGGCCAGATGGTCAAAGACCAAGATGAGGCTTGGGGAAATCTGGGCAAGTCAGACAATTCGAAAGAAATACATAGTGAGGAGGAGTTAAATATCATATGTACCGATTGTGACCTGGAAGAAGTGGCTCAAATAGGAATGGACAGCAACTTGGTATGTGAAATAGAGCAGAATCAAGAGAGTTTGGAGGTAAGCTCCAGAGAGAGTGCTTGCTTTATACCAGATTCCATGTCAGACGTCGAGTATCCTTTGGTAATAGGTTTAAATTATGTGGAAATTTCATACCCATTTAAGCTGCCTACTAATGCTATGAGACAACATTTGCTTCCGTTATATATTACTGCTTATTTTGATGGAATCCCACTTAACAGAATCCTGGTGGATAATGGGGCTGCAGTGAACATTTTGCCTTTCCGAACCTTGAAAAAATTAGGAAAAGGAAAAGCAAAATTGATTCCAACCAGCACATCCATTGCAGGGTTTACTGGAGAAAGCCAGCATGCCAGGGGAATAATCTCCATTAGATTGGCAGTGGGTGGAATAGAAACTGACACTGCTTTCTTTGTAGTTGACACATATGCTAAATATAATGCTTTATTAGGAAGAGATTGGATTCATGTTAATGGATGTATTCCTTCCTCTATGCATCAGGAATTAATGATTGTTAAGTATGATAAGGGCAAAGAAGTGGGTGTTGAAGGAGTCAAAGCTGATCCTCATCCATTTAGTGCTACTGCAAATTTCGCTGAGGCAGAAATGTACAAATCAGATGTAGTTCCCTTGAGTGAACTACTCCAGGCCGCCACTTACCCAACCAACGAGCTGGAAATGGGAGAATTGGCAGAGCTGAAATCGAAGCTAAAACAAACTGTTGATTATGAATCAGACACCCCAAAAGATGATGCTGCTTGGATGTAAATCCAAAGAAGAGACAGAAGAAGAGGCCAACTAATTGGCTTTAGTGAGATATGTTGCTTTGGGGATCGAACAGAAGATTCAAGAGGACAACATATGGGAAGACGTTATGCAGGATAACAAGCCTCGTGAGGAGGAAATCCAGCTAACTTCTCACGAACAGAACGAAGCTCAAGACTTATTGGAGGAAGTAAGTTTGGGAGATGACTCGAACCCCAATCCAGTGTTTATTAATAAACAGCTTAAGCCAGATATGAAAGCCGGATTAATAGCACTGTTGAAAGCAAACAAGGAGTGCTTTGCATGGAGCTATAGAGAATTACCTGGATTGGATAGGGAATTGATGGAGCATAGGTTACCCATCAAGCCACAGTTTAAACCCGTGAAGCAACCAACCAGGAAGATGAATCCGGAAACCATTGCACGGGTCAAAAAAGAGATGCAGAGGCTTCTAGATGCAGGTTTCATCAGAACAGTCAGGTATGTCGAATGGCTATCTAATGTCGTCCCTAGTCCTTAAAAAGAATGGGAGTATCAGAATCTGTGTTGACTTTCGAAACCTGAATACTGCAACCCCAAAGGATGAATATCCAATGCCCAATGTGGACACACTTGTGGACAATTCAGCTGGACACAAGATATTGTCTATTTTGGATGGGCATTCAGGGCACAATCAAATTTGTATAGCAGAAGAGGATGTGCAAAAAACGGCATTTGCCTGCCCTGGAAACATTGGCATCTTTGAATGGGTCAAAATGCCATTCGGATTGAAAAATGCTGGAGCTACGTATCAGAGGGCTATGAACACCATTTTTCATAACGTAGTGGGAAGCTTTCTGGAGTGTTACATAGATGATATCATTGTGAAGTCAAATTCTGATGAGGATCATTTACAACACTTAGAGAGGGCATTTCGACAAATGAAGCATTATCAGTTGAAATTAAATCCAGAAAAGTGTGCTTTCGGAGTATCAGCTGGAAAGTTTCTGGGATATTTAGTCCACAGCAAAGGAATACAAGTTGACAAGAACAAGGCTAAGGCCATTATTGAGGCCAAACCACCTTCTACCAAGAAGGAGTTGCAAAGGTTTCTTGGTCAATTAAATTTCCTTCGAAGATTTGTATCTAATACTGCAGGAAAGACTAAAATTTTCTCTTCTTTGTTAAAACTGAAGGAAGGGGAGGAATTCAAGTGGTCCAAGGAGCACGATGAAGCCTTCGAAGCCATCAAAAGGTACTTAGCCAGCCCTCCTGTGTTGGCATCTCCCATTGGAGGAAAGCTAGTAAAGTTGTATCTAGCTGCAACACAGGATTCAATAGGGGTACTGTTGGCACAAGACAATGAAGATGGCAAGGAAAGAGCAGTTTATTATCTTAGTAGGTTTTTAAACTCCTGTGAATGCAAGTATGCTGCAGTAGAGAAATTGTGTTTAGCTTTATTTTATGCTTCCAAGAAACTCAGACATTATATTTTGCCCAGAGTAACTTATGTTATTTCTCAAACTGATGTAATTAAGCACATGCTTTCGAAGCCAGTGCTTAGTGGGAAGATTGGGAAATGGATTGTGTCTTTAATAGAATTTTGTCTTGAGTATGTACCTCAGAAATCAGTAAAAGGCCAAGCATTGGCCAACTTTTTAGCTGATCATCCTAATGAGTATGGGGCACCAAGAACATTGGAGGCTAAGATGGTTGAAATCAAGCCATGGAAATTATGGTTCGATGGATCGAGGACTGTTCAGATGGCTAGGGTGGGCATAATTTTGGAGTCCCCCAAGTAGGGCTGTCCAAAAAACCCACCCGACCGAACACCCGACCCGACCCGACCCGAAAATTCAGTATCGGGCGGTTTAAAATGAGACAGTCGGTCGGGTTCGGGTGGGGTTAGAAAGACCCGACAGTTTGTCGGTCGGGTTTCGGGTTGCTTATATTAAGTTTCGGGTCACCCGACCCGACCGAATTTCCCAGTTGCTATAAAAGAAAAAAATTTGGGGATTTCGTCATTAGGTTTCTCGATTTCTCATCTCAGTCTCCTCTCCTCTCCCTTCCGCCGATTTCCAGCCCCACCCAGCCCCACCACGGACGCCGACGGCCCCCACCCCACTCTCTTAGTCTCTCAAACCGGCGACCAAATCTCCGGCTAGTCCTCTCCGCTCGGACCGCTCTTGCTCTCGACTCTCCAGTCTCCACATCCACTCTCCTCAGTCCTCTCGATCTCGCAGCCGATCGAGTCGATCGACAACGGTCAACGGCTAACTCTACCACAGTACCGTGGTACGTCTCTCTCTCTCTCTCTCTCTCTCTCTCTCTCTCTCTCTCTCGCTCACAGTCAGTCTCCAGTCTCCAATCTCCATAGTTTTGATAACTATTGTCTGTTGGTTTTTAATTTTGTAGATCTCCAGATTCTCTGTGGACCACTCTCTCGTTCTCGTTCGCAGCCGATCGACGCCTAATCTGGTACTTCTCTCTCCCTCTCTCAGTCTCTCTCTCTCTCTGGAAGTGAGTGGCAGCGGCAGTGGTGGTGTACTGGTGGTTGATGGATTTCGTTTTTTAACTGTTAGTTTTGTAATTTGTTGGTAGATTTTGATGGAGTTCATCTCTGATCAGAGAGAACCAGTCTCTCTGTGTGTGCGTTCTTGTTGGAGAGACGACTGTGAATCTGTGATAGTGTGAATCTGTGATAGTGTGAATCTGTGATGTACTGATGTCTGATGTTTTGAGGGGAATATCATGTGCTCACGTTTGTATATGGTTGATTTATTGTATTGCATTTTATAATGCCTATTGAGTTCACAATTTGCCATATTAATTGTCCATATTAGTGCATCATATTAGATGTTAGACTATTTAGGTGTATCTAAACGTGAAAACAATTAGCTCAGTCTTTGGGTTCCAAAAGATTTAATTTTATAAATGTCAAATGGGAAGTACTTCGGTTTTTGTTTATTGCTACCACTAAATTTGGTTCCTCATATAATCTGCTGGTGTCTATAAACTAGTACAGACTTGCATTTGTTCAGATATTGCTACTAGCTTTGGCAAGTAGTGCTAATGTGCTATATAACTTATAGTACCTGTAGCTTAGTTCCTTTAAATTTACTTTTTACTTTTATGTTAAAAAGTACTCTGATTCTTTTAATTTAACTGATTGAAAGCCATCTGATCTGATCATCACTCTTGTTTGTTGTAGGTGATGGAGCATGAGCCAGTTTTTGATTTCCATCCTGGTGGGGAACTTGAGGATGATGTTGTTGATATTGAAGAACTTGAACTTCAAGGTAATCCTAATCCGGCTTTGACTACCCTTGCCGATGTTGTCAATGTTGAAGATGATACGGTACATAAAGTAAATCAAGTGAGGGAAAAAAATACCAAGAAAAGAAAGCTTCCACCTCAAACTCCTAAAGGCCCCAACCCAAAAAAAGATCGATATCGATCTCCTGCTTGGGATCACTTCGAAAAAATAATAGAGGGCGATGATACATGGGGTGAGTGCAACTATTGCAAGAAAAGATATGCAGCTGATAGTAAAAAACATGGAGTTAGTAATTTGAAAGCTCACATCCCCGTTTGCCCGTTATATCCTCTTAGAGACCAACATGGACAACCAAACCTTTCATTCAAAGTCAACGAGGGGGGGGGTGTTGACGTTGTGACAAGTGTATTTTCCTTTAAAGAGTGTAAGAGAGCTCTTGCAGAAATGGTGATTATTGATGAACTACCATTTAGGTTCGTTGAGGGGATTGGATTCAGAAAGTTTTGTAAGGTCCTGCAACCAAAGTTCACACCGGTCCCTTCTCGCCAAACGATTACTAGAGAGGTGGTTGCAATTAAAGACTACGAGAAGGGAAAACTGAAAAAATTATTAAAGGGCCGTAGGATTTGCCTCACCACTGATACATGGACATCAATTCAAAACCTTAACTATATGTGTCTCACTGCACACTTCATTGATGATGATTGGAATTTGCAAAAGAGAATCTTAAATTTTTGTCAAATTGAAGATCATAAGGGAGTTACAATAGGCAAAAAAATTGAGTCATTATTGCTTGAGTGGAATGTTGATGGTATTTTTACAATGACGGTAGATAATGCAAGTTCGAACGCCACGGCTATTGAGTACTTGAAAAGGAAAACAATGGATTGGAAAAGGACTGTTTTGGGGCATGAATATATACATATGCGATGTTGTGCTCACATTTTGAATCTTATTGTCGTTGAGGGGCTAAAAGATATGAGTGAATCTATTTTGCGAGTTCGTGATGTTGTGAGGTATGTGAGATCTTCTCCACATAGAATGGAGACTTTCAAGAAGTGTGTGGAGAAGGAGAAAATTGAATCAAAACAAACTGTGTGTCTTGATGTGTGTACTCGGTGGAATTCCACTTACTTGATGTTAGAAGTAGCCATCAAGTTTGAGAAGGCATTCCAAAGAATGGGGGAGGAAGACAGTAGTTTCATAAAATTCTTTGGCATAAAAGAAGGCGATGAGGATTTGTCATTGGATGGTGAGGGTGACCAAGGTGGGAGCCATAGCCATTGGGTCCCAACTCCAAGACAAGCGACTGTCCCAAACAAGCTTGATTGGAAGAAGTGCGGGTTGTTTGTTACATTCTTGAAACTTTTTTATGATGCAACCAAAAAATTTTCAGCTTCTCTTTTTGTCACATCCAATGTATTCTTTCATGAGTTGTTCGAGGTTGAAACCCGTATAGATGAATCAATCCTCAGCAGAGATTCTTTTATGTCTAAGATGGCAATTGAAATGAAAAGAAAATTTGAGACATATTGGGGGAATGTGGAGAGATTCAATCCCTTACTTTATGTGGCGGTGGCACTTGATCCCCGGTATAAGTTAAGGTTGGTGAAATTTTGCTATACAAGATCCAAAGGGAAGGCGGTGGGTGAGAAAATGGAGAAACAAGTGAAGGATGTTTTGAACAAGTTATATGATTTTTATGAAAAAGAGGGTGAAGTTAAACAAACTGTGCCTAGTGCAAGTTCAATGCCGAGAATGGAGGAGAATGAGGATTGTGATCGTCGCTTGAATTTAGCTAGCGAATTTGACACGTACTTGGAGGAGGAGTATTCTAGTGTTTGTTCCTCAGAAGTAGACAAGTACTTGGGGGATTTGTGCGAACGTAGGGACAGTCCAGATTTTGATATCTTGGTATGGTGGAAGAACAATTCCAACAAGTATCCAATCTTGTCAAAAATGGCGCGTGATGTATTAGCTATGCCCGTGTCTACCGTAGCTTCCGAATCAGCCTTTAGTACGGGTGGTCGCGTACTTGATCCATTTCGAAGTTCACTCTCACCGTCAATGGTCGAGACTCTTGTATGCACCCAAAATTGGCTTTTAAGTACGGTTCCAATCTCTCTACGACAGTCAATGGATAAAGTTGAAGATCTTGAACGAGGTAATTTAATTCAATTGATCTAGTCTACTTACTATTTAGTTTTTCTTAGTATTGTATTGAATTAAGTGTGGTTTTTTTTTTTTTCAGAACTCTTACAAACTGAATCAAGTGATGATGCAACGCAAGTTCTTAGGGATTGAGTGATGGGCCTTTGGACATTGGACATTGGTAAAACATTTAACATTATGTTATTTGGTAATCTTTGAAGTTTTCAATTTAGTTGTATGATTTTTCTTTCTATGTAACAGGTTTGGTCAGTTTACATGGGATTGGGGAGCACTTTGGAGTTGAACTACAGGACTAGTTTATTTTCTTATGAACTTGTGTGTTTGGTTGTTTTAAATTATTATAGACTTGTAGTTTTAATCACTTTGGACTTGTAATTGCTTGCCTCAGTTGCCTGGTAGACAGTAGTTGACTGAAAATGTTGTGACTGGTTGTAACCGTTGTATGACTGTTGAAAAAACAGGGAAGAGGAGTGACTAGGGAGGCTGGTCATTGGTGGGGTGGTGCCCACTGTGCCGTGTTTGGTTTGTGTTTTTTTTTTTGCCATGTGATTGTGTTTGGTTTCTTAATCTTGTTGGAAAGCACTTGCTGGAAATGTAGTAGTAGTCTAGTAGATAGACTAGTAGTCCAGTAGTGGACTGGAAAGTTGGAAGACTGGAAATCACTTGCTGGAAGCCTTGGAATGTGGTTGACTGGTTGTGTTTGGATTTTTTTGCTGATGAATGATGATGATTGGCTTGGTTATTTTCTTTTTGCTCATGAATGATAATTGGCTTGGTTAATTTTTTTTGCTCATGAATGTGTAAATTTATATGGCTTTGGTGGAAGCCCAAAGGAGGTCAATATCCTTGTGGCCTCTTATGAAACTTGCAAATTTAGGAGGTCAATATCCCAAAATAATTAAGGAAATGGGAAAAATAGCCTAGAAAAATGAATTCGGCCCAAAAAAAAATTAGGCCCACAAATTGGCCCAATCCGAAGACCCGACCGAATCCGACCGAACCCACCCGACCACAAACCCGTCCGAACCCGACCAGAAGTTCGGTCGGTTGCGGGTGGGTATTTCTCCAACCCGAAAATTGTCGGGTCGGGTCCGACCCGACCCGAACCCGAGCGAACCCGCCCGATGGACAGCCCTACCCCCAAGGCTTGAAGACCAAATATGGTTTTCGACTCAGTGAGGGACAATGCTCCAATAACCAAGCAGAATATGAAGCATTGATCATAGGGTTAGAAATTTTGCTGAAATTAAGAGTTAGTGTTGTTGAAATCTTTGGAGACTCCCAGTTAGTGATTAACCAGCTAAATGGGCAGTTTAAATGTACCAGTCCAGCATTAGCAATTTATTATCAGCATGCAAGGAAGTTGATGGAGCAGTTTTTTATGATTACTCTGACTTATATCATCAGATTCTTCAACGAAGAAGCTGATGAAAGAGCTCAAAGGGCTTCTGGTTATAAGGTTTTGTCAGAAAATGAAAGGGAATTTTGTCAACTAACTTTGAGGAAATCCCTGCCCATGTTAAACAATAGGGTAATTGGTTTCGAAGTGTTAGCTGATGCTCCCAATACTCAGAGAGTAGATTGGAGACAGCCATTGATTGATTACTTAACCAAGCCAGATGGTGTAACGGACAAAGCAACCAGATTGAGAGCTATAAATTATATCATGTACAACAACGAGTTATTTAAAAGAGGGATGGATGACCTTCTTTTAAAGTGCTTAAGCAAAATAAATGCTTTCAAGGTAATGGCTGAAGTCCATGAAGGGATTTGTGGGGCACATCAAGCTGGTATAAAGATGAGGTGGTTAATTAGAAGATATGGGTATTTCTGGCCTACCATCCTCAAAGATTGCATAGATTATGCAAAGGGATGCCAAGCTTGTCAAAAAACAGGCCCACTCAAGCATTTGCCAGTCACAGACTTACAGTATGTAATAAAGCCATGGCCCTTTAGAGGATGGGCTATGGATATGATTGGGATGATTTATCCTCCTTCATTGGAAAAGCATAAGTTTATCTTGGTAGCCACTGATTATTTCACAAAATGGGTGGAGGCCCAAGCCTGTCAGGAGGTCAAACAAACCCATGTCATCGATTTCATAAAGGAGATCTTCAAAGCTATAACAAAAGAGTGGTTCTTCGAAGCTTCGATGAAGGAGATCTTGTGTGGAAAGTTATCCTCCCTATTAGAGATAGGAGGGTCAGAACAGATGGATTAGGAAAATGGGCACCAACGTGGAATGGGCCTTTTCAAATCCATAGACTTTTGAGAGGGGGAGCTTACCATTTGAGAAACTTGAACGGTTATGTTCATCGAAGGAAGATAAATGGAAGACATTTGAAGGCGTACGTTCCTTCCATATGGGAATCTTTCCATAGGAGATAGTTAGTGGAGGATGCCTTTTTATTCATATACACCCAGTTGATCCACTAGTTTGGGTTTATTGTTCGTATGGTTAGCAATTGGTATACTTACAAGTTTTAGCTAAAATTTGATTTGTTTTCTTTGGATTGAAAGCTGGATTGTAGGATAGTATGAGTCTTGATTGATTAGGTGTTAGAGATTTCTTCTTTGGAAGTTCTTTAATACGATCATATTTAGCCAAAGTACCATACTAGCGTTAGAAGCCATAACCAAGTTGCTATACTGACAATCAAAATCATAAAGAATCAAGAGGGACAGAAACGGAGAAGTTCATTTCATTAATCTTAAAAAAAAAAAAAAACAAAAGACCCAAGTGGGTCTAAATGAAAAGGGAGGACCAGCTCTGGTCCAGAAGCAAAATGAGGATCATTTCTGATCTTCATAGTCCCAAAGGAGAATCTTTAAGAAGATCCTCCCTCCGGGGGACTTTTTGCTCATAAGCCGAGAGGACGGTCGAAAGATCATCCCAGGTCCTAGCCAAGCAAAGACGCGAAGCTGTCTCCACGTCCACCAGCTGACTTCAAAGCTGGGTAATCTCACTTCGAAGGGCCTGGAACTCAGTATGGACATCCCTCTTCAGCTCTAACATCATGTTGTCCAACTCCTTCGTCAGATGGGCAAAGAACATGTGTCATTAACACTTATTTATCTTAAATAAGATGTTAATGAGGGGGGTGTGTTTACATCCTAAAATATGACACCCAATGAGAAAATTACACGTGGCGCCGAATAGTGTGCCAGTTAGGCCCGAGATGCAGAGGATTGCGGGGTCTAATGATGGTGTTGTTTTAATGTTAAACGGTACCGTTTTAATTGGAACCGACGACGTTTGATAGTAATTAACGGTGGTTTTAAAGACGATTAAGTTCAACCGTTGATTAATCTTTAAAGACCATCAAACGTTGCCACTATTACTTTAATTTATAATGGAGTTAGATGTGATTGCAGGGAATCATTTGAGCCAATCATGTAACACTAGCCCACGTTTCATGAAAGCAGGGATACCACGATCCAGGAAATGGCCATGAACCCCATTATCGAAGCGTGGGGAGAGAGAAGAGTTCTGGAAATATCAGAGTAACCGTTCGAAGGCCCCTCTCAGCCGATTTATGTGGCAAACATGGAGATTAACGTGGGAAGTGGAGATCGAAGGCATGCTCATCGTCTATAAATAGAAGAAGCAGGTGAAGAGAGAAGCCCCGACAAAAATTCATATCATCTGACAACTTATACAAAATAATTGCTCAGAGATTTATCATAGATTAGTACTTAGATTAGCTTAGAATAGGGTCTTTTTGTAAGTTGAAGGTTTATTTGCATATAAGATTACTTTCGATTAAATTCAAGTTCTCTTATTTTCCTTTAAGCATTTTCTTACCAAAGAATAGTCATTTGTAGGTCCACTTTTGATTAAATTCAGTGTGCTTATATTTCTGCATTATTCTTGATAGAATCTTAAGAGTGTTTGCATACAAGCATACCTTTGATTAAATTCAGGTTTGTTTGTGTTCAGTCATCTTTTCCGATTCGAAGCGCGTCAATCTCTTATTTGGTTGATACCTTAAGGAAAAATCTTCTTAATTGAGGTATTCGAACAGATAACACAGTTGCCTGATTCAAATTAGTTGTTTCAAATCATTTGGAAAGAGTGATTTCTTTTTAGAAGTTAGTTCTTTTCTGGCACGCCCGCATACAATCATTTGCCATTTGATTGAGCTAATTCAGCCCAAACAGAGTTTAGATCTTTTTTTTTTTTACTTTTTTGATTTTTCTCATCAAGACAAATCAATAAGTCACAAAAATTTGACACAAAACTAACAAATGCAAAAAAAATTAAATAAAAACAAAAAAAAATCACTCTCGACTTTTAAACCAAACCTAGCCCAAGCCAACTACTAATTAAACCAAGCCAAAATGTAAAAAGCCGAACTTGGGCATACATATGCGAAATGGACAAATTTTGCTCAAGCAAAACAACTTACCTTTAAATTTTGCAAGAGCAAAGCAGCTTACCTTTACAAAGTGTGCTCGGGCATACCTATGCGAAATGGCAGTATGTCTGCCATGTATTTCGAATGAATTGCAATGCAATGGAAACAAAATGGAATTTAGCACTACAAATAATTTTGTAGGACACAGCCATACCCATAACTTCAGTACATCCATAGATTACATATCCTAAAGTCATACTTGCTTACCTTTACAAAACAGTTGATACATATCAACACCCATTCATCCATTTGTTAGTTTTTCGTCAATTTTTGGGGGATTATTGCTTCGTCATGATGAGAGGAATCTAAAAAGTAAAAAATTACGATCGAAACCTAATTTTTTTGAATAAAAACAAAAATAAGCCAATAAGCCAATTTTTTTCGTCTTTATTCAAAAAAAATTAGATTTTGATAATAATTTTTTACTTTTTACATTTGTTTCGTCACAACAATGCAATAATCCCCAAAAAATTAACGAAAAAATAACAAATACGAAAAAAATTTGAATAAGGACAAAAAATAATTCAGTTGTCTTATTTAGCCAAACAACTCCGTATACAAGTACAAACTCTAGATCAGTGAGATGCATCACATCAGTGCACGTGTGCTTTTTGCAACCTTACACACTCTTCCTCAGTCCTTTTTAGCTTTTCCCCATTTACTCGTTTTTTTAATCATTACAAATACATGGGTAGAAATGTAAAGTCACGTTTCCCGTTAACGGGCATTAGCTGACAAAAAGCAGAGGGGGGACAGTGCAATTTTAGAAACGTGAAGGGAGGTTTCTGTCTTTGTCAGAAACCTCGGGGAGGTCAGTGAAATTTACCCTAAAACGATCCACAAGTTCATTCAAAATGATCTCAAGAGTCCTTTTTTTTGTTTTTTTTGTTTTTTTTTGTTTTTGATCTAGGAACACAAAAATCCCCAGATTCCCTTTAAACAGCCCATGTTGATGGCAGTCGGAAAAGTTCGAAGACCATGAATGAAAATCTAAAAAATGAAACAGATGGGGCCATGTGGCCCGTCTCTCTTTCTCTCTCTCTCTCATCATAAGAGGTTGGTTGGAAATTGGGATGGCAATTTGAACTAAATCGATAGGTACCCAAATTGTAACCAAAATTTTTTCCCGAACCATAACCAAAAAATTCTCCGTGGGTGCGGATATGGTAGAAGATGTGAGATACACGAACCGAACAGAAATAATGAAATTACAAAAATACTCTTTATATATATGGTATCACGTCTAGGGTTAAAGATAGAAGCACAGCCCCAGTCACTCCCTTCTCTCTCTCTCTCTCTCTCTCTCTCTCTCTCTCTCTCTCTCTCAACAGATCTGCTGAAGATTTTGTGTTTAAATGAGTTTCTGATAAATTTTGTAGGGTTATGAGTGGAGAGATAATAAGAGTAATGATTGAAAGTAGAGGTAATGATTAAATGCCAATTTTAAATTGGCATTTAAAATTGAAAGTAGAGGTAATGAACGTAGAGGTAAAATTGTAAATGCCAATTTTACCCATGGGACTTTTGGGACCCACATGTCTAACCTTTCCCCCTATTTTCTCTTTTCATCACATCCAGCTGGTACCCATCTCTCGCCAAGAACTCCCATTTATATTAAGATAAGAAGCCCTCCATTCTCTCTTCACATGTGATTTTTTTAATTTTTTTTGTCTTTATTCAATTTTTTTTCTCATTTATTAGTTTTGTGTCAATTTTTTTGTGACTTATTAATTCGTGAAAAAAAAAACTATCTTTCTTACTTTTTTTTGTCTTTTCAAAAGAAAATTATGAGTTTAGATCATTTTTTTTTTACTTTTTTGATTTTTCTCGTCAAGACAAATCAATAAGTCACAAAAATTTGACACAAAACTAACAAATGCAAAAAAAATTAAATAAAAACAAAAAAAAATCACTCTCGACTTTCAATCCAAATCTAACCCAAGCCAACTACTAATTAAACCAAGCCAAAATGTAAAAAGCCGAACTTGGGCATACATATGCGAAATAGACAAATTTTGCTCAAGCAAAGCAACTTACCTTTAAATTTTGCAAGAGCAAAGCAGCTTACCTTTACAAAGTGTGCTTGGGCATACCTATGCGAAATGGAAGTATGTCTGCAATGTATTTCGAATGAATTGCAATGCAATGGAAACAAAATGGAATTTAGCACTACAAATAATTTTGTAGGACACAGCCATATCCATAACTTCAGTACATCCATAGATTACATATCCTAAAGTCATACTTGCTTACCTTTACAAAACAGTTGATACATATCAACACCCATTCACCCATTTGTTAGTTTTTCGTCAATTTTTGGGGGATTATTGCTTCGTCATGATGAGAGGAATCTAAAAAGTAAAAAATTACGATCGAAACCTAATTTTTTTGAATAAAAACAAAAATAAGCCAATAAGCCAATTTTTTTCGTCTTTATTCAAAAAAAAATTGGATTTTGATAATAATTTTTTACTTTTTACATTTGTTTCGTCACGACAATGCAATAATTCCCAAAAAATTAACGAAAAAATAACAAATACGAAAAAAATTTGAATAAGGACAAAAAATAATTCAGTTGTCTTATTTAGCCAAACAACTCCGTATACAAGTACAAACTCTAGATCAGTGAGATGCATCACATCAGTGCACGTGTGCTTTTTGCAACCTTACACACTCTTCCTCAGTCCTTTTTAGCTTTTCCCCATGTACTCATTTTTTTAATCATTACAAATACATGGGCAGAAATGTAAAGTCACATTTCCCGTTAACGGGCATTAGCTGACAAAAAGCAGAGGGGAGACAGTGCAATTTTAGAAACATGAAGGGAGGTTTCTGTCTTTGTCAGAAACCTCGGGGAGGTCAGTGAAATTTACCCTAAAAAGATCCACAAGTTCATTCAAAATGATCTCAAGAGTCCTTTTTTTTTGTTTTTATGTTTTTTTTTTGTTTTTGTTCTAGGAACACAAAAATCCCCAGATTCCCTTTAAACAGCCCATGTTGATGGCAGTCGGAAAAGTTCGAAGACCATGAATGAAAATCTAGAAAATGAAACAGATGGGGCCATGTGGCCCGTCTCTCTTACTCTCTCTCTCTCTCTCTCTCTCTCATCATACGAGGTTGGTTGGAAATCGGGATGGCAATTTGAACTAAATCGATAGGTACCCAAATTGTAACCAAATTTTTTTCCCGAACCATAACCAAAAAATTCTCCGTGGGTGCGGATATGGTAGAAGATGTGAGATACCCGAACGGAATTAGTTCGGTTATAGTTCAGCAGATACTAGAACCGAACAGAAATAATGAAATTACAAAAATTCTCTTTATATATATGGTATCACGTCTAGGGTTAAAGATAGAAGCACAGCCCCAGTCACTCCCTTCTCTCATTCTTCTTCTTCTTCTTCTTCTTCTCTCTCTCTCTCTCTCTCTCTCTCTCTCTCTCTCTCTCTCAACGGATCTGCTGAAGATTTTGTGTTTAAATGAGTTTCTGATAAATTTTGTAGGGTTATGAGTTGAGAGAGAATAAGAGTAATGATTGAAAGTAGAGGTAATGATTAAAGAGAGATAAAGAGAGAAATGAAAATATTGATTGGAGATAGTGTTGAATAATGATTGAAAGTATGGGTAATGAATATTTTTTGAGTTGAGAATTTTTTTTTCAAAAAGCTATCCAAACAAAGCATAAGAGTATTAACCACTCGACAGCCTTCAGACATCAATTCTCTTCGGAAGGACAAGCCCCTACTCGATTCTTCGATCCGTCTGCCATCCGTGTGTGTTTGTGTGTGCGTGTGTTCGTCTCCCTCCCTCTCTCTCTCTCTCTCTCTCTCTCTCTCCCTGTGTCTCTGTCTCACACACACAACCTGTTGATGTTAATTCAGTTTTTTTTTTCCTCATATATTCTTTTTGGATTTTGCTCCTACAATTAGCCGAAGAAGAGGAAATCAAAAGAAAAACAAAGGAGCTCGTTCCAAGAGTTCAACCCATGCCCTATTTTGACAGGCCTTTCATTTCTAGAAAATAATATAAAGCTTTCTTATCGACAATAGATACTCCCTTCGTCCATTTTTTAGAGTCCAGTATTTCATTTTGGGTTGTTCCTTAATAAATGTCCATTTTGTAAAGTTAGTGGGTAAAAGTTTGTGAATTTTCTATTTTACCCCTAAAAGTAGATTCCATTTTGAAAAGTTAGTGAGTAAAAATGTAATGATGATGTCTCTATAGAGAGTAAAAAGGAAAAGTGGAGGTAAAAGTTGATGTAAAATGTGTAATGATGATATCTTTTTAATAAGTTGAAGTTACGAAGCGGGACACTTAAAAAGGGACAGAGGGGGAGTACATCATTTCTAAAGTCTTCTGCGCTACCATAGAGTTTTATTTTCAGTTTGTATGGTGTTCGTTGTTCAGAAAAGTAGATCGCAGTCAAATAGATTCAATTTTGTTTTCATAGGGTAGATCTCAATTTTGTTCAGTCTTATTTCGGTAACCCAAGCGGTTTGAGGATTTGGTTCGGTTATGTTTTGTTTCTCTTCTCACTATTCAGGTATCAGTTACGAAAATCCCTATATCTGCCCCGAATGTCATTCGTAGTTGGAGATGGGTTTATTTTGAATGGGGGAATTACGGTTCAGTGGAACAAGAGGCAAATAAGTTCCAAGTCATGGACTACTTTTTCGAAATTATGAAGTAATGGCACTGAAACAAATAATTACCAAGACATGGTATTTCAAACTTACACAAACAAAAATACCCCTTCCCCTGTACGACATTTCATTGGCTGCTTTGTCCTTTATACGGTGTAAGAACAAAACACAAATCCCCCTTCTCAGGATCTCAACCCCTTCAACACCACCTCCATCTCACAGCCAAACCCACCTCTCTTTCTCTCTCTCACTAATTAATGCCCATTAATTCCACCAATTTCCCTCCCACCCCTTTATTATATACACACATATACTCATACACACACCCACCATTCCCCCCATCCCTCCTGTCCGGCAGAGAGAGAGAGAGAGAGAGAGAGAGAGGTAGCCATAGCCACCCCCACCTTCGGTTCACCACCATAACCGCTGCCGGCGACCACCATCTCCTACCACCATAACCGGCCTCCCTCTCGGCCAGCCTCCTACCGCCGTACCACCCCACCTCCCCGGCTCCTCTCCTCCGGTCCAGTCACCACATCCACCTCACCTCCATCTCTCGGCCCTCCTCCACCATCGATACCTACCACCACACACCTCCCTCACTTCCCCAAATCCTATTCTAGTGTCGAAATTTGAGATTTAAGTCGTCAATTTGAGGATTTCAAAATTAGGGTATCTCTCTCTATCCTTTGTAAATGTATGTATCTATATGTGTGCGTGGGTGTGCTTTTTTGCTGGAAAATCAGAATGATACCAAGGGGGGTATATTAGTCTTTTTATGTGGCCCTTTTCATGTATTATGAATTAGTTTTCTCCATTTCATATCTAGAGGAATTTCACAAAAACTACTCCATGACTTGATACTTATTTGCCCCAAGAACCACTGAACGGTAGTTCCCCCATTTTGAATTGAAAGCGCCACCAATTGGAGGAAGAAAACATTGTCACACCCTCGATTTTCTATATAAATATAAATAACTTTTCATAATTAAAATCCTTACAATAACATACATCAAACCCCCAAAGAGTTTTACCCAAGGCACATCGGCCCAATAACTTGAAATTACAAATAGTGAAGGAGAAAATTAAATAGTTTACAAATACCCTATTGTTAAATAGCTGAATTGAAGTTACAATTACATCCTTTAAAGAAATCCAAAAGAATGATAATGCCATGTTCTCATGTCAGCTTTCAAAGATTTCCAATCAATGCATGCACAGCACTCCATGCTACAGCTCCGAATGTACACCTGAAAAATGAAGGGTTGAGCAAACACGCGCCCAGTAGGAAAATCTCTACAAACTTTATATGCAAAAGAGAAGATTTGAACATAAAAGACTGAAGTTGGAAACTATGACTGAGAATGCAACCAACGCAACTTCATGAAGGAACTCAAGGCTTAGGGGCACTTCACTTGTCATTAGTCAATCCATTAGTCATCTCTTACATGTCCTTATTGATCAACTCCATATCGCACACTTCTACGGTTAATGACCCTCATTCCGGGTCTTAAGGACCCCGTACATCTCTCATTGATTCCCAATATGTACTCCAGTAGTTCTTCCTCCATCAACATACCGACTAAAGAGCTTAATAAATTTTCTGGGTCTTAGGGCCCCATATACCCATAATACATTTCCGGGTACTTGTGACCCCGTACATCCGTCCTACATTCCGGGTGCTCATGACCCCGTACATCCGATTCAAGTTCCGGGTATCAAGACCCCGTATGCCAATTACTACTCTTTTGTATTACCTTTCGTCATATGTGTTTCTCATGCTCTGATTGCACCATTGTAGATAAAGAGAGATTGATATTAAGTACACGGTCCACATACCAATTCATATTTCCAATCTATTTCCAAACTAATTATCCTGACTCACTCCTCATACTACATGGCATAAAGTATTAAGTTCTCGCGTCCGCTTATGATTCGTCCATGCTCCCATCTAACGATCAACCTTATCAACACGCGTATTTAGTTTTAACGAGTTCTCCCCACCAATCTTAATATCTCATGTATTCATTAATAGTTAAATGAGCGCTCCAATAAAATGTTAGAACAACAATTTATTTCATACGATCTTTGTATTCAATGCAACGCGAGCCAACGAATAAGGATGACCAAGGAATCATTGGAGTGCGAACAACAATGCTTGGAAGTGATTTAGATTAGTTAAAGGTATGTCGGAAATGAATGGATGTCACCGCAATCAAACAAGGAAAAGGAGAAGCAAAATTGTCCAAATATATACAGTGTTATCGATACCCTTGAAAGATGGTATCAATAACAATGGGTAAAGACCGGATAAAAACATGATGTTATCGATACCATGAAGGAAGGTATCGATAACAATGGGGTCACTATCATTCCAGACGCGAGGGTATCGATAACGATGACAAAGGTTATCGATAACGATTGATTTTCTGGACTTTGAAACATGATGTTATCGATAACAGGGAAAATGTTATCGATAACGATGGCCTTCGGGCAGATTTTCAGCTGATCTTTCTCAAACAAAACCCAACCCAAAACAACAATCCAAGGCACGATTTATGTACGAAATCAACTCAAGAACATATATAGAGTAAGAGAAATCCCTACCTCGAGGGTTAAGGCCGAAATCAAAAGATCACCCAAGCCCTAGAACTTCAAACTCTGAACCAAGCCGAATACGAACCATCGAGCTCCTACGAACGCGATTCGAGCTCCAATATGTGCAAGGATGGAAGATTGGAAGGAGTATTGTATGGGTTTTGTGCTAGTTTGGAGGAATTTGGGTGGGAGTGAGAGATTTAGAGAGAGAGCCGAGAGGGAGATGAGAGGTCGGGAGAGTGGGAGTGGGATTTTGGGAAAATGATTTTCCCCCTTTTTCCCAAACACATGACACACACACACACATACATATATAGCCCATATCACACACACACCCCTCAAGTTTAAAATTCCATCACTTTAATCCCAAAATCAATATCCTCCACCAATTTCTTCATTTTATTCCACATAACACATTTTAAATTTATTAAACAAAATTGCAGGTCTCTACAAACATGACAATCTATTTGTTGGTAAGGTGGAAATTGAGCAGTACACCCACCTCACGAGGACTCGGGGGGCCAGCAGGATGGACAGGGCCCTAAGGCCCCGTTCCAGAAACACAATAAGAACTTATTTTTTGTGTAATAAGAAGGCTTATTCCTGAAAAATAAGAAAGCTGGTACTTATTTTGGAAGAATTTATATAGGTACCGATCGGTCGGGGAGGGAAATCGTACCGGCGGCCGCCCCGGGCCGTCTTCGGCCACCGGACGGCCGATTCAAGCAGTCCAAAAACTCTAAAAAAAAACCCAAGGGGTCCACGTGGGAATCAACGGCATCCGAGGTGTGTAGAGTGCTTGATCCGAGCACCCCTTTTTCGTGTAGGGTGTTTGATCATATATACACGAAAAATGGATGCTCGGATCAAGCACCCTACACACCTCGGATGCCGTTGATTCCCGCATTCGCCCCCTTGATTTTTTTTTTATAGAATTTTTGGATGGCTTGGATCGGCCGTCCGGTGGCCAGAGACGGCCCGGAGCGGCCGCCGGTACAATTTCCCTCCGCCGGCGCCCATTATCATAGCAACAGTCTTATTTTTTGTACAAGGCAACTTCAAGCTCAAAAATTATGTGTTTATGCAAATAATTTTCTTACCACTATGGATCTTGTTTGATAGATCTCATTGAGATCTTTAATACGATGCAAAAAAAATTGATTTTTTTTTTCATTTACATTATTTTTGAGTTTGAAAATGTTAAAGGAACTTTTTATTTGGATTTTGTGGAATAACCTTTCTTATTTTTGAATGAGAAGTGGCAAAATAAGTACTTATTTTTTAAGAAGGTTTCCGGAACGGGGCCTAATTCGGCACAGTTTCACCGCAAAACACCGGCAGCGGACCTCTGTCCTGATTTCCCTGTCCGAGTCCCCTGTCCCACACTTCCCCTTCTGCCACGTAGCCACACCAAACACCCATCCAACTTCCCTCTAACTCTATTACATACCAGTTAACTCTATTACGTATAAAACTTTCCTTTGTTGAGTTTTTTATTTTTTTTAATTTTTGTGGGACCCATTACGAGTCTTATAAAAATGATTTAAATTTCATGTTATTTTTAAAATATTTTGTATGGGTTCTTGAAAAAAATAAGTTCAATCCGTTATCGTTATCAATGTGATTGTTTCAGAATTCGTAGGTGCCCTACAAATTTTGTAAGTGCTCCAATTTTCAACCTGTTTGAACCGATGCGAAGATCTTATTTTTTTTATCATTTCACTAAATGGTCGTAATGAATTTTTGGTTCTAAGGCCTTTCAACGAGCACCCTAAAACTCTTTATTTTGTTTCAGGGTTCTCTTAGAGTTCCTATTGAAGGCCTTAGAGCAAAATATTCATTACGACTATTTATGATGAAATGATAAGAAAAATAAGATCTTCGCACTCGTTCAAACGGATTGAAAATTGGAGCACTTAAAAATTTGTAGGGCACCTACGAATTCTGAAATAGCCATATTGATAACGGATTGAGCTTTTTTTTTTTCATGAACCCAAAAAAAAATATTTTAAGAATAACTTGCAATTTAAATCATCTTTATAAACTCATAATGGGTCCCAAAAAATCAAAAATAAAAACTCAACAAAAGAAAGTTTTGTACATAATAGAGTTAACTGGTACGTAACAGAGTTAGAGGGAAGTTGGATGGGTGTTTGGTGTGGCTATGTGGCAGAAGGAGAAGTGTGAGACCGGGGACTCAGATAGGGAAATCGGGATAGAGGATCCGCTCCCTGAAACACCACCGCATAATCCTTTTTTTTTTTTTTTTAAATTTTTAATATCCATACCACATGCCGGATTAATTTTGGGATATTATTTATGGAGGGATTAAGATAAGAGGAGGTATTATTTATGAAAGGGATAAGATAAAAAGTTATCGAATGACTATTTTGCCCTTGTGCAGTCCCAAATTAGATTATTCATTATATTAAATATACAATTACAAATTCAATAAAATTACTAATACTTTTTCACAATTACTCAATAATGATTTAGTTTACTAATAAATAAATTAATTTAATAATTATAAATTAAAATTCATTTTTTGAAGTGTTTTTTATTCATATCATTTTTTTAACATGGAATGTAAAAATGTTAATTTTGGTTTTTAATTATATGTTTTTTTTTTTGCTGAATGGTTAGTATCCAATTTTCCTATTTTAAAATGTTAGTATCCACTTTATTTGCATGGGTTTATTATTTGTCTAAAAAGATGAGTTAACTTAATAAGCCAACATATGATACAAAATTAACAACTCGATTCCATTGAATGGATCCACACAAATGCTATAAACGGGGAGAAATTAATACAATTGACATTAATTAAATCAAAATATATTAAGTGCTCCAATTTTCAACCTATTTGAACTGACGCAAAAATCTTATTTTTCTAATCATTTTATCCTAAAGAGTTATTAATTTTTGTCTCTAGAGTTTTCATAATCAAATATATACGTACTCTACAAGGTCTCAAATCAAAAAAATTATGTGCTTCAATTTTTAATCCATTTGAATCGGTGCGAAGATCTTATTATTCTGATTATTTTATTTTAAAGGGTCATAATTAATTTGTCTCTAATGCTCTCAACATCTACTAGATGTTTTACAAGGTCCCAAATAAAAAGTAGATACAAATCTCATCTAGGTAACTAAGGGATGAGGAGGGGTGAAATGGTAAAAAAACCCAAAGGGATTAAGGAGTATTAATTGTACCCACCTCAAAACCTATCCAAAAATTATACTCCCAAATGGCTAGGGGGTATTAAATTCGAAGAGGTATTAACTAATACCCATCCTTTTGGCCAGCCAAGGATACAGAGGTATGAATTTGCTTATCCGCCCACAGTAGCTATCACCCTCTCCGTATACAACA
Source organism: Rhododendron mucronatum var. ripense (assembly GCA_019656295.1). Taxonomy (NCBI): domain Eukaryota; kingdom Viridiplantae; phylum Streptophyta; class Magnoliopsida; order Ericales; family Ericaceae; genus Rhododendron; species Rhododendron mucronatum. Next base: position 5,107,129 of record BPLT01000004.1, on the reverse strand, counting down.
TCAAATTGGGCCTAAATATGGAGATACATTTTCATTTTGGAGAACAAATTTCTAAAAAATATTACGGATCCCTCCAAGATTCTCTCAAAAGGTACAAAGAGTGAAGGAAAAAGAGAATAAATTACTAACACTGTGTTTGGTTTGCAGTTTTGAAATTTATTTTTGAGATAAAAAAGTTCTATAGGTTTGCGTATTTTTTTGTCTTTAGTAAAAAAAATTTAACATTTTAACAAACTCTTTTACTTTTTAAATAGAGGTACGCTATGTGCATTCAAAAAGTAAAAACTTTGACAAAAAATCACTAAAGAAGAAAAAACACAGATGACGAAACAGTCAAAAATTTTGAAGAGATTATTTCTGTGAGGAGAACCGAACAAAGTGTTTCATCTTTCCTCATTAGAGTGTAACTAAAGAGAGCATCCACAGTGGAATAATAAAAAATTGTCATATCAGCTTTTGGTTATTCAAGATGCTAATGTTAGCAATATAGATGTCCACAATGACATAATCAAAATTGAATAATCAAAACTTGCCACATCACCTTTTCAACCTATAAAAATTTAAAAATTGTCACCATATAAATCATGTTTTTAAAAATAGTTTTCAAACTAATAAAAACAGGTTATTTGAAATAGAAAATAATTTTTTGAAAACATTTATTTTGAAGAAAAAAAAACTTGTCGGAAAAGTTTTTAAAAAATAGTTTTTGAAGAAAAGACATTTTTAAAATAGCAGTTGCAAAAAAATAAAAACTTCTTTTAAATATGAGAGAGAGAGAGAGAAGGTTTTTGTGTAATGATGAATGTACTTGATTAAGAAAATATGAGAACTTTGGTTATTGACAAGAGATTGCTAATTTTGATTATTCAAAGATCAAAATTTGATGAGTTGATAAGAAGTTAAGTTTGATTATGCCACTATGAGCACTTTTTTGAGAAAATATTACTAACATTAGCAACCCTGGTTTTAATTATTTTACTACTGTGGATGCTCTAATGACATAATCAAAAGTCATAACATCAGCTGTTGGTTATTCATTTAATGAATTGCTAAACTTAACAATGTTGAACTCCACAATGTTCCATAATCAAAAACTCATTTCTAGTCGAAAGATATAGAGAATTAGGAATAAATATAAGTAAGTGAGTCTATTGATAGTAATGGGAGGAGAGAGAAAGAGAGATAGCGTCGTCCCCATCAAATTTGGTTATCCAAAGAAAAAATGGCTAGGTTCGTGATTGTGCCCTCCTTGTGCTTGTTTTGATAATTCATCAAAAGTGCTACACAAATAACGGTTGTGTAAAACTCTTTGCACAACTGATCGCTACCTGTCCATTGTTGTAATGGATGATCTAGATTCGCTCAGGGAATAAACTATTCGCGCGAATAATTTACTTAAAATATGGACCGTCCAAATACATCTAGACAGCCATAATTTATTACACAATACACACAACGGTTGTGTGTAGCATTTTTTATAACCCCCAAAGTGCAAGTCAAGTTGGGATGCTATGCATTGTGCAAAGCTGCTGTTACAACCAAATGACGAAACCAATCATTTTATGGAAAATCAATCAAAATTGAACACTAACCAACCTCTACAAAGTAACATTTTACATAGAAGAACAAACCTGATCACCAAATCTGATACAAAGTTTTTAACTCAAATACGCATCAGTAAGTATAACTTAATAAAAGCTAGGAGTTGGAGTTTTCTAAGCATGCTTGTCCTCTTCAAAACCTCGATCCATTCCATCCGAGAACTGCTTGGTATAAACACGGTGGCGTCTCTCCCTCCCGTATATAACCCAGAAAACAAGAGAAAGCATAACAGCAACAGAAACCATCACCAATCCTATATAGATCCACTCACTGTACCGCTGCAGACCCGGACAATGATACAGATAAATGTCGGTGAAGGTTTGTCGTGCGAATGTGCAGTCTTGCAGATCAACAAGGAATGGACCATAGTGGTATAATCCATAGCTCACATTCACTCCGGCTGTCATTTGGTTATAGATTGAGGGGGTCAAACGCCCCGTTGTTGTGCAAATGTCATTGGCTGAAACCTGACAGACATAGTTTCTCCATACCTGCAAGAAATGAGGGATACAGTTTAAGATTTACATGTGATTTTGGCAGTTTGACAAACCTATCTGTGGATTTCTAGGTTAAAACCAGGTTGTTTTGTATTGTGCTCATTTTATGTTCCCTCTCTTCGCGTTTTGGGCACTAACAGTGAAACTTTGAAAACATACCGCATCATGATAGTGTGTTTAGGCAACTTGGGAACACCGTGTACATTGTTTAAAACCAGCTTAGGTTGGTATTGTTTTCGTGCTATATTACTGTTTTGGGAAACAAAAACAGTGCAAAGTTTGAACATTTTGACTGAGAAAACCTGTGTTTTGGGTGAAAACTCCATGACTTCCCAAAACAGTTTTTGGTAAGTAGAAAAAAAAAAACCTTTCTACTGTTTTTTATTTACATAAAAAAATTCTTGAAACAGTTCCCCAAACAATTTTTCTATGTTTCCAAAGAAACCCAAATAGAAAATCAAAAGTATCAGTTGACCAATCTCGGGATGCTGGGCATAATTTCTTAAACAAATAGAAAATCAAAAGTATCATTTGACCAATCTCGGGATGCTGGGCATAATTTCTTAAACATCACAAGGACCTATGAATTTTGCGTTAGTATGCTGATTTTCTATTCCAATGTTGAATGGCTTTAAAACATTGAAATTTACCTCTGTAGCGTTGTTCAAGTCCACTTCACCAGAAGCACAAACTCGATTAGTCAAATCGGGATTATATGGGTTGCACAAGGTCGGCATCAAAGGGCCGGACTGATTGTAGAATAGCGGGGTAAAGTTGGGGGCGAAGTTGATATTCGAGACATTGGTGATGACCTGGTTAACCACGTTGACGAGTTGGGAAGTGACTTCCTTGCTACGTAACAAGGTTTCCTGGGCTGTGGCGTTGTCCATACAAGGCAGTATATTGTCTAAAGCCGTATGTGCGGTTGGATTTTGGACCCACTGATCCATTGAGATGCAAGTATCTGCAGTCACACTAAATATGACAAGCAAATAACAGTTATATTACTGAAGAGTTGGTTAGATATACTTCAAATGGAACTACAAGACTTGAAATAGGCATATATTGGAAAAGAAACAATGGAAGGGCTTTTTCTAAAATTGAAAATGGAAGGGAATTGATTGAGATAAGGTCAAAGGATGCATTTAGATGCAACTCGAAGAAGGTGTGGTGACTGGTGAGCAATGCTCATCATATACATATCCAGAAAATGAGATCCCACGCAGAAAGAGAGAGAATACGAGGAAAAGCTGTTTCCTTTTCAACTGCTAGAATTTCAGTGGTGATCGTTCTGCATTTCTAGATACCTCTGGCTTTTACAAGGTTGTGCCTTGCCCTTAGGAGCAGAGTCATGTATGGACCATGGGTCTGCGGCCAACCCCAACTTCTGAATAATTACAGTACGGCATACTGCTCAAGCATTTGAGATATTAGCACATATGATCTCATTGCACCTAATACTGTGAGTCCACCAATTTTTACCTGGAAGGTGATCAATTTGTGTGCATGTGTTTGGAGTCCTAATAAGACCTTCACACCTGACACCATTCGGGTAAGTAGTTAACATATAAGTAACTGGACACAAAACATGACTTGTTCATAAGAGTCTACTTGTATTGGTTCTCCATCCCTCTCTTGATGGCTACCATATGATAAGGATTACATTCTCTTAATATGTAATTACTCAGTATGTAATTTCACCTAACCAAGTGATATTCATCTCATGTGTAAGTCGAGTTAAGAGGAACAAAATCACAATTTGTTGCTGTTGTGTGTTTGCATGCGTGCAGTGGTGGTGGGGAAAGAGGAAAGAGATGACGCGTTTGAAAGCAAAGAAAACTCAATGTCAAAAGAAGGATAATTTGAAGAATGCAATAACTTACTTGTGTAGAAGAAGAAATACACCGCACAAAATAAAGGTTCCGGTTACAAGTATCCATCCAATGATCACCAAGCTGCAGCAAGTACCATAAAAGCATTCCTTGAGAAAGATAATAGAAATGTACTGGACCAGAATGTGTACCATGGAAATTGAGTTTATGTAAAGAACTAAAGATCACAGTCTCACTCACATGTACACGAGAAATTGCATCCCAAATATTGAGAATACTGGACCACAAAATGGACAAAACAACAATTCAAGTATCACTAAACCAATTTTGATACAATAGATAAAGGGAAAAGCTTTGGTTAAGGGCAGAAGGGGCGTACAGAATCCAAGAAATGTCAAGACAAGCATAACAGCAGCAATTACTATAAGAGCCCGTCTACTGCAAAAGAGAAGAGTCCCATTATGTATTTAAAAGGCTAAAGTCAAGGCACTAGAATAGGACAACAGAAAGATTAAGAACTTGTCATTTACACAGAATCCAAGAGATCTTTTATGTTTCCTGAGTTATCCGATGTTCGAACTCTGAGGGTGGTAGCAGAAGAGTTAATCTTGCTTTGAATCTCATCGATGTCAGTTCCGACATTAGAAGGTAAAAAAACTCGATCCACTCCAACTTGCTTAGCTGCTGAAAGATACTCAGAAACATTGTTAAGTTTCTCCACAGTTGTTTCGGCTTGATTCACCACATAGTCCAAGGTTGTTGTCGTACTATCGTGAAACTTTTGTTGACCCGTGTACAAAACAACACATCCAACTCTGAGACCACAAAGTAAAATGATAGCATGGTCAGTGGGGATCGAGAAACAAAAATAATGGAGAGAGGAAGAGAGAGTAGTATATACATTGCTGCAACAGTGAAGAGTATGAGGAAAATAAGAGAGAGAGCGTAGGCTGTTTTGGAGTAGCCGTATGGCTCCCTTCTACAACAGCAATAGCAGAGACAGATAAGAGATAAGCAGAGTCCAAAGAGGAAAAACCAGATAGCCGCAATGATAAAAAAAGGAGCAGCAGTAAACCCCACAGACTGCATGTCAAGAGAAAAGAAGTTAGTAGAAATAAATTAACAAGTAAAGAAACTGACTCTTATGTCAGCTGTGTTTTAAATCGTTGTATTGTTTCAGGATATGAAACAGTATCGGCAATATGGCCATGTATCTACCAATGTCAGATAGTATTGGCCAATACAAAGGTAAATAACAGTATTAGAGGTCCAAAATCGCATTCCATAATTCCCCATGGGATAAGTAACGGCCTATATTTAGAATATATAGTCCCCAAAGGCTGAACTAGTAAAAGATGTACATGATGTTGCTTTTTAAAAATTATTTGAACTGTTAAACTCTAGTGAGAGGCTCAGTGGAAAATTTGAATGTTCTAAAAGTCATTTCCATGTGGACTATGAATTAGTTAATCAAACAAAAAAATCTTATGGTCAAGATTTGTTGTCAGTCAACGTGTTTATATTCACAAGGAAAGTAAGAGGAATTCACTGGCTTTACGAATGTGGTTACTCCAAGCACCATAAAAACATCAATGTAATTGTGATGATGGTGTAATACTTTATGTCACTAATCATCTAATTGAAGTCAAGGTTCAAAGCTAGAACAACTCGTCTCATTCGAAAAGGAGATAAAGACTCAATTCCCTCTACCCAATCTACTAGAATTATATGATTCACACGGCAAGGATCCTAACTTGATTCTCAACATGTTATACATCGGGTAGTGTAAGTCCAATTCAATGCCAAGGATTTGGACCAAAGAAAGAGTATCTGCACGAGGGAAAACATGAATGCAAATGGTAACCAACATCCATTCTTGAATCAATACCATTACATCATTGTTGCTTACAGATGGAGTTTGATCATTTATTGTGACTGATTCAATGTTGTCTTATTTGGATGAAGAAAAATAAGCCGATAGCCTATTTATAATAGTAACGATACATTTGTTTTTTTTTAAGGTAGGAAGATTCATTGGAACTAGCAATGAATTTGTAATAGCATAAGTACATTGTAAAACCTTCACATCTCCACCAGAAACCTTTTCCCTGAATTAGTTTTGGTACTTTTCATCAGTGGGGGAGCTACACAATGGCTGGGAGGGGCCATGGCCAACCCACCCCCCCCCCCCCCCCCCCCCCCTTTTTTTTGCTATTTATACCTTTGTAAATGCATACGTAGTTGATTTGTACTCCCTCCCTCCTTGGATTAAAGTTTTTATTATTAGTGTTATGGATAATTCTTTTGATTAATAGTATATATTATCTATAGAAATCATGGAACTTGGAAGCTGGCCTAGCTAGTTGGGTGCTTAGCTAAGTTCAAGTATAGTCAATGGTTCAACTCTTGCTCATCGCTAATGTACTCGTTCTTTTACCTTTCATCATGAATACGAGGTCTTTTATTTTACAAGGTCCGGTCTCTTCCGAATTGAAATCCTTGACTCTGACACGGCTTTTCATGTTTCAAATTTGAAATTGAAGTAGCATGGCAGCATCTAGCCGTACAACAAATTTAAAACCTCATTCACTGATAAATATAAGCAAAATAGTAGACTATTGAAAGCATAAGTTGCATTTTAAACAGTTTGTTTAATTTCTTAGTACATGTAATCTAAGAGATTGTATTATGCAATTTAGGGAATACAGTCAGAAAAGTTATCCGTGATTTGCGCTTGCAATACAGCCGCTCCATGTGAAAAGATTTGTTTAGTGTACCCAAATCCCTCTTTTATGCCCAAAACAATAGTCAACTACGATTCTCTTTATTTAATAGAAAAATGCCACTCACTTCCACCAAGGAAAAAAAGAGACAGCATCAATTATTATTTGCAACTGCTGAGTTATACCCGATTGTGGGCCTTCACAGGCTCACTTTAATGATCGGAATTGTTTATTTTGTAGAATTTAATCAAAACATCAACCACAACACAAATTACATTGATAGACTATCATTTGATATGATTTCGGAAAACATCTATACTAGAAAAAAAAAAATTATGGTTTTGGAAAACACCTATACTAGAAAGAAAGAAAAAAAACACCGTGTCCAAACCCATTTAACCATTTATCTCTGGATAAATCTGCTTCCAAATTTTGTTGAGCTATATCCAATCCATATGATTCTCAGCCCAATTGGAGTAATATTCTACATGAACTCTCAAACATAAACAGTTTAGATCGTAAAGTGTGCCCGAAGTAGGCTCACAGCCAGGCACAGCTGGACGGTCAATGGACCGGGGGAGAATCTCTCGGTTGGTCGAAAATGTTTTGAAAAATTATACCCTCGCACTTGTTTTGAAATCTTACTAACGTGGATAGTGGGCGTAGTGACAAGGATTGGTAGTTGCCAGTATACTACTGTAGTATTTTTTTCCCACTACTGATGATATACCTAGACAACAAATGTCAAATTTCGTCAACCAAATACATTTTCCGAAAAGCATTTTAAAAAACATCGGGTACTAAAAAAAACAAACTCGCCCGGAGAAATGATTATACAAAAAAATATATATATATGAGGGGCGCGTAAACCGGACCGGAGACCTGATTATTAAGAGGGAAAAACGGGAACTGAAAATCAGCAAAACAGGGCTTGAAGTTTTCATCTGAATAGCGTTTCTGCCAAAAAGAAAAAGAAAAAGAAAAAACTTTTTCCTAAAACAGAGAAACAAAATTAATATTTGAGGGGGACTTACAGCCCAGTAATGGCGCTCAGTGATGTTATAACCTCCTGTATATTTCTTGAACCCATTAAGGAGGTCTCTCCTGTACGTCCTCTTTGCAGCCAACACAAGATAAGATGAGTTCAGAGGAGATTCAGATTCATCTCCACCGGGTCCCTCAGCAAGAAACCTTTTGGTACCCAAATAGACCACCCCATCATGTCCCCCCTTATTAATTTCCCCTGAAACCAAAAAAAAGTTTTAGACGACGGATGAGGAAAAACCCACTTTGATTTCTGTAAAATAAGGAATAATTTTGCAAGGGACCGGACCGGAAGTACCCGAAAATGGTGGAGTTTGAGTGGTGGGAAAGTGAGTTTCTCCATGTGAAAATGAAAAGCAGAGAGTGGAGGTTGTGAGAAGAGTAAACACCAGCAGTGATCTGTAACTGAACATTGTAAAAACTCCAGTCTCTACAGCTTCTCTAGTTCGGTCTCATCAATGGGTTGTCAATCTCAAGACATGTAGTGGGTTGATTAATAAAGCTCTCAACTTTTTGTAACGACTAGCAATAACCTAGAAGGAGAGAGAGAGAGAGAGAGAGATGTGGGTTTTAAGTTTTTAACTGTTAAACAGAGAGTGGGGGAAGGTGGGGTTTTTGGGGAGGCCCCTTTTGGACTTTGTTGATCCTGTAATTAGTCGCGACCCCACCCATCATTATAGGAAAGGGAAACTTGGGGTTAGGATCCCATCCGGTATACTCCAGTTCAGTATTGTTCATTGTGTGAACAAGATTAACTTAGGAAAATCCCTTTGAGATTTATGGCTAGCTTGTTGTCACATAGACCAACCAAAATCATACTCCTTTTTTTCGATCTGAAACTGACTCTTTAACAAGCATTATATTACTCCCGCCAATAACAAATTAATGGATCTCGTAGAGATGATGTTAATGTAGGTACTTTGTATAATTTTTTTTATTTAATTAGGTGTTGTACTTGTTCCACAAAACAAAAAGTGCTTTTAGATTTTTTTTTCCTTATTAAAAAAAAATACGTATTTGTTAGTTTTGCACCAAACATTTATGGATTATTGGTTATTCTCGACGAGAGAAACCGGAAAAGTAAAAAAAATTACTTTTATCCAAATATTTTGAAAAATAACCACTTTTAGCCAAAAAAAAAAATTGACTTTTTTTTCCCCTGAAAAATGAATATTTTCCAAAATATTTGAGCAAAAGTTAGCTTTAATTATGAAGCCGAATACCATTTAATATAGAGAGTAATTATTCGGTGGTTGTAGAGCACCGCAAGTAGCCCCGACACCCATCATCATCAATATTTTTGTAGAGGTCATGCACTTAGTTGCGGACTCATATACTTAATTGTGAATCCTATATAAATGTGTGATCTTAAGAATAGTTGGGACACCACGTGGCAGCCCCCCAAATATATTCAAAAAAATTCCGCAATATAGGATTTGTTTTGGCGTGAGTAAAATTGTGGATTTTTGAAGTGTGAGTTTGGTTGGTCTATGTGGCAACAAACTAGCCATACATCATAAAAGGATTTTCCTAAGTTGATCTTGTCCGCACAATGGACAATACTGGATTGGAGTATGCTGGATGGGATCCTACCCCGGAAACTTGGGGATGGTTTTTGTGTCGGCAATGGTTTTTTATTTTTATTTTAATAATTCTTATGAATTTCTGAGAGTTAAGACTTTGAAATTTGAACTCTAATTATTATCACAAGTATTTTTCTTTTCACTCATTATTCTCATCTCTAATAGTTACTGTCATTTTTTTCTCTTTCTTTCTCCAATTATTACTCATATTTTCAATCATTACTATGTTTTTCTCTACACTCATTATTTACAAATCAAAATCTAAAATCTCAAAACGAACAAGGTCTAAATGATTGAACTCTCTATATCTCTAATATCACAATTTTCAACCTTAATAGTCGCAAGAATATGTTAAGCAAACATCATTCAAGTCGAGATCATACTGAAGACTGTTTTGGCTTAAAGCAGATTATTATTTTTTATTTAATTTTGCATTAATATTTTTTTAAATTATTAATTCATCTCGATAAGAGAAATTTTTTAAATAAAAAATTATTAACCAAACTATTTTCCGAATAAAGACAATATTAATCCAAAAAGTCTATCAATTTTGGAATATTTTTGTCTTGGTGATTTTGTTAAGATTTTCATCGTAATTTTTGTTTTAGATTCTTTTTTCCAAAAACGAATCAATATTCAAAAAAAAAAATAACAAAGAAAATATTTTATTGAATGAAAAAAAAATTCGTAGAATTATTAGGCCAAAACGGGCGTAGGCTAAGCGTGGCCTAATAAGTTTTTTCTTCTGCGGTTATTATTTATGTTCAATGATTTTTTTGCGTAGTTTGTTTGAGAGTAATGAGTGAAGAGTGATAGATAGAGAAAATTTATTGAAAACCATGCCCAGAAGTTTTGAGACTCAAAAACGATTTTTTTTTTGTTTGGGTTTTTTCTACTTTACTGAACTTTTGATCATAATTTTACTTTTTAGATTTCATTTGTTAAAGATGAATGATATATTCACAAAAATTAATTCCAATATTGACGAACATTTAGAAAAATGAGCAAATTGAGGGTGACTAATACTGAAAAATTATGTACACACCCTCTAAGTAAGTATGGTATAATAATTTTTTAGGTAAATTTCCTTGACCTCCCCTGAGGTTTTTGAAATTAAATTGCCCTCCCTTTCTTTTGAAACTACTACTCCCTAGCTGCGTCCCAAATTGTTGTTCCTATTTCACTATTTGGCACCTCTTGAAAAAAATTCGATATCTTTTAATTTATAATATTTTATATATCAATATGTATAGATCTTGTTTGATAGATCTCAATTAGATTAATCAAACAAATTTTTTGAAATCATAGAAATGTTATAGATTGTGAAATATAGACAGTTGTTCGAGTGGCATAACTGCCAAAAAAGCACAACAATTTGGGACAGAAGGAGTATACAGATTCCCCTTTTCGCTAACTCACTCACAAACGGTGTTAAATTTAACTCTTAAATAACACAAATGCCCTTCAAATATAAATTAATATCTTGTTATATTATTTAATTGTTATAGGCTTCTATGTTCTCGCACCATTATTAATCTGATTATTTATTTCAAGGTATTTGTTTTACAACTACTATTAGTATTTATTTTTGTGGACATGCTCTCATTTTATTCCTTCTCTATTTCTCATGTTTTTTTATGTATAGATCTTTTCTTTTTGAAAAAAATGTGATATTTTTAATTTTCATTAGCTTTAAGTCTTTATTCATAAAAAGATATGAAAATTCTCTAGTTGATTAACATACACTCCTATGTTTTTTTTGTAGTGATTTTGGAAGAAAAAGAGAAAATGGAATTGATATTTTCATAAAAATACATCTTGTATTTCTTCTCTAATTAAATAATATTTAATATTAACTTTATTTTGTCAAAATATATAATAAATCCTATGTTTTTTCCGTAGTAATTTTGGAAGAAAAAGAGAAAATGGAATTGATATTTTCATAAAAATACATCTTGTATTTCTTCTCTAATTAAATAATATTTAATATTAACTTTATTTTGTCAAAATATATAGTAAATAAGTCACGATAAACATTTAATATTGTGGATTATGCATTTACGAGTGCCTTCTATTTTCAAAATACACGTAAGAGAGAAGAACAATAGACCATGATTATCAACATATAAAATGCGTAAGTAATTATACAAGTTCAAGCACATTATTTATAACTTAAGTCTAACATTCTTTGAACTTTATATCACAAATTAAAAATAAAAAATATTAACAAAAGTGTTGAATTATAAGTTACATGAACTTCTTTCATAAAAAATAAGGAGAAATTGAGACTAGTATATACTCCCTCAGTCCCTATTTAATTGTCACTATGGTTTTGCATGCATTTTCAACAACTTATATCTCTCGATTTATATAATATTTTATGTTTTTGAAATCATTGTCTTATAGAAAAAATTGAGACTATCAAACAAGATCCATATTACATATTTTTAACAATATACGTTGAGAGATATAAGTTGTTGAAAATGTACGCAAAATCGTAGTGGACAATTAATAGGGATGGAGAGAGTATATTTTTTCTTTTGAGATATGATGAGTTAGAAAGATACAGGTGCATGTTGATTGAAAATATATATAGGAAATGGAAAAGAACAAGTTACACGAAGCAAAAATTATCGTATTTATAAAATAATTAAAATATAAGATGAATTAGTAACTACCCTAATTTGAGGAAATATAAATAGTTAATTTTGATTCAACATTAAAAACTCGAATTTGAAGGAAAATAGAACAAAAAGACTTGTTTCTTTAATGTACCAAAGATTCAAGGGTATTTTAGTCAATTATTAGCAAAATCTAACGGTGTTAGTGTCTAGTTAGCAGAATGGTGGAATCTGGACAATATTTTGTAATATAAGGGTTAGTATAATTTCAAAAATCTTAGGGGATCGGAGGTCTCCACATTTTTGAGAAAACTTAGGGGAAGGTCAAGTGAAATTTACCCTAATGTTTTTGGTGGAGAACAAATGAATTAGCCAAGTAATATAAGGCTAGTAATGTCTTAAGAGCATCCATAGTGGACTAATCAAAATTGGATAATTAAAAGTTGTCACATCACCTTCTAATTATCCATTTAAGAGGTGCTAAGTTTAGCAATGTAGATATTTACAGTGACATAATTAATATTGAATAATCAAAATTTATCACATCACCTTTTCAACCTGTAAAAATCTAAAAATTGTCACAATATAAAACAATTTTTTTAAAATAGTTTTCAACCTAATAAAAATAGGTTATTAGAAATGGAAAATTAAGTTTTTGAAAACTTTTATTTTGAAAAAAATACAGTTTTTAAAAAAAAGGACAGTTTAACTGTTTTTGCAAAAAAAAAAAAAAACTTTTTTTAACAATATTTTTCTTAGAAACATTGCTGTGAGAGAGAGAGAGAGAGAGAGAGAGAAGATTTTGGTTATTGGTAAAATGTTGCTAGTTTTAATTATCCAATAATCAATATTTGATGAGTTGCTAAGAGCGTCTCCAACCCATGGAAAATTTTTCAGTGCCGAGCACGTGGTGCTTGCTCGCGTATCCGAACCGTCCATTACATATTTGGACGGCTCAAATTTGAAGAGAGAAAAGGAAAGAGAAAGTGTTGGGATGTGGGGAGAGAGAGTGTTTTAATCCGAGCCGTCCAAAAATGTATCAGACGGCTCGGGTGCGCCGGGCGGGTACCACGTCGGCAATACCCGCTCGGCACTGAAAAATTCCTCCCAACCCATCTTCTAAAACACAAAAATAGAGAATAGATGTGACATATTGATGGGAGATTTTGTAATTTATTCACTCTTGTTTCACTTGATGAGAGAATCTTGGAGGGACCTATGGTACTTTTTAGAGATTCGGTCTCCAAATTTACTTTTGGGTCTCCAAAAATAGAGACACCTCCCATTTTGAAGACCAAATCTCTAAAAAGTATCATGGGTCCTTCCAAAATTCTCTTATAAAGTGCAAAAAGAGGGAATAAATTACAAAATCTCCCCTTAATATGTCACATCCATTCTCTATTTTGTATTTTAGAGCTTGGTTGGAGATGCTTGTAAAGTTTGGTTGCGCCACTGTGAGCATTTTTTTGAGGGAATATTATTAACTTTAGAAACCTTATGGTTTTGGTTATTCCATTGTGGATGCTCTAAGGTCAGAATTAATTTTCCCATGACAAAGAGTGTCAAAATTGGAAGGCTCTCTTTCCTTGGGGCTTGTGCGAGAGGCGAAACCTAGCTCCCTTCACCTCTTTCTTCACGCCAACCACCTCAATACCTCGTGCTGTTATTCGATCGAAATTCTCTGCTGCTAATCCATCCTCATCGGCTCCGTTCCAAACCTCAGGAGGGTCAAATCTGATTCGTTCGCGGTGATTTGTGGGTGGTGTTGGGAAACCGAATCCCCAAGACCCAGTAATGACGCGTACAGATTAGACAACAAAAACTATAAAACCCTATAAAGCGGAATTAGGGTTCTACCTCAACTCCCTGCGACACGAACGCTGGTTGAACTTGTTATAGCACGCCTTGCTATAAACCACGAATACTGCTCGACCGTACCTTACGATCTTCTACCGTATTCCCCACATGTCTAGAACACGAACCGAGTGTGGACTCTTTCGTGATCTGTTTGCTCTCTCTAAGCCTGCCTCTATTTATTGAATAATAGAAAAACGTCCAACTGACCTAGAAAGCATAACGTGTATATATAGGGCTACGATAGGGACCTAAGGAGTAATAAGTCTGGGCTTCCAGTGTAAATAAGAAAACCTAATCCCACCAGGATTCTATTTCTTATTTCACTAATTATAATTCACCCCACTACAGAATTATAATTGCACTCCCGTCCTTATCTCAATTATATTACGAGCTCTATAATATTAAATACTTATTAATCTCCCCACGTTAAGATTACAGATACCCGTTGATTGAAATAAATTACTAACAATCTCCCACTTAATCAACATATTAACTTGAGACTATCCGCTTAACTTATTCGATATGTTGGATACAAAATCCACTTGCAGGGTTTGACATATTCGAAACTTATAAGCTTACTCAAGGGGTATCATCAATCCCTATCGGGACGTGGATTCCATTAATAATTAATAGTTGTCATATACATAATGTTGTGACCCAACTCATCGAGACTATTGACCGTATAAAGATCTCACTCTTTAATGAATCAAAGTCAATAACATTAAATATACACATCTAATAATTATTTATGGATTAAGAGCATAAGCATTCATAATAACCATGAGGTTCCAATTGTCTTATAAAGTTAGTATAAAGACAATTACTTCAATGCGGTCCCAGTTCAATACACACAAAGTGTACTAGCACAATGAGTTAGAATTAGACCGTTCCCTGTAGTCAAGACAGATCTACTAAACATTGTACTACAGTCCTACCGATGGTGTGTCCAGTTCCATTTAAGACTGCGAACCATATCTTATATTTCATAAGAACTGATGATCTGATCTTCTGTGTGTAAGCCGAACTCTACACATCAGATCATCTACTTTGTAAAATAAAAGACACACATACACAACATGCAATAATATTACGCAAACATTGCCCATAAAAAGATTTTCATCAAAAATGGATAAAACGGATTAATAAATAGCAATCAAATATTAATCCATTACACAAAAGCATAACTTTTAGTATAATTTTCTAACAAACTCTCACTAAGACTCAAAACCATACTGCCATGCATCTCACTCTCATTCCCTCTACGTGACTATCAAAAGTCTTAGCTCGTAAACTATTGGTAAAAGGATCTGCTAGGTTGTTTACCGATGCGATCTTGGACATAGTTACATCACCTCACTAAACGATCTCTCGAAACAGGTGATACTTACGCTCGACGTGTTTTCCTTCTTATGAGTCAATGGCTCCTTAAAATTAGCAATTCCACCACTATTGTCACAATAGATGTAAAAGCTAATTGCACTAAAGGAATCACTTCTAAATCCATCAAGAAGTTTCTAAGCCAAAACGGCCTCTTTGGCTGCTTAAGAAGCTACCACATACTCGGCCTCCATGGTAGAATCAATCAATGCACGATTGCTTGATACTCCTCCAACTTATGGCTCCAACACATATCCTGAGGTAGACTTTCTGGAATCCTTATTTGACATAAAGTCTGAGTCAGTGTACCCATGAGGTACTAGACTATTTGACTGGAACATCAACATATAATCTCTAGTTCTTTTCAGATACTTGAGTATATGTTTCACTTCTGTCCAATGCTCGTGCCCTGGATTACACTGAAATCTACTAACCATGCTAACAGCAAAGTAAATATCAGGTCTAGTACACAGCATAGCATACATGAGGCTTCCTACTGCCAAGGCATAAGGAACTGCCTTCATCTTCTTCATCTCCTTAGGTGTTTTACAACACTGATTCTTAGATAGGTTGATTCCATGTCTAAAAAGGGAGGAACCCTTTCTTGGAATCCTGCATGCTAAAATAAGCAAGGATCTCATCGATATAAGTAGCTTATGATAAGCCCAATATCTTATACTTGCGATCTCATATAAGCTTAATCCCAAGAATGTGACCGGCTTCTCTCAAGTCTTTCATATCGAACTGGCTAGATAGTCACACCTTCATCGAAGACAACATTCCTACATCGTTTCCGATTAGCAGAATATCATCTACGTATAGTATCAGGAATACCAACACTTTTCCGTTGCGCTTCTTGTACACACATGACTCATCTGGACATTGATCAAAATCAAAAAAAATTTGATTGCTTGATCAAAACGGATGCTTCAAGATCTAGATGCTTGCTTGAGTCCATGAATAGACTCATTAAGCTTGCATAACGTACGCTCTTGACCCTTTACTATGAATCCATCTGATTCCATTATATGGATGCGTTCATCCAAATTTTTATTCAGGAATGCAGATTTCATAGCCTTTTGTTAAAAATCTGCATCTTTATCTTCTAATTCCTCGTTGTAATTGCAGGGTTCAGCATGTTGTTCTTCAGGGATCATATCATAAGATTCTCCCAAGAACGTATACTTATTGGGTAGGACAACAACCCTCCCACTACGATGAGGTACCAGTGTGTCAACAACTCTTTCTTGCAGTGTAACCTCCGGTTCTATTGGTGTTGAAGAAGTTTTTATCGGTCCCTCTCCTCTCAATTTCTTTAGAACAATCTTGCTTCTGGGCTTATAGTCTATTTCATAGTCCTTCACTAAGTATCGAGCATTGGTGCTAACAATGACCTTCTGATTCTTAGGACTATAAAATAATCCACATTTCGTTCCTCTAAGGTACCTCACAAACAGACAAACTTATGTCCTTGATTCCAATTTATCTGCGTTCCCATTTAGCAAATATGCTGGACTACCCCAAACCCGAACATGCTGCAGACTAAGTTTGTGCCAAGTCCACAGTTCTGTGGGTGTAAAAAGTACTGACTTAGATGGTACCAAGTTAAGAATGTACATTACTGTTTCTAATGCATGTCCCCAAAATGAAATTGATAAAACTGAATAACTCATCATTGATCTCACCATATCTATAAGAGTCATATTCCTTCTTTCTGCTAAACCATTTTGATGTGGATACTTGGTGCTGATAATTGGGATGTAATCCCTTCAGTTAACAAGTACTCCCTAAACTCTCCCAAGAGGTATTCGCCACCACGATCAGATCGCAGTGTCTTACGATATTTACCTAGATGCTTCACCGTTTCCGCCCTATACTCCTTGAATTTCTCAAAGTATTCGGACTTACAGTGCATCAAATAAATGTATCCAAACATTGAGTAATTATCAATCAAAGTGATGAAATACTCAAAATCACCTCTTGCTTGGACATTCATGGGTCCACACAAATCAGAATGAACCAATTTCAATGGCTCTTTGGCTCTGTAACCTTTTACTGATAATAAAGTCTTTTAGTCATCTTACATTCTAAATAGGATTCACAGACTAGAAGTTCCTCAACTTCCAATGAACCTAAAGGTCCATCCTGACTAGTCTAAGAATCCTATTCAGACTAATATGACCAAGTCATAAGTGCCAAAGATACATTTGATTCAATTTAGAAGGCTCATTTCTCTTACAAGGCATGTGTAGATAAATCTCTCCATCACTGAGTCTTCTGGTTTTCTGGAACCCATGCAATAAATTGCAAATATGATTAGTGGTTCACGTATCTACACACCAGGTACTGGCAGATGACGTCACTAAACATGATTCAACGACTAGCGAAAAGATGAATCTTGATTATTCACTTTATTGAGATAGAATAGACATTCATTCTTCCAGTGTTCTTGATGCTTGTAGTGAAAACACTTGCCCGTAGGCTTTTCCACTCTATCTTGAGTCGCATAAACTGCCTCCATAACCTTTTTTCTGAGACTTGTTCTGCTTCTTCTTGCCTTTCAGTTTAGAAGTAGAAACCTTCTCTGCCACTAACACTGATGGTGGTTTCTTCGCAACCAAAAGACCCTCAGCTGCTTGGAGTTCCTTAAGAAGTTTCGCCAAAGATAAATACATTTTGTTCATATAATAGTTCAGGCAAAATTACTTAAAACTCTTAGACTGCAGTGAGTTAAGAACGAAATCGATCTGGGTTTCCCCATCAATTTCAACTCCAAGGATCTCTAGTTCATTAAGAAGAGCTATCATCTTTAGAACATGATCCTTAATCGGGGTCCTTTCAACAAGGGTGATACTCACCAATTTTTTATGAAATTTTACTTTCTGTTCTGTGGCATTCTCATTAGGTCTAGGAGGGCATACCTCAGACAGCACAAAAATTGTGCCCTTCAGCAGTTAACACAATATCCAAGTTCCTTTTTCAGTCAATATAATTTGATCCAGTAAGTTTATTTTCTTTGAGAATAATGACAAGTGGATTGAAAAAAAAAAACCATTTTTGAATCTGGGAATCACATAACAACAATTATGAAGGGCAATAAAAACTTTGAATTTCATTTTAATATTGGTTCCCTTTACCACATGTTAAAAGAAAAACATTGGCAACCACACACACCGTAAAAAGCATGCCTCGATGGGAAGTCTCTACTCTTTATCATTTGTGTAGATAGGCACAACCTTTTAATTTTACTATCTAGACACTATACCGTGCTAAGCAAAATTAAATAGCCAATATAGCTTCGGTCCTATAAATAATAATAGTGACTCAGATGGTGAGGATACTATTATTTACAGCTAAGTGTATACCATTACCTAGCCCCATGACCCATTGTTCCGCTATGAATTACCTCAGATGGTGAAGTAATTCACACAACAATTATCATAGACTTATCCTTTAAAGAAGTTTGTACAGATGAGGCCATAATTAATTTTGCCCGATGGGGGGGAAGGTTCTAAAACCATCACATAAAATTAATTACATCATCTACATACTAGTAATGGAGACCGTGGAATTTATAAAAAATAAACTCCCTCTCCCACTTAGTTATTTAAAAAAATTTGTGAGGGTTATCAAAATTTTCGAGTTTGCAAAACTGCGATCTAGGTCAAAGCCAATTATCACCATGTTGTCCCAATATGGTAAACTATCACATATGCAAACAATATGGAAACACAAATAATAACGAAACACAAGACAAAGAATCCAGCTATTATGGTCAAAGATGCAATTCTTGAGCAACAAGGAATCCTTCCAAACTTGAAATTCTTAAGCAATAAGGAGTCCTTCCAAACTTGAAATCCTTAAGCAATCTTTCCAAACTTGAAATCCTTCAACTTTACTTGTGTGGAAAGTTTAGATACTTTGAATCAATCAAGGAACCAAAATCTAACCGTGCTTAAGCAAGAAAATTCGGATTTGACATATTCCCGCTTAAACTGCACAGCCTTCAGTATTTTGGCCATATCTTCCTCATCCGACTTCCAAATGAAGTGATTCAACTTGGGTTGGATTCCAAATTCAATTATCTACAACTTTCGTGAAGAACAGATTTCCTAATTCCAACGTTTACTGGATCGAAACTGCCCTGCAATTAGACCCTACGAATCTGGAAAAAATCTGTTTCAAGCCAAACAACTTGTATCTTTTGTATGTACCATCTTCGATCTCCGAATAACCGTCGAATGCTATTACAATCGAAGAAACATACAAACATTGATCTTATGCCTCCATTTGAGTTTACATGCTACATTAATTATTACAACCACGAAAAATAATCGTGGCACCCAATAAATAACACATTCTATGTTAATTATTACAACCACGAAAAATAATCGTGGTACCCAATAAATAACAATAACCACAAAATAAATTATCGTGGGATCCAATCACAGAAAATCAACAAAAATCATATGACCATAATAGCTGGGTAAGAACGCTGCAAAACAGGGTTAACACAGTTCTACGTTCTACCCTCTATAACCGACGGACAACATGGCCTGTTTAATCCATACGCGTGATTACAGCCTACTCTGATACCACTGTTGGGAAACCGGATCCCCAAGACCCAGTAATGACGCGTACAAATTAGACAACAAAAACTGTAAAACCCTATAAAGCGGAATTAGGGTTCTACCTCAACTCCCTGCGACACGAACGCTGGTTGAACTTGTTATAGCACGCATTGCTATAAACCACGAATACTGCTCGATCATACCTTACGATCTTCTACCGTATTCCCCATACATCTAGAACACGAACCGAGTGTGGACTCTTTCGTGATCTGTTTGCTCTCTCTAAGTCTGCCTCTATTTACTGAATAATAGAAAAACGACCAACTGACCTAGTGAGCATAACGTGTATATATAGGGCTACGATAGGGACCTAAGGAGTAATAAGTCTGGGCTTCCAGTGTAAATAAGAAAACCTAATCCCACCAGGATTCTATTTTCTATTTCTTATTTCACTAATTATAATTCACCCCACTACAGAATTATAATTGCACTCCCGTCCTTATCTCAATTATATTACGAGCTCCATGATATTAAATACTTATTAATCTCCCCACGTTAAGATTACAGATACCCGTTAATTAAAATAAATTACTAACAGGTGGTTCAGCATCCCCTCCGGCAAATAGTGGTCAGTCCCGTGATGGCGGCTCCGGCAAGAGTTCTGGCGACTAGAGGTGTCTTTTCTTGTCTTTATATTATGTTTTGTCTTTGCTTCTCTCCTGTTTGGGAGAGTGTCGTTCCCTGTGTGGAACTTTTGCTACCCTTTGTGGGTGTTTCTGTAGTGAGTTGCTTGGAGTAGAGGATGGTGATCAGGCGCGTCAAATTATAGTTGTCGTCTTCATCTTCTTCGTTTGTGTCTGCTCCTTGCATGGAACTTTCTCTACCCCTATGGGTAGTGTTCTTCTGTACTCAAAGTATTCTTATCCAAACCACATGAATACCCGATTATCGTGGGTTTGTTCCCATCAATGGACTCCGGTTTGGGGTTTGTAGCTCTTTGGGCGGATTTTGAGTAATCAAAATTTTCTGAGTTTGTTGGAAAAAAAAAGAAAGTAATATAAGGCTTCCTTTTAATTACCAGTATCAATTTATGGGTTCCATTCTTATTGTGAGGTATCATTCTCGATCTAAGCCTAGAATTAGATTAGATTAGATTAGATTCAGATCAGATATGGTTCGATGTTCTTACATTTAATCAAAAAGTAATGTTATTGCCGGTAACATTTACATTTAGTACTCACTTATTAAATTAAAAAAAAAACATTTACCCCAATGTTTTTCCTGTGGAGTTTAAATTGGTAATTCAGTCATAGGAACTCCACCAAACAACTAATAAGTTCTACATACCACTTGAGGATTGAGCGATAACAATTATGGTGGAGTAGGTTTTGATTTAACTTTCCGTAGAACCCAAAAACAAAAAGGGAGTAGGTGTTGATTTGAGCTGAAAAACATCGCTTTTGGATAAAAACATAGCGTTTGGATAAGGTTTTTTTCCCGTACCATTTTATTTAGCTTTTCTATTTTGGGTTTGGATTTCATGTTAGTTTCTGAAACAAACGCATTGGCTGTGTGATTGAGACAAACGCATTGGTTGTGTGATTGAGATGCGCGGGCGTGCCAGGACCACAGTTGGTCTGGTCTGGTCTGAGTGTGGATGGACTGGCTTCTGAACAGAAGAGTTGTGCCACGGTTGGTTTTTTTTTTGCTTCAACGAATAGGACTTCACAATCTTCTTAAGCGACCGATGTAGAAAAAGTAGTGAGCGCGGTACTCAAATGTAAACCATTGAAACGGAAATGCTCGGGATTTTCATTTCATTGCTAAAAATATATAGGATATGATGATATCATTAATTGATTTATTGGAATCATGTAAAGATCATAATTACATGAAAGAAAAGATAAATAAAGTTGGTATACTCGGCTAGCTAGCTACACCTTTAGAAATTGAAATAGATTGGATAAAAGAAGGAATAACATTTGGTTGTGTCTAATAAGTCCTCCTCCTCTTATTTTAGATACTAGGGTTTGTTCGTGCTTGAAGGGACGACACAATGCATTTTGAATACAATTAAAATGAATTAAAAAATATTGACCCCCCGCCAACGAAATTGATTTATATGGGAATGTTTTTTTTAAAAATTAGGTTCAAATAGAGTTCTTTTAGTGAATGCCCGGGACCGAAGACGCGGATCGAACAATTAACACACATGCAAATCAACACTATAGCCGTGAACAAAGTATCAACCTGTTCATGTAATAGCGAGGGGTCGTTTAAAATTTCAAAATAGCGCGCACACACACAAAGAGAATGGAACGTTTGGTTATTGTTATTGTTGTTATTATTTATTTATTTATTTATTTTAATTTTAATTTAATTTAATTTAATCTTTTTTTTTTTTTTTTGGGGGGGGGGGGGGTTGAAGTCGATCATTGCAAAATCAAACCTCGATCCAAAGGTAGACAATCCTGTTACAGATTGGAGAATGGTGGGAGCTTTGCAATCAAAGTAGCCATTTAAAACTGAGGAAAAAAATGGAGTCAATCTGGTTTCAAATCAGCTGTCATTAGGAGTGGGTGTATTTAAGAGAGAGAGAGAGAGAGAGAGAGAGAGAGAGAGAGAGAGAGGAATCATTGATTGGATTCGTGACCAAAACTAATCTAGAGGGGTGTTCGTTCTTAAAGGGTGTTCGGTCTCAAAGAAAATCACAAGGGGGGGCATCGACTTTGGGAGTGGAAAACTAGAAGAATGAGAGAGAGAGAGAGAGAGAGAGAGAGAGAGAGAGAGAGAGAGGAGGAGAAGGAGGAGGAGGAGGAGGAGGAGGAGGAACAGGAGGATGAGAGAGAGAGAGAGAGAGAGAGAGAGTAAGATATGAATTTTGAACATGAGATTTAATTAGTGGCAATTGTGCAATTACTATTATTTGAGATAAAGAGGAAGAGCCATAGGATTTATGGAGCAAATCAATGGTTAGAATTTATAGAGAGATAAGATTTAAAAATTGGGTCTCTTATTATGTAGATAGCCTCTGGACCGTGCGTAATTGTCATTCCATGTTTTGAGGTTCTTGGCTTCATATATATATATATATATGGGTCATTTGGATGCTGTGTTATGAAGGGGTGACAACAATACCTCTGATTTAAGCCTGGCCCCACAGCTTAAGCCCTGGTTTGGGAAGTTATTGAGGCCGGGTATTCTTAATCCCCTGTTCTTCTGTAACACCGGAGAGAAGGGTATTCGGGAGTCTTACCTATGGGCAGGGTTTGAGGTATCCATCACGTATACCCCTAATCCCCCTAAAAAATGGACAATTTCACCCCTGTTTATCCCCCTTCTCCTACCCCCAGCTTGCCATTTCTGTCGCAGTTCTGCTTTTATTCGAAGAGACTACCCCCAACTTGTCATTTTTGACGCAGTTTTGCTTTTGTTCGAAGAGACGAGAGGGAAAACGGAGCAAAAGAAAAAAAAATTAAGTATTCTGAATTTCAATCTGTTTGAACTTGTGGAAAGATTTTAGTTTTCTGATAATTTTTTCCTAAATGGTTATGATTAAATTTTGACTATAGGGCTCTCGTTGATTAGCCCTAAGAAAGTCGTAGAGCCAAATATCTCTTAGGCTAACCAACGAGAGCCCTAAAGCCAAAAATTAATTATATTCCTTTAGGATAAAATGATCAAAGAAATAGTATCTTCGCATTGATTCAAACCGATTAAAAATTGGAACACTTAATTTTTCATCATTTTTAGACAGTTTTTTTTTTGAAAGGCAGATCTTGTATTAGAGATCCAGATGGATCAAGGAGCAAAGTTTAGATGGAATATTACATGGGGAAGAAAAAGACAAGAGCCCAATTCTAGTGTTGGTAGTTATCCAATGGGCACAACTATTTACTTTACAATTACACCAGTTGAATACATAATTAGCATTAATAGAGAGAAAGACAATATCATCAATTATAGCTTGGATAGTCCAGTTGGTGTTCGCATGGTCAGGCTGTAACAGGTCTACAAGAACCTTGCAATCTGACTCAATGATAGCTTCTTTCTTCCCCCAGGCTATTGCCATAGCCACAGCAATTCAAACAGCCCATGCCTTTGCTGCTAAAGCCGAAGAGACTTTGATTCTCCCATGATTAATAACCACCACTACTCCATCAAAATTTCTAACCAAGACTGCAACGGCCTGTTTGGATGCCGGAGAAGAAGGCGGATTTGTGAGGCGGCCGGATTTGTAGTCCAGGTCCCACTCAAATCCGGTGTTTGGTTGAGTTTTGAGGGAGCTGGAGATAAACACTATAACAGCTTCAAATCCACTTGGAGGTGGATTTGTGAAGCGCTGGTCCGACCCTATCGTTGGCAAATCCGGGGAGGTTTCAAACGGTTTTACCCCTCTAAATCCCCTCTTGAACCAGAAGAGAAAGAAATTTTTTTTAAGAAATTCGGTTAGAGAGAGAGAGAAACGAAGACAGAAAAGACTACCACTCGTCGCCGGAGCCTCCCTCGTCGCCGGAGCTGCTCTCTCTCCTCCCGCCCTCCCTCTTCCTCTGCTCCTTCGCCAGGGCCCTCTCTTGCCTGTAATCGGAAGAGATTTTGAGGGAGATTTGAGTATCTGAGTTTTTCAATGGTGAAGGTGTGGGGAATTTGGGGGATTCGGGTCTACACAATGAGGATGAATTTGGGCATTTGGTTGCAAGTGGTGAAGAAGTACACAGTGGGAGGGGATTTTGGGATTTCGGTGGTAAAGAAGGCAATAACATATACATATGCATATGTATGTATGTATGAATTATGTTTTTTTTTTTAAAAATTACCTCTCACATATTTTCAACCACTCTAAATAAATACATAAGGATTTTCTTTTATAAAATTTGGTTTTAATTTTTTTAAATAGTAATAAATATTAAGGTTTCAACATTGTAAAGATAAAATGAATTTATTTTATCCAAAAAATAATGATAAATATTTATATATTCTAATTATAATGAAATTAATCCTTATAATCTATTAAATTAATAAATTGTGGGCAATTAAGTCATTTGACATCTTATTCCATCATATCCACCCTCCAAATCCCACTTCTCAAAAAAGCATCCAAACACCTCATTACAAATCCACCATTCTTAAGGGGTGGGACCACCCTTCTGAATATATCACTCCTCATTACATATCCACCTTCAAATCCACCCTCATTATATATCCACCCAAATCAAATCCTCCATCCAAACGGGCCGCAAAAGTAGTAGACTTATCTGAGGGATTATAGGCCCCATTACAGTTGAACTTCCAGCGATCGTTAGGAGGACGTTGCCAAGTCTGGTCATTACGGTCCTCAATAGTACGCGCCGGGACATTTGCCTTTGAATAAGCTGCTGCCAAGAACTCCCCATGAACTTCGAGAGCCTGCCTAATTAGTCTTAAAGGGTCTATTAGAAAATATCCGATCATTCCTTTATTTTCAAATGGCCTAACATAATTGGGCAATGATTCCCAATTGCTCATAAAAAGAGTTTCCAAAAGTTGAGTGAAGGCTCAAAATCCACTGCTTCAAAGAAACTATCGAGCGAATACAATTAGGAAAAACGATGCCACAGCTACCCCACACCTCATTAGTCCACTCGCATCTAAAAAGGATATGTTCTATTGATTCCACCTTTGTGCCACAGTAATCGCAAAGGGAATTCCGAGCACATTTTCTAGAGAAAAGGATTTCCTTTGTAGCCAAGGCATTTCTTATTGCCCTCCATAAGAAATGTTTCACTCTTGGGGGGACCTGCAATCGCCAGATGAGCTTCCAAATGGTGAGGGGGAGATTGTAGGAGGAACTAGGTAAGCTTCCCCCATGTTCCTTTGTCAGACAAGAGGCCAATTGGTAACCTAATTTGACTGAATACACACCTGAAGAAGAGTGGCTCCAAATCAATTTATCAGCACATCCAGTCCAAGAGATGGGCGTCAAGCAAATGAGAGAACAAAGATGGGGGTTGAAGAGAGAGTTGAGGGTAGCCCCATCCCATCTTCTTCCTTCTTCACAAAACAACTCATACACCTTCGTCGACAATGTGGGGAGGGGGGATAGGGAGCTGTAAGAGGACAGAAGGCTTCTCCATTCCTAACCCAGTTATCTTCCTAAATGTTGATGGACATCCTATCTCCAACTCTCCAATGGCATCCTTTTTTTAGGAGATCATGACCTTCCAGAATGCTTGACCAGATCCACAATGGGGATGCGCCTTTCCTGGCCTCTATGGGTGAGGATGAGGGGAAGTAAGAGGATTTTAGGACCTGTGCCCAGAGAGCATTCGGCTCCTGCATCATTCGCCATAAATTTTTGCTAAGAGAGCCAAGTTGTACGCCCTAAGATCACGGAAACCAAGCCCCCCATTACTTTTGGTTCAGTGAGGGCATCCCAACGAACCCAATGAATTTTGCTACCTCTTTCCGTCTCTCCCCACCAGAATTTTGCAATAGTGGAACTAATTTTCTTGCAAATCGCAAGAGGGAATTTGAAACAGGTCATGGGGAAGGCGGGATGGTAAATGCTGCATCATTGACCAAATTTCCTTGCCTGCAGGAGAGAGAATCACACCTTTCCACCCTTGAAGTTTGGTTAGAACCTTGTCCCTCACATAACCCAGAGTTTGTTGCTTTAATTTCCCCCAATTCGTGGGCAGGCCAAGATACTTTGTAGCTTCCTTCATAATACCCATACCCATTTCATCCAAGATATCTTTTTGCAAATTGTGGGCATGTGCCCCGGAAAATTTTTACGAAAAATTTGGCTACGGCCCTTTTTCGGAAAAGCGTGGCAAAATGCTTCGATTCAGAGTCGCCACTCAAATTTTAGTGGTGAAATACCCAAGGAACCGAACTTGAAACGCTTGCTATGTGTTTGATTTTGAAAAAGGCACAGATTGGACCGTCGTCACCTTCGATATCTGAGGTTCGAGAGCCAGATTACGAAAGGGGAAGGGTTTTATGGCACCCCTAATCCGGAGATCGGTCTCTACTCGGGCATTTTACAAAATTTTTGCATTTTTCTCTCATTAATCATTTTTTAGCCAGTTAGGGCGCGGGAACAGTTTAAAGAGGATTAAAATTGTGCCAAGTTACAGTTATGTGACAAAATATTCATGGATGAGTGATTGAAATGATGAATATAGAAAATAGATTGAGAACAAGCACCTGTGAGTATTTTAGGTAAACTGGAGCACACTGATCCAATGTGACTTACGTAGGAGGACATCTGTATGTGTTGGCCACGCCACTGCATACAAAAGTGACCTGCGTACACCACACCGAAACTGGCGTGCGCCTGTAGATCTAAACATGCGGCCTCCTATTCTCAACCCTCTGGGCTCTGGAAGGACCAGTGCACACCCAGGACAAACCACACAGTCTATATAGCAGAGTATATTCAGTTACAGACAGATGAAATGGCTTAAAGCCATGAGAATAAACAGAACACCCTATAAATAGTGTCGGGAAAATAAATAGAGGCCAGGGCCTAGCTGCCATGCAAAGGCCAGCCATTGGACCATGATGTCACGGCCGTACGCCAATCAAGGTAGACTGTACGCCAGTTACATCTCTTGTCCAGTGCTTGGCTTTGCATTATCTGGGCTCTGGAACATGACCAGAAATACCCCAGAGGCCTTCTTAAAGCAAACAAGAGTAGATATCAAATACAACCCTAATAATTCTAAATATAGAAAGCTGTAAACTGGTTTTTATCATGCAATAAGGTGATAAAAGAGAAACACAAACAAGGAACAACTGATCAATGAAACCCACGCCAGTGGTGCACGTACTGCCATAATTGGCGTACAGCTTGATATCACTGGTGTGCGCCATTGATCACTTCATACAATTGTTAATATTTGCCAGCTTTAAGGCCAGGACTGGTATTGATTACCAGCCTGGACCTCACTAGCTCCCCTCAGGAGTTAGAACAGCAAAACTACACAAAGGTGGTATACCTTTGGTTTGAGGTTGATAATGTATTTTGAACTCAAACTTGGTGTTTGAGAGATGGATGACGAGTGTTAAGGGAGCTGCGATGTATGAGAGTGTGTTCCTCGCTTGCTCTTCCAAGAGATGAAAGAAAAGAAAGCAAAGAACTTGAGAAGAGGAGAGAGTGAGAGCTTGGGCTCTTAATAAGTGTAACCCCTTGGAAATGAATGCAAGGGGGTATTTATAGACCAATGGTGGACTGAAGAGAGGGGTAATCAGTTGGGTTAGGGGGTGGTTAGGTTAGTGAAGGAGTCTCCCATGCATTAAATGCATGGGACTAGGTGATGGGAGATGTAGGAGAGAGAGGGGAACGTCCTTGCAGGTTATAATCATCATGGGGACTATTCACTATACTGGGGTGGCCGCAAAAGTCTGGTGCATGTGCTTGAATAGTGATATTTGACTGGCTTTGACCGGTGTACGCCATCCATATACCTGCGTGCGCCAGTGGTAACTGAGTCAACGGTCGATGACTGACACATGGCAGTTTACCAGCGCACACCATCATAGTACTGGCATAAGCAAGTAGGGCTATACTAAGGCCATTTGGTTCTGGCTTGAAGGGTTTGAAATGGAGTTTGAAAGGGTTTGAATGAGGTTCGGGACGCTCAAAGTTCAAACATACCAATAACCTCGGGATATTCTTGACCTTATTCATCATTGGGGAATCAAAGACCGAGAGTAAACTAAATTGGGCGGTCCAGAATAGGGTGTCTACAATAGCCCCCCTTTGACAGCACTTGAAGCACCATTGACTGCGTACAAGTAATGTCAAAGGTTTTCTAGACACCCCTCTAGATTATCCAGAGTAGAAAATACAGGTCGAAGAATACACAAAATTTAAAGAACCTGATTGGCCCAACTTTGGACAAGCGAATCGTTGGATAGTTGACCGTTGCTGGGACGGCGTGGACGAATAGATCATCGCTTCTCGTTTGGACCAGCCAGATTTTCATGGAAAACGGACTTTCTTGGGGAATAATAGTGCAAATGAGCTGACTTTGCTGGTAAAAGGGTTGATATACGGACGGGCGGATTTGAGATTGGACGGGCAGACCGTCGTTGATTTGAAATTTGGATGGGCGGACCGTCGTTGATTTGAAATTGGACGGGCAGACCGTTGTTGATTTGAAATT
Organism: Rhododendron mucronatum var. ripense; assembly: GCA_019656295.1. NCBI lineage: Eukaryota > Viridiplantae > Streptophyta > Magnoliopsida > Ericales > Ericaceae > Rhododendron > Rhododendron mucronatum. Next base: position 5,078,270 of record BPLT01000004.1, on the reverse strand, counting down.
TGGACGGGCCTTGCTTGGGAAATAATCCGCCATGGGAACCAACATGAATCAGGACAATGTGGTTTTTCGTTGGTGGACAAATTTTGACATAAATAATGATTTGGGCCTGAGGCCCATATGTTACTAGCGTACGGTTGCTAGCGTACACCAGGAAACTTAATACACCCAAGCCCAGATCCAGCCCAGATTCGGCCCAACTTCTCTCCCACGTCGTATAAGCTTCTGTAGGTGTACGAAACCACCATACTTCGGTTTCAAAGCTCCAAAACACTCTCCAACTCTCTCAAACTCCCACCCACTCTCATCTTCAAAACCCACTCATTTATACCCACCCATGGCGGAAGCAGGTGGTGGAAGTAGCGGCAATGTAGGCGGCGGTGAAGAGACTCGACCGAGGAATGAAACCGAAGCCACGGGGGTCGAAATCGATGATCAATCGACTGTAGAAGTTTCGTTGAGCATTAGTGCAGAAGCTACATGCATGGATAGTGGTGGCAGTGGCCATGCAATGGAGGAGGGTGGCGGCGGTGGTCGGCGTACGCCGGGATCAGAGGGGTGTACGCCAACCATGGTGAGACTAGAGGGTCCACAGGTCGATGGTTGGATTCTCGGAGTGAGGTAAAGGGTTTGGTGGTTATGGGTCTGGCTTCTGCAGGGGCTAGTAGCGGCGGCAATGGTAATGATGTTGGATTAGGGTCACCACAGAGAGATCCAACACCGGGAAAGGGTCCGGTAGTTGCGAAGGGGACATTCGGAAAGGTACCGATAGAGCCGGCTGAGTTTAGGCCCGCAGCGGGGTCCTCGACGCACATTCCCATTACGCGTGGAGACTTTGCGGAGTTTGTAACAGAAGAAGAACTTAGTCTGTTACTTTGAGAAAATCTAAGGGTAGTAGCAGCAGTGATAGCAGCCCGAGAGGATAGGCAAAGGCAGGTTGAGCGGGCTCAGGAAGAGGAGCGTTTGAGAGCCAAGGCTGAGGGGGCTAGAGTTGAGGAGGAGACCTTCGTGAGGGAGACTGAGTCAGCCGAGAGGGCCCAAGAGGAGGGGGCATGGGTGCATAAGCGCGCAGTGATACTGGCAGAGTCCATCTGGCAGGCACCCCGTGCCAAGTTTATGGTGGAGACCTACACCCCACCGGAGCCGCACTTGTTTATACCGTCGGGGGTTGAAAGCTACGTGCCTCGACAGGATAGCTATGACGCAGAGCTTGTACTGAGGGATCCGGAGAGACACCTATCCGTGACTTGGGCACAGGTATACTTCCAAACTTGCTTTATCTTCCATTCCTGCGTCGCTATACTTACATATGTTTGAAACTTACACCATATAGCTTGCAATGTATGTATCTTGAACTTGGATTTGATTTGTTGACTTGGACTTGATAGCATGGTTAATAATCATAACTTCAAACTTGATTCGACGGATAGAAAAACCCAACATAGTCGAACTTGACTGTAGCATGCCAAAAACCTTGATAGAAACTGTTGATAGTGGGCTCAAATTGACCGTAGATTGCCTCGACAGACGATGTAACTGTGGAACTTTGAATTTGACTTAGCAGAATGCCATGCTTGTTTGATTTGACTGGATAGTATTCCTTGGGAAGATAATCGACTGAATAGAATGCCTTTGATACTTGAATCGACTGACAATATGCCCATGAATTGATTCGACCTTGTATAATAACCGAAAAACCTGAATCGACTATGAAATGCTGTCATACACCCACACTTGACTGCAGAATGCCTTTAATTTGATTTGACTGTTTTGACTATGAAATTGCTTTGGAATTCTCAGCTCGATTGCCTGCTATATTTGAATTGTACATACTGATGAATCATTTCCTGTTCTGGCTTTTGTGGTGTGCAGAGGGAAGCGGCTAGCACGCGAGGACACGGTGGTCCCGCGAGTTCCCTTGAGCTGTACAGAGAGTTGCCCGAGTGGGTTAGGGCTTTGATAGATGCTGCGGGATTCAGGCCGTTCATTCTCACTCTGACAGCGGTGAAGAGCGACCACGCCTTGCTGATTGCATTGGTTGAGAGGTGGTGGGACACATCCAATACCTTCCACTTTCCGATTGGCGAGATGACGGTGACCCCCTCAGACTTTGCAGCTTTGACTGGCTTGAGCGTAGGAGGAGAGCCTATCCCTTTTGACTCGGGGATCCATAGAGACACCGCGGCGCTGAGGTGGTTCTTGGGATGGGTGCCGGAGGGTGGTGTAGAGACGGTCCACTATGACCAGTTTAAGAGGTACTTGAAGGGCAGAGTGCCAGCCACAGAGCAGGAGGAGGAGCAGATGGCGAGAGCCTATCTATTGTACTTGTTTGGGGCCACACTGTACCCAACACAAGCGGGCCACAGTGCACTTGACTTACTTGCCGGCCCTCCGAGACTTACGCACAGTTTCTAGATATGACTGGGGAGGAGTAGCTTTGGGAGCTTGCTATGGCTTCATGGGTGAGTTTTCACGGGGCAAGAAAGCGACTGCTGGGTACTGGAGAGTGTGGGAGGTAAGGAATAAAACTCGTAGCTTAATTTTCATGCATTTTCCTTGCTTTGAATTATGAATGTTATGTTTCTGATGCTCTGATTGTTTGAATAACCTGCAGTTGTGGGCCTACGAAGTGCTGAAGATGTATCCTCCGAAGAACAAGTGTCCGGACTTGAAGATGCTCTCACGTGCCATGATCTGGGGACCTTTGTACAAAGGCAAGAAGAAATCAAGAGGGAGTCTCCTTGCTTTCAGGGCGTACCTGGACGAGCTGTCGGGTACTGAGGTAAAACATAACCCTCATTAATTACCGTTGCCATTGAATTGCTTCAATGCTGTCGCTGATACCTGTTTGGTTTTGGCCTTTAACTGTCTTGCAGGTTGAATGGGATGCATGGAGGAATGCAAAAGCTGAGCCTGAGTACCTTGCAAGAAGCAGAGTGGTGACTGCGGGCCGTGTTCTTCTGGAGTCGGCCTTTGGATGGCAGTGGTACGGCAGTCCCTTGGCTCGTCTGAGTTTGTTACTCCTGGGCCGCTTCCGCCTCGTGCTTCACACACGGGCCAGTACACTCTTGCTAAGTTGCAGCGCTTTACTGTCCCGGAGGACCTTGTTCCCTTTCTGAGGCCTGAGCGAAATTATGCTGTTTACCGGAGGCAATAATTGGCGAGGCCACTTGGGGTGATGGAGCATATGGCTGTGGAGGGCGAGGCCGTGGAGGCTGGAGAGGAGAGGCGAAGTCAGTTTGGCAGGTGCTTCGATTTCTCCGATATAGAGAGATAACCGCCCCAAGCGTAGGGCTTAATACGTCAATTGAAGCATAATAATCCGGAAGACCGGGATCGTACCCACGGGAATAATTATACGGCTTTGCTCGGATTTGTAGAGTAAGCAAGGATTTCGGCTGTTAGGTAGCCAACCGAGTTTTACTTTGAAACGGTGGAAATTTAAAAGGCTAAATTGAAAACGAATAAACTAAGGAAAGGAAAGGTTAGGTCTAGGAATCACTAGCCCTCATGACTCGGGCTGAATCACATTTCTCACCAATTCACGGGGTTCAAGATACTCAATTGTAGGTACCCAAACCGGGAAATAGAGATGGTTTGAAAATCAAGCTAGCTCTAGAACTCATTTGGTAAACACCTCGAGCATCAGAGCTCTAAGCATCACGTGTGGTGAGTAGTCGAAGCTCCCACCTACACGTGATCAAAGAGGTTAACACCTCGGTAATTTACCAAACAAATCCGAACCCCACATCAATTTTCAAATCCAAAGATTAAAACTTTATTGGTGAAAAATGCAATTTTTACCTAAGTCATGGGATGCTAATCATCCCATGACCTAACCCTTGAAACTACTCACACATACCTATGAAGATAGAAGCAAGCAAAAATCTACTTAGTTTAATTGAAAAGCAAGACTAGAAGAAAATTAGCTTAAACAATAGATCGGGAACTAAGCAACAACTTTAATTAAAGCAAGAGTATCAAAAGACAATTAATAAAGACAGGAAATTAAGAACAAGCTGCTGAAAAATAAAGAACAAGATAAGAACAATGCGGAAAAGTAAATTGAATCTAATCCTAGATCTAAAATTATGGGTACATTTCTGTCCAAATCGTGCAAAGGTGACATAACGGGGTATTTATACCGCCTCTGTTTCGCGCACGGAATATCCCAAAAGATGCTCTGAAGATGCCCCGCTAAGCCCTTCGGTACCGATAGCCAAGCCTTACATAACTGAGTTAAGGGCTCGGTACCGATTGGACTAAAAACCTTCGATCAATACCGAACCAGTTAGGGCCAGCGCTAAGCATCTCGGTACCGATTGGAGCTAAAACCTTCGATCGGTAGCGAGGCAGTTAGTACCAGCGTTTAAGCAGCTCGGTACCGATTGGAAGGATTCTCTTCGATCGGTAGCGAGCTCTTATCAGTTCTGAACCTTGGCTTCTTTTCCTACCTTGGCCACACCTTGGCCTTGACTGATTCTGCCTTGGCGTAGCTTGGCTGGATCCCTTCTGCCCGGGCTGTTCCTCTTGCTTTGGCTCTGCCTTGGCGTTGCTCAGCCGTCGGTCACGCCTAGCCTTGGCCTCGCCTTGCTCAGCCTTGACGTCGGGTAACTTTTGCCTGAGATGCACCTTGGCCGTCGGGCATCTTCAGGCCATGACATGCCTTAAGCCTTTAAAGCTCCTGATTAAGCGGTTATCCTACAAAATAGCACCAGCACATTCTACGAGCAAAAATAATCAAAAACAACTAATTAACAAATAATTTGAACAAAACCTAGACACTAGCGCACCCTATCATTACATTTCCGGGTGCTCATCAGCAGGGCTGCTCGTTCGAGGGAGAGAAGCGATTACGCTGCAACCACTGGCCTTCCTCGATTGTCTTGGACACTGGCGGTATGTGATGAACAGGGAGAGGATGCCACGGTGCAGTTTGAGCCTGCTCGGATAGAGCCAGCAGAGATCACAAGGCCGGTATGATGTTCCTTCAATTTTATTCTTCCCTTTGTACCATGCTTGAGATGTATATGGTTTATACTCAGATTTTGACCAAAATGTTACACAGGTGCCGATGGCATGGGTGCGGGAAGCGGTACGCCTGATGATGGCTATGGAAAAAGAGTTCCACAAGATTGCGAGCGGTGGCCAACTTCAATTGCACTATCCACCCCCCGTTCCAGCTTCCACTGTATAGCCTCAGGTATATCTTCACAAATCTGTTCTGTTCTGCTCTTGCCAATATACTTGATAGGACTGCCTTTGATGCTACCTTTATTCAATATTTACAACATGTACAATGTATGCTAAATGATTAAATGAAATGCAGGGACAAGCTAGGGCGGCTCTTAGAAGGAAGAGCGTGCAGCCTCCTTCACAAAAGTAGATGGCACTGCACGCTTCACAGCCAGCGGCGAGTGCTCAAAGAGGAGTGGAGATTGTCTCCATCAGCAACGAGCCACAGTTCCACCGGGAACTGAGGTAAAGGCCCGCACAGAAGAGGCCAACTCAGGGGCCTGTGCAGAAGAGGAGCAGGGAGGCACGACCTCTCGTACTGCAGAGAGCGAGGAGGGCGAGGAAGAAGAAGAAGAGGAGGAGCGCTCGCCTTTCAGCAGCGGCTCTGATGACAATTCGAAATACAAGATGGATCCGAGAGAGAGAGAGAGAGAGAGAGAGAGAGAGAGAGAGAGAGAGAGAGAGAGAGAGAGAGAGAATGATGATGATGACGACGATGATCTCGAGGATCTTTTCGATGACTGAGAGCTACCACTGAGCCTCAGTTTACTTTGCTGTCCTTTGGTTTTGATACACTTGATACTTTACGAGACGAGGCCTACGTGCCTTTTTGACTTTCAGGCGACTGTGCCTAATAGACGTTGATCTCGCTTGGGCTGTTATGCCGCTTTCATACATTTCTACCTTTTGCTGTCGAATATTGGCATAGTAGTATATAATAACTGCATTTTCTCCTTTTTGATGAGAATTGGTAAAGGAAAAGAATAAACCATTAAAAAATGTCTAACATGCATTAATGAATGGTCTGAATCGACAAAAGACACTTGCACATGCATACGACCGCTTTAGCTCAAAAGAAAAAGGGAGATAAGTCTGAGGATATGACACGTATCCTTAAGACACGCGAAAAATAATGAAATTCTGGGCATCAAAGAGCCAAAACTCAAAATTCCCCAAAGAAAGAGAAACTGACACTTTTGAAAGACCACATAGATGTACAATGACCTGTACGAATCACCAAAACTAGTAAAAACATCCCAATATGAGGAATAAACCGATAAAAAGCTAAAAATGTTTCAAAATTGGACATAAGACGCAAAAGATGACTCGATATAGTCCCGGAGTGAAACCAACACTCCCGCACAGTCACAAAAGGTCCATATGACGTGTACGGCATGACAAAACTCGGCAAAAGTCCCCAGAATGGATTTTGACCCTCTGTATCCTTGATTTGAACTTAAAACGGGCCGTCGGGGGTCCGAAATCTTCATTAAGCATGACGTTTGGCATTAGATGCTTCGACATAGTCCCAAACATCATTTATGACTTATGGGAATCGACAATTGGCCAAAACATGCCCTGGAATTGAAAATGGCAATGCGATGGCAGTGGCTGCTGCAAACTGTTTTCTAGTGAACCTTATTGGCGTACGCCAGGAAGTTGATTCCGTACGCCAGTATATGGGGGACACGGATATGCTGGTAGAAAATTGGCATACGCCGGTTAACCCTGATGCAGATCCACTTGTCTGACCAACTGTCCTTTTTCTGGGGAACTCCTTGTCTTCACCCCTACATGATTTGTACACGGTTTCTGGGCATTTCAGAGGGCAAAGTCCTTTGCTTGGAAGATTGCTTGGATGTTAATGGTTGGCATTGATTGAAGCACGTGAAATGAATGCAAATGCCTTAGCCTATAAAGAGAAAATGCACATAATGTTGCACTCACACCTTCACTGCTTCTTCTATACTCAGCATATTTCGGCATTTTCAATGAAAACCCCCCTCCTAACTTTGGTCAGGCCTTGGTTAGTGCAATTATTGTCTGTTGATTGGCTAAATTTCCAATATCACGGTCTTGCTTCGTTTCGATATCTTCGACATGTCCCACTCTGACCCGAACTCTTGAAAGCCGCTCTCAGGTTTTGGGACCCCGACGCCCACGTCTTCCATTTTGGCGATGATGAAATATGCCCGACCATCGAGGAATTCCAGGCGTATCTCCAAACATTTGCATCTCCAACAATTGTTGTCCCCCCCTATCAAGTTAGTATGCCAGGACTGCTAGCATCTTCACTTAACATTTCCCGGGGTCTGGCCAATACTCCGCTCGAAGGCGGTCAAGTCAACATCATGCGCTTGATCGAAATGTACAGCCTTGATGGTGACTTGGACAATGATGCTATGAAAGCTCGGCGCCGCTTTGCCTTAATGATTTGCTTACTTGCTGCCAATCTGCTCATTCCCGCCGATGGAAGGGTTAGCCCTCTGTTAGTGAGTGTTGCCTGCTCAGATGGGGGCGCGACGGAACGTAGTCCCTCTGGTCTTAGCCGAGACACTCCTTGGTTTGGATCTGGTATACACTGACCAGACGAACACCTTTAGCGGGAGTCCACTTCCGCTTTAGGTAAACTCACTCAGCTCACCTTTTTCCGGTTTTCACACTTTCTCATTTTACCTCGACGCTCGGCTTAGGCTACTTCCTAGCTTCTTACTTGTTTTCCGCTCAAGTCTTATCTGGCTTCTTACTTGTCTTTTCGCTCTCGCAGTTATGGCTGTCGGACAAACTAGGGCTTCTGCACCCACCGGTAGTAGGTTGGAATCTTTTTCCGAAAAGAATCCATCAAAGAGGGATGAGATACCCCGACATGGACTTGGAAAGCTGGTTCGAGTTCCTGCAGCAGATGCAACCTGACGAAATTGTTTGCAGGTGCCCTTGGCTGGACCTGCTAGACATGACTGTTCATTCTGACGGGTTTGATAGGATGGTGATTGCAGGGCTGATAGCATTCACTTTCTATATTCCTGGCCGCATCCTTCGTCAACTAGGCATCCCACAGGAGAATAATCGCATCAGTACTGGGGGCTTCCGCATCTCTAACTTCAGTGCACAGACACTCAACGGATACTAGAGGCGCTGGAGCCTTAGGGTTATTCAGGTTGAAGTGCCAGATTTTACCCCGAGGTTGAGAAATCGCTACAGGTAGTGGTTAAGAGCAGATGTGCACGCAAGAGAAATTATCAATTGACTCAGAACCACTCTGCTATACTTAGAATAAGCTGTGAGCCGTTAGGCTTCTCAAGCATTTTGTTCTGTTTTTCATGCTTTAACTGTTTTAAGGCATTATCCTCAGCTTATGTATTAGAAGAAATATCTTGCAATAAAGTTGAAAGACGGGGGGTTTCCCCCTTTCGATTCTTCAATGCAGCTTCAATTTGTTCTAGACCTTCTCAACCTTTGAAGTGGACCCAAAATGTCAAACCATGGATCAAGTTGATAGAATATGACCGGGTCTCAAGGAGAGACTGCCTACGTATCCCTTTTCAGGGAATCAGGTCAGAACGTAGTTCAGGCCAAGGTTCACTCGTGTATTTAGACCTCTCTTTTTGCGCTCTAACTTTTGCCTAGTACCGCCTCTTCAGGTTTTCGACCTAGCGAGCTTTCGACTTTTTGCCTATTTATTTTTGCGTAGACTGCCTCCTTAGGTTTTCGGTCTAGCAAGCTGCTCTAATTTTTGCTTGGAATCGCCCACCCTTGTGGTTTTTGATCCAACGAGCTTTTCTCAGGGATAGTAACACTTAAGTTGATCCAGGTTGACCAATGTACTGAATTCATTGCCGTCGAGATCGATGAGCTTAGCAGCACCCTCGGATAGGATGGTCTGATGATGTAAGGCCTTGAACGCTTCGGTCGAAACTTCCTGCGAGGATCAAACACTAGAGCATGGATTTCATTCGTAACCATGTCCCCTTCGACTAAGCCCCTAGACTTTACCTTTTTATCAAATGCCCGGGCAATTCGGCGCTAATATCCTTGAATATGGTACAAAGCGCGGAGCCTTCTCTCATCAAACAACATCAACTCGACAAACCTCCCACTCAGCCATTCAGCTTCTTTGAGACCACTTTCAACCATGATTCTCAATGACGGAACCTTAAGCTCAATAGGAAGTAATACTTCCATCCCATAGACTAGTGAAAAAGGAGTTGCGCCAATTGAAGTGCGGATTGACGTTCGATACCCCCAAAGTGCCAGAGTAGTTGTTCATGCCAATCCTTTGCAGACTCAGCAGTCTTCTTAATGATCATCTTGACATTCTTGTTTGCAGCCTCGACTGCCCCATTTGTTTGTGGACGGTAGGTCGTTGAATGGTGAATCTCAATGCTAAACTCCTCAAAGAGCTCTAGAACCCTGCCCTCGAAATGGCTTCCATTGTCTAATACAAACGCCTGGGGGACTCCGTGTCAATAGATGATGTTTTTTCGAATGAATTGGGCAACTTGAACCGTCGTCAGGGTTTTGCAAGACTCAGCCTCGATCCACTTGGTGAAATAATCAATTGCTACCAGTATAAACTTGTGGCCATTGGAAGCAGACGGTTGAATCATGCCAATAACATCGATTCCCCATATGGAGAAAGGCGAAGGCGACGTCATGCCATGCAGCTTAGATGGAGGAACATGCTGCAGATTAGCATGGATTTGACACTTGTAGCATCGGCGTACGTATCAATGCACTGAGACTCTAATGTAGACCAGTAGTACCCCTGCCTGAGAATCTTCCTGGCAAGCATAACACCACTCATGTGAGGACCGCAGACTCCTTCGTGAATCTCCTCCATTATCTTTGTTGCTTCGGCGCCACTAAAACACAGTTTGTGCATCGTGCAATGAGACCTTCGATATAGCTTCCCCCCGCAAATGATGTATTGAGCAGCTAATCTTTGCAAGGCAATTCAATCTTTCTTGGTGGCCTCGACAGGAAATTCCCCACGTTCCACAAAGTTCCAGATATCATGGTACCAGGGTAGGCCATCATCGACATCATCGATGGCATTGACATATTCATAAGCAGACAAGTCCCTTTGTTCGATCACAATCAGTCGCAGATTAACTCCCACTGAAAGTTCTATCATTGAAGCCAAAGCTGCCAAAGCATCGGCTAACTGATTCTTCAAACGTGGAATATGGGTGAAAGTCACCTTATTAAAGCAAGGAATCAGTTCTTCCAAATCTTGGTGATAAGGCTTCAGCTTTTCTTCACAAACTTTACAATCTCCATTGGCTTGAGAGACTGCTAGGTTGGAATCCCCAATTACTTCGAGCTTTTCGACTCCCAGAGCAATAGCAGCCTCCATTCCGACAATGTAGGCCTCATACTCAGCTTGATTGTTGGTAACATCGAAGTTTAACTTGAAGGCAAGCGGAATATGAGCACCGGTTGGTGCGACCAACAACACTCCAATGCCGAACCCTTTCTGGTTAGCAGCTCTATCAAAATAAAGCGTCCACACTTCCTCGACCACAGTTAGCAAATCCTCATCAGGGAAAGTGAAATCCACATCCTCCGGACCATCAATCGGGTGATCCACCAAGAACTCTGCTACAGCACGGCCCTTCACAAACTTTCTCGTGACATACTGGAGATCGAACTTAGCCAACAGAAGCAACCAACGTGCTAGCTTATGGGTGAGCACCGGCTTCTCGAATAAATACTTGATAGGATCCATCTGAGAAATCAGTTTTACCGAATAGGCTAGCATGTAGTGTCTAAGCTTTTTGGTAGCCCAAACTAGCGCCCAACATGTCTTTTCCAAAGGGGTATATCGTTCCTCACATCCTACCATCTTCTTGCTCAGATAGTAGATGGCCTTTTCGACTCCATTATCTCCCTCTTGCGCTAGCAAACATCCCATAGCTGTTGGAGTGACCGACAAATACAGAATCAACGGTCAACCTGGAGTAGGCGGCATCAATATTGGGGGATTTTGCAAGTATTCCTGGATAGATTCGAAAGCAGCCTAGCACTTATCGGTCCACTTGAAAGGAACATCCTTTTTGAGCAAGCAAAATAGCGGCTCACAAGTCAGGGTTAACTTAGGAATAAATCGACTGATGAATTGGACCTTCCCTAGAAAGCTTCGTACACCTTTCTCAGATTGTGGCGGCTTCATCTCGAGGATTGCCTTGATCTTGGATGGATCTACCTGAATCCCTCTTACAGTGATCAGGAATCCCAATATTTTGCCTGCTGTGACTCCAACTGTGCACTTCTGCGGGTCAAGACGCACTTTGTACTTGCGGCACCTTTCGAGAAACTGTTCAAGCGATGGGATAAAATCATCCTGCCCTTTTGCTTTAATAATCATGTCATCGATGTAGACCTCGACCGTTTTGTGGATGAAATCATGAAACAAGGTGGTTTGGGCTCGCTGAAACGTGCAGCCAGCATTCTTTAGTCCAAAGGGCATCATCACATAGTAATAGGTCCCCCATTCAGTGACAAATGTTGTCTTCTCCTAGTCCTCTGGTGCCACGAAAATCTGGTTGTATCCTGAGAATCCGTCGACAAAAGAGAGCAAGGCATGTCCCGCCGTGTTGTACACAAGCACGTCAATGTGTGGCAAGGGAAAACTGTCTTTGGGGCTTGCCTTGTTCAAGTCCCTAAAATTGACGCAGACTCAGATTATTCCATCTTTCTTAGGAACGGGCACGATATTGGCGACCCGCTTAGGGTACTCTACGACCCTCAAGAATCCCGCATCAATCTGCTTGATAACTTCCTCCTTGATCTTCTGTACCCAGTCCAGCCTCATTTTGCGGAGTTTCTGTTTGACAAGAACAGCCCCTGGCGCCAACGGAATTTGGTGTTATACTATCTCAGGGTCAATATCGGGCATGTCTGCATGGGACCACGCAAAAACATCGAAGTACTTCTTGAGCCAGTTGATTAGTGCCACGTGATTCTCCGAAGACAAGGTTGAACCAATTTGCATCATACAGGGGTTATCCTCTTCATTCAAATTTTTAGAAATTACTTCTTCTTTAAGAGGCTACCATGCCTTTCGTCTTCCTTTTCAATAAGGGAAAGCAACTCAGCCAGGATGCTCCAGTCGAAGTCTATTCCTTCATCGTCGGGGTCGACACAATTTATGTAGAAGTCAACAAAGTAGTCAGAAGTAGGATCATGCATTTCAGAAAACCCAGTAGGGTTGCCAAGTACAGTCAACTCAAACTCAAAGTAAAAGCTACGATGTGGAGGTCCAAGAGGCACAAACTCTGACTCTGAGCTAGACCTAGACTTGACAGACTCCGTGTCAGATTCAAACGTATCATCAATGCATGTCAGGAGTGGAGTAAAAATGCAGTTATTGATAATACCATTTGCTTCCACGATGAGGGCGGCTGGATCCTCGAGAGCGTCTGGAGAGTCGGGCCCAAGCATCAGCACTTCAGCCTCTTCATCCTTGCCAACCAAACCTACATGGGAGAATAGCACCTCCAAGCTCCCTTCATCAAAAGTTTTCAGCCAGTCAGCCTTTTCCTTGATCTTGGCCAGCTGCTTCTTGAACTTTTCCATAGCCAGCTCTTCCTTAGCTATTTCGTCCTCATCATCAGACCAGGTGTCTGCAGCGAAGATCTCAAAACCCGGTAGCCAAGTGTGAGTCTTCGGATCCCAGAATGGCTCGATCTGACCCAAATAAGCGGTACCACCTCCTTCACGGACAAAGTAGTTATCGGGATTACCATAAAGGGTTCGAGTTTTTCCTGCATCTTTCCGTTTTTTGGCATCTGCGGCAGGGGGAACTTATCCCAGACCAAAGCAGCCTTCGGTAAAAGTATAGATGGGGAACTCAGCGATCCCCTGCTGGTTGATCTTGAGTCCTAAACCAGGCATGAATGACATCTTCCTCATGATCTCTAGGGCAGCTGAATTGATGATAAAGTCGTCATCCATAACAATGGAAAGGACTGATCCAGATGTGTTGGAGGAGAATCCCCCAAAATCCGAGTCTTTTTCTCTGTGCATAATACCAGACAGGTGTCCCATCATCCTTGAGCGGGCAGATCCCAGACTCTCCTCAAATAGTCAAAGTTCCAGTAGGGAGTCCCAACATGACCTTCTGATGGAGAGTTGAGGCTACAGCCATGATGTCTGATCTATGTAGCCACGGTCTACCCAGCAGCAGGTTGAAGGTAGCAGGGATGTCAACCACGTGAAACTCCACATCCATTTCAAAACCCTCAGCGTTGAGCTTGAGCATTAAAGTCCTTCCACCATACGGCGCATATTATCATAAGCATTGACTGCCAAGTTGGAGGGTGTAAGATCATTCTTGGTAAGCTCCAGACGATAAGCGACCCTCATCGGGCAAACGTTGATTGCAGAACCATTGTCAATGAGCACAGTTGGCACCAAATGTCCCCTACACTTAGTAGTAATGTGCAGCGGGCGGTTATGAGCAGTCCCATCGACAGGCAAATCCTTCTCGGTGAACGTAACGGAGTGCTTAGAGAGAAGAGGTAGGACTAAAGCGATCATAGCTTCGGGGGTAATGTCGATCGGTACCTCAAGACGAGCTAAAGCTGTAGCCAACGCTTCATGATGCTCCTTTGATGATGATATCAAATCCCAAACAGAGACAGCAGCAGGGATCCTTTCAAGTTGCTTCTGGATAACATCTTCTTCCGGGATGCAGCTTGGAACTATAGGAATGCTCCTTTGCGCCGGTGGAGCAGTGGGTTTTTGAGCCAGAGGGTTGGACGAGCTTCCAGCCTGAAGGTTAGGGGGCTGAAAACTCGGTCGCTTCTCATCACATTAGCGACATCCCACCAAGAAGATGTGTCAATGGAGTCCCAGAAATCTGCCGGTACTTCTTTCATCTTGCACTTTCCTTTGTCCGTCGATGCAACCATTGTTGACGATTCTTGACTCGAAGCCAAATTCCAAATCTTCCATCACTATCCCTTCCCAAAAAGCAGGATATTGTGCAACAGCTTCCTCAAAAGGCAACCCCGGATTAGTGACGAACGGAACATCTTAGAAGCCTTCGTCCACAAGAGCAGAGTTGACGGTCCATACCTCATCACCCATGTTTATATCAACAACTTTATTGACGTCCCAAAGATCAGCAGGAGGTGGAGTTTTACCAAGGTCCACAATTTCGTCTACATCGCACAAGTCATCAGGTGGCGCATCTAAAACCATGATTGAGCAGTCGTCGCTAGGGGCCACAAACGGGCGCGGTAGCTCCAAAGGTATAATGTTGACAGTAGGATCATATGGGTGGATGGCGTTCGAGATTGAATCTATCAGTGGTAGCACAGCCCCAAGCTGGCGATGCTCATTGGGAACAATCTCCCCCTCGACGTAGTAATCCAAGTACTGCTCATCTATATCATCATCAGTACCGATTCGCTCCATGTTGAAATTTTGGTTCCAGGCTAACTGCGCTGCATCTGGTTCCGGATCCCAAACATACTCCTTAGCTTCCTCTTCGTGTGTGGCGGGCTTAGGCTGATGGAAGAGCATGAACAATGATAAACCATCCAAGGGATCTGCTTGTGCTGCATTCCACTCATCCTCCCAATGATTCAACCATGCTTGATCGATAACTGGGATTGTAGGGAAGCCCATAAGGTAGCGCTCGTTCCAATCTCCAACGAGTTTTTCCCATTCCTTTGCATGTTCCAACCGACTGCCAGCATGTTAACATCGAACTCCGTCGGGATGGCCACAACTGGCTTAGGGTGATGCTCTGAGGTTATATAGTTAGTAGGGTTGAATATGGTGGAGCTTGGCTAGATTTTGGTGGAGCTGAGAGATATCTAGTTGACCTGGTTGTATTGCTTTGGCAAGGAATTGGAAATGACATTAGGTTTGGTAGGAGGGGTTGGAAGAGTGCCATTGTCCACCAAATCTTGTATCGCATGGCGGAGACGATAGAAAGAGTCGGTGTGGTGACCGGGCATCTGATGGTAGGCGCAGAAGGCATTTGGGTTATGGCTGGGAGGTGGGTTTTGAGGAAGTGGGGTTGGAGTCAAGGGCCTGAGATGACCAGATTTGACTAATTTCTCCAACACTGAGGAAAGCAGTGCCTCGAAGTTGGAGAAATTCTAGGGTTGATTGCGGTTATGGGGTTTCTGAGGAGTTTGCACTTGGTTAACATCCACGATGTGGTTGGAACTATGAGTTGTGGCGTTGTTGCTGGCAGAAGTTGCATTGGTGTAGTTGTTGCTGCCAAACAGTGCAGTACTATTCCCAGTGTAAGAGCAAGGCTTGGGCTTTGGAGCTGAAGTAGAGGACTCAGACTTGGTTCTTGGCAGAACGCCAGTTTGGAGAGCCTCCTCGATAGCAAGGCCGGAGTCAAAGAACGTCTCAAAACTAGCCTCGTGGACCAGTACAAGATTCTTGGCAAAATCAGGCTGCAAGTTGCGGGAGATGATACGAATCTGATCCTTCTCACTCGGGCGATTAGTCATGAGAGCCGCCTTGGCCCTCCATCTTTTGATAAAGTCTGCGAAAGACTCTTTAGCATTCATTTTGGTTGACTCCAGCTCTCGAGTGGTCATCTTGAGCTAAGCATTGTAACTGTACTGGGCATTGAAGGCTGTGCCGATGTCCTCCCATGTCCGGCGTTTGGAAATGTCAAGGGACAGGAACCATTGGAAGGTGGGGCCGCGAGAGTCTGCGGAAATAGCTGGGCCATGGCCTCCTCTTCAACCCCGTGTAACTTCATAGTGCCATGATAAGCCAACAAATGAGTCTTGGGATCTCCCGTCCCGTTGAACTTCGCAAAGTCTGGCATTTTGAACCTTTCTGACAGCCTGGCATTTGGAAATGGGCAGAGCCGGTTCATGTCCAAACCTCCGGCACCAATATTCTCAGCTTTGGAAACCATTTCTTCAAGTTTTGCCATCTTGGCAATCAGTGCAGCCATTTCTGGATTTGGAGCAGGAATCTCAACTAGAGGAAGTTCTTCGGCCGCGGGCTGGTGCTTGTTCCTTTCACCACCCCCCCTCCTGCGGGGAGTCGCTCTTCGATTAACGCGGGCAAAGTGGCCATGGAAGTATCAGCCTGGTCAGCCCTTTGTTGCATGATAGCCAAGTTGTGTTGAAGATCTGCCAAAACAATAGCGAGGTTTGGAGGCGGGACATCAGCCACGCCTAGAGCTTCTGTTTTGACCAACTTTGGTGATGCGTGTGGAGATGGAGTGGACGGAGGTGATTCGTGCGGGCTAGTCGGCGGCGAATCTTTCGTTGACAGAGTGCAGGCCAGAGCTTTCGTTATGACTGACTGAAAATCAAACCCCCAACCAGATCCTCAAGCAAACCTAGCGGACGTACCCAAGTAGGTTTGACTCTTTATTTCGGAGCTTCCCATGATGATGAAGCAGCTAGACAGCAAAGTGTAAGAGCTCAGTGACAGCCTGCAGCAATTTATTTTGAAAGAATTTGCAAAATGCGCACGTCAACGTCGTCGGTGTCATCCTAGACTCTAGAACTAGAGAGAGCATGTCTTACGATTTTCGGACACTATCATAGAATCCTCGGATTTTCTTTTCGATGTTGTTTCCTTGATTGAATCGACTAACACAATGAGATGTCAAAATAATTTAATCCTTTGACTGTTCCTTTTTGAAGTTTCAATGTCTGAGTTCGAAACAATTCGATGTAGATGGCGTGATACCGGAACCGAAATGGCGTAAGCAGCACTGTGGCGGAGCCTGAGCGGTGTAAGTGATTAGCACTTTTAACCTGAGTGGTATGAGTATCACAACATTCTCTCCGTTGTTCCTAGTTTTCTGTTTGAAACCTCGATCGAGCGTTTAGACAAGGGTTTAGAAGGTTTTGATTTCCCAAAGTCTCATTGATTCAAGAACTCAAAAATTTTGATAACGTGCAACATCAAGATGCACGACTCGTCATTGGTCCAAGGCAACGTCCAAATAGTCATAAGATAGGCTCGACAAGAGACAACCTAAAAGCTGCCTTAGCATGCTCTTACGCCCCGAAAAATTTTGGTGCGGCCCTTTTTCGAAAAAACGCAGCGAAACGCTTCGATTCGGAGTCGCCACTCGGGTTTTAGCGGTGAAATACCCAAGGAACCGAACTTGAAACGCTTGCTACGCGTTTGATTTTGAAAAAGGCACAGATTGGACCATCGTCACCTTCGATATCTGAGGTTCGGGAGACAGGTTACGAGAGGGGAATGGTTTTATGGCACTCCTCTCGCCTAATCTGGAGATCGGTCTCTACTCGGGCATTTTACAAAATATTTGCATTTTTCTCTCATTAATCATTTTTTAGCCAATTAGGGCGGGGGAACAGTTTAAAGGGGATTAAAATTGTGCCAAGTTGCAGTTATGTGACAAAATATTCATGGATGATTGATTGAAATGATGAATATAGAAAATAGATTAAGAACAAGCACCTGTGATTATTTTAGGTAAACTGGAGCACACTGATCCAGTGTGACTTACCCAGGAGGACATCTGTATGTGCTGGCCACGCCACTACATACAAAAGTGACTTGCGTACACCGCATCGAAACTGGCGTGTGCCAGTAGATCTAAACCCACAACCTCCTATTCTCAACCCTCTGGGCTCTGGAAGGACCAGTGCACACCTAGGACAAATCACATAGTCTATATAGCAGAGTATATTCAGTTATAGACAGATGAAATGGCTTAAAGCCATGAGAATAAACAAAACACCCAACGCCCCGATTTTCGGACACGTTAATTAAATCTTTTTCAACTGATTTAATAATTCATAAAACTAATATATAATAAATGAAGTTTTATTAAACAGAGTTTAGCAGCGGAAACCTTAAATACCAAATTCAAACCTACTTAATTGTCTTACAACTCAACAAAAACAAAACAGAGTCTGACAAATGTGATAGCATTTTTGGAAATTCAAATAACATTACTCCAAATTAACAGAGCTTCTAAGGGTAAGACATTCAAGGCTCGACAATCTCCCCTTTCTCAGCTGAGAGGTCCTCAGCCTGGTAGTGATCATTTTGTAGAGGATTCTGTTCTTCGGTCTCCTAATTACTTGACATGAAACGCCAGCCCAACGACACTATAATGAGTTTTGAAACTCAATAGATAAATCTTACCCATTAACCCTTACTCTACAAGCAATTCAAATTTATAATAAAATGAGGTAAGAATCGAAGAGCACAAAACTTATTTCATTATATAACCATCAACTTAAGTAAATTCCAAAATCTCAACTTCTATCATCATTCCAATACCACAATATTCACCACGTTCCAAACTCAGAATTTCACTAGACATACTTTACAGGTCCTAATAGGCTACCCTCAACATCTCGAGGTCCAAATAGGCTACTCTCATAATTCTAGGTCCATCAGGATGCCCTCAAGGTCCTGCTAGGCTACCCTCAATACCTGAGGTCCCGCCAGGCTACCCCTAAGGTCTTGCTTGGTCACCCCCACAATTCTAGGTCCATCAGGCTGCCCTCAAGGTCCTGCTAGGCTACCCTCAATATTTGAGGTCCTGCCAGGCTACCCCTGAGGTCCTGCTTGGCCACCCTAACTACACAGGGTCTTTCAGGCTGCCCTCAAGGTCCTACCAGGCTACCCCCGATCACACGAGGTCTTGTCAGGCAACCCCCGAGGTCCTGCTAAGCCCACAATCTGTCATCTATTTCCTTTTTCCTTTAACCAGAACAACGTCTACATAAGTTCTCTAAGTCCACAACTCATCCAATGCCCTGTCTACATTCTCGGCTCAATCGACAAAGCAATCATTTCAAATAACGAGTAAACAGATCATAATATAACTATAGATGCAGGATAACTGAATCGTCGCACACCCACATCCAATGAGCTTAAGTCCAAACTAACTTCACAACACTTTTGATATGTTTCAATACCAGAGTAATTGCAAGTGGATCAATATTAACAACAGTTCATAAAGAGTCAATGAAATATAACATTACTGATAGTTCAAAAGACAAAAGAATTTCACATATAGTATTCAGATTTGTCTTTTTGAGTTTTGGGTTTTATTAGGATTTTGCACATAGGTTCCTTTTAGAAATTTCTATTACCTGAGGATTGAACAGTTATTTCGTAAACCTTGGATTACTTTACTAATAACTATTAAGTTAAGGGTTCTTGAGTATTTATAATGTGGTACTAATTTATCTCCTAATCAAATTTACATTTTTTTATTCTAACGAAAAATTATACTTAATAATGTACTTCCCTTTCATTTACAAATTACAGGGAGTCCTTATCTGCCTTAAAAGTCAATTCTACATACCTAAACATACTATTCTATACTGTATTCTTAATTTCTCTTATAACGATTCTTATAACTTATCATTTTTTTTTTCTCAGTTCTAACCTTATTAATAGTTTAGTAATACTTTTTCATGCTCCCAACTTTAGTTGTTTGAAACCACTGGTTTAGTTCTCCCATTATTCCTGAAGTTTATTTTCTCTTAAGGAAAAAAATTAAATTAACATACAACTATGTATTATTTAATTAAGCCATTGTATTACTTATAAGGATCTGTAAAACCTAAACTATGCTATGGTAAGTTTACCTTCGGTGATTTACGAACAATATGACTATCTTTTGATTTCGTAGTGAACCAGGTTAGTAAAAACAATTCAAAACAAAGTACTCCCTATTTTTAACTAGAACCCCACATAGATTAACGAGTCATAAAGCAGAACATAGAGTCAAAATACAATGCTGTTCGGAAAGTAATGTCACGACCGCGAAGTAGTGAGGTGTTGGAAGCAAGATGCAGACTAGTTCCTGTTTTCTTTTCTAAGATCTTGATATTCTTTTCATGGGTTTGATTAAAGCCACAATAATATTTAAAAATACACCCACAATATTTAGAGTTAAAGGGTAATGAAAAATCTACCTTGATCTTTAAAGTTCTAGCTAGGACGGATGAAAATGGTGGGTTCGGAAGCGGGACTGGTGGCGGCAACGGTGGTACTTTTCTTCCTTCTCTTTCTTTTCCTTCTTTTTCCTGCACCCCTCTCTCTCACTCTTGGCAAGGAACAAAAGATAAGAAGAAAAGGAAATAAGGCTATGGGTTAATGCCTCTCTCTCTCTCACACACACACACACACACACTAGTTGTCTGTTGAAAAAAAATAATGGGAATGGGGAATCTTTGATTTCTTTTAGAGGAGTAACATAGAGAGATGCGAGTGTTGGAGGATAAGGGTGGAGGTGATGGAGTGTGGGAGGGAAGTGGAGGTTTAGTTTCAATAGGATTCTAGCTTGGGTTTAGATAGGAAGGGTAAGGGATGAATGTATATCTTTAAAGATAATATATTTCGTATATGATTTTCAAAGTAATATCAATTATACACACAATGACATATTTTAATTAATTAATCTAACTTATTATTGAATTAGTATTTAATATTTCAAATTTGTATAAAAAAAAATTGGTTAAAAATCTAGGTCGTTACATAAACAGTGTTGGGAAAATAAATAGAGGACAGGGCCTAGCTGCCATGCAAGGGCCAGCCACTAGACCATGATGTCACGGCCGTACGCCAGTTAAGGTCACCGTACGCCAGTTACATCTCTTGTCCAGTGCTTGGCCTTGCATTATCTGGGCTCTGCAACATGACCAGAAATACCCCAGAGGCCTTCTTAAAGCAAACAAGAGTAGAGATATCAAATACTACCACTAAACAGTTCTAAATACATAAAGCTGTAAACTGGTTTTTATCATGCAATAAGGTGATAAAAGAGAAACACAAACAAGGAACAACTGATCAATGATCCCCACGCCAGTGGTGCACGTACTACCATAATTGGCGTACGGCTTGATATCGCTGGTGTGCGCCATTGATCACTTCATACAATTGTTAATATTTGCCAGCTTTAAGGCCAGGACTGGTATTGATTACCAGCCTGGATCTCACTAGCTCCCCTCAGGAGTCAAAACAGCAAAACTACACAAAGGTGGTATACCTTTGGTTCGAGGTTGATAATGTATTTTGAACTCGAACTTGGTGTTTGAGAGATGGATGATGAGTGTTAAGGGAGCTGCGATGTATGAGAGTGTGTTCCTCGCTTGCTCTTCCAAGAGATGAAAGAAAAGAAAGCAAAGAACTTGAGAAGAGGAGAGAATGAGAGCTTGGGCTCTTAATGAGTGTAATCCCTTGCAAATGAATGCAAGGGGGGTATTTATAGACCAAGGGTGGACCGAAGAGAGGGGTAATTAGTTGGGTTAGGGGGTGGTTAGGTTAGTGAAGGAGTCTCCCATGCATTAAATGCATGAGACTAGGTGATGGGAGATGTAGGGGAGAGAGGGGAACGTCTTGCAGGTTATAATCATTAGGGGGACTATTCACTGTATTGGGGTGGCCGCAAAAGTTTGGTGCACATGCTTGAATAGTGATATTTGATTGGCTTTAACGGGCGTACGCCATCCATATACTTGCGTGTGCCAGTGGTAACTGAGTCAACAGTCGATGACTGACACATGGCAGTTTACCAGCGCACGCCATTATAGTACTGGCATAAGCAAGTATGGTTTTGCTAAGGCCACTTGGTTCTGGCTTGAAGGGTTTGAAATGGAGTTTGAAAAAGTTTGAATGTGGTTTAGGACGCTCAAAGTTCAAACATACCAACAACCTCGGGATATTCTTGACCTTATTCATCATTGGGGAATCAAAGACCGAGAGTAAACTAAACTGGGTGGTCCAGAATAGGGTGTCTACACAAATCGACAGGGGTGTTTGGAGAGAAGACTATCTCTAATTTCTGAAAGTTCATCTCTTCTTCAGAGGCATCCCCGAAGTCTCTAAGAATCTTTTTAATGGCCAGGCAGTTTTTCAAAGAAGCTTCCAGGAATATGAGGGAGTCATCGGCGAATAGAAGGTGGGAAAGCATGGGTCCTCTGTTCCTAACTCTCACTCCACCCAACTCCTTCTTATCGACTGCATTTGAGATCATTGAGGAAAGGCAATCTACCACCAAGAGAAGAGGTACGGGGATAGCAGATCGCCATGCCGAATTCCTCTTGAGGGCGTGAGATCAACTGCCCGTCCCCCATTTACCACCACAGAGAAGTTCACAGTCTTGATACAGAGCATCACCCACTCAATCCACTTCTCCCTGAACCCTAATTTCCTCAATCTATCCTCAAGAAAATTCCAATGCACTATATCAAAAGCTTTGCTTAGGTCCAGCTTGAGAGCCATGAAGGACTTAGGGCCCATTTTCTTGTGCTTAATGTAATGAAAGACTTCATGGGCAACAATGATGTTATCGTGAATTTGGTGGCCTTGGATGAAAGCAGATTGTTGCTGGGAAATAAGCGTAGGTAATAAGGGTTTCAGACGGTTAGCTAGAATTTTTGAGATGATTTTGTAGGCAAAATTGCAAAGGCTTATGAGACGGAATTGGGAGATAGCTTCAGGGTTTGGAATTTTTGGGATGAGGATGAGATTAGTGCGGTTGAGTTTGGGACCATGTTTAGACAATTTATTTATTAATTTTTCAACGTCTTTAAACAATATATATATATATATATATATATATATAAATATTAAAAAATATGATTAAAAAATTAAGTGCTCTAATTTTCAATCCGTTTGAACCGGTACAAAGATCCTATATCTCTGATCATTTTATCCTAAAGGGTCATAATTAATTTTTGGCTCCAGGGCTCTCGTTAGTTAGCCTTAAGAGATATTTGGTTTTACGACCTTCTTAGGGCTAATTGTAGACACCCCAATCTGGGCTTCTAGATTAGTTTTACTTTCGATTTCTGATTCCCTGATGATGAAACGGATCAAGAACACCCTGGGAATGATGAGTATCTGAGTTTTGAGTGTTTGAAAAACCTTTGAACCTAACCCAATCCTAAGCCACTTCAAAAGCCAAAAACCTTATTGGCATGCGTTGGTTGAGAACCAGCGTGTGCGGGTCAAGCTACCAGGTGTGGTCAACAGTCAAAGCTTGACCGTTGACCCACGCGCGAGATGGTTTGACGCGCGCGCGCTAGTCCATGACCTACGCGCGCCGGTCAACCTGCCAGGTGTGGTCAATGGTCAAAGCTTGACCATTGACCCATGACCCACGCGCGCCAGAACGCAACCTACACGCGCCGGAGCGTAATGCTTGTCCCCATCACCTTTATGGGTTGGTAGACTTAACCATTAAGTAACCCTCAGCCAGCCTCGTGGACTGGCTGAGCTCCTCTCTTTGTAGCTCAACCTACCACCATCCCTCTCTCTATATACCCCTTTTGTTCATCCATTTTAAAAGGTTACAAAATTTAAAGGTTTTAAAGGGTTACAGAGTTCCAAGTTTTAAAGCCCTAAGTTACACCCTCAAGAACATAGCTTGTTCTTCCTCCTCCCAACACCTCAATCAAGCCTCGAACACATCAAAGCTCAACTAATTCATTTCAAACTCAATCTAAGCAGGCATACCTTTTGATCCCAGAGGGGGGTTGGCAGGATCAAGGCTGGTAATCAATACCAGTCTTGACCTAAAGCCGGCAAAGTTTCAAAAACCGTTGTGGTAGGAACCAGCGCGCGCCGGTCCCATACACGAGCGCCACTTTGTGGCTGCGCGCGCAGGACCACGTGAGGATTGGTTTCGTACTGTTTTATGTCTTTTTGTTTATATAGATCACTGTAAGCATGATAAAAACCAGTTTATTGCTTTCCTTACTATAAACTATAAGTCTTAGTTCAATATGTGTTTCTGCTGCTGTAGAGTACCCATGGGATGATTCTGGACATGTACCAAAACCCAAAAATATGTAAATCAAACACTGGTTAAATGGTTTAGACATGCGCGCGCTGGAACGCGATGCTCGCGCGCCAGGGCGCAATCCGCACGCGCTAGTCTGCCAAAACAGGGGCCTCCCAGTTTGTTTAAACTCCCATAGGAGTCTGTTCTCATCCTATACTGACTGCTCATCCATGCTATTATTCACATCCTGCAAACTGTTACAGTTTTAATCCCCTTAAACTATTCCCCTGCCCTAATTGGCTTAAGAATTGTTTAATCAAACAGAATCGCAAACAAATATTTTTGCAAATGCTTAAGTAGAGACCTATCTCCGGATTGGACGAGAGTGTAACGCCCCGACTTTTCGGGCGCAAAATAAAATAATTTTCTTAAGAAAATTTGCTAAATAAATATGATTTTCCAAAAGAAATGTTTAGCTATTACAATCTCAAGAAAATTTATTGATTCAAAATACATTAACTTCAGAGCTGACTCTAGGCTTGACACGAATCCCGAGCATACTGGATCTCCATTCCTGATGTTCTCTCTGCATTGAACTACACCGTCATTGAATCCTGCGCCATCTGGCAAATTGATCGCCGAAGCAAACGATTTGCCAGGATACAGACGTATCCGTGAGTGATAAAATCACCCAGTAGAATAATCCAACCCAATCACCCATCTTACTTTACAGTTAGCAAGCAACAGGATAAGATGATGAAGAAATAAAACAGAGATTTTTCACATAAACCAATTCCTTACTATCCATTAACCTATCGTGAAATCTAAGATCTCCTCCGCGGGATCTTTCCTCCCCAACCGCTAGCTATGCCTTGTCCCATGACTCACTTTCTTTTGTTGTCGCGGATTGCACCTAAGTTATGTACCCAGTGTGTATCCCTCTCATTACAACAAAAGGAAGTTTATCATGCCGGAATCATAACTAGGGTTCGCCTATCTTATGTACCACATCACAATCATCACTGGGCTTACTTTGCCAGTTTCAGTTCATCACTGGACTCTCGCCAGATTCAATTCATCACTGGACTCTCGCCAGATTCAATTCATCACTAGACTTACTTTGCCAGTTTCAAATCATCACATCCAACTCATCACATCTCAACATCTCGCCTGCAGGCATTCTAAAAATAAAACTTTCCAATTTATCCATTACCAAACATCGTCTAAGTGAATTCTATTCGCGTACCACCCCATGTCTCTAATGTCCAATCTAGCATATAAATCAAGTGTCGGAGCAATATACAATTAATCAAAATAATAATTAAGACAATAGCAAGCAATGCAATCATAAACTTTTTATGAATGGACCGTTACCCTTAGTCTTGTGTGGTCACGATGTCTAAAGTAAGAACGTTTTTCCAAATAAAAATTTCAGAAGTAATTAACATTTTGGGCCAAAACAAATAACCTAAATAAACTTCAAGGGCTAATTTTAATAGGTTAACAATGCATGAGGGCAGAAATACTTCACTTTAATAGATAAAGGGGAAAACTGTAATTGAGGTTCTATTTTTACCAACCGGTATGAACAGTAAAAAAAACGTGAACAGTACCACGCTTATGAACAGTGAATTTTTCCGGAAAAAAAAAAGAGTTTCGTTCTTTCGATTCTAATTTCGATTCTTTTTTTATTTTAATCATAAAGACTAAGATCTTAGTACAATAATATACTTAGGGAGAGATATGAGAAGGATTAATCTACCTTCAATCCGAACAAAGTGATTCAGTGGAGTCCGGTGGGTTTTCGTTTGGCGGCGAAAGATCGATATTCTAGCAGCAACTTTGGATTGGAATAACTTGACCAAATCTTTTCCTTTTTGGACGATTCTTGTATCTAACGCGAAGATCTTGAAACGCTCTACAACTTTCGTGAAGAAGTCGAAACCCGAAAACCATTCAAACTAGGAGAAAAGTGGGGGTTTTCATAAGTTTTGTTTGCTGTCTGGAAACAGAAATCCGAGAATTTTACTGATCTTTTGACAGCGATAACTCTATCAATCCTTGACCTTTTGGGGTGATTCTTGGGTCGAAATCGAAGATCTCGACGCCCTCTACAACATTCTTGAAGGAACTTAGGCCTAAAAATGATAGCAACTAGGAAGGAACAGGCCGTGAACAGAGGGACATGATATGGACGAAAATTGAAATTGGGTGATCGATCTTTTCTTCTTTTCTTTTTTTTTCTCTCCTTCTTTTTCTAGATTTCTTCTCTCTCTCTCTCTCTCTCTCTCTCTCTCTGCCGAATAATAGAGAATGAGAAAGGGGGGTTTGGTTTTATAGAGTAATTGGAAAGAGGTGAGATGTTATTGAGATTAAAAAGAGATATAGTTTAGGAAGAGTTTGAAGGGAAGTGGGTAAGTGAAAAAAAAATAAAGATAGAGGGAGAGATTGGTGAGAGATGGGTAACCAAATCCCATAAATTGTGGGATGATTATTAGTATGAATAATATAGATAAATATGCACACACATTTATAATTACAAGTTGAATTAAGATTTTGCCAAACTAATTTTAGTCACGAAAAATTAATCTATGTTTTGGTTTAATCTAATTACACTTTAAAATAGTTAATTGATTACTATAGACTATTTGATTAAAAATAATTTCTTTATTCAAAAAAAAAAAAAAATAGGGCGAAAATCCGGGTCGTTACAACCTATCCCCCTTAAAACAATTTCGTCCTCGAAATTAGATCGTGTCTCTTGTATTGAACAATCGCTGATCATTATAGCAGATGATTGCTTTCGGGCTTGCTCCCTTTTTGCTAAGGTCGGTTGAGAACTCTGACTAAGCGAATACTCTTGTCTTGTATGTTCTTCTCTCTATGCTGAAATTTATATTAGTGGCTTTGAAAATTATGTCGTTGTTCAACATAACATCTTTTCGATTGGTGGCTATAGTTTTAATCGACGAGCCACCTCTCCAATCCTTTGCGAAATTTTGAACTATCCAATGTATGACGGCGACAACTTCCCTTTCTTTCCAAAACGAATGATATCAAGTCGCGACTTAATCAGTCTTCCATGTTTGGGTCAACGATATGGTTCATTTGTCGATATAGTTCATTGGTTGAGTCCGAGTGGTTAGAAGTCGTTGTCGTATCACCTTCGCTTTCTCGGTCATCTTTTGAAAGTTGGGTTTTTGACTCTCAGAAGGTGGGTCCTCCCCCATATAGAAACAAGAAGATTCAATGAACTAGAATAAAATTCAAATGGTTTGGAGGTTGAAATGCCAAATGGAAAGGGTGACGTATCGTTTTCTAAGAGTTTGGGTACAAGTAGTTGGGATTTGAGTAGCAAGGAATGGCTACTACAGAATTAATAAGGACTAATCAATGAGGAAGGTTTGTGTAACTACAATAATGATGATTCAAGTCTAAACACGCGAATGAGATGAATGGATAGTCGCCTTGGATAAACAGCAATGGTTCTCGTAAGAGGAGCGCATTTATTTTGACGGAGTTCTAGAAACGATTACGAGATAAGGAAGCAAAAATTGAATCAGAAGTTTAATTATCTTGAATTACTTCGAGGGCCGCATTCAAGAGAATACACAACTCAAAGAAAGAGTAGTATCACAAATAATATAGTGTTTTGAAATTCAGAATTTTAGAAAAATACTAAATTCATAATTATAAAATTTGAAAGGACGGACGCAGAGGAAAAAAAAAAATTTCGAGGGGCTTGATGATAATGAGATATTTCTATACAACTAGTACTTGAAAAATGAGAATTTTACAAATCTTGTACTAATTGTCCTACAATTAAGTAGATTGTTGAGATAACAAGGATGAGATTTTATCATAAAAAAATTTGTAATAGGAGAATTCTTAAAAATTCACAACTAACAAAAGAGAAGTTTCATGAGACTTGGAGTGAAAATTTCAACGAGTTTAAGCTCTTGGGTTTGTTCTTGAATGAGAGGAGAGAAAAAAAAATGTTTCGAAAGGAATCTCATAAGAAATGAATCAAGAGATGTTGAAAATATCGAATGGTGATAAAATAGTCAATTGACTAAGGAAGACGATTAGATGAATGTATAGTCGTCAATCTCCTCTTCTATCCCCCTTAAAAGAATAGAACTTCAATGCAATAGGAAGCTTGCTGTCTTCTCGGATGTCCATGACTTCGAGTAGTTCCTTGATCTTCTAATCTATGACGATGCCGCGTCGGCTCAATTTGCATACAATATAGGTGGTCGGTAATTGCAGATCTCTGACATCATCATTCTTTTATCCGTCGGTCCAAAATTCTAAGAAGCCTGTGGTGCTTGGGGTTTAGGTGTCAAAATAGTCACGCTGACGATGGGTACTAATAGTTGTTGATGTCGCGGATGCTCGATATCGCATTAGGGTACACATTATGTAGAGACCCGAAAAATTTTGATTTTATTTTATTTTTGAAATATTTATTAAATGACTAATGGAGAAAATATGGTTTATTTGGTGGATAATTAGATTGTGGGTTGTGGTGAAAGAATAGAAAGTGGAGGGAGTGTGTGTGTGTGATTTAAGAATATATGAGTATATATAGAGGTGTGAGAGGTGTAGGAGATCATTTATCTCCATTCCACTCTCTCTCATCCGTCTCTCCCTCTCCCTCCCTGCCGATCTATCTCTCTCTCTCCTCTCCTCACACAAAATCTCACTCAAATACCTCAAAACCTTCAAGAATCAACTACCCTCCGGCCTTGCAATCACGTTCTTGAGCTTGGAGATCCGTGGGTCGAGCTCGAATCGAAGATTTGAAGTTCAAGAAAGCTAGGGCTCGTTCCAATCGCTTGAATCTCGGCCATTGTTGCGAGGTAGGGACTTCTTTACTTCTTTATATGTTTATACGTTAATTTGGTGTAGAATCGTGCCCTTGATTGTCGGATTTTAGTTCTTGAGCATGTCTGAAAATCTGCTGAAAGTTCTACCCGAAGCCCCGTGGTATCGATACGGATTAAGGGCCGTATCGATACAGTGAGCTTATCTTTTTGGACAGTTGATTCCGTATCGATACGGATTAAGCGCGTATCGATACAGTGAGCTTATCTCCAGTTTTGCACCTTTTGCTTCTCCGTTGATTGTTTTGACCACCAATCACTTCTAAACCCTTTTGGACACCTCCTAAACTACCTCAAGCTTGTCTAATTGACTTCCTATGATGGCTCGATGTACTCCTTGGTTCGTTGGTCTTCCGTTAGCAATAACCGAATAAGAATTGACCTAATTAAACGTTGTAATGCACTTTCTATAGATTGTTGGTATTGTGTGATC
Source organism: Rhododendron mucronatum var. ripense (assembly GCA_019656295.1). Taxonomy (NCBI): domain Eukaryota; kingdom Viridiplantae; phylum Streptophyta; class Magnoliopsida; order Ericales; family Ericaceae; genus Rhododendron; species Rhododendron mucronatum. The sequence goes on along the minus strand of BPLT01000004.1, from coordinate 5,049,211 downwards.
ATTCTTGGTGCATTTGTGATGACTTTGGCATAATGTAGGGTGTTCCATCTATGAATGTGTCCATGGGGGAGTCTTAGTTTGCGTGTTGTATGAGAAATAGTTGATTTTGGGTCGAAGGTTGGTTTAGGAAGTCTCGTAACGCAAGTGGTGGTAATACGGAGACTAAGAGGGTTTCGTAACGCGAGTGGTGGTAATACGGTAACCCGAATCGTTAGGGATCACCGTGACGCAAGTGGTGGTAACACGGTAATCCTTATGGTGTTATTCCGGTAACGCAAGTGGTGGAAATACCGATGGTGAAGTTTTGGGTTAGCAAGTCGAGTTGGGATTGTTAGAGAGTTAGCATCGTAGGGCTCATGCATACGATTTCGTTAAGAGTTCATTTGCAAATTGATAGGTTACCGTTTGTCGAGCTATATTCCCTTACCCTCTCATGTTTGCTCTTATCATCATATTTGCATATAAATTTGGTAAAGATTTTCCTACTGGGCTAGTGTAGCTCAACAAAATCCTTCTTTTCAGGTTCGAATGTTGGGTAATCGACTGCATGCAATGGTGTGCTTGGACATGAAGATTTTGGAAGATAACTTCCTTTAGTTACTTAATCTTCTCTTGTAATTGATTTACTTTTGTTAAAGATGAGTTTGTAACCAATTGTTCTTAAATTTCTTTGACTAAAGAGATTGTAATATTCTAAATAGATTTGTACTGGTAATTAAGTTGATTTGGGCCGTGGTGCCAAAGCTGTATAATCTAACTTTTGGGAACTTGCTTGTAAAGTTAAATAGTTGGGAACTTTTTTGGGTATTATTTATGATATGTGCAGATCTTTTATTAAACTGTAATATTTAATTATGTTAAAAATCGAGGGCGTGACAAATTGGTATCAGAGCATTAGGTTTGAATACCTAGTGACCATGGGGAGACATAGTCTCAGGGGTTCAAAAAAAAAAATCATTGCATATCTTTTTAACAAGACATGTGTGTGCTCGCATGACCGACGTTTGTTCACCGATTGGGCCTTGCATTTACGTTTACTTGGATAGTTAGAATGTTGGTGACTCGTGTTTAAAAAAAAAAGGGTGGATGTTTGGCTTGTGCGTAACGTGTATGACAGTGTCTATTGCTATTGTTGTTATCTCTGTTAGCAGTCTTATTCTTAGATTTTATGTGGCAAAAATGCCTTTCAGGTGAACTGGAAAGCTGTAAAGGATTGTAGTAGCTATGGTTGCAACTGTTGCTATGGTTATCGTTATTGTTGATAGTCTTGGTCTTGAACCATTCGTAGTAAGATATTTTTTTTTTAGATTAGATATTCAATGGGAAAGAATCTGAAAGGTCGAAATCGTTGTAGTGCTTGTGCGTGGTGGCGAGGCCGACATTTGAGATATCCATCAATATGTAGTAGAAGTGTTAGGCTATTAGAAAGATTTGCGAGCTTAGTGTTTGATATGTTTTATTCAAATTGCTCTGATTATGTGTTAAATTTTAAATGCTCTAAGTAGATTTTATGTGATGTGAGATGCGTTAAGTGTAAACGAGCGTAAGGTGGTATGTTTGTTATGACTGAAGAGGAAAGGAGAAAAGAGAGTGCATGTTGAGGTGTGATAGGAGCCATAGTTTGTCTAGGAAGTGAGTTAGATGTATCATAGCTAGAGGGTTGAGCTAGTGAGCGTCTCGAATGTATGAAGGGATGATATCTTGTTGTGGTAATAATTGTGTGTTGTCATTGTTATGGTAGTTATTAAGGTAGTGATTTTGAGTATAGATAAGACAAGTTGAGCCTTCGTAGAGAGTTGTAAGTAGCTGAGGTTGACTTAGGAAGATGAGGGTTATAAATAGGGTGTCAGGATACGGTATGTGTCTTCCGGACACCCAGGCGACTGCCGATGAGATCCAGTTGGAAGAGGCGCTTGATCACCGCTCCTTCTAGATGGAAGTCTCGGAGAGTTAATTGGACACTAGGATTGTGTATAGGAGTAGATCTTTAGGCTTGAGATAGATGATTGTACATAGAAATTGCAAAAAAAAAAAGGAGTGTTATGGCATTGTAATTTTCATTGCTGAGGTGAATGTCGTGATGGTATCTTTATGATAGATTGGTAGGAAGTAGTGAAGGCATTGCTTGGTGAGAGGGACAACAAGACGTGAGGTGAACTATATCGATGTGATTTGAGGCGAGTGATTGATGTCAATGTGTGGTGAGAGACTTGTTTAAAGTGAGGGCAACATGAATGAGGACTGTTGTGAGTTAAAAGGTTGGAGTGTGTAGATCGTGTGTGATGTGAAATTGGCGACGTAGGCTAGACTGATGACAGTATATGACGCATTGAGGTATGCCATTGAGATGATAGATTAGTGAGGGACTAGGGCTTAAATAGTGGTAGTGATATCAGTGACGGTGATGGGAATGGTGTGGTCGATATTATTGAGGTTGAATGCAATTGTGGTAAATATCTTTGAGGAAATTTGATGTCGTTATGACTACTTAGTTGGGAGAAGAAATTTGTGAGCTATGAAACTTGTAGTGAGTGAAACTATTAGAAGTTATTGGTGCGAGAAAATTGATTCCTAAGTGATGAGGTACTTGAAGAGTAGGAGTCTTAGAACATAAGGAGAAGTATAGACTTGTTTGAAATCCCAGAGTTTTGTGGGTACTTAGAAATTTTTTTTTTATTCAATTGGTTTGTATTGGTGACTGGGTATTAGCATAGAGATATTCGAGATTATTGGATGTTTGTTAGTGCAGCCATATCACCTATTTTGTGTAACTCTTTGAGTAATGAGATATTGTCAGATTGTATTGCTGTCGAGTCATAGATTTGATTAAGTGTTAAAGAGTATGTATGTTTGGTGTGTACATTATATATGCAGTGATGTTTAAAGTTGTGGGTGTATTGAATACCTAGCTTGACTAGAGTAACTGAATGTGAGTATTCGAGAATGATGGGCGAATGGAAAACATAAAAGGCATTGCAACGATGAGATGAAATGATTACTATTGAGCTTGCTAGAGCCAGAGAATTTTGATGTACTGGATGCTGAGTGAGTTTGTTGATACGTGGATAAATTTGGCATTGTGTAAGTCAGTAATTCGTATGAATAGTTTGTTGTTATACTTCATGTACAAAATTTGTCATTATTTAGCATGCATGCTTAATTTGATGTGTAATCCCGATGAATGTGATTTGCCTTAATGTACGGTACAGAGTAGACACCGATGGGTATATGGATACAAAGAGAGGATTCTTAGTTAGAATCTGGCATGTGCCTCTGTTATCTTTTGTATGAAATGATTAGAAGGTTAGATATGGAGGTTATTAGCAGGATGTCAATCTATAGTTGAGAGTAGTTAATGGTTTGTGAAAAGGGGAAATAGTGAACTTGGGAATTTCTCGGAACAGATCTAGAGTTGCGTTGAGTTATATAACAAAGATGTATTTCCATGGAAGCGAGTTTGGGTTTTCGAAAAGTAGAAACTAGTAATGACTTTGAGTGGACTAAGGAAAGTGGAGTAGTGTTAGATTTTGATTGTATTCGGTTGTAAAAAAAAATGGCATTTGAGGTTTATGTAGAATTTATATGAGAGTTGTGTGGGTAATAGATATGTGAAATGGAGGTAATGGCTAGCAGCTTTGTGTTATAAGTGTGTTGATGTACTGATGGAGCTTAATTGTGTCCTCATGAGAAGGAGGTAAGTGTCATGAGGCAAGTGGTCATTTGAGAAATGTTAAGGGAAATGGTGTTACAGTCGGTTAATAGCAGTATCAATATTATGAATCAGTTGTAAGGTATGTTATTTCTTGACGTTGAGAGAAAAATCAAACTTCAAGCGTGAAAGGTTTGACTATGGTGAGTGGATGTGTATAATTGATCCAAGGGTGATGAGACATTATTTGGTTTAAGGATTCGAGGCTTATTAGTTTTGCTCCAGTGGAGATTATTTGAGGTTCTTCGGATTGGTGGGCGAAGTGATTCGTTGTTTGATGTTGGTTAGGAAATATAGAACTTGGAGTTTAGGATTTGAGTTTCTATGAGCAGTTCAATTTGTCCTTCTAGAAAGTTCGATGAGTACTTGGTAGAATAAGGCGCATGGAACGAAAATGTAGAATTCGAAATTTGGAAAACGTGAGGTTATTATTTGTCGGGTTGTGGTCTGACTGTCATGATTGGTGCGTGGGGACTAGAATTCTTGTACTGATATTGGGATTTGAGGATGTGATAAAATAATAGAGTTTCAAGATTGAGTGTTGAGTGATAGAACCATGCCGATAGTGAGAATTTTGTGGAGTAGTTAGGACAAAAAAAAAATTTACGTAGAAAAGAGTGGATGATGTGATGATTATGAGGTTGTAATATGAGATTTGATATTATGGTTGGTGACTCGGTTGGAGTTGAGTTAGCAAATTTCAAGGACGATTCAAATTTTTAGAAGAAATAATTCAGGCTTGTGTCATGGATTTTTGAGGTAGTTGGGAAGATCACTTGCCGTTAGTCGAATTCACGTACAATAATAGTTACCAATCTAGCATCAATATGGCACCGTTTGAAGCCTTGTATGGGAGACCGTGTCGACCACTCGTTTGTTGGACCGAGTTGGGTGAGGCTACATTGGTTGGGCCGGAATTGATCCAAGAAACCTCCGAAAGCATGAGAGCAATTCAAAGTGATTCGTCAATGGTTGTTAACAGCGCAAAGTAAGCAAAAGAGCTATGTCGATCGTTGTCGCCGACCGTTATCGTTTGAAGTGGGGGAATCACGTGTTCCTTAAGGTGTCACCGCGTCGGGGATTATCTCGCTTTGGACAAAAGGGCAAGCTTTCACAGATTATATCGAACCGTTTGATATTATTGAGAAGATTGGGGAAGTCACGTATCGATTGGCATTACCACCAAGATTATCAAACGTTCACTATGTGTTCCACGTGTCGATGCTATGAAAGTATGACCGGATCCGTCACACGTTCTAGAGTAGTCTAAACTTGAGTTGGAAGCCGATGCATCATACGGGGAGGAGCCGATACGTATCCTAGATTCACGCAAGTAAATTCTGAGGGAGGGCAAAACCATTCTGTTAGTGCGAGTCTTATGGAGTAGTCTCGGGAAGGAAAGGTCAACGTGGGAAAAGGAAAGACGAAGTGAGGGAGAAGTACCCGCATTTATTTCTGAATTGATCAGTGTGAGTCTTGAAATTACAATCTTATGATTGTTAATTAGTTGTTTGGTGATATATGTTATGGTATGAACATGTTTGTTTGATACATAATCTTAATTGGCTTATGTTGTAAATTTCGGGACGAAATTTCTTTAAGGAGGATAGATTGTAGAGACCCGAAAAATTTTGATTTTATTTTATTTTTGAAATATTTATTAAATGACTAATGGAGAAAATATGGTTTATTTGGTGGATAATTAGATTGTGGGTTGTGGTGAAAGAATAGAAAGTGGAGGGAGTGTGTGTGTGATTTAAGAATATATGAGTATATATAGAGGTGTGAGAGGTGTAGGAGATCATTTATCTCCATTCCACTCTCTCTCATCCGTCTCTCCCTCTCCCTCCCTGCCGATCTATCTCTCTCTCTCCTCTCCTCACACAAAATCTCACTCAAATACCTCAAAACCTTCAAGAATCAACTACCCTCCGGCCTTGCAATCACGTTCTTGAGCTTGGAGATCCGTGGGTCGAGCTCGAATCGAAGATTTGAAGTTCAAGAAAGCTAGGGCTCGTTCCAATCGCTTGAATCTCGGCCATTGTTGCGAGGTAGGGACTTCTTTACTTCTTTATATGTTTATACGTTAATTTGGTGTAGAATCGTGCCCTTGATTGTCGGATTTTAGTTCTTGAGCATGTCTGAAAATCTGCTGAAAGTTCTACCCGAAGCCCCGTGGTATCGATACGGATTAAGGGCCGTATCGATACAGTGAGCTTATCTTTTTGGACAGTTGATTCCGTATCGATACGGATTAAGCGCGTATCGATACAGTGAGCTTATCTCCAGTTTTGCACCTTTTGCTTCTCCGTTGATTGTTTTGACCACCAATCACTTCTAAACCCTTTTGGACACCTCCTAAACTACCTCAAGCTTGTCTAATTGACTTCCTATGATGGCTCGATGTACTCCTTGGTTCGTTGGTCTTCCGTTAGCAATAACCGAATAAGAATTGACCTAATTAAACGTTGTAATGCACTTTCTATAGATTGTTGGTATTGTGTGATCATTCTTGGTGCATTTGTGATGACTTTGGCATAATGTAGGGTGTTCCATCTATGAATGTGTCCATGGGGGAGTCTTAGTTTGCGTGTTGTATGAGAAATAGTTGATTTTGGGTCGAAGGTTGGTTTAGGAAGTCTCGTAACGCAAGTGGTGGTAATACGGAGACTAAGAGGGTTTCGTAACGCGAGTGGTGGTAATACGGTAACCCGAATCGTTAGGGATCACCGTGACGCAAGTGGTGGTAACACGGTAATCCTTATGGTGTTATTCCGGTAACGCAAGTGGTGGAAATACCGATGGTGAAGTTTTGGGTTAGCAAGTCGAGTTGGGATTGTTAGAGAGTTAGCATCGTAGGGCTCATGCATACGATTTCGTTAAGAGTTCATTTGCAAATTGATAGGTTACCGTTTGTCGAGCTATATTCCCTTACCCTCTCATGTTTGCTCTTATCATCATATTTGCATATAAATTTGGTAAAGATTTTCCTACTGGGCTAGTGTAGCTCAACAAAATCCTTCTTTTCAGGTTCGAATGTTGGGTAATCGACTGCATGCAATGGTGTGCTTGGACATGAAGATTTTGGAAGATAACTTCCTTTAGTTACTTAATCTTCTCTTGTAATTGATTTACTTTTGTTAAAGATGAGTTTGTAACCAATTGTTCTTAAATTTCTTTGACTAAAGAGATTGTAATATTCTAAATAGATTTGTACTGGTAATTAAGTTGATTTGGGCCGTGGTGCCAAAGCTGTATAATCTAACTTTTGGGAACTTGCTTGTAAAGTTAAATAGTTGGGAACTTTTTTGGGTATTATTTATGATATGTGCAGATCTTTTATTAAACTGTAATATTTAATTATGTTAAAAATCGAGGGCGTGACACATTAACATTGGCATTGACGTTAGCATTGTTGTAAGGGTAGCAGCGTTGCAATCAACGTTGATATCTTGGTCATTGGTTTCAGCACTAATTCTTGTGGCGAGGGGTTTCTAAGTATTTGGTCCTCCAAAAGTATTGTGTGCAAGAATTATGAAAATCGCAATGGTAAAATTTTGGTTTCATGTCTAAAGACAAGCAATGATTTCAAAAATAATAGTAATAATAATAATAATAGTATAACTAGTCAAATCTTATTATTACGGATATACAATAGGCACGTAACACATAAACCTACATATTAGTCAACATGTAGAGCCTAGGTTTTCTCACAGTACGTTCCCACAATGAACTTATCTTATTCGACCTACTTTCAATCAGTATCTACTCACGAAAGGAATGTGTTTTTCTTTTACCAAGTACACTATTTACTAAGTAGGCTCCTCTGATAGTACCATCTCCTTCATTGGGGTTTGCCTTTTCATCTTCAGACTTTGAACTTTTCATCTCAGTTGATCGGTTAGCCAAATACAATAGGAGCGGTTCTTCTATCGCTTTCTTTGGATCAGAGTCAACGTTGATTTCGTAACTCCTCGGAGTTTGAGTTGCAACGGGTAAATAAATATTTATATGATAGACTTAGGTAGGATATCTCGTTTTTAAAAAGTAATAATTAAGATAAACATTTAACCATCCAAGTCGATGCTCTCAGAAAGTGATCTACCCAATCTACCCAAGGCCGAGAGTTGAACCTACGCTCTGATACCATTTGTAACGCCCCGACTTTTCGGGCGCAAAATAAAATAATTTTCTTAAGAAAATTTGCTAAATAAATATGATTTTCCAAAAGAAATGTTTAGCTATTACAATCTCAAGAAAATTTATTGATTCAAAATACATTAACTTCAGAGCTGACTCTAGGCTTGACACGAATCCCGAGCATACTGGATCTCCATTCCTGATGTTCTCTCTGCATTGAACTACACCGTCATTGAATCCTGCGCCATCTGGCAAATTGATCGCCGAAGCAAACGATTTGCCAGGATACAGACGTATCCGTGAGTGATAAAATCACCCAGTAGAATAATCCAACCCAATCACCCATCTTATTTTACAGTTAGCAAGCAACAGGATAAGATGATGAAGAAATAAAACAGAGATTTTTCACATAAACCAATTCCTTACTATCCATTAACCTATCGTGAAATCTAAGATCTCCTCCGCGGGATCTTTCCTCCCCAACCGCTAGCTATGCCCTGTCCCATGAGCTCACTTTCTTTTGTTGTCGCGGATTGCACCTAAGTTATGTACCCAGTGTGTATCCCTCTCATTACAACAAAAGGAAGTTTATCATGCCGGAATCATAACTACGGTTCGCCTATCTTATGTACCACATCACAATCATCACTGGGCTTACTTTGCCAGTTTCAGTTCATCACTGGACTCTCGACAGATTCAATTCATCACTGGACTCTCGCCAGATTCAATTCATCACTGGGCTTACTTTGCCAGTTTCAAATCATCACATCCAACTCATCACATCTCAACATCTCGCCTGCAGGCATTCTAAAAATAAAACTTTCCAATTTATCCATTACCAAATATCGTCTAAGTGAATTCTATTCGCATACCACCCCATGTCTCTAATGTCCAATCTAGTATATAAATCAAGTGTCGGAGCAATATACAATTAATCAAAATAATAATTAAGACAATAGCAAGCAATGCAATCATAAACTTTTTATGAATGGACCGTTGCCCTTAGTCTTGTGTGGTCACGATGTCTAAAGTAAGAACGTTTTTCCAAATAAAAATTTCAGAAGTAATTAACATTTTGGGCCAAAACAAATAACCTAAATAAACTTCAAGGGCTAATTTTAATAGGTTAACAATGCATGAGGGCAGAAATACTTCACTTTAATAGATAAAGGGGAAAACTGTAATTGAGGTTCTATATTTACCAACCGGTATGAACAGTAAAAAAACGTGAACAGTACCACGCTTATGAACAGTGAATTTTTCCGGAAAAAAAAAAAAAGAGTTTCGTTCTTTCGATTCTAATTTCGATTCTTTTTTTATTTTAATCATAAAGACTAAGATCTTAGTACAATAATATACTTAGGGAGAGATATGAGAAGGATTAATCTACCTTCAATCCGAACAAAGTGATTCAGTGGAGTCCGGTGGGTTTTCGTTTGGCGGCGAAAGATCGATATTCTAGCAGCAACTTTGGAATGGAATAACTTGACCAAATCTTTTCCTTTTTGGACGATTCTTGTATCTAACGCGAAGATCTTGAAACGCTCTACAACTTTCGTGAAGAAGTCAAAACCCGAAAACCATTCAAACTAGGAGAAAAGTGGGGGTTTTCATAAGTTCTGTTTGCTGTGTCGAAACAGAAATCCGAGAATTTTACTGATCTTTGGACAGCGATAACTCTATCAATCCTTGACCTTTTGGGGTGATTCTTGGGTCGAAATTGAAGATCTCGACGCCCTCTACAACATTCGTGAAGGAACTTAGGCCTAAAAATGACAGCAACTAGGAAGGAACAGGCCGTGAACAGAGAGACATGATATGGACGAAAATTGAAATTGGGTGATCGATCTTTTCTTCTTTCTTTTTTTTTTTTCTCCTTCTTTTTCTCTCTCTCTCTCTCTCTCTCTCTCTCTCTGCCGAATAATAGAGAATGAGAAAGGGGGGTTTGGTTTTATAGAGTAATTGGAAGGAGGTGAGATGTTATTGAGATTAAAAAGAGATATAGTTTAGGAAGAGTTTGAAGGGAATTGGGTAAGTGAAAAAAAATAAAGATAGAGGGAGAGATTGGTGAGAGATGGGTAACCAAATCCCATAAATTGTGGGATGATTATTAGTATGAATAATATAGATAAATATGCACACACATTTATAATTACAAGTTGAATTAAGATTTTGCTAAACTAATTTTAGTCACGAAAAATTAATCTATGTTTTGGTTTAATCTAATTACACTTTAAAATAGTTAATTGATTACTATAGACTATTTGATTAAAAATAATTTTTTATGCGAAAAAAAAATAGGGCGAAAATCCGGGTCGTTACAGAGAGGGGTGCCATAAAACCCTTACCCTTTCGTAATATTGCTTCCGAACCCAGATATGGTTATGACGGACTGGTGCTTTCACCTTTTTCAAATCAAAACAGCGCGACAAGTGCTTTGAAATATAGTTCCTTGGGTGTTGGACCTTCAAACCTGAGTGGCGACTCTGTATTTATGAGCGCTTGTTGTTTCGCTTAGCGCCCCTCGAACCGGCATTTTTAGGATAGGAACGGAATCCTTTCCTAAAAAGGGCACGCTGCCCACACTAGTCAATGAGAGCTCTATAGTCAAAATTTTATTACGACCATTTAGAATTAAATGATTAGAAAAATAAAATCTTCCTACTGATTCAAACGGATTGAAATTTGGAACACTTAATTTTTTGCTCAGCTTTCCCCAAACCAAGCCTTGCAGCTTCTTTTTCTCAATCCCCCCCAAAAGACACAATTTTGGGGGACTACAATCCTGTGCCCATGTGTTCCATACAACCCCATCCATCCACACTTAAAAACACACGAAATTATTAAAAAAAACTTAAAAAAACGAATTTTAATTGTTTTTACATATTAAAAGGGTACCCTTAAAATCACGTTCTGAACACATTGAGCGACTCGAATCATCGAAATTCTATCGGAAAAGTGTGTATGTGTATAGGAAATTGAATTCTACACTTCCTTTTTTGACATCTACACTCTTTTTTTTTGTCTTCTAGCAAAAAAATTATATACACTTTCAACACTAAAATCCAAAAAAAGGAGTGTAGATGTCAAAAAAGAGAGAGTGTAAAATTCAATTATATATATCCAATGAGGGATATATCCAAGGAGGGATATATTCAATTATATACAGAATATATCCAACGAGGGATCCCGCACGGCAAGGCCGTGCGGGACCTCCCTTTTCCGATCGAATTGCGACGATCCAAACCACTCAATGTGTTCAGAATGTGATTTTAAGGGTATGCGTGAAAAATCAGCAAAAAAATGAACGGTAAGGGCTTGATCTGAGTAGTTTTTTACTGAACCGTTTAATAAAAAACTGTTCGGATCAAACCCTTCCCGATCATTTTTTTTGCTGATTTCTAGCGGGTACCCTTAAAATCACGTTCTAATCACTTTGAGCGGCTCGGATCATCACAATTCGATCGAAAAAGGGGAGTCCCGCACGGTAAGGCCGTGTGGGATCCCTTAGGAGATCCGAACTAAATATATATACATGTACATATATATATGTGTGTGTATATATATATATATATATATATATATATATATACAGTCATTTTCAAATGAGTAGGTCCTTATTTTAACTAAAATAAGGACTTATCCATTTCTCCCATTTTCCGTTCGAATTTTAATGATCTGAGCCGCTCAATGCGTTTAGAACGTGATTTTAAAAGTACTCACGAGGAATCAGCAAAAACATGACTTGAAAGAGCTTCATTCGAGCAGTTTTTATTTGAACTGTTCGATAACAAATAAATAAAAACTGCTCGGATGAAGCCTTTCAGGTCATTTTTTTTTTGCTGATTTCTCGCGGGTACTTTTAAAATCACCATCTGAACACATTGAGCAGTTTGGATCATTGAAATTCTATCGGAAAAGGGAGGCCTTTATTTTATTAAGTTAAGGTAGTTTTTAGGAGAATGGGACTATATATAGTTCGGTTCCTATCCACACTCTTCCCGTCTGCAACCTCCACTTTCCCGATTGAATTTCGATGATCTGAGCCGCTAAATGTGTTCAAAACGTGATTTTAAGGGTACTTGTGAGAAATCGGGAAAAAAAATGATTGGGAAGGGCTTGATTTAAGCAGTTTTTTTATTGAACCGTTCAATAAAAAACTGTTCGGATCAAGCTCTTTCCGATCATTTTTTTTGCTGATTTCTCGCAGGTACCCTTAAAATCACGTTCTGATCACTTTATGTGGGTCAAATCATCGAAATTCGATCGGAAAATGTGAGAAATTGGAGGAGCGAACCAGAGCTCCGGTCAAGTCTTCCTAACCTGATCCAGAATGTAAATGTGTGTGTGTGTGTGTGTGTGTGTGTGTATATATACATATATATAAGGGGCGATTTAAGGGACACAAAAAAAAACACCAAAAATCTCAATCTCATAGTTTTTTATCAAATTTTTATGATCTGAACTATTCATTGTGCAGAATGTAATTTTAAGGGTGCCTACAAGAAATTAGTAAAACATATGAGCAGGAAGTACTTATTTTGAGCAGTTTTTAATTGAACCGTTCATTAAATCTAAGTTAAAAACTGCTCAGATCAAGAATTTCTCGCGAGTACCCTTAAAATCACGTTCTAATCACATTGAGCGGCTCAGATCATCAAAATTTGATCGAAAACTATGAGGTATTTTTTTATATGTCTAATTAGCTGTCTCTGGAACCGTCCCGATATACATATATACATATACGGACTCCTCCTATCCAATACATATATATACACTCCTCGTATCCACACCCTCTTCCATCCGCACCGTTCGCACCTTCCTTTTTCCTATTGAATTTCAATGATTCAAGCCGTTCAATGTGATCAAAACTTGATTTTAAGGGAACCCACAAGAAATTAGCAAAAAAATTGATTAGGATTCGAATAATTTTTTATTGAATGGTTCAGTAAAAAATTAAGCTATTTTCGGTCATTTTTTTTGGCCAATTTTTCTCGGGTACCCTTAAAATCACATTCTGAATATATTAAATGGCTCGGATCGTCATAATTCGATCGAAAAAGGGGAGGTACGGACGATAAGCAAAATCAGGGATCCCTGATAGAAGAACTGGGGGGGGGGGTGTGTGTGTGTGTGTGTGTGTGTGTGTGTGTGTGTATATATATGGGTTTTTGGGTTGCTGCCGCGCACTCCTCGCCTCCTTCGCAGACCACGCATCCACCGTCTCTCTCTCGCTCTCTGCCTCTCTCTCTCGCATTTGGCGTCACCGTCCTTCGCTGCACACCGTCGCTCTCTCTCTTGCTCTCATCGCCAAACCCAACCTTGGAAGTTGGAATCGGTAAATCTCTCACCTTATTGTTCTTACATTGATGAGGATGGGGAACACTGGTGAGTAGATATGGATCTTCTCTGTTTGGTTGCTGAAAAAAAGTGAGAAAATCCAGTTTAGGCCCTACCCTACGAATCTGTCCAACCTGAAGTAAATAATCGATTTCTCGGATGGTTTTGCTTGTTGAACGGTTCGGTTATGGGTCTGAAAATAGGCTACCCGACCTGGTCAAGTCGGGTGACGGATTAGGATTAAACCCGACCCGTGCACACCCCTAATTGATGGCATTTGCGTCGATACGACACATGATTAGAGCTTTGATATTCCTCGCGTCAATGCGACACAAGATCAGGATTGATGCTCTTCACATCGATACGACACACAATCGGAGCTTTGATATTCCTCGCGTCGATACGACACAAGATCAACAAGATCAACAAGATCAGGATTGATGCTCTTTGCATCGATACGACACAGGATCGAAGCTTTGATATTCCTCACGTCAATGCAACACAAGATCAGGATTAATGCTCTTCGTGAGATACACATGATCGAAGTTTTGATATTCAACACAAGATCAGGATTGATGCTCGTCGTGTTGATATGACACGTGATCAGAGCTTTGATTTCATCCGCTCCAATGCAAAGAAGACCTTCCAGCTTCATTCTCGACTGATGTGGCTTAACGGGATTGCCGGGACCTATAAGGTAGTGATGTAGTAAGCAGATATTGAGCAGCGACCAAACTAGTGTCGGCAAATGTTGAGCGAAGGCCATTGTGGCCAAGATTGAGCAGTGACCGAATTGGTGTTGATAGATGTTGAGCAACGGCCGTTGTGGCCGAGATTGAGCAGTGATCGAACTAGTGTTGGCGAATATTGAGCAACAGTCGTTGTGGCCGATAATGAATAGTGACCGAACTGGTGTCGATAGAGCAGTGATCGAACTAGTTTTGGCAAATATTGAGCAACAATCGTTGTGGCCGAGAATGAATAGTGACCGAACTGGTGTCGATAGATGTTGAGCAACGACCGTTGTGGCCGAGATTGAGCAGTGAGCGGACTGGTGTCGGCGAATATTGAGTAATGGCCGTTGTGGCGTTAAATAAATTTAGATATTTTTATTTTCAAAATGTTTGTTAAAGTATGTATTAGGATAAAAATGGATCTTACATTGCTAATTTAGGAGTGTGTTAGAGTATCCACAATGAGTTTGATAAATTTATGTGTTGTGATAAAAATGGATCGCACAAATGTGTATGAAGAGTAGTGGACATTTGTGAAACATTTGTTAAACTTGGCAGACATGTTAGCACACTACTAGATTTACTTCACTTTAGCACACAAACTAATACAAATATTGTGACATAAAAAATATGTTTTTATTTGTTAAGTCTTAATACACACATTTAAAAATTTTAGTTACTAAACTTATTGTGGATGCCTCTTATCAGCTTAGCGTCAGCCGATTAACCAATTTATATATATTTTTAAAGTCCGCGAGAAAAACTTAATTTCGGGCATTATGTGCGCAAAAAAGCTACAGGTACAACAAGGAGTGCACAGCAGCTGCGCGCAGAACGGTTTTGCGCCCGTCTCGGGTCCTGCAAAGATGATCGAAGCCGCTCATTTTGTTTAAAATATTTCGTTTAGGGTCCCTGTAAAAAATCACGTCAATCCGATATCTAGAAGGGTGTTTACGAACCATCCAATTTTGCTTCAAAGTTTAGGCTAAATTTTGAAGCAAAATAGGATGGTTCGTAAACACCCTTCCCGATATCGGATTGACGTGATTTTTTACAGGGACCCTAAACGAAATATTTTAAACAAAATGAATGGCTCAGATCATCTTTGCGGGACCCGAGACGGACGCAAAACCGGCCTGTGCGCGGCTGCTGTGCGCTCCTTGCTGTACCTGTAGTAGGGTTCTTATGTGCGTAGGTAACTAGGGTCAACAAATCTTATCCTACCAATCTTATCTTACCAAATCTGCTAGGTTTTTTATGAGTCCCCGCAAATCTTATCCTACAAATTTCGAGTTGAGTTGACCAAACATTATATTGACTTTGGAAAAAAAATTAAATACTCATTTCACAAATAATGAGTGAATATAGATTATAACTTTTTCCGAGAAAGACTCTAATAGACCATAAGCTGGTGTTCCGCATTGCGAAAAAAATATTTTTTAAAAAAAAATGTAATTTCAAACTCAAAAATTATGTGTTTTTCTACCAATATGGATCTTGTTTGATAGATCTCATTAAGACCTTTTATATGGTGCAAAGAAAATTAAAAAATTATTTTTTATTTTTATTATATTTGAATTTAAAAATTAAAAAAAAGAATTATGTAAACTGGAACAGGGCCTATTACCATCCGAAACTGTCAACGGTGACAGAAAGAACAACCAATTGCTCCGCCATTTCTCTTAGGGCTCGATTGGGTGTGGGAAGAGTTTTGAGGGTACGGACCGATTCTATCCACACAAATTTTAACATAAATTTTTTTGAACAGTATTTTAACATAATTTTTAACACAAGATCTCAGCCATTCATTTTATAATTTGTGTGAGTAGAACAGACTCAGGGGGGCTGCTGTCCCTTGAAGGGACAACATCGTGCTGTCCTGGCCCAGGGGGCCCCGCTCCGGTCCTGGTCCGACGATCGGAAACGTTCACTTCGTAGAGCTCATCGAGTTGAACAAGTTTGCAAAAAATCAGTTTGATTGGATATCTTTAAGTGCCTGATCGGAACACATATAACTTGCCAATAATGAATTCTAGTAGATTTGATCCAGCGTTTCGGATCCATTCTTTTCAAGACAAAAAGGTTTCGATTAGGCACTTAAAGATAACCGATCAAACTAATTTTTTGCATGCTTGTTCAACTCGACGAGCTCTACAAAGTGAACATTTTCGATCGTCGGATCAAGACTGAAGCGGGACCCCCTGGGTCGGGACAGCACGCTGCTGTCCCTTGAAGGGACAGCAGCCCCCCTGAGTCCGAGTAGAACCGACCCGTTATTTATGAAGGGGTAAGATGTATTACAGTATTTATGAAGAGTTTTGGGGTCAACATCGACCATTTGTTCACCTATATAATCCCCCATTGAATCTCTAGCCATCCCGTACGGCATACCACACCCCACACAATTATTTTGATCATCATCCCCATCCGCACATGATAGAAAAAGAAAAAGAAAAAGAAAAAGAAAAAACTCCCCATCTAGTGGCCTCAAAATTATTCCAATCTATTTCTCTCTGTAATCATGATGTACAGAGTCGCAAGTGCATCGGAATACCTAATGATCACCCGCGCTGGCATCCCCGATATAAAATTAGCAAAAAAGGCATGGGTCCTTCCCGGCCAATCCTGCACCATCTTTGATGTCTCCCCCGTCAACTACAACTTCGAAGTTCAGGCCATGAGCGCCGAGAAGCTCCCTTTTATATTGCCCGCAGTATTCACCATCGGTCGCCGACTCGACCACGAAGAAAGCCTCCTCAAATACGCCAAACTTATCTCTCCTCATGATAAGCTCTCCAACCATGTCCATGAACTCGTTCAGGGCATCATCGAAGGTGCATTTTGTTTATTTTATTTTCCCTATCAAAATCCTAAAGCAAGATTAGACCAATTAGGTACTTCATTTTTTTATGACAAAAGTTAATACTTTTACAATAGTTAGATTAGAACATTGAAAAGGATTCGAATTCCTCACTTTCTATCTCCGGCCGCCTAAGTGCACCAAGATGCTGGTAGAGGCAAATTAAGTTTCATAGACGATATTTACTGACTCAATCATGTGAATTAAGTCCTTACAAATACTAAAAATCAATACAATTTTGTTTTGGAATGGATTAGCTTGAAATATACATGTGCGTTTCATTTAAAAAAAAGGACATATAGGAAAACATAAAAAAATGAGAAACATTAAGTGAAATTATAATTATTAATCACAAAAAAATAATAATGATAAAAAAAATGTAAGATGCACTAGAAATTACACAAAAATTCATCAACTGTCTAACTTCGTTTCTATATTTAAAGCTCCCAGTAGGGAGAAAAAGAAAGGGGAAAATGACGGCTAAGGACGTGTTTTAATAATTAATACATGCCAAGGATATTTTGTTCATTAACAATTGTTCTTAACATGTCCTTAAAATGTATTAATTATCAAAACACGTCCTAAGCCGTTATTTTCCCAAAAGAAAGACTTGGTTGTTTAGTTCGTCATGTATTCCAAGGGTATTTCAGTCAATTAGGAGGCCAAATTAACAACCGTTACTGTGATTTAACGGGAGTAGAAATCTAGGCAATCCCTTTTACCTTGTGAACAAGGAGAATTATTCGTTGCCCTTGGGGCGACACATCATTTTTGTCAGGTGGTGTCTCTCACCAATTAAAATCTGCCCTATTGACATTTTGTCAGTACTTTTGCCACATAAACAACCCTCACTTGACGGACAAACAAACCTACCACCATCTGAGGCATTATGTTCTTCTAAATCAGTCATTTGGCTTATTTTTTTAGTCCTTATTTAATTTTTTTCGCATTTGTTAGTTTTTCGTCAATTTTTTAGGGATTATTCCTTGATCATGACGAGAGGAATCTAAAAAGTAAAAAATTACGATCGAAATCTAAGTTTTTTGAATAAAGACAAAAATAAGCCAATAAGCCAATTTTTTCGTCTTTACTAAAAAAATTGAATTTCAATTGTAATTTTTTACTTTTTAAATTCCTCTTGTCATGAATAAGCAATAATCATAAAAAATTGACAAAAAACTAACAAATGCAAAAAAAATTTAAACAAAGACAAAAAAAAAAAGTCAAGTAGCTTATTTGGAAGAACAACCATAATAGTACTATCCTCTGACATAGCCTTTCTCTCTCCACAGAGTAAAGTTTTCTCTCTCTAAAATAGGGATGTAAATCTAAAAATTCGAACTCAAAGACTTATTTGGAATTTTCGATTTACCTAATAAAACAAGATTCAAGGTTTTTTGGCTAAATTAATTCATCTGAATAATTTTTGTTCTTATTTAAATTTTTTTCACATTTGTTTCGTTAATTTTTCAGGGATTATTATTTCTTCATGAAGAGAAAAATTTTAAAATTAAATAATTAACATCGAAAAATAAATTTTTTAAATAAAGAAGAAAATAAGCCTCTTATTGGCTTATTTTATTGAAAAAATTGTGATTTTTTTTTTGATTTTTCTCGTCGTGACGAATCATAAGTCATAAAAGTTTGAAACAAAATTTACAAATGCGAATTTTTTAATTAAGACAAAAAGTCCTTTTAACTTTTTGAGTCAAAACAAGCCTAATGGGTCCCTCTGCCTATAAATAAACACTATTAAACCATCAAAATTTGTCTCTTATTTCCATTAATTAACAAGTTGTGGCTATCATTTTTTATTTTGTCCTTATTCAATTTTTTTTTTCATTTGTTGATTTTGCACCAAATTTTTACATAATATTAATTCGTCTCAACGAGAGAACTCAAAAAGTAATAAATTATAACTTTTACATAAGTATGAGAAATATCCAAGCAAAACCTTAAAAATTTTAATTTTTTTTGACGTTTTCTTAGATATTTTCAGAAATAATTGTATAAAAGTTATGTTTTTTTCGGATTCCTCTAATTGAGACAAACCAATAATACATAAAAGTTTGAGGCAAAAGTATTAAACACGAAAAAAATTTAAATATGGACAAAACTAAAAATTTATGATCCACAACTTTTTTTTTTTGATCAGCAAGTTATGGTTCACAACTTGTTGGTTATTGATAACAGCCCCTCAAAGACAAACAGAGTTTTTCTTTTTGGCCAGACGATAGACATTAGTGAGGGTTAGGGCTAGCACATGGGGTCAAAATGCTATTTATTGCCCTGGCCCCCAAAGCTCGTCCCTTGTGGGACTTGAACCGAGGTCTCCATGAAGGGAGAAGTGAGATAACCAACTACACTAGCAGTAGTGTGGTTTCAAGAAATTTTTGGGTACCGGGTGGGTACCACGTGGTGCCCGAACAGCCTATTCAGACTGTCCAAAAGTGTGTTGGACGATCAAGATTGAAATTCTTTCTCTTCTCTCACCCCACCACTCTCCCTTCTCTTTCTCTCTAAGTCCAAATCGTATAATACGTAATTCGACGGCTCAGGGGGTGTTCCGGTTTTGTAGAAAAAATTTTTTTTGAAAAAGAAGGTAATTTTAAGCTAAAAAATCATGTGTTTACGCAAATAATTTTCCTACTAATATGGATTTTGTTTGATAGATCTCATTAAGATCTTTTAAATGGTGCAAAAAATTTTTTTTTTCATTTTCATTATATTTGAATTTGAAATTACCTCCGTTTAAAAAAAAGTTAGCTTTTTCAAAAGTGGAACACCCTCTAAGATGCACTGAGCGGGCACCACATGGTACCCATCCGTCACCTAAAAATTTCTCGTTTCTAAATAGAGTCGCCGAGCAAAAAATTACTCCTAAAAAAGAGAGAAATAGAGGTAAAGTACTGACACCAAGTTATAAAAATTACTGTAAAAATAGTAAATTGCTACTCCCCCTGACACACACCCCCCAGGCCCCACCTCCCTTTTCCGGCATTACCCCCCCCCCCCCCCCCCCCCTTCTCTCTCTCTCTCTCTCTTCCTTTTCTTTCTTTCTTTCCAGTTTGTTTTTCTTTCTTTTTTTCCTTTTCTTTTCGGTTTGTTTTTTTTTATTTTATTTCTTTTTCTTTCTTTCTGGTTTGAATTTTTTTTCCCGTTAATAATAGGTTCAAATTTAATTCTAGGCTTTGTAAAGTAATTGAGAAAAAAAGAATTATAACCCTTTAGAATTAAATAATCAGAAAAATAAAATCTTCTCACCCATTCAAACGGATTGAAATTTGGAACACTTAATCTTTCAACCTTTAATTTATATATTAAAAAATATGGTTAAAAAATTAAGTGCTCCAAATTTCAATCAGTTGCAACCGATAGAAGGATTTAATTTTCTGATCATTTTATCCGAAATAGTCATAGTTAAACTTTGACTCTAGGACTCTCATTAGTTAGTTCTAAGATATTTGGTTGTACGATTTTCTTAGGGCTAATCAACGAGAGTCCTAGAGTCAAAATTTAATTATGACCATTTTAGGATAAATGATCAGAAAAATAAAATCTTTCTATCGGTTCAAACAGATTGAAATTTGGAGCACTTAATTTTTTAACCATTTTTTTAATATATAAACTAAAGGTTGAAAAATTAAGTGTTCCAAATTTTAATCCGTTTAAATGGGTGAGAAGATTTTATTTTTCTGATCATTTAATTCTAAAAGGTCATAATTAAATTTTGACTCTAGGGCTCTCGTTGGTTAGTCCTAAAAGATATTTGATTCTACAACTTTCTTAGGGTTAATCAACGAGAGTCCTATAGTCAAAATTTAATTATGACCCTTTAGAATTAAATGATCAGAAAAATAAAATCTTCTCACCCATTCAAACGGATTGAAATTTGGAGTACTTAATTTTTTAACCATTTATTTAATTTGAAGCCAAAAATTTATTACAACCATTTAGGATGAAATGATCAGAAAAATAATATCTTTGTACTGGTTCAAACGGATTGAAAATTAAAACACTTATTTTCGTAACTATATTTTTTAATCTATAAAGGACAAAAAAAAGAAAAATAAAATAGTCGGATAAACATGATCATTTGAAATATTTTTTTTCTCTCAATTACTTTACAAAGCCTAGAATTAGACTTGAACCTTTTATTAAAGAGAAAAAAAAATCAAACCGGAAAGAAAGAAAATGAAATAAAATGAAAAAAAAACTGGAAAAAAAAAAGAAAAAGCAAACTATAAAAAAAGAAAGAAAGAAAAGGGAGAGAGAG
The DNA here is from genome assembly GCA_019656295.1 of Rhododendron mucronatum var. ripense. Lineage (NCBI taxonomy): Eukaryota > Viridiplantae > Streptophyta > Magnoliopsida > Ericales > Ericaceae > Rhododendron > Rhododendron mucronatum. The sequence goes on along the minus strand of BPLT01000004.1, from coordinate 5,028,152 downwards.
AGAGAGAGGCGGGGGGTAGTCCTGGAAATGGGACGTGGGGCCGGCCGCGGGGGGGGGGGGGGTGGAGGGGGGGGGGGGAGTAGCAGCTCTCTAAAAATATAGGAGTTGGGTTAAAGTTGAAAAGACAGGGGTTAGTAGACTTTAATGCAGTTGCCAGGGGCGGCACCCCTTTTTTTTTAAAAAAAATTTCCCGATTTTGTGTCTATATATTATATATATGCTAATATGTTGCAAGAAGTTGAAGTGTGGTTCACTGGTTAGCAATGTGCTTTAAAGAGTAATAGGCGTGAGTTCGAATCTCTCCAGGTCAGTCCCCGCATTCTTTTTAATTTTTTTTCAAAATCCACTTAAACAATTCAATTCCCTCCGCACTCCGAAGTTTTCTTTTTTTATTTTTTTTTCAAATCCACTAAAAACTCTTTCACAACCAAGGTTTCTCCCACTCCCTAACGTCTCCCATCATTTGTGTAGTACTCAATATGAATTCGCACATTATATTTGTACATTTTTGGTCCCCAAAACTTGTACTTGTAGAGTTAATAATAGAAAAATAAATGATAAACATATGATAATTTTGTTTTAACACATAGTCGAGGTGCGCAAATTTGCTCAAGTAGCTTGTTATTAAAATGCATATATACTTTTAAATTATTACATTATCATGGATGCTAAAATTATGTTGGTGTGAATGTGTTTAATTGTAACTCACATATTACGGTGTTACAAAGAAAATTGGTGCCCCCACTACGTCAAATTCCTGGGTCCGCCACTGGCAGTTGCACTCTCTTTTGCCTTGTTTGTCCGTCAAAGTGGAGGGTCGTTTATGTGGCAAAAGTACTTACAGTATGTCAATGGTGTTAGTAATTTATTTTAATCAACGGGTATCTGTAATCTTAACGTGGGGAGATTAATAAGTATTTAATATCATGGAGCTCGTAATATAATTGAGATAAGGACGGGAGTGCAATTATAATTCTGTAGTGGGGTGAATTATAATTAGTGAAATAAGAAGTAGAATCCTGGTGGGATTAGGTTTTCTTATTTACACTGAGAGCCCAGACTTATTACTCCTTAGGTCCCTATCGTAGCCCTATATATATACGTTATACTCTCTAAGTTAGATGAACGTTTTTCTATTATTCACGAAATAGAGGCAGACTTAGAGAGAGCAAACAGATCACGAAAGAGTCCACACTCAGTTCGTGTTCTAGACGTGCAGGGAGTACGATAGAAGATCGTAAGGTACGATCGAGCAGTATTCGTGGTTTATAGCAAGGCGTGCTATAACAAGTTCAACCAGCGTTTGTGTCGCAGGGAGTTGTGGTAAAACCCTAATTCCGCCTTATAGGGTTTTTTATTTTTTGTTGTCTAATCTATACGCGTCATTACTGGGTCTTGGGGATTCGGTTTCCCAACAGTGGTATCAGAGCAGGCTGTAATCACGCGTATGGATTAAACAGGCCATATTGTCCGTCGGTTATAGAGGGTAGAACGTAGAACTGTGCTAACCCTGTTTTGCAGCGTTCTTACTCAGCTATTATGGTCATATGATTTTTGTTGATTTTATGTGATTGGATCCCACAATAATTTATTTCGTGGTTATTGTGATTTATTGGGTACCACGATTATTTTGCGTGGTTGTAATAATTAACAAAGCATGTGTTATTTATTGGGTGCCACGATTATTTTTCGTGGTTGTAATAATTAACGTAGCATGTGAACTCTAATGGAGGCATAAGATCAATGTTTGTATATTTCTTCGATTGTAATAGCATTCGACGGTTATTCGGAGATCGAAGATGGTAGATACAAAAAATACAAGTTGTTTGGCTTGCAACAGATTTTTTTCAGATTCTTTGGGTCTGATTGCAGGGCTGTTTCGACCCAGTAAACGTTGGAATTAGGAAATCTGTTCTTCACAAAAGTTGTAGATAATTGAATTTGGAATCCATCCCAAGTTGAATCACTTCATTTGGAGATTGGATGAGGAAGATATGGCCAAAATACTGAAGGCTGTGCAGTTTACGCGGAAATATGTCAAATCCGAATTTTCTTGCTTAAGCACGGTTGGATTTTGGTTTCCTTGATTGATTCAAAGTATCTAAACCTTCTACACAAGTATAGTTGAAGGATTTCAAGTTTGGAAAGATTGCTTAAGGATTTCAAGTTTGGAAGGACTTCTTATTGGTTAAGGATTTCCAGTTTGGAAGGATTCCTTGTTGCTCAGGATTGCATCTTTGACCATAATAGCTGGATTTTTTATCTTGTGTTTCCTTACTATTTGTGTTTCCATAATGTTTGCATATGTGTTAGTTTACCAAATTGGGACAACATGATGATAATTGGCTTTGACCTAGTTCGCGGTTTTGCAAACTCGAAAATTTTGATAACCCTCACAAATTTTTTTAAATAACTAAGTGGGAGAGGGAGTTTATTTTTTATAAATCCCACGGTCTCCATTACTAGTATGTAGATGATGTAATTAATTTTGTGTGATGGTTTTAGAACCTTCCCCCCATCGGGCAAAATTAATTATGGCCTCATTAGTACAAACTTCTTTAAAGGATAGGTCTATGATAATTGTTGTGTGAATTACTTCACAATCTGAGGTAATTCATAACGGAACAATGGGTCATAGGGCTAGGTAATGGTATACACTTAGCTGTAAATAATAGTATCCTCACCATCTGAGTCACTATTATTATTTATAGGACCGAAGCTATATTGACTATTTAATTTTACTTGTCTAGATAGTAAAATTAAAAGATTGTGCCTATCTACACAAATGATAAAGTGTAGAGACTTCCCATCGAAGCATGCTTTTTACGGTGTGTAGGGTTGCCAATATTTTTCTTTTAACATGTGGTAGAGGGAACCAATATTAAAATGAAATTCAAAGTTTTTATTGCCTTTCATAATTGATTGTTATGTTATTTGATTCTCAGATTCAAAAATGGGCTCTTTCAATCCACTTGCAATTATTCTCAAAGAAAATAAACTTACTGGACCAAACTATGTTGACTGGAAAAGAAACTTGAATATTGTGTTAACTGCTGAGGGCCACAAATATGTGCTATCTACGGCCTGCCCTCCTAGACCTGAAGAGAATGCCACAGAACAGGAAGCAAAGCCTTATAAAGATTGGGTTAAGGCTGATGAGATGGCGCGGTGTTATATTTTGGCTTCTATGTCAAATATATTGCAACATCAGCATCAAGCTATGGAAACTGCTTCCGATATGATGCTGAACCTCAAAGAAATGTTTGGGGATCAGAATCGGGCAGCAAGGCTAGTTGCTATGAAAGAATTGGTAAGCATCACCCATGTTGAAGGGACCCCAATTAGGGATCATGTTCTAAAGATGATAGCTCTTCTTAATGAACTAGAGATCCTTGGAGCTGAAATTGATGGGGAAACCCAGATCGATTTCGTTCTTAACTCATTGCAGTCTGAGAGTTTTAAGCAGTTTCGCCTGACTTATTCTATGAACAAAATGCATTTATCTTTGGCGGAACTTCTTAAGGAACTCTAAGCAGCTGAGGGTCTTTTGGTTGTGAAGAAACCACCATCAGTGTTAGTGGCAGAGAAGGCTTCTACTTCTAAGCCGAAAGGCCAGAAGAAGCAGAACAAATCTCAGAAAAAGGTTGTAGAGGCAGTTCATGCGCCTCAAGGTGGAGTGAAAAAGCCTGCGGGTAAGTGTTTTCACTGCAAGCAGAAAGGACACTGGAAGAAGGAATGTCCGATTTTTCTTAATAAAGTGAACAAACAAGGTAAATCTTTTTCACTAGTTGTTGAATCATGTTTAGCGGTGTTATCTACCAGTACCTGGTGTGTAGATACAGGAGCCACTAATCATGTTTGCAATTCATTGCAGGGGTTCCAGAAAACCAGAAGACTTAGTGATGGGGAGATTTATCTACATATGGGAAATGCTATGAGAGTGGCAGCAGTTGCAGTCGGAAATGTGTTTTTAAATTTTAATAGTAATAGGATTTTAATTTTAAGAGATTGTCTTTATATTCCTACTATTAGAAGAAACTTGGTTTCAGTTTCTAAGTTAATAAAGGATGGATATTTGGTTTATTTTAGTGACTCTATAGTTATTAAGTTAAATAAACGTTTTATCTGTTCTGGTTCATTGGTGGATGATCTCTACATTATTAATCCTATATTTCCTACAGTGCAACTGCATGAATTGAATAACACTAATAATTTACCATGTAAGAGAAAAGAGCCTTCCAAATTGAACCAAACGTATCTTTGGCACTTACGTCTTGGTCATATTAATCTGAATAGAATTTCTAGACTGGTTAGAGATGGACCTTTAGGTCCATTAGAAGTTGAGGAACTTCCAGTTTGTGAATCCTGTTTGGAAGGTAAGATGACCAAAAGGCCTTTTTCAGCAAAATGATATAGAGCCAAAGAGCCGTTGGAATTGGTTCACTCTGATTTGTGTGGGCCTATGAATATTCAAGCTAGAGGTGGTTTTGAGTACTTTGTCACTTTTATTGACGATTACTCAAGGTATGGATACATTTACTTGATACGCCGTAAGTCCGAATGCTTTGAGAAATTCAGGGAGTATTGGGCGGAAACGGAAAACGTTTGGGTAAATGTCTCAAGACATTGCGATCTGATCGTGGTGGTGAATACCTCTTGGGAGAGTTTAGAGCCTACTTGTTAGCTGAAGGGATTACATCCCAGTTGTCAGCTCCAGGTATGCCACAACAAAATGGTGTAGCAGAGAGGAGGAATAGGACTCTTATGGATATGGTAAGATCAATGATGAGTTATTCAGATTTACCAATTTCATTTTGGGGACATGCACTAGAAACAGCAGCGTATATTCTTAACTTGGTACCATCTAAGTCAGTACCATCTACACCCACAGAACTATGGACTGGGCGCAAACCTAGTCTGCAGCATGTTCGGGTTTGGGGTAGTCCAGCACATGTGCTGAATGGGAACGCAGATAAATTGGAATCAAGGACAGAAGTTTGCTTGTTTGTAGGGTACCCTAGAGGAACGAGAGGTGGACTGTTTTATAGTCCTACGGATAAGAAGGTCATTGTTAGCACTAATGCCCGGTTCTTAGAAGAGGATTATGTGATAGACCACAAGCCCAGAAGTAAAATTGTTCTAGAGGAATTGAGAGGAGAGAGACCGGCACATACTTCCTTACCACCAATAGTGCAGGAGGAAACGCCACAAGAGATATCTGTAGAGGCACCTATTGACACACTGGTACCTCGTCGTAGTGGGAGGGTTATTGTTCCACCCAGTCGGTATACGTTGTTGGGAGAGTCTTTTGAAATGATCCCTGATGATCAACATGCCGAACCCTGTAACTACAATGAGGCACTTCAAGATAAAGATGTGGAACTTTGGCAAAAGGCTATGAAATCAGAGATGGAGTCTACGTACTCTAATCAAGTCTGGGATCTTGTAGAACCACCTGAAGGGATTAAACCCATTGGATGCAAGTGGATCTATAAGAAGAAGAGAGGGGCTGACGGGAAGGTGCATACCTTTAAAGCTAGGCTTGTTGCGAAAGGGTATACTCAGAAAGAAGGGATCGACTATGAGGAAACTTTTTCGCCAGTAGCCATGTTTAAGTCCATCCGGATTCTCTTATCCATTGCGGCTCATCTCGATTACGAGATTTGGCAAATGGATGTCAAGACTGCATTTCTTAATGGAAATCTGGATGAGTGTATCTATATGGTGCAACCAGATGGATTCATAGCAAAAGGTCATGTGCACATGTTGTGCAAGCTCAAAAAGTCCATTTATGGGCTTAAGCAGGCATCTAGATCTTGGAACATCCGTTTTGATCAAGCAATCAAGTCTTTTGGTTTTGATCAATGTCCGGATGAGTCATGTGTGTACAAGAAGTGTAGAGACCCGTATTTATTTTAATAATTTTAATGCGGGATTATACTATGAAATGTGAAATATGAGGTAGATATGAGTTGGGTCAATGTGAGATGACTTGTAAGTTGTGGGAGATGACGTAATACAATAGGAGTGAAAGGGGTGCAAGTGTTATTTGTGCTATATAAGTCAAAAATTGGGGCGGGGAAATCACTTTCCCTTTTCTTTTTTTTCTTCCACGCCGTCCTCCCTCTCGGCTCTCACCTCTCTCGCCTTCTCTCTTCGATTTCATCTATTACGAGTGCGATTTTTGAAAAATCTCAAGTACAAAAGTTGTTCTACGCGACGAGAGCTTCCCATCCATCCAAGAAAATTCATGATCGGAGCACTGTGAAGTTTCCTCCATGTTCGGGCTTGCTTCTAACCTTCGAGGTAGGGATCTCCTGCCTTTTTTACATGTTTAAGTGTTGGTTTAATGTACGAGAATCAAGTTTGATCATTTATTTTGAGTCTTGAACAAATCTGGTATGTGCTGAAAATTTCGTGGGTTTTGGATACCTGTCTTTTGGGAGCCCTTCTGCTAGGAATCAATTTTTAGTGTCTTCATAACAGTTAAAGTACGTTTCAATGCGAAGATTTCGGTACCAAGATCATGAAAAACCGATAATCACACAATTAGTTATGAATTTCTGAATACTGGCTGTTTCCTGGATGCGCGAATCTGTGCGTGGCTGTCTTCTTTTAATTTCTGGGCATGATGAACAATTTGGGTGGCCTTGGGTCTTTTACAGGAGCTGCATATTTAAGTTAAGAAGAGATTGGCGTTGGAATCAAGTAATTTGGTTAAATATACAATTTTTGGTGAATTTCTAAAGCAGGGTTGGTTGACTGGGGCGGAAATGGTTGCGAATCGGTTTTTCTTTTGATTGTTGGGTTAACCTCCTCTCGTTTCTGAACCTTGAATTTTTACTGAGTGTAGGGCTTGTAGTGGTGCAACTTTTGGCATTGGTTTCAATATTTTTGGGTTTAAGATGAAAGAGTTATGATTTTTCAATCAATTTTACTTATTCCCGCGTAGAATCTGACAGCACTGGCGGACTTTGGTAAAATGGACATAACTCCTAGCTCGGGACTCGAAACGACACACCGTTTGTTTTGTTAGAAACTAGACACATAGAGCTCTCCAACGATACATCACATGCATCATGGGTAGGTCCGAGCAATAACAGATTTGCATCCAAAGTTGACCCAAATTCTGCCTTTGCACTAGTTTCATTGTTACGTTGAGCTATAATTGCATGGCCGTAATGAGGCTACCTGAATTTCGTGTTTGATGTATGACCTATGGATCAAAGAAAAAGAAGTATACTTTTCAATGGTTTAAGTTTGGTCCTTGAATTCATGTTTAATTGGATACAGGCTAATGTAAATGATTAACTTTGCCAATTTGACATGTGGGGATACGATGGATTGATCTAGATGACTAGGTGTTGGATTAAAGGGATATTCATTGTTGGTGTATTGGCATTGATGTTGTTTGATACTTAGAGAAAAATAAATAGTTTTTCCTCTCTATGTATTGTATCCATGGGTTGGTTTAGTATGCGTGTTTTGGTATGTGGGTGTTGCCCTCTTAATGGTTTTAGTATATTAGACCCTGTTATGAAGTCGTATTGGCAAGTTTACATCATCAGTGTATATTGATTACGGGAATAGACCCGGGTCAAGCCGTGGTGACCCAAGTGCCCTGTGAATGCGGGAATAGACCCAGGTAAAGCCGTGGTGACCCTGTTACTTTGTGATAGTGGGAATAGACCCGGGTAAAGCCGTGGTGACCTACTGCTTGGCGGATTTGAGAATAGACCTGGGTAAAGCCATGGTGACTCTTTTCCGGATCGACTTAGGGAAAAGACCCGGGAAAAGCCGTGGTGACTCTAAGGGCGATGCTGGTTGTGTTGAACTAATAATGTGAATGATGCGGTAGTTTTGGGGACTAGTGAGTGAATGGGGTCCCCATGCCCAGAAACATGCTTATAAGATTTGACGCACAGAAAGTGAATGACTGAGATTAATCACATGACATAAGAGGTTGGGAATTCGTCGTTTATTTGTTACGTTACGATATGGATCCTTCTGCATCAAGATGTTAAGTTTTAATGTGTATGGCATTTTGCAAATTCCTATCTGAAGGCAAGTTATGGTTCTACTTTGGTGGTATGTTTCTAATGGCTGGGTTATTGGTGTTTTCAAAAAGAAAAAGAAAAGAAAGGGAAATTGGTTTTGAAGATCGATGATGTGAATTTGAGACAAAGTGGAATATGCGTATGAGAAACACAAAACTTGAACTTGAGTTGCCACCTTGGATTGTCTAGTATGTCAATACGTGTTTTATATTTCATCTTTTAGACCTCCAAATCATTGTGGCTTGTTCTCCTGATATGCAGTGGGCAACTTATTCTGTATTAGTGTATATTTGGTACCTTGTGGTGTGATGCATTGTGGGAGTTACATATAGGGTATTTGCACGTTAGACTCATAAAGGAAACCTTAAGATGAAGGGTTTTTGGTTCGAAGTTAACTTGAGATTTGGAATTTGATTTGGGGTTTATGGGTGAGTCTTCTTATTGTCGAGGTGTGGTATTATTCGATGTGCTATTGTTATTTCATATTTTGACTCTACCTGTGTAGTGTATATTTCTATTGAGAGGTTGGCTAGTTATTTGAGACAAGAAAAATGATGCTATTCATTACAGAACTTAAATCAATCTTTACGTCTTTGAAATGGAAATAAAAAGGCAGGGATTGATTTGGGTAACGCCGTAACGGTAAGCTGAGATTTTTAAGAATATTGGTGTGTGTGGGTAAGAGTGTCAGTGTTTGAGAAATAGAGTTAAATATTTTTCAGCGTGAGTATGGTATTTTGAGTTACACTTTTTGACAAAACAAATATGCTTTTGGAAAATGTTTTTCCTTGGGATCTGTCTTCACTTATGCATATAATTTAGGTATGGATATCTCTACGAGCTAGTGTAGCTCACCCTATCCTTTCAGGTACTCGTCATGACACTTAGCTTGGATTGCACGGAATGCACATTGAGACGTCTCTTGAGAGCTTCATTGGTATCGTTAGGGAAGTGTTTCTCATTTAGTCTAATTCATGTTATGTACTTTACTCGCATTTGAGGGTTGTACCATTTGATTAGACCATATGTAAAGCTATGTATAAATTCATCTCCTTGATTATTGTGAATCTCTTTTAATGGAAGATGTTTGGGAGACTTTATGTAGTAAAAAAAAAAAAATTTAGAAAGAAGAAGTGACTTGATTTGCTTTCTGGATTTACATGACATTTAAGGGTAAATAGAGTTGAGAGAAAGACTTTTGTTTATAGAAAATATATTAATATTTAGTTGAAAATCGAGGGCGTGACAAGAAGCGCAACGGAAAAGTTGTGGTGTTTCTAGTTCTATATGTCGATGATATCCTGCTCATCGGAAACGATGTGGGAGTGTTATCTTCAGTGAAACTGTGGTTATCAGGCCAATTCGAAATGAAGGACTTGGGAGAAGCCGGTCACATCCTAGGGATTAAGCTTATACGAGATCGCAAGAATAGGATGTTGGGTTTATCACAAGCTACTTATATTGATGCAATTCTTGCCTGTTTTAGCATGCAAGATTCCAAGAAAGGGTTCCTCCCTTTTAGACATGGAATCAACCTATCCAAGGATCAGTGTCCTAAAACACCTGAGGAGATGGAGAAAATGAAGGCAGTTCCTTATGCCTCGGCAGTAGAAAGCCTTATGTATGCTATGTTGTGTACTAGACCTAATATCTGTTTTGCTGTGGGCATGGTTAGCAGATTTCAGTCTAATCCAGGGCAAGAACATTGGACTGCAGTGAAACATATACTCAAGTATCTAAAAAGGACTAGAGATCATATGTTGGTGTTCCAGTCAGATAGTCTGGTACCTCATGGGTATACAGACTCAGACTTTATGTCAGATAGGGATTCCAGAAAGTCTACCTCTGGATATGTGTTTACCTTGGGAGGTGGAGCCATAAGTTGGAGGAGTATCAAACAATCTTGCATTGCTGATTCTACCATGGAGGCAGAGTATGTGGCAGCTTCTGAAGCTGCCAAGGAGGCTGTTTGGCTTAGAAACTTTTTGTTGGATCTGGAAGTGGTCTCTTCAGTGCAATCAGCCATTACACTCTATTGTGACAATAGCGGTGCAGTTGCTAATTCGAAGGAGCCAAGGACTCACAAGAAAGGCAAACACATTGAGCGTAAGTATCATCTAATTCGAGAGATCGTACAGAGAGGTGCTGTTACTGTGACCAAGATTGCATCGGCGAACAACCTGGCCGATCCTTTTACGAAGAGCTTACCGGCTAAGACTTTTGACAGTCACGTAGAGGGAATGAGAGTGAGATGCATGGCAGTATGGTTTTGAGTCTTAGTGGGAGTTTGTTAGAAAATTATACTAAAAGTTATGCTTTTGTGTAATGGATTAATATTTGATTGCTATTTATTAATCAGTTTTATCCATTTTTGATGAGAATCTTTTATGGGCAATATTTGCATAATATTATTGTATGTTGTGCATGTGTGCCTTTTATTTTACAAAGTAGATGATTTGGTGTGTAGAGTTCGGCTTACACACAGAAGATCAGATCATCAGTTCTTGTGAAATATAAGATATGGTTCGCAGTCTTAAATGGAACTGGACACACCATCGGTAGGACTGTAGTACAATGTTTAGTAGGTCTGTCTTGACTACAGGGAATGGTCTAGTTCTAACTCGTTGTGCTAGTACACTTTGTGTGTATTGAACAGAGACCGCATTGAGGTAATTGTGTTTATACTAACTTTATAAGACAATTGGAATCTCATGGTTATTATGAATGCTTATGCTCTTAATCCAAAAATAATTATTAGAGGTGTATATTTAATGTTGTTGACTTTGATTTATTAAAGAGTGAGATCTTTATACGGTCAATAGTCTCGGTGGATTGGGTGGCAACATTATGTATATGGCAACTATTAATTATTAATAGAATCCACGTCCCGATAGGGATTGATGATACCCCTTGAGTAAGATTATAAGTTTCGATTGTGTTAAACCCTGCAGGTGGATATTTGTATCCGACATATCGAATAAGTTAAGCGGACAGTCTCAAGTTAAGATGTTGATTAAGTGGGAGATTGTTAGTAATTTATTTTAATCAACGGGTATCTGTAATCTTAACGTGGGGAGATTAATAAGTATTTAATATCATGGAGCTCGTAATATAATTGAGATAAGGACTGGAGTGTAATTATAATTCTGTAGTGGGGTGAATTATAATTAGTGAAATAAGAAGTAGAATCCTGGTGGGATTAGGTTTTCTTATTTACACTGGGAGCCCAGACTTATTACTGCTTAGGTCCCTATCGTAGCCCTATATATATACGTTATGCTCTCTAGGTCAGATGAACGTTTTTCTATTATTCACGAAATAGAGGCAGACTTAGAGAGAGCAAACAGATCACGAAAGAGTCCACACTCAGTTCGTGTTCTAGACGTGCAGGGAATACGATAGAAGATCATAAGGTACGATCGAGCTGTATTCGTGGTTTATAGCAAGGCGTGCTATAACAAGTTCAACCAGCGTTCGTGTCACAGGGAGTTGTGGTAAAACCCTAATTCCGCCTTGTAGGGTTTTTTATTTTTTGTTGTCTAATCTATACGCGTCATTACTGGGTCTTGGGGATTCGGTTTCCCAACAAATGGGGCAAATTTTAATTGATGAGAGACATTACCTGGCAAAAATGATGTGTGCCTGAAGGGCAACAAATAATTTCTCATAGATGGGCCTCGCGCCAGAGAGATTAGAGAGAGAGGGAGGCGTGGGTGAGTGAGAAGAGAGACGGGGTATTTTTGTCAAATCGAGAACCTTAGACTGAGAACCTTAGACTGTAGTAATACTTTAAAATTAGTTGACCGTAAACCTTATTGAAACCTAGCCTAGACTAAATGATCCAATAAGCTACTTTTGGACTTTATACCAATTTTCTGGAATTTTTATCACCTGCATCCTTTTTATTACCTACTCAAAAGATGTTATAGGAATTGGAAATTTTAGATATTGGGCTTATTCTCTATTGTTTTGCCATAAATTTCCAACCAAATCAACAGACTCCTGCAATAATTAAATGCTTGTTTCATTGAGGCTAAGCATGTTTGAAATCATCCAACTCATTTCTAGCTAGCTTTTCAAAATAAAAGTTGAACATTTGATTGTGGAATCGAATGAATGTTCATTGGTTGAACAATGGCTGGGTGGTACACATAGAGCGAGATGCTTTTAATGGGATTAGTATTGAAGCAATCATGCATAAATTTTAAAAGAAGAAAACTTGTCAGGGTCAATTGCAAAAAAAAATTAGCAACGAATATTCAGTAGCAGAGCCCAAATTTAACCATGGAAGTAGTGTAACACCCCGTCCCACATTGGAAGTCGCAATAATTAAATGCTTGTTTCATTGAGGCTAAGCATGTTTGAAATCATCCAACTCATTTCTAGCTAGCTTTTCAAAATAAAAGTTGAACATTTGATTGTGGAATCGAATGAATGTTCATTGGTTGAACAATGGCTGGGTGGTACACATAGAGCGAGATGCTTTTAATGGGATTAGTATTGAAGCAATCATGCATAAATTTTAAAAGAAGAAAACTTGTCAGGGTCAATTGCAAAAAAAAAATAGCAACGAATATTCAGTAGCAGAGCCCAAATTTAACCATGGAAGTAGTGTAACACCCCGTCCCACATTGGAAGTCTACATGGATGATCTTGGGCATATAACAAACCTTGTGGGCTACTACCAATACCTTGTGCTTAAGCTTTTGGGCCATGTGGTGTGGCTTGTAGATCAAAATCAAGGTATTGGGCCAGTGGTCTGCTTAGAGCGTTACACAAGCCTTCCGTTTGCCTCCCGGAAATCCACCGAAGGTTTTTAACTTGCCTAGGAATCCACCTAGGGCTTTTTTGAAATAGGTTGGAGATGATATTGCAATCTCTTGGAGATGGATTTTGCGCTCAATGATCCATAGATCAATATGTACTCCAAGATACAAAAGCAAGAGCCCCTCTCGAAAGTTTCTTTGCTCCAAATAAAAAGTGCGGCTTTTTTCTTCTTTGTCGTGATGAACCCTAGGGATGAAAACACCTCCCTATTTATAGCCTTAGATGTCCACATATCCTTACATAGAAAAATCCTTCTATATAGCCTTGGAGATGCCGAGGCTTAATACTGATCAATGGTAACTCAATCTTACCATGTGTCGCAAATCTTTCCATGAGCACCAATTCCTTTCCTCCCAAGAATAATTCTTTCCTTCTCTACTCATACGAAACACTCACTCTCAATTACATAAAAAGATTCCTTTCACTCTAATCCTATACAGACTCACTATTCTTAAACAAGATAAAAAGAAATTACAACTTAATAATTAGGGATACAATTAAATGTGTGTTTTTGTATTGGAATTTGCCAACACAGAAAGACCGTGACCCATGGTCCTAACAATTGTAACGCAGTTTAGTGGAGAGTTCTTTCATTTTCGTTATCTTCCTTTCTTCCCCTCTATCTGATTAAGGGAACAGATTGAAGTGTCATGTTCTTATAATACTTTTATAATAATATATACCTTGTTTGGACCAATGTAATAGGTGTTTGATTATGAATCACTTGAATTGATGGGTGTTCATAATATAAGGCTGAGTGTTTGAATGAATTGATTTGTGGGCTAATATTTTGGGTGAGTGTTCGTTTAATTTGGATTGAGTGTTCGTTTAATTTGGATTGGGTGTTCAAATAATGAACTAACCTACAGTAGGATAATTTTTTCAAGTATTTTATGAAGGAAAAAAAAAATTTGGGGAGGTCATGTGACCATCTCCCCTTCTATGTAGAGCCGCCAGTGCCTACATTTGATTTCTGCGATTCCAGCGGTCACGACAATAAAGCTGATCAATCAGATCGTCGATTGGGCTTGGGCTCTCATCGCTTTCATTCTGAGAGGGTTGTTGGATTTGACTTCGGTTTGATAGTCTTTAGCTCCAGAGAGAGTTTGAACTTTTGTGATTTCTCTTGATAGATTTCTGTATAGAGGTTTGATTTTTGTCGATTGGAGTGATGTGGTATTTGGTATTGAGGTGTTCACGGTTGTGTTCAGTTATCAAAATCCTTATAATTTGGAAACCAGTTAGAGACTTGGAATAGTTGCTATACTGATTATATAAATAACTCTTAGTCACTATGCCAATCTAATTATTTTGTATAACCACACAGAAAAGAAATACGAAACATGACTCCGGGAAATTTTCTCAGTCATCTAACTACATAGGCCAAATCATGGCTAGAACCATCGAATTAATTGAACTGTTGTTATTTTTATACTGTCTGCCATGCATGATAATCTAATTGGTTACAGAGTCAGCTGTAAATCTAATTGGTTGGATTTCTTTTGAAAGACTCTCTGTGTGGTAAAAGTCTCTTTGTGTATGTCAATCATCCATGGAATTGTTTGTTCATTTCATTGGTCAAGAACTGCACTCTAATAGAGCATAAGTTGTTGTCATACTTTTAACATGTTAGGGAAAGATTAGGAGACAGTTTAAACTGGAGTTTTGGAGAGTTCTGTCTGTTATAGTTGAAAGTTGTTGGGTGGATGCTTGCCATTGTAATGATGTTTTACGTTATATGACTAGATGTAATATCATAAGCCTAGCTGCCTTTCAGACATATTATGGTATACAGACAAGGACAGGTGAACGAAAATATTGCCTGTTAAGCTGGTAAGCAAAGTAAGAACGCGAGCAATACACTGAGGTCTTCGGTTGGACTTAGTTCAAACCAGATGAATGACTTAAAAATGGCAGGCAGCAAGAAAGAAACAAATGTCAAGAATGCAAGCAAATCTAGGGAGAAAACCAAAAGAAAATTGACATTTGTTAATAAGTTGTTCCTTGAAATCCTACTGGTTTTCTTGAAGAGTATATGTTCTTTAGACGCATAGGGTATGCACATTGGCATGGGATGTTTTCCTTTGCCAAGTGCTTTTAGGCTGTATTTGGAGATTGGAAGGATTTTATGAGGGAAAGCAAAAGGTGAAAGGAAAAAAGAACAAGATAATGAATGAAGTGAAGCGGCTTAGCCCTTATATTAATTTCATTGTATCTTCTTCTTTACTGTTTCCTTTACCCTCAAAAATATTTTCATATCTATGTAGAATTGAAATCTTCTGTTGACCAAACAAAAAAAAAAGGAAAAAAAAAAAAGGAAATCTTCTGTTGAGTATTATCTTCAGTCGCTATCATTGTTGAATGCAGAATTTATAGAGAGTGTAGCTTAAAGAAGAGTTTCAGTTACAGAAGTTTTTGGTGTTTGGGTTATTGTTGTGTTTGATTTAGTCAAGGCCAATGTTCTTTGTTCTATTAGGTTCCCCTTGTGACTAACATCAATTATTCTGATTTCTAGGTTTGAGAGAGAAGGGACATCATGCCCTTTGTGCAGGACCTTGGTTAGACCCGCGGATCTTCGTTCATTCGGGGACGGATCAACAAGTTTGTTCGTTCTGAAATTCCGCGCTTCTTGAAGCATGTGTCTTCTTCCCCATCAAATTGCTATTTCCCCAAAATTTTCATCTCTTTGCATAGTCTTAGTTTTGACTTATTACATTGTCTCATTCTTGAGTTGCCCTTAAAAATTGTTGGTTGGAAAGGTATTACCAAAATTAGCAGATGGATTGACAATATGTTCTTATGTTGTATTCTTGAAAATTAATGTACATTTGGCCTCGGGGTGAGTTGACTTTCATGATAGTGATCATCACTACTGCTTTACCTTTAGTACTATGATTGAATGTACCCGGCTATGCAGCACCGACATGCTAAAAGGGTGCTATGTCCCCATACTGGGGTCGGGGACACGTATTGGACACGCCAAGTGGCATGTCTAATAATTTTTATTATTTTTTTATAGGGGACACGCCGGGGACCGTCGAATACACTAGCGGATTCTTCACTGGAGTCGGGTGAAAATCATTTGTTCATGCACACAAGCTATCAACCTACCACACATTAGTACTCAATCCTAATATACATGTAGAATTACATACTATGGCGTTTGATGCGAACAACTGCCAACGCATCTACTCTTGGTATTAATATCATTATGTAAGGACTGTAAACTTTACCTAATGAATGCATGTATAAAAACTGATCAACCTTCATTTTGCAGCAAACGTCGCCATATTCTGATCCTCAAAACGACATTGCTTTGAACTTTTTTACTGAGCACGCTAGACGTGCGGAGCAAGTAGCCGACACTAGTGTATATATATATATATATATATATATATATATATATATATATATATATAGTCATTTTCAAATGATGAGGTCTTTATTTTAGTTAAAATAAGAACCTCCCCATTTCTTCCATTTTTCGACCTAATTTTAATGATCCGAGCTGCTCAATGTGTTCAGAACGTGATTTTAAGGGTACTTACGAAAAATCAGCAAAAAAAAAAAGAACAGGAAGGGCTTGATTTTAGCAGTTTTTATTTGAACCGTTCGATAAAATACAAACAAAAACTGCTCGGATCAAGCCCTTTCTAGCTCTTTTTTTTGCTGATTTCTCGTGGGTACTCTTAAAATCACGTTCTAAATAAATTAAGCGGCTTGGATCATCGCAAATTGGTCGGGAAAGGGACATCCTTATCGTAATATGGTAATGACGCCCTTATAAGAAGATTTATGTATGTGTGTGTGTGTATATGTGTATATATACATATATACACTTTATTTCCAATGAGGGATCCCGCACGGTCTTACCGTGGAGGACTTTTCTTTCCCGATTGAATTGCAACGATCCGAGCTACTCAATGTGTTCAGAACGTGATTTTAAGGGTACCCGTGAGAAATCAGCAAAAAAAATGATTGAGAAGGCTTGATCCGAACAGTTTTTTACTGAACCGTTCAATTAAAAATCTGTTTGGATCAAGCCCTTCCCGATATATATTGTAACGCCCCTAATTTTAAGAACGTTAAATAAACATTTTTATTGAAAAATTAAATGGAGTCATGGCTCATTATTACAACAAAACTATTACAAGAGTATCTTTATTTAAACACGGAAAGGGGAAATTAAGGTCCCTATCTACTGCTCCACTTGTTCCTCCATCTTAGCCAATTTCTCGGCTCCGAAAGCCTCTAAGGTGAAGAGTTCGCCCTGTTCATCTATAAGATTTGACACATTATATCGGCGTCGCCTCCAATATAATATGTCAGGGTCACCAAAGGTAACACCATGAGCCACAAAAGCCCAATAGAATATACCATACCCATTAACCCTTAACTTATAAACAATTGATATGATTTCCACATAGAACATGCACGTTTAACCAAATTTGTAAAGAATAACACATTCACATTCACTATTTAAACTAACGTTGGTGTCCATGATTTTTTGAGTTTCTCCTACGCGACTTGACGTAGACTGTGTCACCATTTTCTCCTTTCCTTTTTCCAAATCAACATTTCCAAAATTATTTTTAACACACCCAACCTCGGTTCCGCCATTCCGGTCTTTCGAGTATCCTCACAATGGTTCCGCTGCATCGAGTTCCCATTGGCACACAAAACTTGCGTTGGCTCCTCTCCGCGGATAACCAAGCTACACAGCCAACTTCGGTGCCGCCGTTCCGGTCTTTCGAGTATCCTCACAATGGTTCCGCCGTCCCGCATTTCCATTGGCACATAAAAAACACACACCACACAATGGGCAAGTCCGGCCACATTACGGTTTTTAAACCATTTCCCTTTTTCAAATCACGCCTTGTCTTTAACACACCTTAGATGTCATGTTTCTAACTTTCTCGATTACTGTGTCTCGTTTTCATGCATAAACTCCGCAGTAGGACTCTCCACATGCGAAATCATAAATTATTCATTGTAATCTTGAAACTAAACTAACAAGATCATCCAACTCTATATTATTTAGTATGCTCGAATCACAATCTAAAGCATAACGTCACATGTATGGACGCACTTGGAGTGAAAATCACTTATGCTTTCAACAAGATAAGTAATACAAGCAATTCATATATACATGCTCATAACCATCCTAAAGATTAAAATACGAATACTTCTATTAAACGATAAAGTCTTATCTTTCGAAAATCGTGCTTTCTTCCTTTGTGGGAAGTTCAAAACAACATATGTTTATTAGAGTATAAGTCAATTATTCCGACATGCTCATACTTTCATTAGCAAAAAAATAAGTTTGTTAACTATCATGCATTCCAAACATTACAAGTGATAGATAACCTTACATACTAAGGAAAAACGGTGAAGGACATTCTACATCATACTTAGAACTAGAGAGTAAGGACATTCTACTTATACTTAGAGATAGAGGACAAGAAGATTCTACCGTTCTTCTTGGCGGTTGGTCGGTTTTGAGAATCGGTCGTCGGTTTTGCGAATCGGCGGCGTAACGGCTCCGAATTGCTTCAAAAGGAAAAGAGATGGATTTTCTCTTCCTAGAAACAACTTTGTTAACTAAACTAGGTTACTCTAAAGATCTAGGGGTGGTTTTTGGAGGTGGATTCGTGGTAGCTCTCAAGAACTTCCAGAAACTTAAAGAATCTTGAACTTTGGAACTAAGAAAACTTAGAAATTCTAGAGAGAAGTGAGAGCAAAGAGTGAAGGTGTGAGAATGACTTGAAGTGAGCTTGCTATTTATAGGCCAAGGCTCTCCCTCTCCCTCTCTCACCCGAATTCTCTCTCTTTCTCTCTCTCATATCTTTGATTTTTTTTCTTGCTTTGGTCATATCAAGGTATGGCTTGAAGGGTGATGTACAAGTACTAACAATATCTTGGTATAAAAGACTACATTTTTTTGTACCTTGGGTTCGATTTGAGGAAAATTTGATGGGAGAAAAAGGATGGTTCAAAGATTGAGTTGTACTTTCCATATCTCTCCATACTCTCCAATCTTTGCCTAGTACAATGAGTGTGTGCGTGTGTGTATTATATATATATATATATATATATATATATATATATGCCTATTTAAGTATATTTAAGGTAATAGTAGTCCTATTAGGTCTATGGAAAAAGAAAAGATGACAAGATCATTGTCCTTTGAGTAAGATTTTTCCTAGAAGTACATATATGTACATATAACCATATATAGGCATGCTTAACATAATCGAAAAGGTACATATGTACTTGTATTTATGTATATACAAGTACATAGAAAATCTAGGAAGATGAGTTTGGTGGGAAATCTAGATTTAGGCTTAATAAAAATAGGGTGGTAGGCATGGCAAGGCTAAGGCCATGGAATTTGGTCTATGACTTGTCAATCTATATATTTATTGGCAAAATCTTAATATTTATTGTCCAAGGGACAAAGATTTTCCTAACAATTATTATCCAATGGGTAGAAGGATAATAATGTTGAATAAGGTTTGAATGTACTCTCCATATCTCTCACTAGTACTATATTTGTTTCTTTTATAAGCAAAAAGATGGTATTTGATTTGACTTATTTCTATTATCCAAAGGATAAAATTTTTCCTAGCAATTATTATCCAATGGGTAAAATGATTATCTCTCTAGGTCCAAAAGGTTCAATATTGTTGGAGTGGTTCATAAGGCTCAAAGATGGTCAAAAAGGTCCATTTAGAGTTAGAAAATTGTAACTAGGTGAATTAGTAGTTTGGTTTCTCCAACTAGTCAGTTAGAAATTAACTCTACTTGCTATGTAGGACTTCTAGCCAAGAAATATAATTTTAAAGGACTAAAATCTAATTATGACGAATTATCAAAATTAAAAAAAAGAATTTTAAAAGTAAAAATAAAATTCAAATATTAAACGAAATTTTTATTCACTAAAAATCAAAGTCGTTACATATATATATGCACACACACACACTTTATATCTAATAAGGGATCCTACACAGGCTTACCGTGCGGAACTCCCCTTTTCGGATCGAATTGCGACGATCCGAACCGCTCAATGTGTTCAGAACGTGATTTTAAGGGTATTCGCGAGAAATCAACAACATCAACAAAAAATAATAATTGGGAAGGGCTTAATCTGAGCAGTTTTTTACTGAACCGTTCAACAAAAAATTGTTCGGATCAAACCCTTCCCGATCAATTTTTTTTGCTGATTTTTCATGGGTACCCATAAAATCATGTTCTAATCATTTTGAGTGGCTCGGATCGCCGCAATTCGATCGAAAAGGGGGAGTACCGCACGGTAAGCCTGTGTGGGATCCTTTATGGGAATCGGGCTCTCTCTCTCTCTCTCTCTCTCTCTCTCTCTCTCTCTATATATATATATATATAAATATATATATAGAGTCCTTTTCAGGTCTGGTCGCCCGGATTTTCTTATGGTCCGTATTTGTGTCTTAGCTCCCATTTCCCGATCGATTTACGATGATCCGAGCCACTCAATGTGTTCAGAATGTGATATTAAGGGTACCCGCGAGAAATCACTAAAAAAAATGGTCGGGAAGGGCTTGATGTGAGCAGTTTTTTCTTAACAGTTTAATAAAAAACTGCTCGGATCAAGCCCTTCTCGATCATTTTTTTTTGGTGATTTCTTGCGGGTACCCTTAAAATCACGTTTTGAACACATTGAGCGGCTTGGATCATCACAGATCGATCGAAAATGAAAAATCCGGACCATAAAAAAATTCGAGCGAGTGGACCTGAAAATTGATATATATATATATATATATATATATATATATATATATATATATATATCGGGGCGGTTCAAAGGACTCTAAAAAAAATACCTAAAAAAATACCCCAAATCTCAATCTCATAATTTCCGATCAAATTTTTATAATCCGAACCATTCAATGTGTGCAGAATGTAATTTTAAGAGTACCCGGTACCCGCGAGAAATTAGCAAAAAAACTGATTGGGAAAGGCTTGATTTGAGCAATTTTTATTTGAATCGTTCAATAAAAAACTATTCGAAACTGTTCGGCTCATGCCCTTCCCGGTTTTTTTTTTTTTTTTTTTCTGATTTCTCGCGGGTACCCTAAATCACTTTCTGATCACATTGAGCGGCGTGGATTACTAAAATATTATCGGGAACTATGAGATTTAGATTTGGGGTGTTTTTATGGGTGTTCCTGGAACCGCCCCGTATATATATATTGAATCCACTCGCCCGGATTTTCTTATGGTTCGGAATTTTCATTTTCCGATCGATTTGTGATGATCCGAGCCGTTTAATGTGTTCAGAACGTGATTTTAAAGGTACCCGCGATAAATCAGCAAAAAAAATAATCGAGAAAGGCTTGATTTGAACAGTTTTTTATTGATTCAGTAAAAAACTACTCTGATCAAGCCCTTCCCGATCATTTTTTTTTGCTGATTTCTCGTGAGTATTCTTAAAATCACGTTCTGATCACATTGAGCGGCTCGGATCATTGAAAATCGATCGAGAAATGGGTGGTCCAGACGGGCCAGACCGTAAGGCGTCCGGACCTAAAAAGAATTATATATATATATGTATATATACACGCCGGTTCCGTAGAAACCCAAATAAAACACCCAAACAAATGCCCCATCTTAGCCCTCCATTTCAAGGGCTGAGATTAAATCCCACTCCACCCCTAAAAACCATCTCCTTCCCGTCTTCTCCCTTCACGTTCTGCTCCCTCTAGTCCGACACCCACCCCTCCACCTCCCTCCACTCTGACACCCATTACGATCGACGAGCTCCGACCTGTCAAACCTGGGATAAAATAGAACCTAGATTATCAGCTCCTGTAACGCCCCGAATTTTGGGTACGTTAAATAAAACATTTTATTATAAAAACGAAGCAAGTCTTGCTCGTTATTACATCATAAACCTTACAAAAGTACTTTCATTACAAAAGAAAGGGAAACTAGGGTTCCTATCTACAGCTCTGCCTGCTCTTCCCTCCTAGCCAGCACTTCTGCTCCGAACGCGTCCAAGGTGAAGATCTCGCCCTGTTCGTCTAGGAGGTCTGACACATTATACCGGCGTCGCCACCAATATAATATGCCAGGGTCACCACAAGGCAACACCGTGAGCTACGAAAGCTCAATAGAGTAACCCTACCCACTAACCCTTAACTTAACAACAGATCATTTATATAACAGACAGTAACGATGACACATCCACATTCGTTATCTAACGTTGGTGTCCAAGTTTTCTCGAAGTTCTTCCTACGTAACCCATCGTAGACCGGGTTGTTTTTACTACCTCTCTTTTCCAAAGTCTCCTTTTTAACTCACCCAATCTCGGTTCCGCCGCGCCGGGTTCCCGAGTATCCTCACAACGGTTCCGCCGCGCCGGGTTCCCGTTGGCACACAAAACTTGCATTGGCTCCTCTCCACGGATAACCAAGCCATATTACCAATAAGGCTACCACGTCCGGCCCTATTGGCAATCTTCACAAAGGGCTACCAAGTCCGGCCACTTTGTGGTTTTCACAACCCACGCAATAGCTACCAAGTCCAGCCACATCGCGGTTTCAAAACACATTTCTCTTGTTAAACACACCCTAGGTGCCATGTTTCTAACTTCCTCGGTTTTCGTGTCACGTTCTCATGCAAGACTCCGCGTATAAGACTTTTCATACAATCATGCATTCAATCAAGCCTTGAAGTAGTACAACAAGATCATCTAAGCTACATAGCATGCTTGAATCAAAACAACACACATCATGCATTTCCAACTTTTTATTTACGATCAAAGTAACTTCCAAACAACATGCGATTTATTCAAAACATAGAATTAAGGTGAAAGACTAATTTATACTTGGAAAGTAGGTAAGGATAACTACCTTGATCCGAAACTAGTCGGGGCCGAATAAGCTAGTTGGAAAAATTCTACAGGTGGTGAATCTGGACCAAACTTCGGATGGCAGTAACTCGGTCAATCTTTGGCCGAATGCAATCGTTCTTGGGTTGAAATCGAAGATGTCGAAACCCTCTACAACTCTCGTGAAGAAAGTTGATCCTAGAAACGATCTTAGGTTGGAGAAAAATGGGGGTAAAGGAGAAGACAGTAAGCTGTCTGGAATTTGGAAATCCGAATTTTACTGAACTTCGGATGCTAATAACTTGGTCATTTCTGAACCGATTGGGGTGGTTCTTGGGTCTAACTTCAAGGTTTCGAAGTTCTCTACAACTTTGCCGAAGGAAGTTGGTCCTAAAAACTACTCTAAACAGGAGAAAACTGGGGATTTCCAAAGGGCAGTAGGCTGCCTGGGACTGGAATCCGAGATTTCTAGAGAGAAGGAAGAGCAAAGCTTTGAAGGTGTGATCTTTGAAGCTTGGAATGGCTTCTATTTATAGGCCAAGACCTTGGCTCTCTCTCCTCTCTCTCTCTCTAAGTCTCACTTGACACATGGCATGAGATCATGAAAGATCAAGGCCTAAACCTTAGGCTTGCATGGCTAGTTGGTCCTTTTTGGAAGACTTGGTGTGAAAAGAGGTGTGAACAAGATTAAACAATTGGTAGATGTACAAGAGAGGACAATGGAGGTTAAGTCTTAGCTAGGAAGGAAGGTTCCCCATGGATTTGAAGTACATTGAAAGATCAACCAAGTACAACCCAATCTTCCTCCTTCTTTCCTTCCTCTCTCTCTCTCTCTCTCTCCCCTCCCCTCAATGGCCGGCCCCCGCTCTCATCTCTCTCCCTCTCTTTGCTTTCTCATGATACAAATATAAGTACATATATGGCAAGCAAACAAATAAACTAATGGGTATTTTGTACCAAGGATCAAAAGTAGGCCTTAAAGGCTAGGATTTGCCCAATAAACTAATAAATAGGCATATGGTACTTAGGGTAATACTTTAACCTTCCAAGTACTTATATATTATATACATATGTACCCATGTACTAGGAAGATCAAAACCCCATTAGAAAATAGTTTAAGGGTACCTTAGGAATCTTGGTACTAAGTACCTTCCTATTAAAATAATGTGTACTTAGACACATGGTTTTTAATTTAATAAAACCCCATGGTACTTTGAAAGACTAAGCTTTTATCCATTGGGTAAAAATTCCCCTAACATCTATTATCCAATGGATAATAGTTATTAGGCAACTTATATATTAAAATAAATCCCAAAAGTACTTTAAAGAAATTAAAAAGTATTTTTCTTAATATTCTTAGTACTTTGACCAAGTATACATTTAATATAAACAATTGGGGTTTCTATTATCCAATGGATAATAGTTGCCCTAGATATCTTTGTCCAATGGACAAAGAATAAAACCAAAATAATTAAAAGAAAAAGAATATTCAATACTTTAGTCTAGGGTTCAAAAGGTTCACGAGGGGCAAAACGGCCATTTTGCGGTTAGGGAAAAGTAACTAGATAGCTTGCTAGCTCGGTTTCTCCAACAAGTTGGTTAGAAACTAACTAGGCTTGCCAATTAGGGTTAAAGTGCAAGAAACGAAAGTTTAAGGGCAAAAATGTAATTTTGACAAACTTTGGAAATTAATAGCAATTACAAAAAAAATTCAAATATTTAACGAAATATTTAACGACCAAAAATCAGGGTCGTTACAGCTCCCCTCGAAAAACACCACGACCTCAGGTCCTTCTTCTCTGCTGCGTAACCTCGACCTTCAAATTCCCACTAGGTTTCGCTCGACTCCCCAAATTCTCTCCCCGCAGATCAAATTCGACTTCTTCTGAGTCTGAATTTCACGCTTTCGTTCGAGTTAGGGTTTTTGGTGGCAATTTGGGAACGGTTCTAGGGTTTGGAGGCTCGTATGAGGTGAGAGATGGATTTTTAGAAGGAAGATGTTCTACTAGTAGTTTAAACTCGCGAAAAAGGGCACGCTTGGGATGATATGGATTGCTGCTCACTATGCCGATATTGGTGTCTCTGTTGGTCAGTACTGTACTTTTCCCTAATTAGTACTTTTCTTGTTTTTTTGTCGTCATTGAATTGTGAGAGGTGAAGAGAAAAGAGAAGAAAAGATTGTGCTTTCTCATGGGTTTCATTGAAAGCGATGAGATTTGATTTGGTGAGGAACAGAATGAACCCGTGAAGATTCGTGAGTGTATGCTAGAGAAATTTTGGAACTGTGAAGTGAGTAGTCTCTTATTTTGAACGGTTGCTCTAAATAAGGATGTACAATAGATGCTAGTACATTTTATTACCTGCCTACCGGCAGCATCTATGAATTGTATTATAGCCGAAAGAGGGGCTTTTTGAGATAATTGTTTGCTTTGAGCTTTCTGGGACGAGGTTGATGGTGTCTCAATTTTGGTCTGGATTTTCAGTGTATAGGTCTGGGTTTTCAGTGTATATCATACCATGTTACATGATGATGTAAAAAATTTTGATTCTGAGATGATGATTTTTGAGTTCCAGTGCGCTGTTTAGGAGTTGTGGAAATATTTGTTACCAACCCTTGGAAATTATAGGCCAGGCTTCTTGTTACAGTAGGTGTGGAAACTCATGATTTCTTTACTATGATAAAGATAGCTATGTAATTAGTTTGCGTGTTTGGATCATCGATGTATCAAGTTAAGGTAAAATCATGAAAGTCTAATGAGGGACGTCGCTTTCTTGTATTATTATTTTCCGATTTAGTGGGTTATTTACTATGCCCTCATGTAGTGCCTAAATTTATTTGATGGGAAAAGGCTGTTCTATACTTATTTCCATTGCAGTTGGTATCTATAACTATGATGTCTTTCATAGTTTAAAAGAAAGTGACGAACTTGCAGTTAGAAGTTAGAACAATGCCATAATGCCTTATTATCTGGCTAAATTGTGTCTCTGTTTTTTTACCCCTCCCAAAATTAGTTGTTGTGAGAAGGTTGTTGGAATTCTTTTCTCGATAATTTTTATAGTGTTACACTTAGTAATGATTTTTCTTTTAATTGTTTTCATCTCCTAGTTGATTTGATGAAGCCTGGCGCAACTATCATTCTCCGAAATGCAAAGATCGACATGTTCAAGGGAATAATGAGGCTTGCACTTGACAAATTGAACCGTGTCGAGGTCACAGAACCTGGTTGAAATCTGTCCTTCATGTTGCAAAGAGAAAGAAAGTCACAAGCATCTATTCTTTGGCTGCTCTTTTTCCAAATTTGTGTGGTCTGTAGTATGGAGTAAATCCTCATCTATTTGTGTGCTTATCTCTCTCGTTGATTGGCTGGATTGGTTTGCCCAAAATGGGAGAGCTTCAAGTGTAGAATTATGAAATTTTCATTGCCAACTGCAGTGTATCTCATCTGGAGGGAGAGAAACTTACGATTGTAACTTCCAGGAGTACGTTTTATTGTTTTCCAGTAGCCTCCTTTGTGTGGAGTGCTGTTGGTAGTATAGCTGTATAGGCATGAAATTTTTGACCTTGTTTTTGTTTTATGGTTTTTGTGAAGCCATTTGGTCTCCTGTAATAAAAATGAGATGTAATTCATTTGGTAATGAATTTTTGCTATAAATGTGGCTTGTGAATGTTTATTTAGAATGTTCATTTGGTTCCTGTTGTTGTTGTATTGACTGACTGAGACGCGAGACGTCGGGTTAGGGCCAAAAACAGGGGAAACTCTGCCGAAATTATTTCAGAATATACCTTTTTTAACGGACACGACACAAGGACACTAATCTATGATCAGAACAAGCTAGGATTCCAGCTTCATCTAACCAAACATCAAAAACAATTACATAATAAAATCCAGTGACAAATTTAATTATTCAGTACAAGCGTAACGATTCAATCTTTCTTATATTCAATTCCATCCCCCAAAATTAATCCATAAAAAGAACTGAAAGCACAATAAAACTGGTCCATCCCATTACATTCAATTCCAAATTGAAAGCACAATAACTAGATTACATTATAAAACAATGAGTATGATACAATAACCCACAAAATACAAGTGTAATCGGCACGAATAAAACAAGAAGTTCTCTCATTCATTTTCTTTCTCTTATGCATACAAGTTTAAAGATTCAATCTTTGTTACATTCAATTCCATCCCAAAAACTGATCGCAATTGTAGAACTTTCACTTAACCTAAGAATAGATCATTACAAAACAAAGCTGTGAGACCCGTACTTCATTTTTCTACTGGGTCGGGTCGTGGTGGTGGTTGACTCGTGTATTAAAATAATCTTTTCATTATAAATCCAAATTTGCGAGGCTGTGCATGTGAACCGTTGGATGTGTGTGTGAACGTGAAATTAAGCTGAAAAATGGGACCCATTTTTGGGACGAAAACAAAGAGGGGTGTGTGTGCAAGTGAATTTCACGTGATTGGGATTATCAAACAAAACTTGCTGTGGATTTTAGAAGTTACATATGTCTTTGGTTAACTGGGTTTAGGGAGTATTAGAGATACTCCTTAGAAGGCTTAGCTGGTAGCCTAGTACACGTGTACGAAGGGAGAAGTTTACTGCCTCAAAGTACTACACGTGCATGTGTGCATGGGAGGAGAGAATATGTGTGATTAATACATAAGATTAATAAGGAGACAGGGAAAAAGGGGGGAACGGGGAAAAAGGGGGGAAAAGGGAAAGGGGGTTCACGGCTGTGGTTTTTTTTTAAATTCGGATTATGATGTGTGATGGTTTTTTGTGTAGGTATTAAGGAAGTGGTTTATATTTTTAATTCGGATTATGATCCTTTGTGGTGCTTGACGAATTGGATCGTTACAGTTGGTATCAGAGCTTAGGTGATAGATCTTACATGGGATCCGGTTAAAAAAGGAAGAAGAAGAAAACCCTTTATCTAATTTTGGTGAGTAGTTTTGATTCTCTTTTGTGTTTACTATTATGTTTAAGATCTGCTGAATCTCGAAAGGGTTTGGGTTGTGGGGTAAAGTTTGTGCGTGCATACATGACTAAATGATTTATCTAATGCTAAAATTAATGGACGGAAAAAAAAAAAATCAGATGGTGCTTGAATACTGAATTTGTTCCTAAACGAAATCTCTACTGGTGTTCCTTGGTTAGTGCAGTTGATTGTAATACCCCGTATATTAAAAATAATGAAATTTGCATGCAAGTGTGGCGTGTCATATTTGAGGGTGGTATTGTGGTTAAATCGGTTTAGTTGCTGCTTCCTGGTTGGTGAGGGTGATAGGAATGGATAAGTGATTATGTATTAAACCCGTGAGATAATTGCTCTTGGTGTTATTTTATGCGGTGATTATTTTGGAAAAAGAAAAAGAAAAGGAAAGTAAAGGAATCAGTGTGATCAAGATCCACGAGGAGCGGATATTTGGTAAGTTTTATAACCATGGGTATTGTTAAGTTTTATAATTATGTGTATTGAAGTACGAGGAAGTACCAGGAGCAATGGGTATTTGTTCAATGGAATTGTATTAATTTGCTCCTCTTTTGAATCATTCTAGATTAATACTGATGATTGTATTATTTAGCCCAATCTCATGCTGTTAGTAGCAAGTTTTCAATCTATGTAAACAGGTCCAAGAAAGAGTTGAGCTCTTGTTGACAGATTATAAAGGAAAGTAACTGGGATGGAAATCGATTGGGTATGGAAGGGTGGCAAACAATATCGGTTCGATGAGCATGTGCACGTGGTGAACATGTTTCCTCCTAGCATCACAAAGAAGAAAAGGGAGTGCATGTGAAAATTTCTACGCTTTTAATTTTCATGTTTCAACAGTTTTGTTGTTTTGTGTAATGTGATATGAACTACCAAGGAACTGTGGTATGATTCCAGGATGGTTTGGGGGTTTGATATGCTTTTGGGTTCATGTGATGCTTGGCCTTCGTGGCGTGGCTTTCGTGGTGTGGTACATAGCTTTTGTGGCGTGGTGTATAGCCTTAGTGGCGTGGCCTTAGTGGCGTGATTATGAATAATGCCTTAGTGGCGTGATTTTGAATATTGCCTTAATGGCATTGCCTTAGTGGCGTGATTATGAATATTGCCTTAGTGGCATGGCCTTAGTGGCGTGATTTTGAATATTGCCTTAGTGGCGTGATTATGAATATTGCCTTAGTGGCATTGCCTTAGTGGCGTGATTATGAATGTTGCCTTAGTGGCGTAATTATAAGTATTTTGAGGTTAACTATTGTGATATTTATGGCACTACATGGTAGATTTTAGCCGAAGAGCCTATATGTGAGAAATTTATAGAGATTTCGGCTAAGTTTGATGAATTGATGGTGTGGTATTTCTTTGTGTCAGACTCGTTGTTGAATGGAAATATTCATTGAGTGTCGGCAATGGCATTGTACCATATTCGAAAGATTTTATATATGGAGAATATGTGGCAAAGTTGTTGGTTGTTGTGATTTGAGGTAGATAAACGAAATTTCGGGGACGAAATTCTTTGAAGAGGGAGATAATTGTGAGACCCGTACTTCATTTTTCTACTGGGGTCGGGTCGTCATGGTGGTTGACTCGTGTATTAAAATAATCTTTTCATTATAAATCCAAATTTGCGAGGCTGTGCATGTGAACCGTTGGATGTGTGTGTGAACGTGAAATTAAGCTGAAAAATGGGACCCATTTTTGGGACAAAAACAAAGAGGGGTGTGTGTGCAAGTGAATTTCACGTGATTGGGATTATCAAACAAAACTTGCCGTGGATTTTAGAAGTTACATATGTCTTTGGTTAACTGGGTTTAGGGAGTATTAGAGATACTCCTTAGAAGGCTTGGCTGGTAGCCTAGTACACGTGTACGAAGGGAGAAGTTTACTGCCTCAAAGTACTACACGTGCATGTGTGCATGGGAGGAGAGAATATGTGTGATTAATACACAAGATTAATAAGGAGACAGGGAAAAAGGGGGGAACGGGGAAAAAGGGGGGAAAAGGGAAAGGGGGTTCACGGCTGTGGTTTTTTTTTTTTAATTCGGATTATGATGTGTGATGGTTTTTTGTGTAGGTATTAAGGAAGTGGTTTATATTTTTAATTCGGATTATGATCCTTTGTGGTGCTTGACGAATTGGATCGTTACAAAAGCCAACAACCCAAAGTACTCCAAGATCATTCGTAGTAATCTGAGCCGTCCTCTTGGCTTCTTGACACATATGGCTGAGCCTTAACGCCTCAGATTCTTCTTTGCCGTCGTCATGCACCAATCCTTGGGAATCAATTATCCTATATTTGTTGGCCCTTTGCCTCCATCGTGGTAGAATAAAATGTTCCGGTATTTCATCAATGTCTAGTCGGACAAACACTTTCAAAATGTGCGCACACAATATCCCAACAAACTCAAATTGTTGGCATTCACTTACACTCATAGGTTTACGAATCCAATGTCACCTCAAACTTTTCAAGTTTATCATCTTTTGACTTCACTACGAAAGATTGAAAACCATTGGCATTTCTTTCATCTTCAACTTTGTAGTGAAAGACTTTACTCCATTCATCCTTGAACTTGTTGAAGGCGTTTCTAGTATACACTTTTGCCACATGCTTCAACAAAAATTCATGGTCATTAACAATCCTAAACTTGTGTTCGGACTCAAAATCTTCATCATTTTCCCTTTTCACAATCCTTTTCAAGGCTTTCTCATACTTCACCACAAATTCTTTGAGATTTGAAGTGTGAGTTATAAAACCATCAAAAAATGAGTTGATGCCCTCACTACGTCTGGTAGTATTCATACCGGCGAAGAATGTATCACGATTATAAACGAGTACCCATGATTCACGAATATCAAACAACCCTTGAAGCCATTCGTTGCTTTCTAACCCATTTTCCTTCATCAATAACCTCCATCTCTCTTCAAAATCCTCTTTCTTGTATGTCTCCTTAATACATTTTTTCATATCCTTCTTGAATTTCGATATTTTGTAGTACACTTGTGACAATTTTTCAACAAATTTCTTCTTAATATGCCAAAGACATAGACGATGACGGGTGTTGGGAAAGACTTTGGCAATAGCTCCTTTCATTCCCAAGTTTTGGTCAGTGATGATAGAAGTTGGAGGACGTCCTCCCATATCGTCAAGCCATGCCCAAAACAACCATTCAAACGTCACCTCTGTCTCGTCTTGTAAAAGTGCACATCCATACTGTATCGACTGCCTATGATGGTTTACTCCTATAAATGGTGCGAAAGGCATATCATACTTATTTTTCCGATATATTGTGTCAAATGTGACCACATCTCCAAAATAATGGTACGCCATGCGAGATCGAGAATCCACCAAAAAAAAAATTAACTGCCCTCCCACTTTCATCACATTGAATCGCATAGAAAAATTGAGGATTATGTGCTTGTTTGTTCCTAAAGTAGTCAAGAACTGACTGTGCATCCCCGCAATCTAGGTCTTTATGCCTCACATTCCTCAAGTGATTGTAGCAGTCCCTATTATCAAAGTCCATGTACTCACCACCAAAAATTGAAGGAACTCTCGAAATTCCTATATTTTCTTGATGAAATACCTTAGTCAAATCCTTAACTGCTTTGGGCATGTTCCAATTTGACTTCATTTTGATTCTCTTACATGGAGTCACTAGTTGGTGGTTGTGATTTTCATCGAAACTTGTTACTTTCCATTTGCAATTCCATTTGTCATGCATAATCCACAAATGAGCGTTGCATTCACATTTAACGTTGAACAACGTGTAACTCCTTTCTTTGGTATCACTTTATCCTCTTTGTCTGTCTTATCATTCTCCTCCACAACACTCTCCTACTCCTTTTTTGCAAGATACTTTCCTTCTTTTACGCAAACAAATAGCACCTAAGTGACTTCATTTGATTGGTTTCGTCCTTTGCTTGAAGCCCGAGTACGAATCCAAAACCCATTTTCTTGACCATAACGTTCATAGTAATTCCTTGCTTCTTCAATTGTCTCAAAATACATCCCAATTGTAGGTGTTTTTAACCCTTCCTCAACATTTTCTAGAGCCTCCATATCATCGGCTTCAACATCATCTAAACTCACTAACTCCATTGTTCACCCTTCACTTGCCTGCAAGAAAAAGTAAAGAAATCCGTATGCAATGTCGACATAAGAAATCAAGGCCTTATTCGACATAAGAAATCCATCACAGCAAAGTAACTGACCACAATTGGATAACAAGACCCTTTTCCAGAAAAAGAACAAGTAGACATAGACAATGTCGACATAAGAAATCAAGACCAGGTTAAGTTAAGAATTAGAAAATCCAAAAAGGGTGATATTGATGCAATGACCTTATTCAAATTTTTTTTGCAACGTCAAACTTTTGTAGATTGTTGGTTCATCTCGATGAAAAAGAATCGGATAACTAAAAAATTATGACTTTTACTCTAATTTTTTTGGAAGTATCCAAATTTGAGCACATTTGGGGAAAAGCCCCAGGTTCTCAAAATGAGCTAATGTATGAACCTAAAAAACACTAATCAAACATTATAGTAGAAACCCTAGAATCAGAACAACAGGACCCACAAAAACCGGTCCAAACCTTTTTCAACAATTCTAAATCCACCCTTTGGCGCCAACTAAACATGTGTTTTCCTCCAAATGTCCAATGTACACCCATTATATATGCATTATCTGCACACACACACACACACACACAAAAGAGAGTACACCACAAAAAACAGAGTATAGATAATGCATTATTTGCATTATCTGCTGCAAACTGTATAATGAATGAAATGCCCTTTGAATCCTTGGTTAAAGATGGGTCCAACAAGAAAAAACTTGGGAAATAAAACAAAACTGATTGAACCCATGAGAGGAAACCGATCATGAATGTGAAGTAAAGGAATTGAAGAATAAACCCGTTTGATTCGAGTAATACGCCACGGAAAGAGGGAGAGCGTCGGTGGCGGCGCGCGGTGGAGAGTTGTTGGAGGTTGGGCTCGTCTGTTGGAGTGGAGGGAGATGGAGAGGTCGGGCAGCAGGGGGTGGGTCTCTCAGACGTGGGAGAGAGTGAGCGTGAGAGAGGTGGTGGCTCGTCGGCGGCTGCGGCTCGTCGGTCGGAGTGGAGGGAGGTGGAGGAGTGGGTGTCGGACTGGAAGGAGGTGGAGGGTGGGTGTCGGACTGGAGGGGACTAGAGAAGCAGAAGGTGAAGTGAATGGGTATTTTGTTTGGGTGGAGTGGATTTAATCTCAGCCCTTGAAATGGAGGGCTGAGATGGGGTGTTTGTTTGGGTGTTTTGTTTGGGTGTCTACGAAACCAGCCCCATATATATATATATATATATATATATATATATATATATATATATATATATATATATATATATATATATATATATATATATAGAAACCGTTATTCTCATGCCATTGCAACATCAATATTAAAAAATAGCCTCATAAGAAATGAGCACACATACGTGCAAAGCACATCGCATTTTTATGAGTTGGATTGATGAATTACTCAAAATCAAAGAACACCAGCTTCCTTGAGAAGTGGGACTAGGGTCCCATTAATATGGGAAGCCATTACCCTATCCATGGTCCCCACTAGCTTTCCGCAGATAAATACGATGGTGTTCGGCTCCAAAATGGCTCAAGGACTGAGCGGGCGTGCCAGAACTTGTTGCGTCCAATGTAAAGGACTGAGTGCCCATTTTCTGATTTCTTAACTTTGAGAGCGAAAGTGCTACAAACCTAAGGGTTGGATTGCAGTGTTGGTTCGTGGTTTTGCCTCTACGAGTGAGGACTTAATAATTTCCTAACCGTATAGGAAAAGAAGTAACAACGTGGAATAACTTTATTATATAGTAATAACAAAGTTGGGGATACAAGAGAGATATGAATAACTTTATTATATCGTAATAATAAAGTTTGGGTACAAGAGAGATAGAAAACCCGAATTACTTGGAGAAGTAATTGAGTAAATGGGAGAGAAGTGAGATAATTGCTTCATTGGGAAGGCTTTGGTTTTTAAGCATTGAGCTTGATTGGTGTGTGGACCCTTTTTTCTTCTTATCTTCTAGTATTTATAAGCCAAGGGTCTTCGAATTTTTTGGGGATGTGTTGGCTTCATCACAACGCGACACGTGTCCCATGATCTTCCAAATTTCCCTCCAAAGTGGCAGTTATGGGAAATAATCTGAGTCATCCCCATGTTTTGCTTTAATTGTGGTCAATTGTTGAACACAGTGGGCTTTCTCACTATTTGTGCTCGTGGAGTTGAAAGAACGTGGGCCAACGCTTTCTTTATAGGCTGCCATGTATCCCAAAACTCCCATGGGGTTAGGCAATTCTTCCACGTTTCTCGGTCGTGGGCAGCTAACGAGAATAATGGGCCACGTTGTCGTCCTTTTTACATGGGCATGAGGGAACTAAGGGCCATTTGTAACGCTCCGAATTTTGGGTACGTTAAATAAAACATTTTATTAGAAAAACGAAGCGAGTCTAGCTCGTTATTACATCATAAACCTTACAAAAGTTCAATATTACAAAAGAGCGGGAAACTAGGGTTCCTATCTACAGCTCCGCCTGCTCTTCCATCCTGGCCAGCTCCTCGGCTCCGTATGCCTTAAAGCTGAAGATTTTGCCCTGCTCATCTATGAAGTCTGACACATTATACCGGCGTCGCCACCAATATAATATGCCAGGGTCACCAAAAGGCAACACCGTGAGCTACGAAAGCTCAATAGAGTAAACCCTACCCACTAACCCATAACTTACAAACGAACGATCATAGAAAGCACATAAATGACGATAATACGTACACATTCACTATCTAACGTTGGTGTCCAAGATTTCCCGATTTCTCCTACGCGACTCGTCGTAGACCGTGTCAACGTTTTCCACTTACAAAACCATATTTCAAAATCCTTTGCATTGGCTCCGTACCGCGGATAACCAAGCCTTTCAAAATCATTTGACATTGGCTCCGTACCGCGGATAACCAAGCCACACACCCAACCTCGGTTCCGCCGCGTCGGGTTCCCGAGTATCCTCACAATGGTTCCGCCGCGCCGGGTTCCCATTGGCACACAACACTAGCATTGGCTCATCTCCACGGATAACCAAGCCATATTACCAATAAGGCTACCATGTCCGGCCCTATTGGCAATCTTCACAAAGTGCTACCAAGTCCGGCCACTTTGTGGTTTTCACAACCCACGTAATGGGCTACCAAGTCCGGCCACATTACGGTTTTCAAAACACATCTCACGTAATGCCACCAAACTAGTCATTACGTAGTTTCAAAAATATTTCCTTCCTCGGAAAAACTTATCCTTTTATAAACCACACCCTAGGTGCCATGTTTCTATTTTCTCGGTTCTTGTGTCTCGTTTACATGCAAGACTCCGAGGCAGGACAAAAGTAAGCACTAACAAGATCATTCACTCTACTCAAATCAACGCTTAAAGCATAACGCCACATGTTCGGACGCCCTTGGAGTGATAAATCACTTATGCTTTATCGTGTCACAAGTAATACAAGCAATTCATATAAGCATGCTCATAACCATAAGTTGACGAGTATAACATACTCCCCATCCTTTTCATTATTTCAAAAGAAACACCTTTTGAATATTTTCATGCATTTTTAACATTGATAGCAATAGATAACCTTATCATAAACTGAATAACAAAAGTTATACTAGGGAGAATGTGTAGAGATTAATCTACCTCAATCCGAAACTAGTCGGGGCCGAATAAGCAAGGTTGAAAATCCACGAGTGGTGAAACTCACGAATCTGGCCCGAACTTCGGACGGCAGTAACTCGGTCAATCCTTGGCCGAATAGAGTCGTTCTTGGGTTGAAATCGAAGATCTCGAAACCCTCTACAACTCTCATGAAGAAAGTTGATCCTAGAAACGATCTTAGGTTGGAGAAAAATGGGGGTAAAGGAGAAGACAGTAAGCTGTCTGGAATTTGGAAATCCGAATTTTACTGAACTTCGGATGCCAATAACTTGGTCATTTCTGAACCGATTGGGGTGGTTCTTGGGTCTAACTTCAAGGTTTCGAAGTTCTCTACAACTTTTCCGAAGGAAGTTAGTTCTAAAAACTACTCTAAGTAGGAGAAAATTGGGGATTTTCGAAGGGGCAGTAAGCTGCCTGGAAAATCAGAAATGGTTTCTAGAGAGAAGGAAGAGCAAATGCTTGAGGTGTGAGTTCAAAGCATGAGAATGGCTCTCTATTTATAGGCAAAGGGTCACTCTCTCTCCCTCTTGGCCAGCCCCCTCTCTCTCTCCTTTCCCCAATTTTTTAATCAAATCAAATCCAACTTTGATGGATGATCAATGGAGAATCCTAGGGTTGCATGGCTAGGATTTGATTCTTGCAAGACTTGGTGGGCAAGGAGGTGTGAACAAGATTAATCTATTAGTAGTTGTACAAGAGAGGACAATGGAGGTTAAGTCTTAGCTAGGAAGGAAGGTTCCCCATGGATTTGAAGTACATTGAAAGATCAACCAAGTACAACCCAATCTTCCTCCTTCTTTCCTTCCTTTCTCTCTCTCTCTCTCTCTCTCTCCCCTCCCTTCAATGGCCGGCCCCCCCCTCTCATCTCTCTCCCTCTCCTCCTTTCTTGCTTCAAAGTACAATATATATGTATATATGCAAGCATACAAATAGAATATATGTACTTTTGTACAAAAGATCAAAAGACTAGCTAGAAAGACTAAGATTTTCTCAATAAACAATTAATTGGGCACATGGTACTTAAGGCAATTAACTAATCAACCATGTACTAGAATGAGATATACTTGGATACACATGTACTTAGGAAGATCAAAACCCTAATAGAAAAATAAATAAGGGTACTACAAGAATCTTGGTATTAAGTACTTTTATATTAAGATAATGGGTACTTTGGCACATGGGGTTAAAAGAAAAGACTAAATTAATCCATCCATGTACTAGGTGAAAGACCAAGCCTTTTACCCAATGGATAATAACCACCCTAACTTCTATTGTCCAATGGACAATAGTTATTAGGTAACTTTTAATATTAAAATAATCAAAAAGGTACTTTAAAGTAATCAAAAAGTTACTTTTTACTATTCATAGCACTTTAACTAAGTAAACATTTAATATAAACAAATGGGGTTTCTATTATCCAATGGATAATAGTTTCCCTAACCATTATTGTCCAATGGACAAAGAAACAAACCAATTTGATTAAAAGAAAATGAATATAAAAATTTAAAGTCTAGGGTTCAAAAGGGTCAAAAGTTCCAACGAGGGGCAAAACGGTCATTTTGCCACAACTAGGTAACTTGTTAGCTCGGTTTCTCTAACCGGATGGTTTGCCAAATGGGCTAAAGCGCAAAGAAACGAAAGTTTAAGGGCAAAAACGTAATTATGACAAACCTTGGAAATTAATAGCAAATAAAAAAAAAATTCAAATATTTAACGAAATTTTTAACGACCAAAAATCAGGGTCGTTACACCATTTGATGTCAAAATAGCCAGAACACATATTAACTTCATGGGCCTACTTTCCATTTGCTTGGGTTTTTCTCAGGGCATCACAAATAAATATTTCCAACCATGGGCTTGTACATTTTGCTTAGACAATTAAGCCCATAATACTTTTAGCCTGTGATCGGATGTAAAAATTAATTGGGCCCAATCAGCATTGTTTTGGCTCATTAATTTTTCAACCAAAAACATCTTTATTTCTTGGCCCAATTTAATTAAGAGATAACTAAATGGTCCTCCAATGCTTGTCCAGGGTTGGATGCCAAAAACGGGTGTAAACAGACGGGAACGGTGGGAGAGTTTCCGAGCAACCTCACAAGTACCCTCTCCATCTCTTTCCCCATCAGAAGTTGATCCAGTTCCTACATGCATGTCTTTTTCTATTCTCATGCACTGGGTATGCTGGTTTGTGGGACTAGCAATTGTATATGTATTAATTGTTTGTACATTCAGGTTTTATATTTTGTTTGAAGCATGTTTGACCCGCCTCTCTGATTCTTCAAATCTAGCCTTTGTACCATCCCTCCAGACTAGAATGGTTAACAAGCTAGATACTTCCTTTATTTTTGATGTAGATTAAAACTATGTTGGTGGATGGTCTGCCTGCGTCATGGGATGAGAATCGTGTCCCGGAGCTTCTTAAGAAATATGGAGAGGTCGAGAAAATTGAGCTTGCTCGTAATATGCCATCTGCCAAGAAAAGGATTTTGGATTTGATACCTACGATACCCATGATGCTGTAGTTGTTGGGAAACCGAATCCCCAAGATCCAGTAATGACGCGTACAGATTAGACAACAAAAATTGTAAAACCCTATAAAGTGGAATTAGGGTTCTACCTCAACTCCCTGCGACACGAACGCTGGTTGAACTTGTTATAGCACGCCTTGCTATAAACCACGAATACTGCTCGATCGTACCTTACGATCTTCTACCGTATTCCCCACACATCTAGAACACGAACCAAGTGTGGACTCTTTCGTGATCTGTTTGCTCTCTCTAAACTTGTCTCTATTTACTGAATAATAGAAAAACGTCCCACTGACCTAAAGAGCATAACGTGTATATATAGGGCTACGATAGGGACCTAAGGAGTAATAAGTCTGGGCTTCCAGTGTAAATAAGAAAACCTAATCCCACCAGGATTCTATTTCTTATTTCACTAATTATAATTCACCCCACTACAGAATTATAATTGCACTCCCGTCCTTATCTCAATTATATTACGAGCTCCATGATATTAAATACTTATTAATCTCCCCACGTTAAGATTACAGATACCCGTTGATTACAATAAATTACTAACAATCTCCCACTTAATCAACATCTTAACTTGAGACTATCCGCTTAACTTATTCGATATGTCGGATACAAAATTCACCTACAGGGTTTGACATATTCGAAACTCATAAGCTTATTCAAGGGGTATCATCAATCCCTATCGGGACGTGGATTCCATTAATAATTAATAGTTGTCATATACATAATGTTGCGACTTAACTCACCGAGACTATTGACCGTATAAAGATCTCACTCTTTAATGAATCAAAGTCAACAACATTAAATATATACCTCTAATAATTATCTTTGGATTAAGAGCATAAACATTCATAATAACCATGAGATTCCAATTGTCTTATAAAGTTAGTATAGAGACAATTACCTCAATGCGGTCCCGTTCAATACACACAAAGTGTACTAGCACAATGAGTTAGAACTAGACTGTTCTCTGTAGTCAAGATAGGCCTACTAAACATTGTACTACAGTCCTACCGATGGTGTGTCCAGTTCCATCTAAGACTGTGAACAATAAGTTATATTCCACAAGAGCCGATGATCCAATCTTCTGTGTGTAAGCCGTACTCTACACACTGGATTATCTACTATGTAGAATAAAAGACACACATGCACAACATACACAAATATCATGCAAATATTGCCCATAAAAGATTCTCATCAAAAAGGGATAAATCTGATTAATAATTAAATATTAATCCATCATTTAAAATTATAACTTTTAATAACCTCCTAACAAAAAACTCCCACTAAGACTCAAAACCATACTCCACGCATCTCACTTCCATTCCCTCTACATGACTATCAAAAGTCTTAGCTTGTAAGCTATTTGTAAAAGAATCTGCTAGTTTGTTTACCAATGCGATCTTGGACACAGTTACATCACCTCGTTAAACGATCTCTCGAAACAGGTGATACTTACGCTCGACGTGTTTTCCTTCTTATGAGTCAATGGCTCCTTAAAGTTAGCAATTCCACCACTATTGTCACAATAGATGTAATAGCTAATTGCACTAAAGGAATCACTTCTAGATCCATCAAGAAGTTTCTAAGCCAAACGGCCTCTTTGGCTGCTTAAGAAGCTATCACATACTCGGCCTCCATGGTAGAATCAATTAATGCACGATTGCTTGATACTCCTCCAACTTATGGCTCCACCTCCTAAGGTAAACACATATCCCGAGGTAGACTTTCTGGAATCCCTATCTGACACAAAGTCTGAGTCTGTGTATCCATGAGGTACCAGACTATCCGACTGGAATACTAACATATGATCTCTAGTTCTTTTCAGATACTTGAGTATATGTTTCACTACAGTCCAATGTTCTTGCCCAGGATTAGATTGAAATCTACTAACCATGCCAACGACAAACTCAGACATCAGGTCTAGTACACAACATAACATACATGAGGCTTCCTACTGGCAAGGCGTAAGGAACTGCCTTCATCTTCTCTATCTCCTCAAGTGTCTTGCGACATTGATGCTTAGATAGGTTGATTCCATGTCTAAAAAGAGAGGGACTCCTTTTTGGAATCCTGCATGCTAAAACAAGCAAGGATTTCATCGATATAAGTAGCTTATGATAAGCCCAACATCCTATACTGGCGATCTCACATAAGCTTAATCCCAAGGATGTGACCGGCTTCTCTCAAGTCTCTCATATCCAACTGGCTAGATAGTCACACCTTTACTGAAGATAACATTTCCACATCGTTTCCGATTAACAAAATATCATCTGCATATAGTACTAGGAATACCACTACTTTTCCGTTGCGCTTCTTATATACACATGTTTTATCCTGACATTGATCAAAACCAAGAAAACGTGATTGCTTGATCAAAACGGATATTCTAAGATCTAGATGCTTGCTTGAGTCCATGAATAGACTCCTTACGCTTGCATAACACGTGCTCTTGACCATTTGCTATGAATCCATCTGATTCCATTATGTGGATGCCTTCATCCAAATTTTCATTAAGGAATGCAGATTTCACAGCCTTTTGTCAAAAATATGCATCTTTATCTTCTAGTTCCTCATTATAGTTGCAGGGTTCAGCATGTGTTGTTCTTCAGGGATCATATCATAAGATTCTCCCAAGAACGTATACTGATTGGGTGGGACAACAACCCTCTCACTACGATGAGGTACCGGTGTGTCAACAACTCTTTCTTGCAGTGTAACCTCCTGTACTATTGGTGTTGAAGAAGTTTTTATCGGTCTTTCTCCTCTCAATTTCTTTAGAACAATATTGCTCCTGGGCTTGTGGTCTATCACATAGTCCTCTTCTAAGAACCGGGTATTAGTGCTAACAATGACCTTCTTATCCGTAGTGTAGAGACCCGTATTTATTTTAATAATTTTAATGCGGGATTATACTATGAAATGTGAAATATGAGGTAGATATGAGTTGGGTCAATGTGAGATGACTTGTAAGTTGTGGGAGATGATGTAATACAATAGGAGTGAAAGGGTGCAAGTGTTATTTGTGCTATATAAGTCAAAAATTTGGGGCAGGGAAATCACTTTCCCTTTTCTTTTTTTTCTTCCACGTCGTCCTCCCTCTCGGCTCTCACTTCTCTCGCCTTCTCTCTTCGATTTCATCTATTACGAGTGCGATTTTTGAAAAATCCCAAGTACAAAAGTTGTTCTATGCGACGAGAGCTTCCTATCCATCCAAGAAAATTCATGATCGGAGCACTGTGAAGTTTCCTCCATGTTCGGGCTTGCTTCTAACCTTCGAGGTAGGGATCTCCTGCCTTCTTTACATGTTTAAGTGTTAGTTGGATGTACAAGAATCAAGTTTGATCATCTATTTTGAGTCTTGAATAAATCTTGAGAATGCTGAAAATTTCGTGGGTTTTGGTAATCTGTCTTTTGGAAGCCCTTCTGCTAGGAATCAATTTTTGGTGTCTTCATAACAGTTAAAGTACGTTTCAATACGAAGATTTTGGTACCAATATCATGCAAAACCGATAATCACACAATTAGTTACGAATTTTTGAATACTGGCTGTCTGCTGGATGTGCGAATCTGTGTGTGGCTGTCTTCTTTTAACTTTCTGGGCATGATGAACATTTTGGGTGGCTTTGGGTCTTTTACAGGAGCTGCATATTTGAGTTAAGAAGAGATTGGCGTTGGAATCAAGTAATTTGGTTAAGTATACAATTTTTGGTGAATTTCTAAAGTAGGGTTGGTTTACTGGTGCGAAAATGGTTGCGAATCGGTTTCTCTTTTGATTATTGGGTTAACCTCCTCTCGTTTCTGAACCTTGAAGTTTTACTGAGTGTAGGGCTTGTAGTGGTGCAACTTTTGGCATTGGTTTCAATATTTTTGGGTTTAAATTGAACGAGTTATGATTTTTCAATCAATTTTACTTATTCCCGCGTAGAATCTGACAGCACCGGCGGACTTTGGTAAAATGGACATAACTCCTAGCTCGGGACTCGAAACGACGCACCGTTTGTTTGGTTAGAAACTAGACACATAGAGCTTTCCAATGATACGTCACATGCATCATGGGTAGGTCCGAGCAATAACAGATTTGCATCCAAAAGTTGACCCAAATTCTGCCTCTGCACTAGTTTCATTGTTACGTTGAGCTATAATTGCATGGCCATAATCAGGCTACCCGAATTTTGTGTTTGATGTATGACCTATGGATCAAAGAAAAAGAAGTATACTTTTCAATGGTTTAACTTTCGTCCTTAAATTCATGTTTAATTGGATATAGGCTAATGTAAATGATTAACTTTGCCAATTTGACATGTGGGGATACGATGGATTGATCTAGATGACTAGGTGTTGGATTAAATGGATATGCATTGTTGGTGTATTGACATTGATGTTGTTTGATACTTAGAGAAAAATAAACAATTTTTCCTCTCTATGTCTAGTATCCATGGGATGGTTTAGTATGCGTGTTTTGGTATGTGGGTGTTGCCCTCTTAACGGTTTTAGTATATTAGACCCTGTTATGAAGTCGTATTGGCAAGTTTACATCATCAGTGTATATTGATTATGGGAATAGACCCGGGTAAAGCCGTGGTGACCCAAGTGCCCTGTAAATGCGGGAATAGACCCGGGTAAAGCCGTGGTGACCCTGTTACTTTGTGAAAGTGGGAATTGACCCGGGGAAAGCCGTGGTGACCTACTGCTCTGCGGATTTGAGAATAGACCTGGGTAAAGCCATGGTGACTCTTTTCCGGATCGACTTAAGGAAAAGACCCGGGAAAAGCGACGGTGACTCTAAGGGTGATGCTGGTTGTGTTGAACTAATAATGTGAATGATGCGGTAGTTTTGGTGACTTGTGGGTGAACGGGGTCCCCATGCTCAGAAACATGCTTATAAGATTTGACGCACAGAAAGTGAATGAATGAGATTAATCACATGACATAAGAGGTGGGGAATTCGTCGTTTATTTGTTACGTTACGATATGGATCCTTCTGCATCAAGATGTTAAGTTTTAATGTGTATGGCATTTTGCAAATTCCTATCTGAAGGCAAGTTATGGTTCTACTTTGGTGGTATGTTTCTAATGGCTGGGTTATTGGTGTTTTCAAAAAGAAAAAGAAAAGAAAGGAAAATTGGTTTTGAAGATCGATGATGTGAATTTGAGACAAAGTGGAATATGCGTATGAGAAACACAGAACTTGAACTTGAGTTGCCACCTTGGATTGTCTAGTATGTCAATACGTGTTTTATATTTCATCTTTTAGACCTCCAAATCATTGTGGCTTGTTCTCCTGATATGCGGTGGGCAACTTATTCTGTGTTAGTGTATATTTGGTAACTTGTGGTGTGATGCATTGTGGGAGTTACACATCGGGTATTTGCACGTTAGATTCATAAAAGAAACCTTAAGGTGAAGGGTTTTTGGTTCGAAGTTAACTTGAGATTTGGAATTTGATTTGGGGTTTATGGGTGAGTCTCCTTATTGTCGAGGTGTGGTATTATTCGATGTGCTATTGTTATTTCATATTTTGACTCTACCTGCGTAGTGTATATTTCTATTGAGAGGTTGGCTAGTTATTTGAGACAAGAAAAATGATGCTATTCATTAAAGAACTTAGATCAATCTTTAGGTCTTTGAAATGGAAATAAAAAGGCAGGGATTGATTTGGGTAACGTCGTAATGGTAAGCTGAGATTTTTAAGAATATTGGTGTGTGTGGGTGAGAGTGTCAGTGTTTGAGAAATAGAGTTAAATATTTTCCAGCGTGAGTATGGTATTTTGAGTTACACTTTTTGACAAAACAAATATGCTTTTGGAAAATGTTTTCCCTTGGGATCTGTCTTCACTTATGCATATAATTTAGGTATGGATATCTCTACAAGTTAGTGTAGCTCACCCTATCCTTTCAGGTACTCGTCATGACACTTAGCTTGGATTGCACGGAATGCACATTGAGACGTCTCTTGAGAGCTTCATTGGAATCTTGAGGAAGTGGTTTAGCATCAAGTTTAATTCACGTCATGCACTTTACTCGCAATTGAGGGTTGTACCATTTGATTAGATTATATGCAAAGCTCTGTATAAACTCATCTCCTTGATTATTGTGAATCTCTTTAATGGAAGAAGTTTGGGAAGACTTTATATAAAAAATAAAAAAAAAATTTAGAGAGAAGAAGAAGCAACTTGATTTGCTTTCTGGATTCACATGACATTTAAGGGTAAATATAGTTGAGAGAAAGACTTTTGTTTATAGAAAATATATTAATATTTAGTTGAAAATCGAGGGCATGACACGTAGGACTATAAAATAGTCCAC
The DNA here is from genome assembly GCA_019656295.1 of Rhododendron mucronatum var. ripense. Classification (NCBI taxonomy): domain Eukaryota; kingdom Viridiplantae; phylum Streptophyta; class Magnoliopsida; order Ericales; family Ericaceae; genus Rhododendron; species Rhododendron mucronatum. The sequence continues at coordinate 4,983,810 of BPLT01000004.1, read as the reverse complement.
CTTTCGTTCCTCTAGGGTACCCCACAAACAATCAAACTTCTGTCCTCGATTCCAATTTATCTGCGTTCCCATTCAGCACGTGTGCTGGACTACCCCAAACCCGAACATACTGCAGACTAGGTTTATGCCCAATCCATAGTTCTGTGGGTGTAGATGGTATTGATTTAGATGGTACCAAGTTAAGAATGTACGCTGCTGTTTATAGTGCATGTCCCCAAAATGAAATCGGTAAATCTGAATAACTCATCATTGATCTTACCATATCCATAAGAGTCCTATTCCTTCTCTCTGTTACACCATTTTGTTGTGGCATACCTGGAGCTGACAACTGGGATGTAATCCCTTCAGCTGACAAGTAGTCCCTAAACTCTCCCAAGAGGTATTCGCCACCACGATCAGATCGTAGTGTCTTGAGACATTTACCCAGACGTTTTTCCGTTTCCGCTCTATACTCCCTGAATTTCTCAAAGCATTCGGACTTTCGGCGCATCAAATAAATGTATCCATACCTTGAGTAATCGTCACTAAAAGTGACAAAGTACTCAAAATCACCTCTAGCTTGGACATTCATAGGCCCACACAAATCAGAATGAACCAATTCTTACGGCTCTTTGGCTCTATATCCTTTTGCTGAAAAAGGCCTTTTGGTCATCTTATCTTCCAAACAGGATTCGCAGACTGGAAGTTCCTTAACTTCTAATGAACCTAAAGGTCCATCTCTAACCAGTCTAGAAATCCTATTCAGATTAATATGACCAATACGTAAGTGCCATGGATACGTTTGGTTCAATTTAGAAGGCTTTTTTCTCTTACATGGTAAATTATTAGTGTTATTCGATTCATGCAGTTGCACCGTAGGAAATATAGGATTAATAATGTAGAGATCATCCACCAATGAACCAAAACAGATAAAACATTTATTTAACTTAATAACCACAGAGTTACAAAAATAAACCAAATATCCATCCTTAATTAACTTAGAAACTGAAACCAAATTTCTTCTAATAGTAGGAACATAAAGACAATCTCTCAAGATTAAACTCCTATTACTAAAATTTAAAAAAACATTTCCTATTGCAACTGCTGCCACTCTTATAGCATTTCCCATATGTAGATAAATCTCTCCATAATTGAGTCTTTTGGTTTCCTGGAACCCCTGCAATGAATTGCAAACATGATTAGTGGCTCCCGTATCTACATTCCAGGTACTGGTAGATAGCACCGCTAAACATGATTCAACAACTAGTGAAAAAGATTTACCTTGCTTGTTCACTTTATTGAGAAAAACCGGACATTCCTTCTTCTAGTGTCCTTTCTGCTTGCAGTGAAAATACTTGTTCGAAGGCTTTTTCACTCCACCTTGAGGTGTAAGAACCGCCTCCACAACCTTTTTTTGAGACTTATTCTGCTTCTTCTTGCCTTTCGGCTTAGAAGTAGAAGCCTTCTCTGCCACTAACACTGATGGTGGTTTCTTCACAACCAAAAGACCCTCAGCTGCTTGGAGTTCCTTAAGAAGTTCCGCCAAAGATAAATGCATTTTGTTCATAGAATAAGTCAGGCGAAACTGCCTAAAACTCTCAGACTGCAGTGAGTTAAGAACGAAATCGATCTGGGTTTCCCCATCAATTTCAGCTCCAAGGATCTCTAGTTCATTAAGAAGAGCTATCATCTTAAGAACATGATCCCTAATCGGGGTCCCTTCAACATGAGTGATACTCACCAATTCTTTCATAGCAACTAGCCTTGCTGCACAATTTTGATCCCCAAACATTTCGTTGAGATTCAACATCATATCGTACGCAGTTTCCATAGACTGATGCTGATGTTGCAATATATTCGACATAGAAGCCAGAATATAACACCGCGCCATCTCATCAGCCTTGACCCAATCCTTATAAGGCTTTGCTTCCTGCTCTGTGGTATTCTCATCAAGTTTTAGAGGGCAATATTCAAACAAAACAAATTTGTGCCCCTCAGCAGTTAACACAATATCCAAGTTTCTTTTCCAGTCAACATAGTTTGGTCCAGTAAGTTTATTTTCTTTGAGAATAATAGCAAGTGGATTGAAAGAGCCCATTTTTGAATCTGAGAATTAAATAACATAACAATCAATTATGAAGGGCAATAAAAAATTTAAATTTTGTTTTAATATTGGTTCCCTCAACCACATGTTAAAAGAAAAACATTGGCAACGCTACACACCGTGAAGAGCATGTCTCGATGGGAAGGTCGTCTACTCTTCATCATTTGTGTAGATAGGCACAACCTTTTAATTTTACTATCTAGACACTAGACCATGCCAAGCAAAATTAAATAGCCAATATTCCTTCGGTCCTATAAATAATAATAGTGACTCAGATGGTGAGGATATTATTATTTACAGCTAAGTGTATACCATTATCTAGCCCCATGACCCATTGTTCCGTTATAAATTACCTTAGATGGAGAAGTAATTCACACAACAATTATCATAGACCTATCCTTTAAGGAAGTTTGTACCGATGAGTCCATAAATAATTTGCCCGATGGGGGAGAAGGTTCTAAAACCATCACACAAAATTAATTACATCACCTACATACTAGTAATGGAGACCGTGGGATTTATAAAAATAAACACCCTCTCCCACTTAGTTATTTAAAAAATAATTTGTGAGGGTTATCAAACTTTTCGAGTTTGCAAAACCGCGATTTAGGTCAAATCACCATGTTGTCCCAATATGGTAAACTATCACATATGCAAACATTATGAAAACACAAATAATAAGGAAAACCAAGATAAAGAATCCAACTATTATGGTCAAAGATGCAATCCTTGAGCAACAAGAAATCATTCCAAACTTGAAATCCTTAAGTAATAAGGAGTCCTTCCAAACTTAAAATCCTTAAGCAATCTTTCCAAACTTGAAATCTTTCAACTATACTTGTGTAGAAGGTTTAAATACTTTGAATCAATCAAGAAAACCAAAATCCAACTGTGCTTAAGCAATAAAATTCGGATTTGACATATTCCCGAGTAAACTGCATAGCCTTCAGTATTTTGGCCATATCTTCCTCATCCGACCTCCAAATGAAGTGATTCAACTTGGGTTGGATTAAAAATTCAATTATCTACAACTTTCGTGAAGAACAGATTTCCTAATTCTAACGTTTACTAGGTCGAAACAGCCCTGCAATCAGACCCTATGAATCTGGAAAAAATCTGTTACAAGCCAAACAACTTGTATCTTTTGTATCTACCATCTTCGATCTCCGAATAACCGTCGAATGCTATTACAATTGAAGAAACATACAAACATTGATCTTACGCCTCCATTGGAGTTCACATGCTACGTTAATTATTAATACCATGAAAAATAATCGTGGCACCTAATAAATAACACATGTTATGTTAATTATTACAACCACGCAAAATAATTGTGGTACCCAATAAATAACAATAACCACGAAATAAATTATCGTGGGATCCAATCACATAAAATCAACAAAAATCATATGACCATAATAGCTGGGTAAGAACGCTGCAAAACAGGGTTAGCACAGTTCTACGTTCTACCCTCTATAACCGACGGACAACATGGCCTGTTTAATCCATACGCATGATTACAGCCTGCTCTGATACCACTGTTGGGAAACCGAATCCCCAAGACCCAGTAATGACGCGTACAGATTAGACAACAAAAATTGTAAAACCCTATAAAGCGGAATTAGGGTTCTACCTCAACTCCCTGCGACACGAACGCTGGTTGAACTTGTTATAGCACGCCTTGCTATAAACCACGAATACTACTCGATCGTACCTTACGATCTTCTACCGTATTCCCCACACGTCTAGAACACGAACCGAGTGTGGACTCTTTCGTGATCTGTTTGCTCTCTCTAAACTTGTCTCTATTTACTGAATAATAGAAAAACGTCCCACTGACCTAGAGAGCATAACGTGTATATATAGGGCTACGATAGGGACCTAAAGAGTAATAAGTCTGGGCTTCCAGTGTAAATAAGAAAACCTAATCCCACCAGGATTCTATTTCTTATTTCACTAATTATAATTCACCCCACTACAGAATTAGAATTGCACTCCCGTCCTTATCTCAATTATATTACGAGCTCCATGATATTAAATACTTATTAATCTCCCCACGTTAAGATTACAGATACCCGTTGATTAAAATAAATTACTAATAGTAGTGACCTATGCTAAGAGCATCAACAATGAAGAGTTGGGTGAAGGGGAACACAAAAGGGTCGGTCTTCCTTTTAAAAAAAATTAGATTCTCGTTTCAATTTCATGGGTTTTTGCCCTTATCAAAAGCAAGTTACTGTTTCAGGCTAAAGTGAGGGCCAGATTGTCCAAACCTCTTCAGAGAGGCAAAGGAAAACACGTTTCTCCAGATTTCCGACCTGGACGTGGGGCTCCACGAGGTGCGAGGGGTCCCTGGGTTCGTCCAGTACCACGCAGCCTCCCTATACGTACGTGCTGCTAAAGGAATTGGAAGTCGTCTTCCTCCTTTTGATCATAGTTGAAGAGGCCAATGGTTTGTCGAGAGGTTAAGATGCCACTGGAAATTCAATAATGTCAGAAGAGGCTACTAGCCGGAATTGTTAAACCTCTTCGCATACTGGTCTGTTCATACGGTAATGCCTTTTACTTGTGGGTGGTTTTCATCTTGCGATTATGTTGGAGCATCAAGTAATTATTTAGTCTTGTCAATTAGTGCCTTGTACTCGTACAGAGCAAGTGTGTGTTTCCATGCTTTGGCATACCAAAATTAAACCAACAGGGCACAACATTTTCGCACGTGCCTTGTCCCTCGTATATAAACTAAGGTAGACTAAAAGTTTGAAAGAGTGATCATTACAAGAACGTAAAAATGAACCCTCTTTTTTTTTTTATGAGTTTATTCATAATGGACTTATTTTTTATATCTAATATAACACCCTATAATATCTGGGGCCCTCAAATTAAAAAAAATAATAAAAAATATTAGGGGTCCAAAACCTTGCCTCAGCAGCCTACAATTGGGTTTCGTTGTGCCTCGCATCAAGGCAAGCCTAATAATCTTCGAAAACATTGCTACCCTAAAACGCTTCATCAATTGCTAAGCCAATCTGATATAATGTGAAGGAAAAAATGGTATGTTGCTTATGTAATGATAGCGAACCAAATATATATATATATATATATATATATATACACACACACACACACACATATAGATATATACACACACACACACATCCACACACAAAATTTCAAGTAAGAGCTCCCTTACTGTATTAAGTTAAGGACGTCCCTTTCCTGACCAATTTGCGATGGTTCGAGCTGCTCATATGTTCAGGACGTGATTTTAAGAGTACTCGCGAAATATCATCAAAAAAAAAAAGATCGGAAATGGCTTGATCCGAGTAGTTTTTATTTGTATTTTATCGAACGGTTCAAATAAAAATTGCTCAAATTAAGCTCTTCCCGGTCATATTTTTTTCTGATTTTTCGCGAGTACCCTTAAAATCACGTTTTGAACACATTGTGAGGCTCGGATCATTAAAATTTGATCGAAAAAGATGAGAAAATGGGACGTCCGCATGTTATTGAAAATGAGGATGCCATTACCTGAAGGGAACTATATATATATATGTGTATGTATATATATAAATACATATATATAGTCCCCTTCTCCTAAGAACCACGTTAACTTAATAAAATAAGGACATCCCTTTCCCGATCGAATTTCTATAATCCGAGCGCTCAATGTGTTCAGAACGTGATTTTAAGGGTACCCGCGAGAAATCAGCAAAAAAAAAGACCAGAAAGGGCTTCATCCGAGCAGTTTTTTTTTTTTTTTTATCAAACGGTTCAAATTAAAACTGCTCGGAAAAAGCCCTTTCTAGTCTGTTGTTTTGCCGATTCCTCGCGGGTACCCTTAAAATCATGTTCTGAACACATTGAGGGGCTTTGATCATCAAAATTTGAACAAAAAATGAGAGAAATGGGGAGGTCCTTATTTCAACTAAAATAAGGACCTCCTCATTTGAAAATGACTGTGTATATATATATATATATATATATATATATATATAAAATAAAACAGTTCAGTATTTGAATCCTATGTATATAAATCTAATGTATGTATGTATACAATAGTACTACGAAAATGAAAAGTAATGAATAGTAAATGCAGTTTACTGGTAATGAATAGTACTAAAGTTTAATACAAGGGTAAGCTGAACAAACTCAGACTTACAGTGAATCCTTGACTAAGTATGGGCACAATTGTTGAAAACCCAAACTTGTTTATTAGTTATTCTCTCTCTAAACTTAAACTTGAAACTTAAAACTTGAAAGCTTAAAAGCTTAAAAGCTTATTCTACAACTGACTTCTTGGATCCTTTTATAGAATAAGGACCTGAGATTTACAAGTGCTAAATGACTCAGCCATGTGACTAAAGTAGGTGACTTTTCTCTTTCGGTGGAGAAATAATAACTAAAATAGGTGACTGTTTCTGCTTTCGGTGCTGATGGGGCCAAAAACAGAAATAATTGCTGACTGTGGTTGCTTTCGGTGAAATTGGGCCAAAAGTAGAAATGATTTTTACTTTTGACTGTTGTGACTGGCTGACTGTTTACTACATCGGATGCTACTGTCTTTGACTAAAATTCCATCATGTTGTCCATATTCTGCAATTCTTCATTCGTCAAGTTGTCCCAATAATCTTGCCCATTGTCATCACTGTTGATTTTTGGGCTGGATTCTTGGTCTTCAGATTGATGACTAAAATTATTATCCCAATGGTTCTTGTATTCTTTGACTAGATCTTGAAACTTCGTGTAGAAGATAAATGGAACTTCTTGAGTAGGATCAGTGGACTTGATTTTTTGAATAGAATCTTCACAAATTAAATAATACCTTCCTTCCTGGAAATAATCATCATTTCCAAGATTACTTGCAATTGACTTGGCTCTATGGTGCCTGATCTGTGCTCTAGTAGGCTTGGAACATGGCCAGGGGCATTCATCTTCAATAAGATCAATAGGTGCATGTACCCTACTGAATGGCCAATTTGTAGAGAGATACATGACGTGTTGTGCTAGTATCACATTCCCTGTGTTCGTCCATTCGGGCATCTTACTTGTAATTAAAACTTGACATTTCATCATCCTATGTTTAGCAAAAATATTGTTAATACAAGTGGCTAATTTTCTGGTGACTCGGTTAGTTTGTTTTGGGGAAGAAAAGATTAATTGTCTAAGAAATCCATGGTCTAGTAAGGTCATTGGGCTGACTTGGATAGATTTGCCCTTGTATAAAAGAACAAGGTCTTAAAAGTGTTGCATATGGATACAGGCTTTGGGGACACTAAAGATTAATTGGCATTGGCAAGCATATCTTTCTAATGGGATTTCTAGGCATAATGGGTTAATTTTTGGGCAGGTGACTAGGTCTTGGTCTTGATTATAGTGGGTTTCCCAAGTGATTGATAAGCCTGGTGTTGGTTGACTGGCTAGTTTAATAAGGGTTTCAAATAGGAATTCTTGAAAATGGTGACCATCTTGCCGGGCTAAATGTTGAATATGGTTTATTATTTCAGTTGGTAGGGATGTGGGTATAAGAGATAATGATTGTGGTAAAGCTAGGGCTTTGGATGCCATTTTTTGGAATGGTTCCAATACACACACGCTTTCACCATCATCCAGTGGGGATGATTGCACATTTACACCTTTACCATCATCCAGTGGGGATGATTGTTTTTTCTCTACTTTTACCAGTGGGGTAAAAGAGGTCTTCTCTTGCTGTAGTGAGATTATTTCTGACTGGAGTTGAATAATTTTAATCGTTGACTGCTGGTACCTGTAATTTAAATCCAAGAATTTTGAATTTACTGCTTCACATTGTTCACAATGTGAAGGGTTAGTATAATTATTGCTGACTAGAGGTGGGTTTAACGAAACTCCACCTGAAGAACTAGGGAAAACAACTCCACTAGTTTGTTGATTAAAATAAATACTCAAACTATTTAAGCTGTCTAAGAATTTACGATTATCCCCACGCGTGTTCCATAGATTATCTAGGAGACATTGCTGGGTTTCATCCATGCTGGCTACGTAATTTAGCTTCCTAAATTTTGTGCTTGCTCCTTCAGGGAATATTGGCAGAAGGATTTTTCCAAAGGGAATGACTTTCTGTTGACTTTGAGACATCTGTAAGAGAATCAAATAAATCATTAGTAGGGTAAATAGAGCAATTTTGTAGCTGACTTAATTCATCTTCGTCTGGTGTTGATAAAAATTCAAAATTGACTTGTTGATCAAAAGACGTAGTAATGATGTGGTTACTAGTGACTTTGAATGGATAAAGTAAGTAAATAAAGGGCATTCCTAAAATTACTTTATCAGTTAAATTTTTGACCAAAACAAACGAGGTTTTGAAACTAATCGTATTTTGGCAAATATTTACCTCAGGTAATTTATATTTAATTATCATTTTACTACCATTTGCAGAACTCAAACATTCCGTTGTTTCTTGATAATATTTAGTAGGCACTAAACTTTCTTGAATACAATTTAGATCTGCTCCTGTATCGATGAGAGCAGTGACTTGTGTTTTATAATCTCCTATTTTTAATTCAACACGAGCATGCCATTTCTGTATGTTTATTCGATTGATTATATTTAATCTGTTACTATGTTGATCACTATTCGGGTGATCAATATCTTTTTCCTGACCAGGATTTTGGTCTTGATTATCATCTTCTAGGGATTTTCAGAAAATGAACTGTCTTTTTTCTTTCTGTAAAATTTATTAGTTAATTTTGGAAGTTGGTTTTGGATTCTCATAATATCCTGTTTAATAAAATTTATTTCATTCTGTAGATCATGTAAAGTAACTTCTTTATTAATTTTGTTAAAACGTTCCATAGTAGCATTAAGACTTACTATTGGTTTATTATACTGGGGTTGTTTCTCTTGTTGTACCAAGAGTTGTTTGAGTTTTTTAATATATTGCTGTTTTAATTCTGAATCATCTATTTTACTGATCAGATCAATTAACAATTCTTCTTCTGGTAATTCTTTGGTAAGTACATTTACTTTTTTACAACAATTGTCAGTACAACCTATCTTAATTTGATCGTCACTTGGACTATCACTAAGAGAATGGTAATCTGAGGATGTAATAATATCTTCTTCATCTTCAGAATTACTTAAATTTGCTATTCTAAATATCTCCAAAATTTGTTGTTTATCAGTATCAGATATATTAAGTTGACTAATTTTTGCTTGGACTTTACAATCAGTTTTGTAATGTCCTTTTTTACCACAGTTGTAACATGTGATGTTACTTTAATCATCATTTTTCTTTTTATTCTTTTGACTTTTGGGTTTTTCGTAATATTTTTCTTTGGATGGTGTAGATTTATTATGTTTGAAATATCTGTGACTTTTACTAGTGGTAGTTGGTTTAGTATGATGTTTGGATTTTCTCCGTGATGGTGCTACAGGAAGTAGACCATATTGTTCACAAAAGTTACCCAATTCATATTTGGCTTTATTCTTGTCTTTTTGGGCTTGTTTACTAATCTTCAAATCAATGCACATTCTTAGACCTTCTTTTTGAATGGTACTAATAATGTCACCGTATGTTAACTTATCATATTCAATAACTCCTGTTGGTTGACTAAGAACATCTCTAATTTTATGAGCAAATAAATTAGGAAGTCTATTAATAAATTTCTCTTTCCAAAATGATTTTGTACAATCATCTCGGAGCATGACTCTAGATGTAAAAACATCTTTGTACCATCTAAAATCGCTTAATGTTGGACAATGCAAATTACTCAGTTGATCATGTATCCTAGAAGTAATGTTACTGGGTTGTCCAATAAAATGTTTAATTATGGTATAAATTAAAGTATTGACTCCATCGGGTACTCCCATTCCAATTTCATTATCAAAAATTGGGAGACCATTCTCATCTATTTGAACAGCATTTTTAACATCTTCTCTGGACTCAAGAGTGAGATATTTATCCCACCATGCTTTTAGCATTCCAGTGAAACCAGAAGTTAATAAATCAACTATTTGTGATTGGTTAAGGTCTGTATTACTTAAATAGCTATTAGCAGCCATTGACATGTGATTCAATTTCTCTAATATTTGGTGTTCACTTAATCCATCAATATTCGATTCATATAACTTATTAGCAGAAACAGAAAATTGGTTGGCTAAATTATTTTCTTCATATTGTAGGTCGGGGGGGTTGGTCTAGAATACCAATTCTTAGTAAGGGTGGTAGGATTTGCTGGGGAATTGACAAGACGGTTAATCCTTTGACCAGAAAACTGTTCTTGTAGTTGTGTAATTTCTTCATCAGAAGAAGTGTGTACCATTTGACTAGAAGTGCTAGTGTCATAATATTTTGTGATTGCAGTAACTTGGGGTGATTCTTGTTCTGACTTAATAGCTAAGTTTGTCAGTATTTCTTCAATTTTTTGAATATTTTGATTTTGATTTATGCTAATTTTCTCTCTCTTGCCAGGAAGGTGTATAAGAGGTTTTTCAATGGTTTTACTGGATGAAGGGATGCTACAAGGTGATCCTTCATCAATTTTAGTTTCTATTTTATCCAATTGTTTACTTATTGTTTTGAGACATTGATTAGTGTAATTAATTTGTTCAACAAGTTGTTTACATTCATTTCTGTCATAAGGTAGTTTGAACGGAGATGCTGTTATAGCAGATCCCTTGTAATCAATGATTATTGAATCTAAAGGAGGGTGATTAGAAGTTGTAATAGTGTTATCCGATTTTTTTCATTTTGTTTTTGTAATGGTGTTGACTTTTTTATAAAAATTATCTAAGTAACTGAAAAAATAAATTTCAGTCCGTGTATCTTGCATGAAGCTTTCCCAATGAGCAATTATTTTCGCTTGTCGGGACTGTGAATATTTATTAGCATAGTCTTTTCTTTTTTGTTTATTATCTTTGGACTTGAATTCTTTGTATAATTTATCAAAATCAATTGTAAATTCTTTGTGTAAAACACTTAAAGGTTTATTTACAGTGTGACTAGATATTTTTCCAAAATTAATTGACTTGTTAATTTCTTTTACTGGGATAAAGAAGTCATGTTCTTCTTGATTGACTATATCCTGCAACTCAGATAAAGAAGCCATTGAAGAACTGGCTGAAGAACTACACTTAAATAATCTGTTCATTGTGATTATTCCTAAAGATTCCTCGTTTAGTAATTTATTCCTAAAGTGTTCTCGCCTAGTATTTTAATCCTAAATTATCATGATATGGGACATACCCTATGTAACACATACCCTAGAAATCTCCCAACCCCTTAACTGCCCTACCCTGGGACTTACTCACGGGGACCTTTTACGAACTCTCTACGGGTGGCCAGAGACAAGGTGCCCAATTTATGACAATACAGAATTAACTCACTAATTGAAAATACAACAGGAATAAGTAACTAAAGAAAAGATCTTGTAGAAATAAAGACAACCTACAGTTTACTTAGAGATTATTCTTCAACAATTTCCTACTTGGCTCTGATACCATGAGGGGGCGGAAGGAGGGATACAGTGGGAAGAACATGGAGTTATCAGAGTTGGGTGTGTCGGTGAAGGAGAGGGTGAATGATTGTACTTAAAGAGGAGGGGACGGTAGAAGCACAGTAACAGCAATTATCAATTAAATTCAATTATGAATAGTGAATGAGCAGTAGTATGAATAGTAAATTCGTGAGTGAATAGTAGAGTGAACAGTACTATGAATAGTAATGAATAGTACTGTGACTAGTACTACGAAAATGAAAAGTAATAAATAGTAAATGCAGTTTACTGGTAATGAATAGTAATACAGTTTACTGAAGTTTAATACAAGGGTAAGCTGAACAAACTCAGACTTACAGTGAATACAGAAGTAGAACTTCAATCTTGACTAAGTATGGGCACAATTGTTGAAAACCCAAACTTGTTTACTAGTTATTCTCTCTCTAAACTTAAACTTGAAACTTAAAACTTAAAAGCTTCAAAGCTTAAAAGCTTTTTCTACAACTGACTTCTCGGATCCTTTTATAGAATAAGGACCTGAGATTTACAAGTGCTAAATGACTCAGCCATGTGACTGTTCTGCTTTCGGTGCTGGAAAAGACAGAAATAATTGTTGACTGTTTCGACTTTTGGTGCAGATGGGACCAAAGGTAGAGATGATTTCTTCTTTTGACTATTGAGATGATGACTACTTTTGACTATTGCCTCGGAAGCCATTGCTGGGTGATTTTTCAAGCAAAGTGGTCCTAAGCATCTTGAAAAACTGACCCATATGGGTCCCTGTGAGATGTTGCTGTAGCTGACTCTTCAGATGATGTATCATCTTCTTCTTGACTAGCTTGAGCAATTAGTTGTTGTGCTAATATCAATAATTGACAGCACTTGGTTTTTGACTTGGATTTAGAAGGCTTGGAAGAGCTTGGTGTTGGGCTTCCAAGTCTTATAGTGGAGAATGTAGGTGAATTTGGTTGAATCGGTGCAGCTGGATTTTTGGCTGGTTGAAGCTGTGCAGCTGGAATTGTGACTGGTGTTGGAACTTTGACTGGAAATCCTTCTTTGACTTGATCAATAACACGCTGATACTTATATTGATCCCACCATTTTACTAAATATTGTCGAATGACTGTCTTGTTATTGATGCCATATCGCCATTTGAAGATCCATGGAACTTTATATTTTGCCATGAACAGCAACAGGACTGGAAATTGACTAGTGTGACTATTTACTGGGTACAAAGTGGATAAGTAGTTGACTTGGTCCGTGAGTTCAGTTGGGAAGAGGTCATGAATGGCTCCATTTTAGGGCCACCATCGGGAGAACCAAGATGGAATGATTGATTTAAATTTATGATCGAAAGAAAAGAACTAGGAGTGAGAAAAGGACTCATTCTCATGGAGGATAACTTTAAACCACGCATCAATATAATCATAATAATTATATTGAATTGGATGATTAGGAAGATTTCTACATAGTGATGGGTGACCCCATTCATCAAGGCTGACTATGTTGTGAATATAGAGGGAATGGTAAATGACTTTATTGGAATTGACTTTATGGTAGAGGAGGATGTCTTTGTAGAAAGAAAGGTTTTTCTCTGGGTGAGCAGGGATGAAATGCCATCCTGAAGGGAAAAAGGATTTGACTAACTCAATTGGGTTATGAATATTTTTATGGACTGGTTCAATGGAGAAAAGATTAGTGGTGACTGGTTTAAGAACATATTTTGTAGTTCTAGCTGGATAAGGGAATTTGTTTTGACTAGGTTGAATAGTTTGAGTTGAACAAAAAGGATCAACTAGTTGACTAGATGAGGGAGCATGGACTAGTGCAGAACTGTAACTGGTTTTGGGGACTTGCCCAAGAACTTGGTACCTGTTTCCGCAATTGGTTGGAGGAAGTGCAAGCTGATTTTTTGGAGCTGAGGTTGGTTTTTTGCTTTTCTCGGTGTTTTTGTCTGCCATGACTGTTGGTTGGAGTTCTGCTGCTGTAAATGTTGCTAGGTTTAAATAGGGAAAATGCGCTGGAATGGATGCTGCTGAAAAGATGATTTTAATAGCTGGAAAGTAGTTTTGGATGAATAAGGAATTTTTAGGACTTACTAAATAAATTCTGATCAGAAATTCTAAAATAAATTTTGCAATCTTGCAATCAATTTTGATCAGAAATTTTTGGTTTAATATATCATCTTGAAATTTTGAAATACATAAAACTAATGATAAAATTTCTTTTTTAATAATACTATAATTGCTCTGTGCTTTATTCCAAAGGCCAGAATGAAAGCGAACAATTTGCTCAGGGGAAGTAGGATTGAGTTTTTGTAGGAGGATACCACCATATCCTATATCAGAGGCATCAGTTTGAATAATTTTGAAGGAATTGACTGTAGGAATACCTAGACATGGTAATGTTTTTACATATGTTTTGACTTGTTTGACTATGAAGGTGTGTACTGGTGACCAATAAGGGGGATTGTCCCTTAATCGCTCAAATAGAAGCTGACAAGTTTTCCTAAGGTTTTTATAAAATTCTGCTATATAATTTAATGATCCTAAAAATCTTTGTAATTGATTTTTGTCAGTAATTTCATCAGGAAATTTATCAGCGAATTGAATTGCTCTACTAATTGGTGTTATGGTTGATTGGTGAATATCATATCCTAAAAATCTTATTTTAGTCTGAAATAATTTAATTTTAGGAGTTGAGATGACTAATCCATTATGTTTTATGGTTTGAAGAAAAGAATTTAAATGTTTCCAGTGTTCATCAATTGAATTGGAAAAGATAAGTACATCGTCTATGTAGACTATAATAAAATGACTAAACGGGTTAAATATTTCATTCATTATGTTTTGAAATTCACTAGGAGCATTTTTTAATCCAAAAGGCATTACAGTCCATTCGTAATGTCCAAATGGTGTAGTGAAAGCTGTTTTATATCTGTCATTAGGGTGTAATTGGATTTGCCAGAATCCACTCTTTAAATCAAATTTGGAAAAAATGACTGCATTCGTTAATCTGTTAATTAAATCTTTTTTTATTAGGAATTGGGTATCTAATCCATTCTAATATTGTGTTTAATGGTTTGTAATTTATGACTAATCGTGGCACGCCACGTTCTTTCTCTGCATTTTTATTGACATAAAAAGTTGGACATGACCATGGTGATTTACTTTTTCTAATAATATTATTATTGAGTAGTTCATTAATTTCTTTTTTGCTGGTTTCCATTACTTCAGGGTTCATTTGGATGGGTCTAGATTTTGTAGGGATTTGGGTTTCATTAAAATCTTTTATGTATGGTAAGGTTACTATGTGCTTTTTCCTGTGCCAAAAGGCACTGGGAAGACTAGAACAAACTTCTTTTTTAAGTTTGTCTTCAAATTGTTTAATCTGTTGACTAAATAATTCATTGGTTAGTTGCTCTTCAATTTTTTTGCATTTAATTTCCTCTTGTAGAAATTTTAATTGGTTCGTTTTTTGACTTATTTTAAATTGAGATACAGGGTAATTTTTTAATTGTTTTAGTTCTCTATATTCTGGTTGGTTCAAGAATTTAAATGTTACTTGTTGTCCAAATGGTTTAGTGGTAATTCTTTCTTTAGTAGTTGTAAAGGGTAAAGTAAGCAAATAAATGGTGTTCCTAGAATTTCTCTGTCAGTTAGATCTTGGACTAATACAAAAGAAGTTCGAAAACAAACTTCATTTTGGCAAATATAAACTTTGGGTAGTTTATAATTAATTTGCATTTTACTGCCATTAGCAGAACTTAATTGTGCAGTTGGTTTGTGAAAATACATAATAGGAACCAATCCTTCTTGTATACAGTTTAAATCTGCTCCTGTATCAATAAGAGCATCAACTTCCATTTTGAAGTCACGTACTATCAATTTAATTTTAGCATACCATTTGTGGTAGTAATCTTGGTAATCATTGGTATATGTATTATGCTGAGTAGATAATTGGTCATCAGATTTTTTTAATTCAGTAATATTCTTTTTAATAAGATTAACTTCATGTTTGAGGTCCTGTGCTGTAATTTTTTTAATTTGTTCTTGATTTGGGATAGTGCTATTGGAGTATGTAATCTTTTTACGTATTATTTTTGAAACTGTTGTAACTGTGTTAACTTTTTTATAATACTTTTCTAGGTAAATGAAAAAATAAATTTCAGTTCTGGTATCTTCCATAAATTGTTCCCATTGAGTAATTATTTTTGTTTGTCTGAATTGTGAATATTTATTAGCATAATCTTTTCTTTTTTGTTTATTAGCTTTTGACTTAAATTCTCTGTATAATTTATCAAAATCAATTTTAAAATCTTTATGTAGAACGAGTAAAGTTGGGTCAATCTGATTTGAATTTACTTCTTCAAAATCTGTTTGAGTTGGAGATCCTGGGGAGGTATCTTCATCCTCAAATTTTGACTATGTAGAATAACAAGGTTTACTGACTTGTGAACTTGTTTCAACACCTTTAATTTTAATGCTAGGATCAAGCAAATTTTTGTCTTTCCTAGACATAGTGGGTGATCTGTCAATAGCGACTGCGCTATTTGACCTACTTAATTCTCTAATTCGCAGAAGAGGGTTTGTTCTTTGGTGATCAAAACTTATTCTAACTGTACCATCTAGGTATTGTTGAATATAATCTAGATCAATCGTGTCATTTTGGAGTTTCTGTGGGAAACTCTCATTTTCACTAAGCCAGCTGGCTGGTAACTGGATGTCATTCCGGGAGATGGTTTTGGGTACTTGAATGTTAGCATTTGTGCTGCTTTGAATAAGGACAGTTTTGTCTTTTGGGCTTTTAATTAGTGCATGGATATTCAAATTAGTTTTCATACATTTGTAATAGAGACGGTAAATTAATGCAATTGATTGACTTCCTTCAAGCATTTGAGTAATTGCTCCAGCAGTTTGAATATTTAAACTAAGGGGTAAATCTGGATAACAGTTAAAATAAATTGGACCATTATATAGACTTGACTCCATTAATCCTAATAAACTATCACTATAGACGGTAAATCTACTGTCTCGTAAAGACAGTAGTACTGAGGAATTTAATCCTTTTCTTGTAAGTGGTTTAATAGCTACTTGTATTAATCCTACATAAATATATTTATATCCTCTTTCGAGGTGTCTTTTGACGGAATGTTGACTAAGAAGAGAACATCTTTCTTCTTGTTTAGTAATAGCATAAATATGCTCTGCAGTTTGTGTCTTTTGACGGAATGTTGACTAAGAAGAGAACATCTTTCTTCTTGTTTAGTAATAGCATAAATATGCTCTGCAGTTTTTGCTACTTGATCAGTACAAAAAGTATCATCTAAAAAACTTGAATTGTAAATTTCTTTTACTGGGATTTTGGGGATATTCCAATTATTTAATCCTGTATCTAAATCTTGGCTGTAACGACCTTGATTTTCGGTTAGTGAAAATTTCGTTAAATATTTGAATTTTATTTTAATACTCGTGTGGTTTGTCAAAAATTACGTTTTTGCCCTTCAAATTTGATTTCTTGCGCTTTAGCCCACTTGGTAAGCCTAGTTAGTTTCTAACCGATTTGTTTGAGAAACTAAACTAGGAAATCATTTGGTTACTTTTCCCTAACCGCAAATGGACTGTTTTGCCCCTCGTGAACCTTTTGAACTTTTTGAACCCTAGACTAAAGTATTGAATATTCTTTTTCTTTTAATTATTTTGGTTTTATTCTTTGTCCATTCGACAAAGATTGCTAGGGCAACTATTATCCATTGGATAATAGAAACCCCAATTGTTTATATTAAAAGTCTACTTGGTCAAAGTACTAAGAATATTAAGAAAAATACTTTTTAATTACTTTGAAGTACTTTTGGGATTATTTTAGTATATAAGTTGCCTAATAACTATTATCCATTGGATAATAGATGTTAGGAGAATTTTTACCCAATGGATAAAAGGGTGAATCTTTCAAAGTACCATGGGGATTATTAGTTTAGTCTTTCTTTTAAACCATGTGTCAAAGCATAACCATATTTTAATTAGAAAGGTACCTAGTACCAAGATTCTTAAGTACCTTCATTTATTTTTCTATTGGGATTTTGAACTACCGATTGTACATGTGTATCCTTGTAGATATTATACTAGTACATTGTAGGTTAAAGTAATGCCTTAAGTACCATGTGCCTAATTGTTAGTTTATTAGGAAAATCTTGACCTTTTGATCCTTGGTACAAAAGTACTACTAATTTATTGTATGCTTTCATTGTATACTTATATATATGTGCTTGTACTTGAGAGAGAGAGAGAGAGAGAGAGAGAGAGAGAGAGAGGAGGGAGAGAGAGAAAGAGAGGGAGAGAGAGAGAGTGAGGCCGAGAGGGAGGAGAGAGAGAGGAAGGAAGGAAGGAAGAAAGAAGAAGGGATTTGGTTGTACTTCCATGATCTTCCATTATTCTTCCAAATCCTTGGTTGTTACTCTTCCTAGCCAAGACTAACCTCCAATGTACTTCCTTGAATTGTTTAAACACAATATCTTGTACAAATATTCTCCTTGCCCACCAAGTCTTGCAAGAATCAAATCCTAGCCATGCAAGCCTAGGATTGGCCTTGATCTTTCTAGGATTCTTTGACAAGTGTCAAAGTGAGACTTAGAGAGAGAGAGAGGAGACAGCCAAAGTTTGCCTATAAATAGGAAGCCATTCCAAGCATTTCAACTCACACCTTCAAGCATTTGCTCTTCCTTCTCTCTAGAAATCTCGGATTCCAGTTCTAGGCAGCCTACTGCCCTTCGAAAATCCCCAGTTTTCTCTTCCTTAGAGTAGTTTTTAGAACCAACTTCCTTCAGAAAAGTTGTAGAGAACTTTGAGATCTTCAAGTTAGGCTCAAGAACCACCCCAATCGGTGAAGAAATGACAAAGATATTGTCATCTAAAAGTTCAGTGAAATTCTCGGATTTCCATTTCCAGACAGCTTACTGTCTCTTCCTTTATCGCCATTTTTCTCCTACCTAAAGTCGTTTTTAGGATCAACTTCCTTCACAAAAGTTGTAGAGGATTTCAAGAGCTTTGATTTTGACCCAAGAACAATCATATTCGGCCAAAGATTGACCGAATTACTGCCATCCGAAGTTCGGTCCAGATTGGGGAAGTTTCACCGCCCGTAGAATTTCCCAACTTGCTTACTCGGCCCCGACTAGTTTCGAATCAAGGTAGGATACTTTTACCCTATCCCTACGTATATGTATATGTAAGATCTCGTTATCTTCCGTTTCAAAGAAAGTGATCTTTATTTACTTTTCATTTCAAGTACTTGTATTTTGATCTTTCGGAAAGTTATGAACTTGAATACATGAATTGTTGCATTACTTGTGGTTGTTGATAAAGCATAAGTGATTTATCACTCCAAGGGCGTCCGTACATGTGGCGTTATGTTTTAAGTGATGATTTGAGCATGTTAATTATAGAGTTGGATGATCTTGTTGGATTATGATGAAGGATGTTTACTTTTGTCCTGCCTCGGAGTCTTTGTATGTAAACAAGACACAAGAATTGAGAAAGTAGAAACATGGCACCTAGGGTGTGGTTAATGAAAGGCGTGTTTAAAAAGGGTGAAATGTTTTGGAATCCGCAATGTGGCCGGACTTGCCCATTGTGTGTGTATGTGTGTTCCAATGGGAATCCGGAATAGCGGAACCATTGTGAGGTTGTGTGCGTTCCCATGGGATCCCGGACCGGCGGAACCATGGTGAGGTATAGCTTGGTTATCCGCGGAGAGGAGCCAATGCAATGTGTGCCAATGGGAAGTCGGCGCGGCGGAACCATTGTGAGGATACTCGGGAACCCGGAGCAGCGGAACCGAGGTTGGGTGTGTAAGGCTTGGTTATCCGCGGTACGGAGCCAATGCAAAAGATTTTGAAAGGCTTGGTTATCTGCGGTTCGGAGCCAATGCCAAAGATTTTGAAAGGTTGATTTGTAAGTGGAAAATGGTGACGCGGTCTACGACGAGTCGCGTAGGAGAAACCGAAAAATCTTGGACACCAACGTAGTTAAATATCGACTGTGGATGTGTTTATTGTTTGTTATTTGCGATCTATTGTTCGTAAGTTATGGGTTAGTGGGTAGGGTTACTCTATTGAGCTTTCGTAGCTCACGGTGTTACCTTGTGGTGACCCTGGCATATTATATGGGTGGCGACGCCGGTATAATATGTCAGATCTCATAGATGAACAGGGCGAGATCTTCACCTTGGAGGCTTCTGGAGCTGAAGGGCTGGCTAGGATGGATGGAGCGGAGCAGTAGTTAGGAGCCTTAGTTTCTCCTTTGTTGATTATTTGTACCCTTTTGAAGTATTTATTGTAGGGGGATGAAAACAATTGGTATTCTGGACAACACTAAAATGCAACAGTTTCACGTGCCTCTACACCGGAACCCTAGTTCGTCGTCGGAACCCTAATCTGCAAAACAGACAAAGGGTGAGTGCACCTTTGCTTCTCGTAGTAAAGGCCCTCCGATGCCTAAGTTAGTATCACGTACTGGTTGATAAACCCTAATTATCAGTAGGAGAGAAATACGAATGCCAAGTATTGCGTACCTTTTACCTCCAGGTTTACCTTGTATTTATAGGTTCACGGATGCTTGCTGCCCAAGCATCCATGTTGCTTTAGGATTCCTATCTCGTATAGGAAACCTAGTATATCATGGATTCTCGTTCCCTTATGTATAGCAGCTTATTCCTTTTGGGACTCTCAGTCCCTCTGGGACTCTTTCCCCTTATCATCCGAATACCCCACTCACGTTGGGTCTCTTGCATTGATCCTATATACTTGGGATCCCATTCTTTTACGGAATATTACCATTCTGGAGCATTCCGAAGCATTCTTGCCGCGCTATGATTTAAGGCAACTTCTTTCCTGTTCGGTTACCTTGTTGCCGAACAGTCTATACGGACCAATGACCTCATGTGTGCATCTGGTCCACGTCGTTACATTTAGACAAGTGACTTCACATGTCTTTCGTCTTTATTAGCCGAACAGACTGCTGGTCCAATGACTTCTCATGTCACTGATCCACATCGTCGTTCATCCCATTGCCCGGTGATAAGCTCGTCACGCCTACCACGTGCCTCCGTGCGTCACGTGCTCGGCTACTAAATGTATCTGTTTGGGAATACCTCCCTACAATTGCTCCCCAGCTTCGCCTGGGACCACTGTTCGGGGGTCACAAGTGAAGCTTGATTTTGAATTTTGAGCCGAGCTCCTCGAATCTCACGTAAATTTAAAACCCGAATCCTTTGATGTTTTTGGCGGCTTATTCATTATGCCTTTTCGGGGTAATGGCTCCACGTGGCATGTTTCGTATGTCACTCATTAATTTCGAACTGACGTTTTATAGAACGGCGTCAGAACGACAGCCTCTTTCCGTTACCTTTTGACAAAACGGCGTGAGAGGAGACGTTTCGTCTCCGTTAGCCTCGTTTTAGATTCTCAAAAGGGGGTTTTGGAGTTTGTTACCAAAACTCAGACTCTCTCTCCTGTTTTCGCGAAAATCACAAAAGAGGTGCAACCGCCATCGCCGCCGCCTGTAATTCGATCGCATCTCGAGCAACCGCTGCAACAGTTTCGTAAGAATCTCACTTTCCCTTTTCCTCATTTGGTTTTTGAGGTTTTTCGTCCTCAGACGTACCTACCGTTAGGGTTTTGTTTCTAAGAACTCGTAAAGCTTTTTAGAATAGCCATGGCGGATGGGAACGAAAATATTCCCAAACCCAGTAAGTTTAGAAAACTTTGTGAGAATCCTACAGCCATGGCGGCTTTTAGGGCAGAGTACGCTATCCCTGACAATGTGGGGCTCGAACTCGCCCCACTGGGGGCGGATAGGGATGGTGGCTCATGGGACAGGATGTGCATTCCCATCGTAGCAATCGTTGAGGGCGGAGTCCGTTTTCCCCTTCATCCATTACTCCGCCAGATTCTGAACTGGTACCGCCTCACCCCCATGCAAGTTTCAACCAACGTTTTTAGGTTGGTAATGGGGATCATAGCTCTAAATAGGATTCTGGGGACCCAACTAGGAATCTGGGACATCCAATGGTGGTACAGCATAGTATTAAACCCTGAGTACAACACGTATTACTTCAAAGTTAGCAATCCAATGGTGGTAACTCTTGTATCTTACGTTCCTTTGTTAGAATTCATTCGCTCTAGTTGCATGTTTCATCGCATTTACTTATAGCTTGAGTATAGATTTTCCTACTGGGCTAGTGTAGCTCAACCTATCATTTTCAGGTAAAAAGCAAGGAAGTCGGCATGGCGTGCATCTCGTGCTTGTTGTTCATGTGTCTCGGAGGTATAAATGATGAGTTGAATTTGTATTTTATTTGAAAGTAGTATTTGGAAGAATGAGTATTGAAAACTGTAATATTATTTTGGTATTTGTATAACTTGGGGTTTCGAATCAGGATTGTAACTTTAATTTTAACTTTGAGAATTGGGAAAAGAAGTTATTTGGGTATTATTGGTACGTCAATATTGATTGTATTTATTGAAAATGATTATTAATTATGAAAATCGAGGGCGTGACACTCCCAATCTCCTACAAACCCAGGTACGATGACTCGATAACCTATTGATCTCAGCACACTTCTGATTGTGTCCACACGGGGTCGTGGTGCCGCTAGTAGGGTGGCATCAACTGGTGTCGCCCCTCCCCAGTCTCGTTGTACAAGAGGGAGATCAACACGATCGTCCTCGTCCCCGCGCGATAGCTCTTTTGAGATTGGGGATGCTCACCAGGACAAGCGTCCTAGAACTGAAGGCCCTTCTTCCTCCGATGTACCAGTTGATACGGAAAACAACCAAACCCAGTTACCTCCTCTCCAGGTGCTTCCTCAAACATGGGCTCCCCCACTCATGAGGGGGGATCGTCCCGTGCATATTGGGGACACAGCCAGTTCCTCGGAGACGGCAGTCGCACTTGCACAAGGGCTGTTGCTCCCGGTGGATATGCAGAAGGAAGCTGGAGCAACAGCTGATCGGCTTGTTTCCACTGGGCTCGTCAGTGGAATAAAGGTAAAGCCCTTTGTTTACTTTATCCAAGCGATCCTTTTTGTTTTATTCATAACACTGCTCCTTATACTTGGATTTTCTTAGTTCATTCAAAAAATGGTGACGATGGGGCAGAAGATGCAAGAAACCGAAGTTGAGCGCAACAGGCTCATGAGGGATAATACTAGGCTACTGCAGACTGTAACAAGGCTGGAGAGAGAAAGAGCTAAAGCCAAACTGGAAGCAGATAATACCAAAGCCAAGCTGGACACAACTGAGGAAAGCCTTAACCAGGCTCTATCCGAAATCGACAGTGCCAAGAAGGCAGCCTATGACGACGTGTACCAGAAGGGTTTTGATGCCACTACTGCAAGTTATGTCGAGCAGATGCCTGCTGTTCAGGATCAGATATGGGTAGCATGCTGGGAGACATGCTTGACCAAGGTAGGGGTTGCTGAAGATTCCCCCCTGTGGGAGGACAATGACTTGCCAAGCAAACGTGCTCAAGTTGTGGATGATCCTCAGGGAATCCCAGAGGATGACATCGATCAACAGATCGAAGATTTTGCTGATGTAGAAGAGGATACACCTGCTGACGTTCTGGGGACTGCTGCTGTAGGGTCACCTGCTCGGGAATCGAAAAACGACCCCATCGTGGAGGAAGGAAATAATGGTGGTGATGGTATCCCAACAGAGCCTGGCTCGGAGGCTTCAGATCAGCTGGCTCCTGAGGTCCAAGAATTGGACTAAAGTTGGTAAGCATGAATATCAGTCCTTGCTCTTAGAACAATTTGCAGGTCCTGTGCGACCGTAGTTTTGTCCAGCCCTGTGTGGCATCAGCACTCCTGTTCGGCCCTTCCTTGGCCATGCATAATATTTGTGAATACTTGTTATTGGTATTTCGTCCCACAAATGCATATGAGCTGGGTTTTATTTAGTACAGTTTACAGCGTTTCATGCTTAAATTCAGTAGCTAACATGTGCTTGCTAAGTTTTTGTTTTTAAACCAAATGTTTCGTATTAGCTTATAAGTGTCTCGTACTTAATGTCTTTATTTTCCAAATGATTGTTATTCGCATAGGCTGCATATATTCGTATGCATCCCAAGTTTCCTCATACCTAGTTTCGTGCTTTTTAAGCCTATCGTACTTAGATAAAATCATACATATCTCGTTATGTCTATTGTCCAAGTATTTCGTTCTTGGACTTTACTGAGTATATTCGTACTTGAATTTTGTAAGAGTTTCATTCTTCTGAGTATCTCGTACTCTGATTGATAAACAGATCTAAGCCTCTCGTGCTTTCAGTATCTCGTACCTTTGGTACATGGCATTCGTGCCAATCCCGTGCTCCCCAATATGAAAAAGGGGAAATGATAGCAAATTTCGCATTTCATATTTCAAAAAACGTAATATACTATAAAAGAAAAGACTTTATTCATAAGCTGAGATTCAAGGGGCATTATTTGTACCCCTTGCAACTAAAAACAGAATAAAACCAGACAAGGGAATTATACTCGTAACTCCCACACAATCACGTAGTGCAATAAAACTCGATTCTTCTAAACGAAGAATGTCCTCAGATTATGGGCATTCCATGGCCTCGGAGTTGGATTGCCATCCAGATCAGCCAATCTGTAAGCGCCTATCCCCATAATCTCAGTTACTCGATACGGGCCTTTCTAATTGGCCCCTAGCTTGCCTTCGTTGGCCACCTTGGTGTTGCCGAGTACCTTTCGTAGTACAAGATCCCCAACACCAAACTCTTGAGGGTGTACATGCTTGTTATAACTTTTCATCAACTGTTTCTGGTAAGAAGTTAAATGTACCAGGGCCCTTTCTCTCCTTTCCTCGGCGAGATCAAGCTCGATTTCGAGGGCCCTGTCATTGCCCCCACTTTCGACAAAGGCAGTCCTATTAGTTGGTAAACCAACCTCCAAGGGAATTACAGCTTCCGTTCCATATGCCAACGAATAGGGGGTTTCTCCCGTAGACCTCCTAGGCGTTGTTCGGTGAGCCCACAGCACCAGTGGTAATTCGTCAGGCCACTTCCCTTTAGCTTTGTCCAACCTCTTCTTGATCCCGTCAAGAATGGTTTTGTTAGATGCTTCTGCCTGCCCATTACTCTGAGGGTGGGCTGGAGTCGAATAGTAATTCCGGATTCCATACTGGGCACAAAAAGACTTGAATTTCTTCTGAAACTGGGACCCGTTATCTGTAATCAAGGAATAGGGGACCCCAAATCGAGTAATAATGTTTTTCCACACGAACCTTTCTATCATAGGTTCTGTGATTTTAGTCAGTGGTTCTGCCTCTATCCACTTGGTGAAATAGTCTGTTGCAACTAATAGGAATTTTCGGTTCCCAGTTGCTTTGTGGAGAGGACCCGCGATGTCCATTCCCCACTGGGCAAATGGCCAAGGGCTCGTCAAAGGCACCAGGTCTTCGGCCGGTGTTCGAATCATTGGTGAGAACTTCTAACATTTCTCACAGATTTTAACATATACCTTGGCATCTTCCTGCATATGTGGCCACCAATAGCCTTGGGTAATTGCTCGGTGGGCAATGGACCTGCCTCCAGCATGACTTCCACACGTTCCCTCATGGATTTCGTGAAGAAATTTTTGCACCATCTCGGGGTGCACACAAAGCAAATACGGTCCTGTGAAGGATTTTCTGTAGAGTTTCCCTTCTGGGGACAGCCAAAACCTTGCGGACTTGGTTTTGATCTTATGAGCTTCCTTTTTATCAACGGGGAGTATTTCATCTCGTAAAAACTCCACAATTGAATCCATCCAACTGGGTCCCTAGTTCACATCCAAGACCAATTCAGTACTCCTTCCAATGCTTGGCTCTGTCAGATACTCAACTGCTACCCTTCGCTTGAGTTCAGTTGGGACGGCTGCTGCCAACCATGCCAGTGA
This sequence comes from Rhododendron mucronatum var. ripense, assembly GCA_019656295.1. Taxonomy (NCBI): domain Eukaryota; kingdom Viridiplantae; phylum Streptophyta; class Magnoliopsida; order Ericales; family Ericaceae; genus Rhododendron; species Rhododendron mucronatum. The sequence goes on along the minus strand of BPLT01000004.1, from coordinate 4,958,311 downwards.
ATCGGCATGGGCATTCTGTCCGGAACTTATCTGTTCAATATGAATCCTCTCAAAGGTGTCAAGAAAATCTTTGGCTGCCTCCACATATGCTGCCATCTTCTCATTCCGGGCCTGATATTCCCTGGACAGCTGATTAACTACGAGCTATGAATCACAGTGCACCCTGACTCGTTTTGCTTTCAATGTCTTCGCACTTCTTAATCCAGCTAAGAGTGCCTCGTACTCCGCCACATTGTTTGACACACTGAAACCAAGCCGAACAGATAGCTCTATCATCACTCCTCCAAGGGGAAAAAGGACAACCCCAATTCCTGAACCGGTATTGCAAGCCGACCCGTCTACGAATAATTTCCACTCCGTAGCATCCTGTTCGGCTGAGGCTTTATTCTTCGCGGTTAATGTCTTATTCTCCTGTTCCTTTTTCGTAGGAGTCAAGGGTGCTACTGTGGGAGAAAGCTCTGCCACAAAATCAGCCAACACCTGGCCTTTGATTGCTGTACGTGGTTGATAATCAATATCATATTGGCTCAACTCGACAGACCACGTCGAGATTCTTCCTGAAAAATCTGCCTTTCGTAGCAATGATCTCAGTGGAAATTCAGTATAAACCACAACCTTGTGGCTCTGGAAGTAATGTGGCAGTTTCCTCGTTGATGTCTTAAGTGTCAGGACAAGTTTTTCTAGAGGCAGATATCTCGTCTCTGCATCCAGCAACGTCTTGCTAACATAATATATTGGGATTTGCTCGACTCCCAAATCCCTTAACAGGACTGCACTCACAGCATGCTCAGAAACAGCTAAGTACAAAATCAAGGACTCACCTGGCTGTGGGGTTGACAGAAGAGGAGGCTCGGCCAGATACTTCTTCAGGTCCTGGAAAGTTTGCTCACATTTTGCTCCCCATTCAAATCCTTCCCTCTTTTTCAATAACTAAAAAACGGGCCTACATTTATCACTTGATTTGCTGATAAATCTATTAAGTGCTGCAGCCATCCCAGTTAGTCTCTGGACCTCCTTCGTGGTTTTGGGACTTTGCAGCTTCTGCAGGGCTACAATCTGATCTGGGTTAGCCTCAATTCCCCTCATGGTGACCAGATGGCCCAGGAACTTCCCAGAACCAACCCTAAACGCACATTTCGAGGCATTGAGTTTCAGCTTGTACTTCCTCAAGATTTCAAAGACTTCTCTTAAATCCGTAATATGTCCTCACTTATCTTGGCTTTTCACCACCATGTCGTCTATGTAAACCTCCATAGTTTTCCCGAGCAGCTCCCTGAACATGATAGTTGTGAGCCTTTGGTATGTCGCCCCTGCGTTTCTAAGCCCAAATGGCATAACACTATAACAGTACAAACCTCGTGGGGTGATAAAAGATGTCTTTTCCTGATCGGGCCCAAACATAGCAATTTGATGGTATCCTCGATACGCGTCAAGAATACTCATTCGCTCATAGCCAGCCGTTGCATCAACCAATTGGTCTATTCTTGGCAGAGGAAAACTGTCCTTGGGACAAGCCTTGTTCAGGTTTGTGAAGTCTACACAGACACGCCATTTCCCATTCTTCTTTTTTACGACCACGGCGTTGGACAGCCACTCAGGGTAGTAAACCTCACGTATTGCCTTTGCCTCAAGCAAACGATTAACTTCCTCAACGACAGCATCCACGTGCTCTACGGCTGCCCTACGTTTTCTCTGAATAACCGGCTTATGCTGAGGGTCAACATTCAAATGGTGGCAGATTATGTCAGCATCTACACCGAGCATATCTTCTGGTACCCATGCAAACACGTCGACATATTCCTTTAGAAACTGTATTGATTCAGCCTTTTCCTCTGCTGGTAGTGATTCCCCAATTAAAAAATATCTTTCAGGATCAGCCTCGTTGATCTGAATTTTGTCCAAGCCCTCGATTACCTTATCAGCTGGGCATCTTCCGACATCCTCGATAGTCGGTTGATCTGGTACTTCTAAAGTATGAACATGGTGGGCCTTCGGGGCCTTTTTAACGATGGAAATCAGACATTGTTGGGCCACTTTCTGATTGCCCCTGATTACTTCGATCCCATTGGATCCTGGGAATTTCACCATCTGGTGGTAAGTCGAGGAGACTGCCCTCATTTTGTGTAACCAGGTCCTCCCTATAATTGCGTTATAGGAAGAAGGAACATCTACGACCAGAAAATCTGTCCTCAAGACAACTGATCCGGCCCGAACAGGGAGGGTTACTTTCCCGAAGGGCCAAACTGCTCCTGCACCAAACCCAATCAGGGGTGTGATGGATTGCTCCAAGTCTGTTTGGGCCAGCCCCAGTCTCTTGAATGCATCGTAGTACATCACCTCTGTACAACTCCCTGAATCCACCACAATTCTCTCAATGTCATACTCCCCAACTCGTAGGGTTATGACCAAAGCATCGTTGTGGGGTACCTGGACCTCTCCCAAATCATCATCTGTGAATGCTATGCTTCCATTGCATACTTCACTTTCTCGCCCTCTCTTATTTCCCAATCGCATCACATGCTGATCGTGCTTAGCCCGTCTTTGTAGCAGCCTAACCTCATTTCTCGTATAAGGTGCGGCCAACCCATGTATCATATGGATTATTCCTTTAGGATTCTGCTCGTAATCCAACTCCATGGCTTTCCCTTTTTCCTTTGGGTCCTCCTGGATAAATTCCTTGAGATAGCCACGAGAAACCAGATCGTCGAGATGCCTTTGGTACATCTCACAATCCTCAGTCATATGGCCCCAATCTCTATGGTAGCTGCAGTGCTGGTTCGTGGCACGTTTGGCGTCTTTGTCTCCGCCTAGACTTGGGGGCCTCTTAAAGTATGGCTGATTCTTTATTCGATAAAGAATCCTGTAGACTGGTTCCTTCCAAACCGTCGTGACAGAAAAGAAAGATTTGGAATCAGGTGCTTGCTTATCCTTGCATGGCTCTTTCTTAGCCTGCCCATACTCCTTCCTCTCTCTGTAGGTTTTGGGCTCTGGCTTGTCCACCTTTTTGGCAGGTGCCTTTGGCTGCTCGGCATCGATCCTGCCATCCTCGCGGAGTATGTCGTCCTCCATTCTGGCGTGCTGCTCAATTCGTTCTATCAGTTTGGCCAACGTGGCCACCGGATGTTTATTCAGTGAGCGACGCAGTTCTCCCCGAACAGGCAAACCAGTTTTGAAGGTTGCTATGGCATACTCCTCACTATAGCTTTCAATCTCGTTGAAAGTTTCCCAGTACTTTTTTGCGTAGTCTCTGATCGGCTCACTCTCCGCCTGTTTCATGGTGGACAGACTCTCAAACGTCTTTGGGGCCTTCCTGCTTGTTAAAAAACAAGCAGTGAATTCCTCAGCCAACTGCCTCCATCCCCGTATGGATCGTGGTGCCAATTTATTAACCCAGGACAAGGCCACCTTGCCAAGATTTGAAGGGAACATCTTGCATACGATGGCTTCATCCCCCTCATGCATGAACATAGCCTGCTGGTAATGCTGTATGTGAGCCACGGGGTCCGCGTTCGTCTCGTAAAGTATGAACGTACCGTGCTTCACTCTGCTTGGCAACCTAGCCTCTTGCAGCCTTCTTGAGAACGGGGAAGCTGCTATGTTGCATAGGGCCTTTTTTGCTGCTTCTCGTGCAGTTACTGTCCCATCCTCAAATTCTTTCGTAGCTTTTGCCCAGTCGCTTCAGGTCTCTCGTACCTATCCCGGTGATGCTTCCTTTTTTCCCCTTCTTCTGGAGTGGAACTTCGATCTCTACTTCTCCTTTTTCGTGAAGAAGCCCTTTGTCTCTCTGGAGTTCGGCTTCTGCTTCTGTCTCTCCTTTTTCGTGGAGAAGCCTTATATCGCCCTATAGTAGGACTTCTGCTCCTTCCTCCTCGTGAGCGAGCCTGCCTATGGACTACCAGAGTCCGTCTATTTCTCTCAGAATTCCTCCTTGAGAGTCCAGAATCTTCTGGGTGTTCTCGTACCCTCTGTAATTCCTGTATTTCGTACTCTCGTTTTCTAATCAGATGAGCGTACTCCTCGATTTCCTTCCTTTTCTTATCAAGGGCGTCCTCACTGTTATGGACACTCCTTGAGTGTTCCACAGACGCTTCTCTTCGATAGGACTTGCTCCTTCTCGTGGAGCCCATAGCCGTCTTGTCCTGTCTACCAGTGGGCTTTTTCGGAGCACCTGGTGGAGATTTATCTCCCCCACCACTTAACTGATTTTTTGGATTGAACGGCGTGACTGGATCTTCTTCCATCATGATTGTCTTTCAAGGAAAATTGGTTCTTTCCCACAGACGGCGCCAATTGTAGGGGGATGAAAACAATTGGTATTCTGGACAACACTAAAATGCAACAGCTTCACGTGCCTCTACACCGGAACCCTAGTTCGTTGTCGGAACCCTAATCTGCAAAACAGACAAGGGGTGAGTGCACCTTTGCTTCTCGTAGCAAAGGCCCTCCGATGCCTAAGTTAGTATCACGTACTGGTTGATAAACCCTAATTATCAGTAGGAGAGAAATACGAATGCCAAGTATTGCGTACCTTTTACCTCCAGGTTTACCTTGTATTTGTAGGTTCACGGATGCTTGCTGCCCAAACATCCCTGTTGCTTTAGGATTCCTATCTCGTATAGGAAACCTAGTTTATCATGGATTCTCATTCCCTTATGTATAGCAGCTTATTCCTTTTGGGACTCTCAGTCCCTCTGAGACTCTTTCCCCTTATCATCCGAATACCCCACTCACGTTGGGTCTCTTGCATTGATCCTATATACTCGGGATCCCATTCTTTTACGGAATATTACCATTCTGGAGCCTTCCGAAGCATTCTTGCCGCTCTATGATTTAGGGCAACTTCTTTCCTGTTTGGTTACCTTGTTGCCGAACAGTCTATACGGACCAATGACCTCATGTGTGCATCTGGTCCACGTCGTTACATTTAGACAAATGACTTCACATGTCTTTCGTCTTTATTAGCCGAACAGACTGCTGGTCGAATGACTTCTTATGTCACTGATCCACATCGCCGTTCATCCCATTGCCCGGTGATAAGCTCGTCACGCCTACCACGTGCCTCCGTGCATCACGTGCTCGGCTACTAAATGTATCTGTTCGGGAATACCTCCCTACATTTATGATGTAATAAACTCTCTTTATTATGTAATAAATGCCTCATTAACGTACCCAAAATTCGGGGCGTTACAACTTGGTATCAGAGCTTTAGGTTCAAAACCTCGGCCATGGGTAGAATGGGTAGAACCATGTAGAACCATGAGATAAGTTTGACCGTTGCACAAACGTGATTTCGAGTTTAAGTTTGCCGTCCCAAATTGGGTGGAATTCTGTCAAAACAATCTTCGGATTGAAGCAAGGCGCGGAAATTGGCAGTACCGCCGAGCTGGAAATTCCTGAACAATTGGATGATGACTTAAATCAAGGATCGAATGTGGAACTTAGAAATTCGAAAATATTTTTGGTGTTAGTAAACCTTTGCCTAAAAACGTTGCTAAATGAGCAAAATTTATTTACTAGTTCGTGGAGGAGCCGTTCTTGTATAAATATTTTAAATTGGGGTTCGAGAGTGGGAGGCTAGCACCGAAAGAGTACAGGGCATAGCCCCAATAGGCCGGCAAACCACACTCCCCCCTAAACTTCAAATTTCAAATTTTAACCTCCAAAACATTCAAATTTCAATTTTTAAACTTCAAACCTTTTCCCTCCTCCACCCACCTTTTCGGCCCCTATATATACCCCACCACCACTTCCATTTTTTTCACCCCTCTCACCATTTTAACTCCTCCAAACCGAGACCCCCTTGTACCGAGCCATGGCAAACCGACGACGAGGATTTCCGAAAGACGCCTTGTTCCGAGACATCGAGCGAGCCGAACTAACCATAACCATCCAAAGCCTTTGGTTGCAACTCTTCGCCTTCATCATATTTTGTGGAGTGCTTACACTAGCCATGCCACGGTGGTTCGCCGTGAATAACCGTGCCAACACCTTCTGGTATTGGGCTCTCGTTGTGGCCGCCGCACTCGCCGCAGTCATAAAGGAGTACGAACGCCGGTTGCACCAAGCTTTCAATGAAAGATGGTAGCGAATCTCGAGGATGGGCGATACCCAAAGCCGGCGACTCCAATTATGCCGATTGTGATCTTTTGGAAATGTAGGATGTGGTAGATTAGAATCGTTTTCAACTTGTACTAGGAAAATCTTGTGTCCTTACTTGCCTTTTGTAGTAAAACACTATGCTTTATGATTGTAATTCTATGCTTATGTTGTATGTTTTTCTTGTCTATGAAAAACTTGCATTTTTTTTAAAAGAGTACCGTTGCATACTATTTGTTAAACTACTTTTGACCCTTAGAAGGAAGCGCCTTTTACAAAGAAAAAAAATCGATTCGGTAGACTAAACCACCCCCTTTCGATTTTTACTTGTAAGATGGTGAATCATCATCGTTAGGGGAGAGTATAGCTGTTAGTCAAGAGTGTAGAGAATGCAAACTAGAAGTAGCTAACTTGCGACCTTCGAGTGATCGATATGGCGGTTTCGACGTAATCCTGAGGATGGACTGGCTATCAGCACTTCAAGCAGTCGTAGACTGTCATCAGAAGATGGTGATAGTTTATACCCGCGAAGGGACTCGTTTCCAATTTAAGGGGGATAGACCCACATCACCTTGGAGAGCGCCTGCATCGTTCGTGAAGAAGAAGGAAGGATCGTGCTAAGGAAACATCTGTAGGATACGAGTCCGCATGATGATTTGGTAGAGGTTTTGCAATTGACGTTGGTGGAAACTTCATCAAGGGCCGACAACGAGGCAAGCTGTTCAACGGCTGAAGCGACTTCAAACCCATCTCGTTAAGCAAGTGAGAAGGCTTAATTCGATTGATGGTGACCTACTCCTATTTTAAGGGGGATAGTCGATGATACCAAGATCGGTATAGCAACCTAGCCTAATCCGTAGTTGCGCGCCAATTTCGGGGACGAAATTGTTTTAAGGGGGATAGATTGTAACGACCCTGATTTTCGGTCAGTGAAAATTTCGTTAAATATTTGAATTTTATTTTAATACTCGTGTGGTTTGTCAAAAATTACGTTTTTGCCCTTCAAATTTGATTTCTTGCGCTTTAGCCCATTTGGTAAGCCTAGTTAGTTTCTAACCGACTTGTTGGAGAAACTAAACTAGGAAATCATTTGGCTACTTTTCCCTAACCGCAAATGGACTGTTTTACCCCTCATGAACCTTTTGAACCCTAGACTAAAGTATTGAATATTCTTTTTCTTTTAATTATTTTGATTTTATTCTTTGTCCATTGGACAAAGATTGCTAGGGCAACTATTATCCATTGAATAATAGAAATCCCAATTGTTTATATTAAAAGTCTACTTGGTCAAAGTACTAAGAATATTAAGAAAAATACTTTTTAATTACTTTGAAGTACTTTTGGGATTATTTTAGTATATAAGTTGCCTAATAACTATTATCCATTGGATAATAGATGTTAGGGGAATTTTTACTCAATGGATAAAAGGGTGAATCTTTCAAAGTACCATGGGGATTATTAGTTTAGTCTTTCTTTTAAACCATGTGTCAAAGCATAACCATATTTTAATTAGAAAGGTACCTAGTACCAAGATTCTTAAGTACCTTCATTTATTTTTCTATTGGTATTTTGAACTACCAATTGTACATGTGTATCCTTGTAGATATTATACTAGTACATTGTAGGTTAAAGTAATGCCTTAAGTACCATGTGCCTAATTGTTAGTTTATTAGGAAAATCTTGACCTTTTGATCCTTGGTACAAAAGTACTACTAATTTATTGTATGCTTTCATTGTATACTTATATATATGTGCTTGTACTTGAGAGAGAGAAAGAGAGAGAGAGAGAGAGGAGAGAGAGGCCGAAAGAGAGGGAGAGAGAGAGAGTGAGGCCGAGAGGGAGGAGAGAGAGAGGAAGGAAGGAAGGAAGAAAGAACAAGGGATTTGGTTGTACTTCCATGATCTTCCATTATTCTTCCAAATCCTTGGTTGTTACTCTTCCTAGCCAAGACTAACCTCCAATGTACTTCCTTGAATTGTTTAAACACAATATCTTGTACAAATATTCTCCTTGCCCACCAAGTCTTGCAAGAATCAAATCCTAGCCATGCAAGCCTAGGATTGGCCTTGATCTTTCTAGGATTCTTTGACAAGTGTCAAAGTGAGACTTAGAGAGAGAGAGAGAGGAGAGAGCCAAAGTTTGCCTATAAATAGGAAGCCATTCCAAGCATTTCAACTCACACCTTCAAGCATTTGCTCTTCCTTCGCTCTAGAAATCTCGGATTCCAGTTCCAGGCAGCCTACTGCCCTTCGAAAATCCCCAGTTTTCTCTTGCTTAGAGTAGTTTTTAGAACCAACTTCCTTCAGGAAAGTTGTAGAGCGCTTTGAGATCTTCAAGTAAGGCTCAAGAACCACCCTAATCGATGAAGAAATGACAAAGATATTGTCATCCAAAGTTCAGTGAAATTCTCGGATTTCCATTTCCAGACAGCTTACTGTCTCTTCCTTTGTCGCCATTTTTCTCCTACCTAAAGTCGTTTTTAGGATCAACTTCCTTCACGAAAGTTGTAGAGGATTTCAAGAGCTTCGATTTTGACCCAAGAACAATCATATTCGGCCAAAGATTGACCGAGTTACTGCCATCCGAAGTTCGGTCCAGATTGGGGAAGTTTCACCGCCCGTATAATTTTCCAACTTGCTTACTCGGCCCCGACTAGTTTTGAATCAAGGTAGGATACTTTTACCCTATCCCTACGTATATGTATTTGTAAGATCTCGTTATCTTCCGTTTCAAAGAAAGTGATCTTTATTTACTTTTCATTTCAAGTACTCGTATTTTGATCTTTCGGAAAGTTATGAACTTGAATACATGAATTGTTGCATTACTTGTGGTTGTTGATAAAGCATAAGTGATTTATCACTCCAAGGGCATCCGTACATGTGGCGTTATATTTTAAGTGATGATTTGAGCATGTTAATTATAGAGTTGGATGATCTTGTTGGATTATGATGAAGGATGTTTACTTTTGTCCTGCCTCGGAGTCTTTGTATGTAAACGAGACACGAGAACTGAGAAAGTAGAAACATGGCACTTAGGGTGTGGTTAATGAAAGGCGTGTTTAAAAAGGGTGAAATGTTTTGGAATCCGCAATGTGGCCGGACTTGCCCATTGTGTGTGTATGTGTGTTCCAATGGGAATCCGGAATAGCGGAACCATTGTGAGGTTGTGTGCGTTCCCATGGGATCCCGGACCGGCGGAACCATGGTGAGGTATAGCTTGGTTATCTGCGGAGAGGAGCCAATGCAATGTGTGCCAATGGGAACCCGGTGCGGCAGAACCATTGTGAGGATACTCGGGAACCCGGCGCGGCGGAACCGAGGTTGGGTGTGTAAGGCTTGGTTATCCGCGGTACGGAGCCAATGCAAAAGATTTTGAAAGGCTTGGTTATCCGCGGTTCAGAGCCAATGCCAAAGATTTTGAAAGGTTGATTTGTAAGTGGAAAATGGTGACACGGTCTACGATGAGTCGCGTAGGAGAAACCGGAAAATCTTGGACACCAACGTAGTTAAATATCGACTGTGGATGTGTTTATTGTTTGTTATTTGCGATCTATTGTTCTTAAGTTATGGGTTAGTGGGTAGGGTTACTCTATTGAGCTTTCGTAGCTCACGGTGTTACCTTGTGGTGACCCTGGCATATTATATGGGTGGCGACGCCGGTATAATATGTCAGATCTCATAGACGAACAGGGCAAGATCTTCACCTTGGAGGCTTCTGGAGCTGAAGGGCTGGCTAGGATGGAAGGAGCGGAGCAGTAGTTAGGAGCCTTAGTTTCTCCTTTGTTGATTATTTGTACCCTTTTGAAGTATTTATGATGTAATAAACTCTCTTTATTGTGTAATAAATGCCTCATTAACGTACCCAAAATTCGGGGCATTACATTGGTACTCATGTTCTTCTTGATTGACTATATCCGGCAACTCAGATAAAGAAGCCATTGAAGAACTGGCTGAAGAACTACACCTAAATAACCTATTCATTGTGTTTAATCCTACAGATTTTTCTTTTAATATTTTAACCCTAAAGATTTTTTAATTAATATTTTAATCCTAAATTATCATGATAGACACATACCCTACTGCACACATACCCTAAGTTTTTTCCCAACCCCTTCACTGCCCTACCCTGGGACTTACCAACGGGGACCTTTTACGGATTTCTTAAGGTGGCCAGTGACAAGGTGGTCGACTGATGACAACCGAATTAAAATACTAACTAAAATTTCTATAGGAGTAAAATACTAAATGAAAACTAGGTAGGAGTAAAGACAACTTACAGATTACTTGAGTTTAATTCTTCAACAATTTCCTACTTGGCTCTAATACCATGAGGGGGCGGAAGGAAGGATACAGTGGGAAGAACATGGAGTTATCAGAGTGGGGTGTGTCGGTGAAGGAGAGGGTGAATGATTGTACTTAAAGAGGAGGGGACGGTAGAAGCACAGTAACAGCAATTATCAAGTAAATTCAATTATGAATAGAATATGAAAAGTAATGAATAGTAAATGCAGTTTACTGGTAATGAATAGTACTAAATAGTAATGTGAATAGTACTATGAAAATGAAAAGTAATGAATAGTAAATGCAGTTTACTGGTAATGAATAGTGCTGAAGTTTAATACAAGGGTAAGCTGAACAAACTCAGACTTACAGTGAATACAGAAGTAGAACTTCAATCACAGAAGTAGAACTTCAATCTTGACTAAGTATGGGCACAATTGTTGAAAACCCAAACTTGTTTACTAGTTATTCTCTCTCTAAACTGGAAAGGAAAACTTAAAACTTAAAAGCTTAAAAGCTTGTTCTACAACTGACTTCTCGGATCCTTTTATAGAATAAGGACCTGAGATTTACAAGTGCTAAATGACTCAGCCATGTGACTAAAGTAGGTAACTTTTCTCTTTCGGTGGAGAAATAATGACTAAAGTAGGTGACTGTTTCTGCTTTCGGTGCTGATGGGGCCAAAAACAGAAATAATTGCTGACTGTGGTTGCTTTCGGTGACATTGGGCCAAAAGCATAAATGATTATTACTTTTGACTGTTGTGACTGGCTGATTGTTTACTACATCGGATGCTATTGTCTTTGACTAAAATTCCATCATGTTGTCCATATTCTGCAATTCTTCATTCATCAAGTTGTCCCAATAATCTTGCCCATTGTCATCACTGTTGATTTCTGGCCTGGATTCTTGGTCTTCAGATTGATGACTAAAATTATTATCCCAATAGTTCTTGTATTCTTTGACTAGATCTTGAAACTTCGTGTAGAAGACAAATGGAACTTCTTGAGTAGGATCAGTGGACTTGATTTTTTGAATAGAATCTTCACAAATTAAATAATACCTTTCTTCCTAGAAATAATCATCATTTCCAAGATTACTTGCAATTGACTTGGCTCTGTGGTGCCTGATCTGTGCTCTAGTAGGCTTGGAACACGGCCAGGGGCATTCATCTTCAATAAGATCAATAGGTGCATGTACCCTACTGAATGGCCAATTTGTAGAGAGATACATGACGTGTTGTGCTAGTATCACATTCCCTGTGATCGTCCATGCGGGCATCTTACTTGTAATTAAAACTTGACATTTCATCATCTTATGTTTAGCAAAAATATTGTTAATACAAGTGGCTAATTTTCTGGTGACTCGATTAGTTTGTTCCGGGGAAGTAAAGATTAATTGTCTAAGAAATCCATGGTCTAGTAAGGTCATTGGGCTAACTTGGATAGATTTGCCCTTGTATAAAAGAACAAGGTCTTGAAAGTGCTGCATATGGATACATGCTTTGGGGACACTAAAGATTAATTGGCATTGGCAAGCATATCTTTCTAATGGGATTTCTAGGCATAATGGGTTAATTTTTGGGCAGGTGACTAGGTCTTGGTCTTGATTATAGTGGGTTTCCCAAGTGATTGATAAGCCTGGGGTTGGTTGACTGGCTAGTTTAGTAAGGGTTTCAAATAGGAATTCTTGAAAATGGTGACCATCTTGCCGGGCTAAATGTTGAATATGGTTTATTATTTCAGTTGGTAGGGATGTGGGTATGAGAGATAATGATTGTGGTAAAGCTAGGGCTTTGGATGCCATTTTCTGGAATGGTTCCAATACACACACGCTTTCACCATCATCCAGTGGGGATGATTGCACATTTACACCTTTACCATCATCCAGTGGGGACGACTGGTTTTTCTCTAGTTTTACCAGTGGGGTAAAAGAGGTCTTCTCTTGCTGTAGTGAGATTATTTCTGACTGGAGTTGAATAATTTTAATCGTTGACTGCTGGTACCTGTAATTTAAATCCAAGAATTTTGAATTTACTGCTTCACATTGTTCACAATGTGAAGGGTTAGTATAATTATTGCCGACTAGAGGTGGGTTTAACGAAACTCCACCTGAAGAACTAGGGAAAACAACTCCACTAGTTTGTTGATTAAAATAAATACTCAAACTATTTAAGCTGTCTAAAAATTTACGATTATCCCCACGCGTGTTCCATAGATTATCTAGGAGACATTGCTGGGTTTCATCCATGCTGGCTACGTAATTTAGCTTCCTAAATTTTGTGCTTGCTCCTTCAGGGAATACTGACAGAAGGATTTTCCCAAAGGGAATGACTTTCTGTTGACTTTGAGACATCTGTAAGAGAATCAAATAAATCATTAGTAGGGTAAATAGAGCAATTTTGTAGCTGACTTAATTCATCTTCGTCTGGTGTTGATAAAAATTTAAAATTGACTTGTTGATCAAAAGACGTAGTAATGATGTGGTTACTAGTGACTTTGAATGGATAAAGTAAGTAAATAAAGGGCATTCCTAAAATTACTTTATCAGTTAAATTTTTGACCAAAACAAACGAGGTTTTGAAACTAATCTTATTTTGGCAAATATTTACCTCAGGTAATTTATATTTAATTATCATTTTACTACCATTTACAGAACTCAAACGTTCCGTTGTTTCTTGATAATATTTAGTAGGCACTAAACTTTCTTGAATACAATTTAGATCTGCTCCTGTATCGATGAGAGCAGTGACTTGTGTTTTATAATCTCCTATTTTTAATTCAACACGAGCATGCCATTTCTGTATGTTTATTCGATTGATTATATTTAATCTGTTACTATCTTGATCACTATTCGGGTGATCAATATCTTTTTCCTGACCAGGATTTTGGTCTTGATTATCATCTTCTAGGGATTCTTCAGAAAATGAACTGTCTTTTTTCTTTCTGTAAAATTTATTAGTTAATTTTGGAAGTTGGTTTTGGATTCTCATAATATCCTGTTTAATAAAATTTATTTCATTCTGTAGATCATGTAAAGTAATTTCTTTATTAATTTTGTTAAAACGTTCCATAGTAGCATTAAGACTTACTATTGGTTTATTATACTGGGGTTGTTTCTCTTGTTGTACCAAGAGTTGTTTGAGTTTTTTAATATATTGCTGTTTTAATTCTGAATCATCTATTTTACTGATTAGATCAATTAACAATTCTTCTTCTGGTAATTCTTTGGCAAGTACATTTACTTTTTTACAACAATTGTCAGTACAACCTATCTTAATTTGATCGTCACTTGGACTATCACTAAGAGAATGGTAATCTGAGGATGTAATAATATCTTCTTCATCTTCAGAATTACTTAAATTTGCTATTCTAAATATCTCCAAAATTTGTTGTTTATCAGTATCAGAGATATTAAGTTGACTAATTTTTGCTTGGACTTTACAATCAGTTTTGTAATGTCCTTTTTTACCACAGTTGTAACATGTGATGTTACTTTTATCATCATTTTGCTTTTTATTCTTTTGACTTTTGGATTTTTCGTAATATTTTTCTTTGGATGGTGTAGATTTATTATGTTTGAAATATCTGTGACTTTTACTAGTGGTAGTTGGTTTAGTATGATGTTTGGATTTTCTCCGTGATGGTGCTACAGGGGGTAGACCATATTGTTCACAAAAGTTACCCAATTCATATTTGGCTTTATTCTTGTCTTTTTGGGCTTGTTTACTAATCTTCAAATCAATGCACATTCTTAGACCTTCTTTTTGAATGGTACTAATAATGTCACCGTATGTTAACTTATCATATTCAATAACTCCTGTTGGTTGACTAAGAACATCTCTAATTTTATGATCAAATAAATTAGGAAGTCTATTAATAAATTTCTCTTTCCAAAATGATTTTGTACAATCATCTCGGAGCATGACTCTAGATGTAAAAACATCTTTGTACCATCTAAAATCGCTTAATGTTGGACAATGCAAATTACTCAGTTGATCATGTATCCTATAAGTAATGTTACTGGGTTGTCCAATAAAATGTTTAATTATGGTATAAATTAAAGTATTGACTCCATCGGGTACTCCCATTCCAATTTCATTATCAAAAATTGGGAGACCATTCTCATCTATTTGAACAGCATTTTTAACATCTTCTCTGGACTCACGAATGAGATATTTATCCCACCATGCTTTTAGTATTCCAGTGAAACCAGAAGTTAAAAAATCAACTATTTGTGATTGGTTAAGGTCTGTATTACTTAAATAGCTATTAGTAGCCATTGACATGTGATTCAATGTCTCTAATATTTGGTGTTCACTTAATCCATCAATATTTCATTCATATAACTTATTAGCAGAAATAGAAAATTGGTTGGCTAAATTATTTTCTTCATATTGTAGGTCAGGGGGGGTTGGTCTAGAATACCAATTCTTAGTAAGGGTGGTAGGATTTGCTGGGGAATTGACAAGACGGTTAATCCTTTGACCAGAAAACTGTTCTTGTAGTTGTGTAATTTCTTCATCAGAAGAAGTGTGTACCATTTGACTAGAAGTGCTAGTGTCATAATTTTTTGTGATTTCAGTAACTTGGGGTGATTCTTGTTCTGACTTAATAGCTAAGTTTGTCAGTATTTCTTCAATTTTTTGAATATTTTGATTTTGGTTTATGCTAATTTTCTCTCTCCTGCCAGGAAGGTGTATGAGAGGTTTTTCAATGGTTTTACTAGATGAAGGGATGCTACAAGATGATCCTTCATCAATTTTAGTTTTTATTTTATCCAATTGTTTACTTATTGTTTTGAGACATTGATTAGTGTAATTAATTTGTTCAACAATTTGTTTACATTCATTTCTGTCATTAGGTAGTTTGAACGGGGATGCTGTTATAGCAGATCCCTTGTAGTCAATGATTATTGAATCTAAAGGAGGATGACTACAAGTTGTAACAGTGTTATCCGATTTTTTCCATTTTATTTTTGTAATGGTGTTGACTTTTTTATAAAAATTATCTAAGTAACTGAAAAAATAAATTTCAGTCCGTGTATCTTGCATGAAGCTTTCCCAATGAGCAATTATTTTCGCTTGTCGGGACTGTGAATATTTATTAGCATAGTCTTTTCTTTTTTGTTTATTAGCTTTTGACTTAAATTCTCTATATAATTTATCAAAATCAATTGTAAATTCCTTGTGTAAAACACTTAAAAATTTATTAACAGTGTGACTAGATATTTTTTCAAAATTACTTGACTTGTTAATTTCTTTTACTGGGATAAAGAAGTCATGTTCTTCTTGATTGACTATATCCTGCAACTCAGATAAAGAAGCCATTGAAGAACTGGCTGAAGAACTACACTTAAATAATCTGTTCATTGTGATTATTCCTAAAGATTCCTCGTTTAGTAATTTATTCCTAAAGTTTTCTCGCCTAGTATTTTAATCCTAAATTATCATGATATGGGACATACCCTATGTAACACATACCCTAAAAATCTCCCAACCCCTTAACTGCCCTACCCTGGAACTTACTCACGGGGACCTTTTACGGACTCTCTATGGGTGGCCAGAGACAAGGTGCCCAAATTATGACAATACAGAATTAACTCACTAATTGAAAATACAACAGGAATAAGTAACTAAAGAAAAGATCTTGTAGAAATAAAGACAACTTACAGTTTACTTAGGGATTATTCTTCAACAATTTCCTACTTGGCTCTGATACCATGAGGGGGCGGAAGGAGGGATACAGTGGGAAGAACATGGAGTTATCAGAGTGGGGTGTGTCGGTGAAGGAGAGGGTGAATGATTGTACTTAAAGAGGAGGGGACGGTAGAAGTACAGTAACAGCAATTATCAAGTAAATTCAATTATGAATAATGAATGAACAATAGTATGAATAGTAAATTCGTGAGTGAATAGTAGAGTGAATAGTAATATAAATAGTAATGAATAGTACTGTGACTAGTACTACGAAAATGAAAAGTAATAAATAGTAAATGCAGTTTACTAGTAATGAATAGTAATACAGTTTACTGAAGTTTAATATAAGGGTAAGCTGAACAAACTCAGACTTACAGTGAATACAGAAGTAGAACTTCAATCACAGAAGTAGAACTTCAATCTTTACAAGTATGGGCACAATTGTTGAAAACCCAAACTTGTTTACTAGTTATTCTCTCTCTAAACTTAAACTTGAAACT
This sequence comes from Rhododendron mucronatum var. ripense, assembly GCA_019656295.1. NCBI lineage: Eukaryota > Viridiplantae > Streptophyta > Magnoliopsida > Ericales > Ericaceae > Rhododendron > Rhododendron mucronatum. Next base: position 4,941,736 of record BPLT01000004.1, on the reverse strand, counting down.
TAAAACTTGAAAGCTTCAAAGCTTAAAAGCTTTTTCTACAACTGACTTCTCGGATCCTTTTATAGAATAAGGACCTGAGATTTACAAGTGCTAAATGACTCAGCCATGTGACTAAAGTAGGTGACATGTGACTAAAGTAGGTGACTGTTCTGCTTTCGGTGCTGGAAAAGACAGAAATAATTGTTGACTGTTTCTACTTTCGGTGCAGATGGGACCAAAGGTAGAAATGATTTCTTCTTTTGACTATTGAGATGATGACTACTTTTGACTATTGCCTCGGAAGCCATTGCTGGGTGATTTTTCAAGCAAAGGGGTCCTGAGCATCTTGAAAAACTGACCTATATGGGTCCCTGTGAGATGTTGCTGTAGCTGACTCTTCAGATGATGTATCATCTTCTTCTTGACTAGCTTGAGCAATTAGTTGTTTTGCTGATATCAATAATTGAGAGCACTTGGTTTTTGACTTGGATTTAGAAGGCTTGGAAGAGCTTGGTGTTGGGCTTCCAAGTCTTATAGTGGAGAATGTAGGTGAACTTGGTTGAATCGGTGCAGCTGGATTTTTGACTGGTTGAAGCTGTGCAGCTGGAATTGTGACTGGTGTTGGAACTTTGACTGAAAATTCTTCTTTGACTTGATCAATAACACGCTGATACTTATATTGATCCCACCATTTTACTAAATATTGTCGAATGACTGTCTTGTTATTGATGCCATATCGCCATTTGAAGATCCATAGAACTTTATATTTTGCCATGAACAGCAACAGGACTGGAAATTGACTAGTGTGACTATTTACTGGGTACAAAGTGGAGAAGTAGTTGACTTGGTCCATGAGTTCAGTTGGGAAGAGGTCAGGAATGGCTCCATTTGGGTGCCACCATTGGGAGAACCAAGATGGAATGACTGATTTAAATTTATGATCGAAAGAAAAGAACCAGGAGTGAGAAAAGGACTCATTCTCATGGAGGATAACTTTAAACCACTCATCAATATAATCATAATAATTATATTGAATTGGATGATTAGGAAGATTTCTGAATAGTGATGGGTGACCCCATTCATCAAGGCTGACTATGTTGTGAATATAGAGGGAATGGTGAATGACTTTATTGGGATTGACTCGGTCATTGATGGGTTTTATCACAATTGATTTATGGTAGAGGAGGATGTCTTTGTAGAAAGAAAGGTTTTTCTCTGGATGAGCAGGGATGAAATGCCATCTTGAAGGGAAAAAGGATTTGACTAACTCAATTGGGTTATGAATATTTTTGTGGACTGGTTCAATGGAGAAAAGATTAGTGGTGACTGGTTTAAGAACATATTCTGTAGTTCTAGCTGGATAAGGGAATTTGTTTTGACTAGGTTGAATAGTTTGAGTTTGAACAAAAAGGATCAACTGGTTGACTAGATGAGGGAGCATGGACTAGTGCAGAACTGTAACTGGTTTTGGGGACTTGCCCAAGAACTTAGTACCTGTTTCCGCAATTGGTTGGAGGAAGTGCAAGCTGATTTTTTGAAGCTAAGGTTGGTTTTTTGCTTTTCTCGGTGTTTTTGTCTGCCATGACTGTTGGTTGGAGTTCTGCTGCTGTAAATGTTGCTAGGTTTAAATAGGGAAAATGGGCTGGAATGGATGCTACTGAAAAGATGATTTTAATAGCTGGAAAGTAGTTTTGGATGAATAAAGAATTTTTAGGACTTACTAAATAAAAATTCTCTGGTAAGGAAATTAGGAATAGAATTCTGATCTCCTATAATATATTCAATATTAAAATCAAAAACACTTAAAATTGACTGACATCTAGCAAAGATCTGTTTACTAGCTATATTTTTAACATCTTTTTCTAAAACAAATTTTGCACTCTTGCAATCAATTCTGATCAGAAATTTTTGGTTTAATATATCATCTTGAAATTTTGAAATACATAAAACTAATGATAAAATTTCTTTTTTAATAGTACTATAATTGCTCTGTGCTTTATTCCAAAGGCCAGAATGAAAGCGAACAATTTGCTTAGGGGAAGTAGGATTGAGTTTTTGTAGGAGGATACCACCTTATCCTATATCAGAGGCATCAATTTGAATAATTTTGAAGGAATTGATTGTAGGAATACCTAGACATGGTAATGTTTTTACATATGTTTTGAATTATTTGACTATGGAGGTGTGTACTGGTGACCAATGAGGGGGATTGTCCCTTAATCGCTCAAATAGAGGTTGACAAGTTTTACTAAGGTCTTTATAAAATTCTGCTATATAATTTAATGATCCTAAAAATCTTTGTAATTGATTTTTGTCAGTAATTTCATCAGGAAATTTATCAGCGAATTAAATTGCTCTTCTAATTGGTGTTATGGTTGATTGGTGAATATCATATCCTAAAAATCTTATTTTAGTCTGAAATAATTTAATTTTAGGAGCTGAGATGACTAATCCATTATGTTTTATGGTTTGAAGAAAAGAATTTAAATGTTTCCAGTGTTCATCAATTGAATTGGAAAAGATAAATACATCGTCTATGTAGACTATAATAAAATGACTAAACGGGTTAAATATTTCATTCATTACGTTTTGAAATTCACTAGGAGCATTTTTTTAATCCAAAAGGCATTACATTCCATTCGTAATGTCCAAATGGTGTAGTGAAAGCTGTTTTATATTTGTCATTAGGGTGTAATTGGATTTGCCAGAATCCACTCTTTAAATCAAATTTGGAAAAAATGACTGCATTCGTTAATCTGTTAATTAAATCTTTTTTATTAGGAATTGGGTATCTAATCCATTCTAATACTGTGTGTAATGGTTTGTAATTTATGACTAATCGTGGCACGCCACGTTCTTTCTCTGCATTTTTATTGACATAAAAAGCTGGACATGACCATGGTGATTTACTTTTTCTAATAATATTATTATTGAGTAGTTCATTAATTTCTTTTTTGCAGGTTTCCATTACTTCAGGGTTCATTTGGATGGGTCTAGATTTTGTAGGGATTTGGATTTCATTAAAATCTTTTATGTATGGTAAAGTTACTATGTGCTTTTTCCTGTGCCAAAAGGCACTGGGAAGACTAGAACAAACTTTTTTTTTAAGTTTGTATACATTATATATACATACATACATTAGATTTATATACATAGGATTCAAATACTGAGCTATTTTATTTTATATATATATATATATATATATATATATATATATAATCTGTTTCACATGAGGGGGTCCTCATTTTAATTAAAATACGAACTTTCCATTTCTTCCATTTTCCGATCAAATTTAGATGATCTGAGTCGCTCAATGTGATCAGAAAGTGATTTTAAGGGTACTAGCGTGAAATCGGCAAAAAAATGACTTGGAATGGCTTGATTTGAGCAGTTTTTATTTGAATTGTTCAATAAAAACTGTTCAGAACTATTCGGATGAAATTCTTCTTGGTCATTTTTTCTTTTGCCGATTTCTCGCGAGTACTCTTAAAATCACGTTCTGAACACATTGAGCGGCTCAGATTATCGAAATTCGACCGGGAAAGGTGGATTGGCATTTTAACACAGTGCGGGCGCCCTTAGGTGAAGTTTTTATAGATCTCGATCAAATTTCGATAATTTAAACCGTTCAATAGGTTCAGAACGTGATATTAGAGGTCCCCGCTAGAAATCAGCAAAAACTATGATCGGAAAGTGCTAGATTTGAGCAATTTTTTTTTGAACCGTTCATTGAAAACTGCTCGATCAAACACTTTCCGGTTATTTTTTTGCTAATTTATCGCGGGGACCCTGAAAATCACGTTCTGATCACATTGAACGGTTCGTATCATTAAAATTCAATCGGGATCTGTGTGTGTGTGTGTGTGTGTGAGCTTCTAATAAGGGCGCCCTTACCGTATTACGGTAAGGCTTCCCCTTTCCTCCTATTTCCTAATCAAATTTTGATGATCCGAGCCGCTCAATTTGTTTATAACGTGATTTTAAGGGTACTCGAGAGAAATTAGCAAAAAAATGACCGGAAAGGGCTTAATTTGAGTAATTTTTAATTGAACTGTTCGATAAAATACAAATAAAAATAGTTCGGATCAAGCCATTTTCGGTCTTTTTTTGGCTAATTTCTCGCGGGTACTCTTAAAATCACGTTCTGAACACATTGAGTGGCTCAGATCCTCGCAAATTGGTCAGAAAAGGGACGTTCTTACCGTAATACAGTAAGGGCGCCCTTATTAGAAGTTTGGTGCGCGTGTGTGTGTGTGTGTGTGTGTGTATATATATATATATATATATATATATACATACATACATATAGAAATCTTCAGGTAATGACATTAAAATGAAGACCTTATATGCGGACCTCACATTTCTTGCCTTTCCCGATCGGATTTCGATGATCCGAGCCACTCAATGTGTTCAGAACGTGATTTTAAAGGTACCCATGAGAAATCGACAAAAAAAAATGACCGAAAAGAGTTTGATTTGAGCAGTTTTTGTTTGAACCATTAGATGAAAAAACAAACAAAACTGCTCGGATGAAACCCTTCCCGGCCTTTTTTTTTGTTGATTTTTCGCGGGTACCCTTAAAATCACGTTCTGGACACATTGAGCGGCTCGGATCATCGAAATTCGATTGAAAAAGGGAGGTCCGCATTTTATTAAAATAAGGTAGTCCTTATAAGAAGGGAACTCTATACACACATATATGTATATATATGTGTATATATATACACACACACACACTTTATTTCCAATGATCGATCTTGCACGGCCTTACCCTGCAGGACTTCTCTTTCCCGATCGATTTGCGACGATCTGAGCCCGCTCAATGTGTTCAGAACGTGATTTTAATGGTTCCAGCGAGAAATCAGCAAAAAAAATGATCGGAAAGGGCTTGATCCGAACAGTATTTTATTGAACCGTCAATAAAAAACTGTTCGGATCAAGCCCTTTCCGGTCATTTTTTTGCTGATTTCATGAGGTTACTCTTAAAATTACATTCTGATCACTTTGAGCGGCTTGGATCGTCACAATTCGATCGGGAAAGGGGAGTCCCGCACGGTAAGGCCGTGCGAGATCCCTTAGGAGATCTGGACTGTATGTATGTATGTATGTATGTATGTATATATATATATATATATATATATATATATATATATATATATATATATATAGTCCTTTTCAGGTCCGGTAGCCCGGATTTTCTTGTGGTCCGGATTTGTGTCTTAGCTCCCATTTCCCGATCGATTTACGATGAATCGAGCTGTTTAATGTGTTCAGAATATGATTTTAAGGATATTCGCGAGAAATCACAAAAAAAAAGGTCGGGAAGGGCTTGATCCGAGCAGTTTTTTTATTGAACGGTTCAGAAAAAAACTGTTTAGATCAAGCCATTCCCGATCATTTTTTTTGGTGATTTCTCGCGGGTACCCTTAAAATCACGTTCTGATCATATTGAGTGACTCGGATCATCGCAAATCGATCGGGAAATGAAAAATCCGAAACATAAGAAAATCCGGACGCGTGGACCTAAAAATTACTATATATATATATCGGGACGGTTCCGCGGACAACTATTTAGACACCTAAAAAAACACCCAAAATCTCAATCTCATAATTCCCAATCAATGTTTTATAATCCGAACCGTTCAATGTGTGCAGAATGTGATTTTAATGGTGCCTACAAGAAATTAGCAAAAAAAATAACCGGGAAGTGCTTGTTTTGAGCAGTTTTTAATTGAACCGTTCGTTAAATCTAAGCTAAAAACTGCTTAGATCAAGCCCTTCATGGTCCTTTTTTTTGCTATTTTTTGCAGGTACCCTTAAAATCACGTTCTGATTACATTGAGCGGCTTGGATCATTAAAATTTGATCGAGAACTATGAGGTGTTTTTATAGGTGTCTAAATAGTTGTCCATAGAACCGCCCCGTGTATATATATATATATATATATATATATACATACATACATACACACACACACCAGGTGATCGATCCATCTTATGGACCACTTCTCAAAGCGTGTCACATGCATGAGCCATGCAATCACATACCCAAATTTCTGTCGCATATGTGTGAAACCACGACAACACAAACTGGTGCATGTGCAGCACAAAAAGGATAGTCATTGTTTTTTCCTCTTTCTTTGCTGTATACGTTTGTCTTGGTTCATGAGTTGTAAATTGTAAGCATTCAAAAGATCTAGTTTTATGAAGCTATAAACAAATTTTTGAAAAGAAACTTTGTACAAGACTTACAAAATTGAACAACTTCTTTCCCAAATTTCTTTTGTTATATATAAAATAAAAGAGAAACCACTATATATATGCTCTTGACAACTCTCTTCGAACATGATCGACTGAATTAAGTAACCCAAAGTTATCCATCCACACGTTCTTTATGTAGAACTAACATCTTCCTTGGCCTTGTTTTGAATCTTACGCATAATTTTATTTTTAGGATCGATATTGAGTGTAACAGAGATACTATCTTATTTGGTGTCACCATTCACCGAAAAAAAAACCAAGATTAATAAAACTTGGTAAGATACTATAAGGGCAGTGGCAGTCGGCCGGCTGGATTTCTCTTTACCAAGGCTAACGCGTAGTACTACAATGATAAGAAAAATTATGTTTCATATGTATATGTTGCGGATTGGTACTTGGTAGGTCTAAATTTGTGTATACATGCAACCGTCATTTTATTTTAGACATGTGACAAAAAAATTGTTGATAATTACTTATATTTGTAGGAGTTTTCTTTCACTCATATATACTTTAACTACTACCATTTTTTATCCAAGGAACTTGCATGGGTCATCTCTTACATAACTCTTATGAGTTAACTTTAAAATATTGTACAATTAAAGAGAATATTTTGAGCTGTGCAGGACCCGGGCACTCCGGCACCCCTTCTTCTTCTTTTTTTTTTTTATAGGCATCCGGCATCCCCTTCTGCATATATACCAACTTGACGTGATTTTTATCCCACTATAACTAAGTTACTAAAGTAGTATGGAACTCTGCCAAAAAGATCTTTAATTAAAGTTTTTAAGTGATGCAGCTTCAAAATCAAATCCACACTTCTCACACACAAAAAGGAAAAGATTCATTCACGAAATACTCTTGCCATTATGCAACAATTAATATTAATTGAAATTGGTATTTTTGCTTGATTTGGTACTTTGTTTTTTTCTATTAGTACTCCTATCAATTTAATTAAGAGTGAAAGGCAAAAACTTACTGTTTGAATGCCGTGAATATATATGAAATTCCCCTATTTCGTGCAATGCTTGCTGGTTTTGTTTTTTCTTCTTTTGAGAATGTGCTGGGTTTTTTTTAAGGTTTCAGAGAGCAGTATTAACGATGCATGTGTACAATTCCAAAAGTTGATAAACAATTTTGGGAAACGTTTATTTATTTTACTAGCCAATTAATATCGATCGAACTCCTTGACCTGGTGATATTGGAAAATTAACTACTCCTACTTTTTTCGCACTCTGCAGTGAGGTTTTGACAATCAATCTCTCTACATTTTCGTTTACTTCGACAAACCTAATTAATATGAAAAATTAAAAGATGTACGTACGTCATCAATTAATCAAGCATACTTTTGCATTAGTTTCTTGAAATCTACAGTACTAAAAGAGATACTGACTTTTGATAGATGACAAAACACACACACACACAAGTCAATACACAAGACAAGGGGCAGGAGATTTTCCCATGTTCTTTATTACAACAAATCACACATCACCCAACAACAAATCACACATCACCTTGAATACTACTAAAAAAATTGCAAAACAGCAAACGACATATTTTAGCAACAGAAAGCTAACAATTAAGTTTACTAAGACCACAATCTTGAACCATTTGGTACTTCAAAATCCACCATTTTTCTTCCATCAACATTGGAACCCTGGAGGAATAGTTTTTTCACATGCACTAAGCAACAAACTAAGCGTCACAGGAACATTTAAGTTAATCCCTAGCACATTGGCCTTAATGGCGGTACAGAGGCACAATGCTGCCTCTAAATCCGCCAATCCTTCGAGCAAAGCACAGCATTTGCTCGAAAGAGGAGTCCCAATAACTATATTGACCAGACCTCCTAGAAGGTCAACGCACACCCCGAGCTTTAGTGTGTCTTTAGGGCACTTGGGGGCTGTTGGAGGAGCAATTGGTGGCGGCAGGATGTGGGCAGGGGGTGGCTCAGGCTTGGGGATAGGTGGTGGCTTAGGCATGCACGGGACACAAGCGCTAGTGAATGCGGAGAAGAAGAAGAGAGAGAGAATGAAAATGGATTGAGAGAGGTCGGTGGAAGCCATGTTATAGTAGCTAGGTAGAGTGTAGAAGGGTATTTTAGGGCATGGTGCCTTAGTGAAGGGAGTGAGGGGCCTTTTTAAAGGAGAATTGTGAGGTGGGAGTTGGGTGTTGGATCGAGTGGAAGAGAGTGAGAAAGGATAATATTTCTTTGGAGCTTTTTGTAAGCTTCTGCCCATGGCCGTGTGCTTGGATAATATAGATATATACCGCCCAGCAATTTGTTACTACACTTGAGTGTGGAAAGCTAATTTGCAGCAAGGGTTATGGACCTAAGGTTTAGGCAGGCGGCTGGCCTTAGCTCACCCAGTACAATAAGGGAACGGAAATGCGAATTATGACTCCAAAAATTATAAAAAACAAAAATTATAAAAAATGTGTGAGGAAAAATTCAAGAGTATTATGCGACAGCAAGATACTCACGAGATGGAAAAATTCTATTGCACAAAATGCTAGGAGTGTAGCTGAAATGAAGATATTGAAATGGATGTGTGTATATATATACAGTCCGGATCATCGAAATTCGATCGGAAAAGGGGAGGTGCAGACGGGTGTGGACGGAAAGAGTTTGGACTTGAACCGGACTGTGTGTATATATATATATATATATATATATATATATATATATATATATATATATATATATATATATGGATTTGTTGAGGGATCCCGAATATTTGCTTTTGTGCGGGACTTTTGTCCTAGCTGTTGGATTTCGCGGGTTTAATGAGGGTTGGGTCGGGTAAACCATCTCAGGGGTCACGTGTATTACGAAATGGATCCCATTCTTTCCCCTTTCATTTCCAACCACGTTGAGAGAGAGAGAGAGAGAGAGAGAGAGAGAGAAGGGGGGGGGGGGGGGGGGGGGGGGTGTGTTTGTCGGGACGACGACGAAGAACACAAGAACAATGTATGAAGAAGAAGAAGAATCAAAGGCAGTAGAAGAAGATGGATATGCACCACACTGTTGGGAAACCGAATCCCCAAGACCCAGTAATGACGCGTACAGATTAAACAACAAAAATTGTAAAACCCTATAAAGCGGAATTGGGGTTCTACCTCAACTCCCTACGACACGAATGCTGGTTGAACTTGTTATAGCACGCCTTGCTATAAACCACGAATACTGCTCGATCGTACCTTACGATCTTCTACCGTATTCCCCACACGTCTAGAACACGAACTGAGTGTTGACTCTTTCGTGATCTGTTTGGTCTCTCTAAGCCTGTCTCTATTTTGTGAATAATAGAAAAACGTTCAATCTGACCTAGAGAGCATAACGCGTATATATAGGGCTACGATAGGGACCTACGGAGTAATAAGTCTGGGCTTCCAGTGTAAATAAGAAAACCTAATCCCATCAGGATTCTATTTCTTATTTCACTAATTATAATTCACCCCACTACAGAATTATAATTGCACTTCCGTCCTTATCTCAATTATATTACGAGCTCCATGATATTAAATACTTATTAATCTCCCCACGTTAAGATTACAGATACCCGTTGATTAAAATAAATTACTAACAATCTTCCATTTAATTAACATCTTAACTTGAGACTATTCGCTTAACTTATTCGATACGTCGGATACAAAATTCACCTACAGGGTTTGACATATTTGAAACTTATAAGCTTACTCAAGGGGTATCATCAATTCCTATCGGGACGTGGATTCTATTAATAATTAATAGTTGTCATATACATTATGTTGCGACCCAACTCACCGAGACTATTGACCGTATAAAGATCTCTCTTTAATGAATCAAAGTCAACAACATTAAATATATACCTCTAATAATTATCTTTGGATTAAGAGCATAAGCATTCATAATAATCATGAGGTTTCAATTGTCTTATAAAGTTAGTATAAAGACAATTACCTCAATGCGGCCCCGTTCAATACACACAAAGTGTACTAGCACAATGAGTTAGAACTAGACCGTTCCCTATAGTCAAGACAGACCTACTAAACATTGTACTACAGTCCTACCGATGGTGTGTCTAGTTTCATCTAAGACTGTGAACCATAACTTATGTTTCATAAGAACTGATGATCTGATCTTCTGTGTGTAAGCCAAACTTTACACACCAGATCATCTACTTTGTAAAATAAAAGACACACATGCACAACATACAATATATTATGCAAACATTGCCCATAAAAGATTCTCATAAAAAATGGATAAAACTGATTAATAAATAGCAATCAAATATGAATTCATTACATAAAAGCATAACTTTTAGTATAATTTGCTAACAAAACTCCCACTAAGTCTCAAAATCATGCTGCCACGCATCTCACTTCCATTCCCTCTGCATGACTATCAAAAGTCTTAGCTTGTAAGCTATTCGTAAAAGGATCTGCTAGGTTGTTTACCGATGCGATCTTGGACGCAGTTACATCACCTCGTTAAACGATCTCTCGAAACAGGTGATACTTACGCTCGACGTGTTTTCCTTCTTATGAGTCAATGGCTCCTTAAAGTTAGCAATTCCACCACTATTGTCACAATAGATGTAATAGCTAATTGTACTAAAGGAAGCACTTCTAGATCCATCAAGAAGTTTCTAAGCCAAACGGCCTCTTTGGCTGCTTAAGAAGCTACCACATACTCGGCCTCCATGGTGGAATCAATCAATGCACGATTGCTTGATACTCCTCCAACTTATGGCTCCACCTCATAAGGTAAACACATATCTCGAGGTAGACTTTCTGGAATCCCTATCTGACACAAAGTCTGAGTCTGTGTACCCACGAGGTACCAGACTATTCGATTGGAACACCAACATATGATCTCTGGTTCTTTTCAGATACTTGAGTATATGTTTCACTGCAGTCCAATGCTCTTGCCCTAGATTAGACAGAAATCTACTAACTATGCCAACGGCAAAGTAAATATCAGGTCTAGCACACATCATAGCATACATGAGGCTTCCTACTATCAAGGCATAAGGAACTGCCTTCATCTTCTCTATCTCCTCAAGTGTCTTACGACATTGATCCTTAGATAGGTTGATTCCATGTCTAAAAAGAGAGGGACCCTTTCTTGGAATCCTGCATGCTAAAACGAGCAAGGATTTCATCGATATAAGTAGCTTATAATAAACCCAACATCCTATACTTGCGATCTCAAATAAGCTTAATCCCAAGGATGTGACCACTTCTCTCAAGTCTCTCATATCCAACTGGCTAGATAGTCACACCTTTACTGAAAATAACATTCCCACATCATTTTCGATTAACAGAATATCATCTACATATAGTACCAGGAATACCACCACTTTTCCGTTGCGCTTCTTGTACACACATGATTCATCCGGACATTGATCAAAACCAAGAAAACGTGATTGCTTGATCAAAACGGATATTCCAAGATCTAGATGCTTGCTTGAGTCCATGAATAGACTCCTTAAGCTTGCACAACATATGCTCTTGACCTGTTGTGCTCTTGACCTAGCCTTTTGCTATGAATCCATCTAATTCCGTTATGTGAATGCATTCATTCAAATTTCCATTAAGGAATGCAGATTTCGCAGCCTTTTGTAAAAAATATGCATCTTTACCTTCTAGTTCCTCATTGTAGTTGCAGGGTTTAGCATGTTGTTCTTCAGGGATCATATCATAAGATTCTCCCAAGAACGTATACCGATTAGGTGGGACAACAACCCTCCCACTACAATGAGGTACCAGTGTGTCAACAACTCTTTCTTGCAGTGTAACCTCCTGTACTATTAGTGTTGAAGAATTCTTTATCGATCCTTCTCCTCTAAATTTCTTTAGAACAATCTTGCTTTTGGGCTTATATTCTATTACATAGTCCTCTTCTAAGAACTGGGCATTAGGACTAACAATGACCTTCTTATCCGTATGACTATAAAACAGTCCACCTTTTGTTCCTTTAAGGTACCCCACAAACAAACAAACGTCTGTCCTTGATTCCAATTTATCTGTGTTCCCATTCAGCACTTGTGCTGAACTACCCCAAACCCAAACATGCTGCAGACTAGATTTGCGCCCAGTCCACAGTTCTATGGGTGTAGATGGTACTGACTTAGATGGTATCAAATTAAGAATGTATATATGCTGCTATTTCTAGTACATGTCCCCAAAACGAAATTGCTAAATCTGAATAACTCATCAATGATCTGACCATATCCATAAGAGTCTTATTCCTTCTCTCTACTACACCATTTTATTGTGGCATACCTGTAGCTGACAACTGGGATGTAATCCCTTCAGCTGACAAGTAGTCTTTAAACTCTCCTAAGAGGTGTTCGCCGCCACGATCAGATCACAGTGTCTTGAAACATTCACCTAGACGCTTCACTGTTTCCGCCCTATACTCCCTGAATTTCACAAAGCATTCGGACTTACAGCGCATCAAATAAATGTATCCATACCTTGAGTAATCGTCAATAAAAGTGACAAAGTACCCAAAAATACCTCTAGCTTGGACATTTATAGGCCCACACAAAACAAAGTGAACCATGTCCAACGGCTCTTTGGCTTTATATCCTTTTGCTGATAAAAAAAGTCTTTTTGTCATCTTACCTTCTAAATAGGATTCACAGACTAGAAGTTCCTCAACTTATAATGAACCTAAAGGTCCATGCCTGACCAGTCTAAAAATCCTATTCAGATTAATATGACCAAGGCATAAGTGCCAAAGATACGTTTGGTTCAATTTAGAAGGTTTATTTCTCTTACATAGCATATAATTAGTGTTGTTCAATTCATGCAGTTGCACTGTAGGAAATATAGGATTAATAATGTAGAGATCATCCACCAATGAACCAGAACAGATAAAACGTTTATTTAACTTAATAACCACAGAGTTACTAAAAGAAACCAAATATCCATCCTTAATTAACTTAAAAAACTGAAACCAAGTTTCTTCTAATAGTAGGAACATAAAGACAATCTCTCAAAATTAAACTCCTAATACTACTAAAATTAAAAAAAACATTTTCTATTGCAACTGCTGCCACTCTCGTAGCATTTCCCATATGTACATAAATCTCTCCATCACCGAGTCTTCTGGTTTCCTGGAACCCATGCAACAAATTACAAATATGATTAGTGGTTCCCATATCTACACACCAGGTAATCGTAGATAACACCAGTAAACATAATTCAATGACTAGTGAAAAGATCTATCTTGATTATTCACTTTATTGAGATAGAATAGACAATTCATTCTTCCAGTGTTCTTGCTGCTTGTAGTGAAAACACTTGCCCGCAGGCTTTTTCACTCTACCTTGAGGCGCATAAACTGCCTCCATAACCTTTTTTCGGAGACTTGTTCTGTTTCTTCTTGCCTTTCAGCTTAGAAGTAGAAACCTTCTCTGCCACTAACACTAATGGTGGTTTCTTCACAACCAAAAGACCCTCAGCTGCTTGGAGTTTCTTAAGAAGTTTCACCAAAGATAAATACATTTTGTTCATATAATAGTTCAGGTGAAATTACTTAAAACCCTCAGACTGCAGTGAGTTAAGAACGAAAACGATCTGGGTTTCCCCATCAATTTCTGCTCCAAGGATCTCTAGTTCATTAAGAAGAGCTATCATCTTAAGAACATGATCCCTAATCGGGGTCCCTTGAACATGGGTAATACTCACCAATTCTTTCATGGCAACTAGCCTTGCTGCACAATTTTGATCCCCAAACATTTCTTTGAGATTCAACATCATATCGTACGCAGTTTCCATAGACTGATGCTGATGTTGCAATATATTCGACATAGAAGCCAAAATATAACACCGCACTATCTTATCAGCCTTGACCCAATCCTTATAAGGCTTTGCTTGCTGCTCTGTGGCATTCTCATCAGGTTTTAGAGGGCAATCATCAGACAAAACAAATTTGTGCCCCTCAGCAGTTAACACAATATCCAAGTTTCTTTTCCAGTCGACATAGTTTTGTCAAGTAAGTTTATTTTCTTTGAGAATAATAGCAAGTGGATTGAAAGAGCCCATTTTTGAATCTGAGAATCAAATAACATAACAATCAATTATGAAGGGCAATAAAAACTTGAATTTCATTTTAATATTGGTTCCCTCAACCACATATTAAAAGAAAAACGTTGGCAACCCTACACACCATGAAGAGCATGCCTCGATGGGAAGGTCGTCTACTCTTCATCATTCTTGTAGATAGGCACAACCTTTTAATTTTACTATCTAGACACTAGACCATGCCAAGCAAAATTAAATAGCAAATATTCCTTCGGTCCTATAAATAATAATAGTGACTCAGATGGTGAGGATATTATTATTTACAACTAAGTGTATACCATTACCTAGCCCCATGATCCATTGTTCCGTTATGAATTACCTCAGATGGAGAAGTAATTCAAACAACAATTATCATAAACCTATCCTTTAAGGAAGTTTGTACTGATGAGTCCATAAATAATGTCACGTCCTCGATTTTCAACATAAATAAACATTACATTTTTATTAAAGGAACCTCACGAATCGTACATATTACCAGAAAGGATTTCCCACCTGTTTAAGTTACAAACGAGTCCTCCTGTTTAAAGAAATATAGCATTGGTACTTCGGCCCAAATTAACTGAGACACAGATACAACACATTCAGAATTGTAGGGAGGTATTCCCGAATAGGTAAGTTTAGTCGCCCAACACATGATGTATTAGTGACACGTGAAGTCATTGGTCCAGACGGTCTGTTCGGCTGATAAGGTCAAAGACATGTGAAGTCATTTGTCCAGATATAACGACATGGACCAGTTGCATGTGAGGTCATTGGTCCAGGAGGACTGTTCGGCAAAGAGGAAGCCGAACAGTGGAAGAAGTTGCCCTAAATCATGACGTGGCAAGAATGCATCAGAATAGGTAATATTCTGTGAAAGAATGAGATCCCGAGTATATAGGAGCCATGCAAGATACCCAACGTGCGTGGGGTGTACGGATAATTATTGGAAAGAGTCCCGAAAGGACTGAGAGTCCCATAAAGATTAAGATATTGTACAGATAAGGGAATGAGAATCCACGAGCCACTAGGTTTCCTATACGAGGTAGGAACCCTAGGGCAACAGGGATGCTTGGACAGCAAGCATCCGCGTACCTATATATATGAGGTAAACCTGGAGGTAAAAGGTACGCAATATTTGGCCATTTCTGGTTACTTTCCTACTGATAATTAGGGTTGTTATTAGTACGTGATACTAACTTAGGCATCGGAGGGCCTTTGCCACGAGAGGCAAAGGTGCACTCACCCCTTGTCTGTTTTGCAGATTAGGGTTCCGACGAAGAACTAGGGTTCCGGTGTAGAGGCACGTGAAGCCGTTTGCAGTTTGGTGTTGCTCAGAGCACCAATTGTTTTCATCCCCCTACAATTGGCGCCGTCTGTGGGAAACGAAAAAGTTTCCCGAAAAGATAACCATGATGGAAGAAGATCCAACCACGCCGTTCAATCCAAAGAACCAGCTAAGTGGTGGAGGGGATAAATCTCCGCCAGGTGCTCCGAAAAAGCCCATTGGAAGAGAGGACAAAGCAACTACTGGCTCCACGAGAAGGAGCAAGTCCTGCCGAAGAGAAGCATCGGTGGACCGTTCAAAAAGTGTTCATAACAGCGAGGATATCCTCGACAAAAAGAGGAAGGAGATTGAGGAGTACGCTCGTTTGATTAAAAGACGAGAGTACGAGATACGAGAGCTACAGCGGCTACGAGATCACCCAGAAGACTCCGGACTCTCACGAAGGAATTCTGGAGAAGATAGGAGGGCTCTGCTAGTTCATAAAGAGCCTCATTCACGAGGAACAAGGAGCAGGAGCAACAGTCCTACCACGAGACGGTATGAAGCTTCCCCACGAAGAAGGAGAAGCAGGAGTAAAGACCGCACACTAGAAAGGCGAAGGGCTTCTTCACGAAGAAGAAGGAGCAGAGAACGGAGTTCCTCATCTGAGGAGAGGAGAGAAAGAGCCCTAGTCCATTTGGCCTCTTATCAGGAACAATTGATGAAGAGCTATAACAAGCATGTTCACCCTCGAGAATTTGGTGTTGGAGACCTTGTACTACGAAAGGTGCTCGGCAACACCAAAGTAGCCAACGAAGGCAAGCTAGGGGCCAACTGGGAAGGCCCGTATCGGGTAACAGAAATTGTGGGTATTGGGGCTTACAGATTGGTTGATCTGGACGGCATCCCAATCCCGAGGCCATGGAATGTTCATAATCTGAGAAAATTCTTTGTTTAGAAGAATTTCGTTTTATTTTTGCACTACGTGATTGTGTGGGAATTACGAATAAAATTCCCTTGTCTTCTCTTACTTATGGATTCCTCTGTTTTAGTTGCAAGGGGTACGAATAACGCCCCCTTAAGTTCAGTCTATGAATAAAGACATTCTTTTCCTCACAGTATATTCAGCTTTTTGAAATTATTGGTTTTTTAGATATGAAATATGAATACTGATTTTATTTTCCTTATTCATATTGGGGAGCATGGGATTGGCACGAACGCCATATACGAATATATTTATGCTTGATAGCTTAAGAACCGCGCATGAACAAACGCTTAAGTATGAGAAAACTTACCCCAAGTATGAAAACACTTGGAATGCATATAGAACGCACGCAGCTGTTCGGGTACGGATACAATCATTTGAGTACGTGATTGTGCTAAACAGTATGAGATACTTTAAGTTCGAGAAACTTATAGTTGGGTACGAGATACCTCAAGTACGAATATACTTAAGTAACATCTGAGACTTGCATATGTGAACATGCAAGAAATCAAGTACGAAAGGCTTGGTTCTGTTATGACAAAATATGTCAAACCAATAGATAAACAATTCTAAGTACGAACATACTTAAGCAAAATCCAAGTACGAAACACTTGCATAGAGCTAAAAACGAATAAAGATTACGATATTAAACGCACGAGGTGTTTTAAAAGAAAAGTACGAGATACCCACACAAAGGCCACGAAGGGCTGAGCAAACAGAGGAAATCTAGAGTCACGCCACGAAGGACCTAATACTTGTATCATCACAAACAAAAAAAAAGACGAGATATCAAAGTCTGATGCCTCACAGGGCTGGGAAAAACTACGGTCACACAGGACCTGCATTATTGTTCGGGGGAATTGATCACACCTATCAGCTACTTTAATCCAGGTTTTGGATCTCAGGGAATACATCTGCCGTAACACCCCCAGCGGCATTTCTTCCCTCCTCAACGGCAGGTTAATGATTCATTAACAGCTTCCTGGACCGATACCTGTTCGGCCCTTGGCCCCTGTGGCTCCACCTGAATTTCTTCATCGGCTTCAGCAAACTAATCAATTTGCTGGTCCACATCATCAGCTGGGGCATCATCCTGCTCCTCAGCAGCTGCTGCACGGCTACTGGGGAGATCATTCTCAACCCACAATGGAGAGTCGTCTGGAATACCTACCTTGGTCAAACAGGCCTCCCAGCTTGCGGCCCAGATTTGATCTTGGATGCCCGGCATCTGTTCGACGTAGCTGGCAGTAGTAGCATCGAAGCCCTTTTCGTATCCAGCATCGAAGGCTACTTTCTTGGTGTCGTCTATCTCAGCCAAAGCTTGCTTGAGGTTGTCCTCAGCAGTCTCCAGGTTGCCTTTGGCCTCAGCATAGTCTGCTTTGGCATTGTCTCTCTCTCTCTCGAGCCTAGTGACTGTTCGGAGCAACCTTGTGTTATCATTGAGCAGCTTGACTCTTTCGACCTCAGAAGCCTGGAACTTTTGTCCCAGAGTCATCATCTTTTGAATAAACTGTGCAAACACCAGACATTTTGTTAAGGAAATTTCTAAATGAAGTCTTTTGCAATGAAAGAGAATTCGTTTACCTTAATCCCACTGACGAGACCAGTGGACACAAGCCTGTCTGGTGGCGATGCAGCTTCCTTTTGCATGTCCACAGGCAGAGATAGTGCCTGCGCCAGAGCAAGTGTCGTCTCGGAAGAGCTGGCACTGTCCCCGACGTGAACGGGGCGATCGCCTCTGATAAGCGTGGGAGCCCACGTTTGGGGAAGCACTTGGAGAGGAGGCGATTGGGGTTGGCTGATGTCTGTGTCAGCTGGCACATCGGACGAGGACGGGTCCTCAGTCCTTGGGCGTCTGTCCCGTTGAGCGTCGTCAGCTTCCAGAGAGCTGTCCCGTTCACGTCTCAATGAGGATGACCCGCCTCTAGTACGACGAGAGCATGGGGGGGGAGCACCTGTGGATGCCACTCAGTCGGCGGCACCACGTCCCCTTGATGAGACGGAAAGAAGAGAGCTAAGATTGAGAGGCTCGCGTGCCATCGTACCTGAGTCAGGAGGAGATTGCGAGTAGCCTGAAGAAGACGACTGGCTCGTGATGCCAAAGTGAACGGGCTGCTCGGTCACCTGTTCGGGTATATTTCGTCTTCGTCTGGACCTCCTGAGAACCACCCGGGTTGTGGGAACGCCCTCAGGAATGGTGACCTCACCAGGCTGTCCGGCGAGGGTGACTTCAGCCTGCAGTCCCGAACTCTGCGTTTGAGGAGCTATCGAGGTTGAGGCGCCGCTGGTGCTCGGATGGGCAAGTCTCCTATCTATAAATCCCTTGTAAGTTGGGTCGTAGCCTAACAATACGCTGGCGTCACGACCCCGACCAAATGTTGATGTACCTGGTTCGCCTTTGTACCTCAGAATCCTGTTTATCTCCGCTGTTCGAACGTAGCTGGGTTCAGCCCTTGGACGCTTGTTTGCATTATCCGCTGCACGGTTGAAAGCATAATAAAGGTCAGAGACTATAACAAGACGTTAAACAGAAGTTATAAGGAAAAGTGGAAATCAGGAGCGTACGTGGGTAGCCCCATATGTGGGGGTAGTGGAAGCCCACCACTTGGCCATCTTCACCTACTAGTTCGAATGCTCCAGTAACGTACAGAAAATCGATCTCATGATCACGAGTAGAGTCTTGTAAATTTAGCACGAGACGCTTCTCTGCTTTCCTAACTTTGAAATAGAAGGTACTGTACTCGGGGTTAAGCACGACGCTATACCACCACTGGATGTCCCAGATCCCCAGTTGGGTCCCCAAAATTCTGTTTAGAGCTACAACTCCCATTACTAATCTAAAGAAATTATTAGAGACTTGCATTGGGGTGAGTCGATACCAGTTCAAGACCTGGCGAAGTAATGGATGGAGGGGAAATCTAACTCCCCCCTCAACAATGGCTACGATAGGGATGCACATCCTATCCCATGTGCCCCCGTCCTTGTCTGCATCTAATGGGGCGAGTTCAAGCCCCACATTGTCAGGAACGTCGTACTTTATCCTAAAAGCCGCCATGGCTGACGGGGTTTCGCAGAGCTTCCTAAACTTTCTTAGTTTAGGGCTGTTATTACCCTCATTCGCCATTTGAAATATGGAGAGAGAACTATGAAACGAGTAAAGAGGATACGAATAAATCCATAAAACTGATGAATGAGAGGGAGCGAAGAGCCTTACGAGGTGAACAACGACGGTGTCGGAGGTTGCAGACGGCGGCGATGGCTTTTCGAGTCGCTCAGGGTGAAGAAGACGAGAAAGGGATTTGAAATTGTGAGCCCAAATGAAACCCTTTCAGAGGTTTAAGGGCTGGGAATGGAGGCGAAACGTCTCTCTCTACGCCGTTACGGGTTAAAGTAACGGAAAGCGGAAATTACGCTAAACGACGTTTGAACGAAACGTCAGTTCAAATTTAATGCAGAGGGTACGAAACACGCCACGTGGAATTATTACCCCGAGACGGTATAATGACGAAGCCGCCAAAGCACCTTAAAGGGTATCAATCGAATGGCTGCCCGGGGCTGACAAGTATGGACCAGAACTGTTGTTTCTAAAAACTTCACCCATTGCCCCCGAAAAGTGGCAAATGAATGAAGCTGGGGAGCAATTGTAGGGAGGTATTCCCGAACAGGTAAGTTTAGTCGCCCAACACGTGATGTATTAGTGACACGTGAAGTCATTGGTCCAGACGGTCTGTTCGGCTGATAAGGTCAAAGACATGTGAAGTCATTTGTCCAGATATAACGACATGGACTAGTTGCATGTGAGGTCAATGGTCCAGGAGGACTGTTCGGCAAAGAGGAAGCCGAACAGTGGAAGAAGTTGCCCTAAATCATGACGTGGCAAGAATGCATCAGAATAGGTAATATTCTGTGAAAGAATGAGATCCCGAGTATATAGGAGCCATGCAAGATACCCAACGTGCGTGGGGTGTACGGATAATTATGGGAAAGAGTCCCGAAAGGACTGAGAGTCCCATAAAGATTAAGATATTGTACAGATAAGGGAATGAGAATCCACGAGCCACTAGGTTTCCTATACGAGGTAGGAACCCTAGGGCAACAGGGATGCTTGGACAGCAAGCATCCGCGAACCTATAAATATGAGGTAAACCTGGAGGTAAAAGGTACGCAATATTTGGCCATTTCTGGTTACTTTCCTACTGATAATTAGGGTTGTTATTAGTACGTGATACTAACTTAGGCATCGGAGGGCCTTTGCCACGAGAGGCAAAGGTGCACTCACCCCTTGTCTGTTTTGCAGATTAGGGTTCCGACGAAGAACCAGGGTTCCGGTGTAGAGGCACGTGAAGCCGTTTGCAGTTTGGTGTTGCTCAGAGCACCAATTGTTTTCATCCCCCTACAAGAATACTACAAACTTTAGTCAAAAGATAATTCAAGAGTTAATTAGTTACAAAACCATCTTTGGCCAAAAGAAAATCTATTACAAAGATGAATAAGTAACTAAATAAAATTTAGTTTGCAAAAGTCTTCATGTACAAGCACACCGTTGCATGCAGCCTACTGTCCAACATTCAAACCTGAAAAGAATGATTTTGTTGAGCTACACTAGCCCAGTAGGAATATCTTTACCAAACTTATATAAAAATACGATGATAGGTGCAAACAAGAGAGAATATGGACTTACAGCTAGGTAGACAATATCAATCAAATTGTAAATGAGCCCTTATCGAAATTGAATGCATAAGCCATATGACACAATCCCCTCAAATAATCCCAACTCGACTCGCTACCCAAAACTTCACCATCGGTATTTCCACCACTTGAGTTACCGGATAACACCATAAGGATTACCGTGTTACCACCACTTGCGTCACGGTGATCCCTAATGACTCGGGTAATCGTATTGCCACCACTTGAGTTACGAAACCCTCTAAGTCTCCGTATTACCACCACTTGCATTACGGGACTTCCTAAACCAACCTTCGACCCAAAGTCAACTATTTCTCATGCAACACGCAAACTAAGACTCCCGCATGAACATATTCTTAGATAGAACATCCTACGCTCTACCGACGTCGTCACAAATGCACCACAAACATTCAAAAATACCAACAATATATATAGAATGCACATTAACGACGTTTAACTAAGTCAAATCTTATTCGAGTCTTACTAACGGAAGTTCAACGGATCTAAGATTACATCGAGCCATCGTAGGAAGTCAATTAGACAAGCTTGAGATAGTTTAGGAGGTGTCCAAAAGGGTTTAGAAGTGATTGGAGGTCAAAACAATCAACGGAGAAGCAAAAGGTGCAAAACTGGAGTTAAGCTCACTGTATCGATACGCGCTTAATCTGTATCGATACACAATTAACTGTCCAAAAAGATAAGCTCATTGTATCGATACGCGCTTAATCCGTATCGATACCATGGGGCTTCGGGTAGCGATTTCAGCAGATTTTCAGACATGCTCTATAACCAAAATCCGACAATCAAGGGCACGATTCTACACCAAATCAACGTATAAACATATAAAAGAAGTAAAAAAGTCCCTACCTCGCAAAAATGGTCGAGATTCAAGCGTTTTTGAATGAGCCCTAGCTTTTTGAACTCCGAAACTTCGATTTAAACTCAACCCAAGGATCTCCGAGCTCAAGGACGCGAATGGAAGGCTTGAGGGAGGTTGATTCTTGAAGATTTTGGGAAATGGAGTGGAGTTTTGGGTGAGAAGAGAGGAGAGAGAGAGATAGCAGGTGGAGAGAGGGAGAGAACGGATGAGAGAGAGTTGGGAGATGAGAATTTGATCTCCTACATCTAACACACACCCCTTATATACCCACATAACTCTAAATCACACACACCCACCCTCAATTCTCTATTCTCACACTCTAGCCAAATCCAAAATATTCACCAATTAATCCATATTTTCTCAATTAGGCATTTAATAAACATTTCAAAAATTAAAATTATTCAGGTCTCTACAATCTATCCTCCTTAAAGAAATTTTGTTCCGAAATTTATAGCACAGGCCAACTAAAGTCATGCATCAAACAAACAGGTTCATGCCATAACATATATCACCAAACAACTAGTTAACAATCATAAGATTATAATTTCAATACTCACATTGATTAGTTCGGAAATAATTGCGGATACTTCTCCCTTATTTCGTCCTCCCTTTCCCAAGTTGACTCTTCTTTCCCAAGATGACTCCATAAGACTCGCACTAACGGAATACTCTTACCCCTCAAGCGTTGCACGCGCAAATCTAGGATACGTATCGGCTCTTCCCCATAAGATGCATCGGCTTCTAACTCTAACTCGGACCACTCTGAAACGTGTGATGGATCCGGTTCATACTTACGCAACATCGACAGGTGGAACACATCGTGAACGTTTGATAATCTCGATGGTAATGCCAACCGATACGCGACTTCCCCGATATTCTCGATAATGTCAAATGGCCCAATAAAACGTGGAGAAAGCTTGCCCCTCTGCCCAAAACGAGATAATCCCTGACGCGGCGATACCTTGAGAAACACGTGATCCCCCACTTCAAACGATAACGGTCGGCGACGACGATCGACATAACTCTTTTGTCTACTTTGTGCGGTTAATAACCATTGGCGAATCACCTTGACTAGCTCAGTAGTCCTCCTTTGCGCTTCAAGAAGACGTTTACGAATCGCTTTCATGCTCTCGGAAGTTTCTTGGATCAATTCCGGCCCAATTAACATAGCCTCACCCAACTCGGTCCAACAAACGGGTGATTGACACGGTCTCCCATATAAAGCTTCATACGGTGCCATCTCGATGCTCGATTGGTAACTACTGTTGTACGCGAATTCAACCAACGGTAGGTGATCTTCCCAACTACCCCGAAAATCCATAACGCAAGCCCGAAGCATGTCTTCCAAAGTCTGAATCGTTCTCTCGGATTGTCCATCTGTTTGAGGATGATACGCGGTACTAAATAAGAGATTGGTGCCAAGTGTGGCCTGTAGACTCTGCCAAAAGCGCGCGGTAAACCTTGGATCTTGATCCGACACGATAGAAACGGGTATCCCATGGAGACGGATAATCTCACGGATGTACAAACGACTAAGCGTATCAATCGAATCGGTAACTTGAATCGGTAAGAAATGCGCTGACTTAGTCAATCGATCGACTATCACCCAAATGGCATCATGCCCCCTTGGCGATCTCGGTAAACCGGTAACAAAATCCATAGTCACGTTCTCCCACTTCCACTCGGCCACTGGTAATGGTTGCAACTCCCCCGCGGGTCGTTGATGCTCGGCTTTGACTTGTTGGCACGTAAGACATCTGGACACGAAGATGACGACATCTCTCTTCATTCCCGGCCACCAAAACTGTCTGTGCAAGTCATGGTACATTTTCGTTCCTCCCGGATGCACAGCTAAAGGTGAGTGGTGAAATTCACTCAAGATTTCCTCCCGACACGAAATGGGTACGAACAATTTCCCTTGGTATCGCAAACCTTGATCGGCGTGAATCATCCACCCCTCTCGAGCTTTTCCACCAAGAAACTTAGTACGAAACTCGTCCGCTTCTTCAAGCATTTTTGAACGAGCCCTAGCTTTTTGAACTCCGAAACTTCGATTTAAACTCAACCCAAGGATCTTCGAGCTCAAGGACGCGAATGGAAGGCTTGAGGGAAGTTGATTCTTGAAGATTTTGGGAAATGGAGTGGAGTTTTGGGTGAGAAGAGAGGAGAGAGAGAGATAGCAGGTGGAGAGAGGGAGAGAACGGATGAGAGAGAGTTGGGAGATGAGAATTTGATCTCCTACATCTAACACACACCCCTTATATACCCACATAACTCTAAATCACACACACACACCCTCAACTCTCTATTCTTTCACTCTAGCCAAATCCAAAATATTCACCAATTAATCCATATTTTCTCAATTAGGCATTTAATAAACATTTCAAAAATTAAAATTATTCAGGTCTCTACAATCTATTCTCCTTAAAGAAATTTCGTCCCGAAATTTATAGCACAGGCCAACTAAAGTCATGCATCAAACAAACAGGTTCATGCCATAACATATATCACCAAACAACTAGTTAACAATCATAAGATTATAATTTCAATACTCGCATTGATTAGTTCGGAAATAATTGCGGATACTTCTCCCTTATTTCGTCCTCCCTTTCCCAAGTTGACTCTTCTTTCCCAAGATGACTCCATAAGACTCATACTAACGGAATACTCTTACCCCTCAAGCGTTGCACGCGCGAATCTAGGATACGTATCGGCTCTTCCCCATAAGATGCATCGGCTTCTAACTCTAACTCGGACCACTCTAAAACGTGTGACGGATCCGGTTCATACTTACGCAACATTGACAGGTGGAACACATCGTGAACGTTTGATAATCTCGATGGTAATGCCAACCGATACGCGACTTCCCCGATCTTCTCGATAATGTCAAATGGCCCAATAAAACGTGGAGAAAGCTTGCCCCTCTGCCCAAAACGAGATAATCCCTGACGCGGCGATACCTTGAGAAACACGTGATCCCCCACTTCAAACGATAACGGTCGGCGACGACGATTGGCATAACTCTTTTGTCTACTTTGTGCGGTTAATAACCATTGGCGAATCACATTGACTTGCTCAGTAGTCCTCCTTTGCGCTTCAAGAAGACGTTTACGAATCGCTTTCATGCTCTCGGAAGTTTCTTGGATCAATTTCGGCCCAATTAACATAGCCTCACCCAACTCGGTCCAACAAACGGGTGATTGACACGGTCTCCCATATAAAGCTTCATATGGTGCCATCTCGATGCTGGATTGGTAACTACTGTTGTACGCGAATTCAACCAACGGTAGGTGATCTTCCCAACTACCTCGAAAATCCATAATGCAAGCCCGAAGCATGTCTTCCAAAGTCTGAATTGTTCTCTCGGATTGTCCATCTGTTTGAGGATGATACGCGGTACTAAATAAGAGATTGGTGCCAAGTGTGGCCTGTAGACTCTGCCAAAAGCGTGCGGTAAACCTTGGATCTTGATCCGACACGATAGAAACGGGTATCCCATGGAGACGGATAATCTCACAGATGTACAAACTACTAAGCGTATCAATCGAATTGGTAACTTGAATCGGTAAGAAATGCGTTGACTTAGTCAATCGATCGACTATCACCCAAATGGCATCATGCCCCCTTGGCGATCTCGGTAAACCGGTAACAAAATCCATAGTCACGTTCTCCCACTTCCACTCGGCCACTGGTAATGGTTGCAACTCCCCCGCGGGTCGTTGATGCTCGGCTTTGACTTGTTGGCACGTAAGACATCTGGACACGAAGATGACGACATCTCTCTTCATTCCCGGCCACCAAAACTGTCTGTGCAAGTCATGGTACATTTTCGTTCCTCCCGGATGCACAGCTAAAAGTGAGTGGTGAAATTCTCTCAAGATTTCCTCCCGACACGAAATGGGTACGAACAATTTCCCTTGGTATCGCAAACCTTGATCAGCGTGAATCATCCACCCCTCTCGAGCTTTCCCACCAAGAAACTTAGTACGAAACTCGTCCGCTTCTTCAAGCGTTTTTGAACGAGCCCTAGCTTTTTGAACTCCGAAACTTCGATTTAAACTCAACAAGGATCTCCGAGCTCAATGACGCGAATGGAAGGCTTGAGGGAGATTGATTCTTGAAGATTTTGGGAAATGGAGTGGAGTTTTGGTAGAGAAGAGAGGAGAGAGAGAGATAGCCGGTGGAGAGAGGGAGAGAACGGATGAGAGAGAGTTGGGAGATGAGAATTTGATCTCCTACATCTAACACACACCCCTTATATACCCACATAACTCTAAATCACACACACCCACCCTCAACTCTCTATTCTTTCACTCTAGCCCTCAATCCAAAATATTCACCAATTAGTCCATATTTTCTTAATTAGGCATTTAATAAACATTTCAAAAATTAAAATTATTCAGGTCTTTACAAATAATTTGTCCGATGGTGGGGAAGGTTCTAAAACCATCACACAAAATTAATTACATCATCTACATACTAGTAATGGAGACCGTGGAATTTAGAAAAATAAACTCCCTCTCCCACTTAGTTATTTAAAGAATAATTTGTGAGGGTTATCAAACTTTTCGAGTTTGCAAAACCGCGATCTAGGTCAAAGCCAATTATCACCATGTTGTCCCAATATGGTAAACTATCACCAATGCAAACATTATGGAAACACAAATAATAAGGAAACACAAGATAAAGAATCCAGCTATTATGGTCAAAGATGCAATCCTTGAGCAACAAGGAATCCTTCCAAACTTGAAATCCTTAAGCAATAAGGAGTCCTTCCAAACTTGAAATCCTTAAGCAATCTTTCCAAACTTGAAATCCTTCAAACTATACTTTTGTGGAAGGTTTAGATACTTTGAATCAATTAAGGAAACCAAAATCCAACCGTGCTTAAGCAAGAAAATTCGGATTTGACATATCCCCGCGTAAACTGTACAATCTTCAGTATTTTGGTCATATCTTCCTCATCTGACCTCCAAATGAAGTGATTCGACTTGGGTTGGATTCCAAATTCAATTATCGACAACTTTTGTGAAGAAAAGATTTTCTAATTCCAACGTTTACTGGACCAAAATAGCCCTGCAATCAGACCCCACGAATCTGGAAAAAATCTGTTGCAAGCCATACAACTTGTATCTTTTGTATGTATCATCTTTGATCTCCGAATAACCGTCGAATGCTATTACAATCGAAGAAACATACAAACATTGATCTTATGCCTCCATTGGAGTTCACATGCTACGTTAATTATTACAACCACGAAAAATAATCGTGGCACCTAATAAATAACACATGCTACGTTAATTATTACAACCATGAAAAATAATCGTGGTACCCAATAAATAACAATAACCATGAAAAAATTATCGTGGGATCCAATCATATAAAATCAAAAAAAATCATGTGACCATAATAGCTGGGTAAGAACGCTGCAAAACAGGGTTAGCACAGTTCTACGTTCTACCCTCTGTAATCGACGGACAACATGGCCTGTTTAATCCATACGCGTGATTACAGCCTGCTCTGATACCACTGTTGGGAAACCGAATCCCCAAGACCCAGTAACAACGTGTACAAATTAAACAACAAAAATTGTAAAACCCTATAAAGTGGAATTAGGGTTCTACCTCTACTCCATACGACACGAACGCTGGTTGAACTTGTTATAGCACGCCTTGCTATAAACCACGAATACAGCTCGATCGTACCTTACGATCTTCTACCGTATTCCCCACACGTCTAGAACACGAACTGAGTGTGGACTCTTTCGTGATCTGTTTGCTCTCTCTAAGCCCTTCTCTGTTTGCTCTCTCTAAGCCAGCCATTGCATCAACCAACTGGTCTATTCTTGGGAGAGGAAAACTGTCCTTGGGACAAGCCTTGTTCAGGTCTGTGAAGTCTACACAGACACGCCATTTCCCATTCTTCTTTTTTACGACCACGGTGTTGGACAGCCACTCAGGGTAGTAAACCTCACGTATTGCCTTTGCCGCAAGCAAACGATTAACTTCTTCAACGACAGCATCCATGTGCTGTATGGCTGCCCTACGTTTTCTCTGAATAACCGGCTTATGCTGAGGGTCAACATTCAAATGGTGGCAGATTATGTCAGCATCTACACCGAGCATCTCTTCTGGTACCCATGCAAACACGTCGACATATTCCTTTAGAAACTGTATTGATTCAGCCTTTTCCTCTGCTGGTAGTGATTCCCCAATTAAAAAATATCTTTCAGGATCAGCCTCGTTGATCTGAATTTTGTCCAAGCCCTCGATTACCTTATCAGCTGGGCATCTTCCGACATCCTCGATAGTCGGTTGATCTGGTACTTCTAAAGTATGAACATGGTGGGCCTTCGGGGCCTTTTTAACGATGGAAATCAGACATTGTTGGGCCACTTTCTGATTGCCCCTGATTACTTCGATCCCATTGGATCCTGGGAATTTCACCATCTGGTGGTAAGTCGAGGAGACTGCCCTCATTTTGTGTAACCAGGTCCTCCCTATAATTGCGTTATAGGAAGAAGGAACATCTACGACCAGAAAATCTGTCCTCAAGACAACTGATCCGGCCCGAACAGGGAGGGTTACTTTCCCGAGGGGCCAAACTGCGCCTGCACCAAACCCAATCAGGGGTGTGATGGATTGCTCCAAGTCTGTTTGGGCCAGCCCCAGTCTCTTGAATGCATCGTAGTACATCACCTCTGTACAACTCGCTGAATCCACCAGAATTCTCTCAATGTCATACTCCCCAACTCGTAGGGTTATGACCAAAGCATCGTTGTGGGGTACCTGGACCTCTCCCAAATCATCATCTGTGAATGCTATGCTTCCATTGCATACTTCACTTTCTCGCCCTCTCTTATTTCCCAATCGCATCACATGCTGATCGTGCTTAACCCGTCTTTGTAGCAGCCTAACCTCATTTCTCGTATAAGGTGCGGCCAACCCATGTATCATATGGATTATTCCTTTAGGATTCTGCTCGTAATCCAACTCCATGGCTTTCCCTTTTTTCTTTGGGTCCTCCTGGATAAATTCCTTGAGATAGCCACGAGAAACCAGATCGTCGAGATGCCTTTTGTACATCTCACAATCCTCAGTCATATGGCCCCAATCTGTATGGTAGCTGCAGTGCTGGTTCGTGGCACGTTTGGCGTCTTTGTCTCCGCCTAGACTTAGGGGCCTCTTAAAGTATGGCTGATTCTTTATTCGATAAAGAATCCTGTAGATTGGTTCCTTCCAAACCGGCGTGACAGAAAAGAAAGATTTGGAATCAGGTGCTTGCTTATCCTTGTATGGCTCTTTCTTAGCCTGCCCATACTCCTTCCTCTCTCTGTAGGTTTTGGGCTCTGGCTTGTCCACCTTTTTGGAAGGTGCCTTTGGCTGCTCGGCATCGATCCTGCTATCCTCGCGGAGTATGTCGTCCTCCATTCTGGCGTGCTGCTCAATTCGTTCCATCAGTTTGGCCAACGTGGCCACCGGATGTTTATTCAGTGAGCGACGCAGTTCTCCTCGAACAGGCAAACCAGTTTTGAAGGTTGCTATGGCATACTCCTCACTACAGCTTTCAATCTCGTTGAAAGTTTCCCAGTACTTTTTTGCGTAGTCTCTGATCGGCTCACTCTCTGCCTGTTTCATGGTGGACAGACTCTCAAACGTCTTTGGGGCCTTCCTGCTTGTTCAAAACCGAGCAGTGAATTCCTCAGCCAATTGCCTCCATCCCCGTATGGATCGTGGTGCCAATTTATGAAACCAGGACAAGGCCACCTTGCCAAGACTTGAAGGAAACATCTTGCATAGGATGGCTTCATCCCCCTCATGCATGAACATAGCCTGCTGGTAATGCTGTATGTGAGCCACGGGGTCCGCGTTCGTCTCATAAAGTATGAACGTACCGTGCTTCACTCTGCTCGGCAACCTAGCCTCTTGCAGCCTTCTTGAGAACGGGGAAGCTGCTATGTTGCTTAGGGCCTTTCTTGCTGCTTCTCGTGCAGTTACTGTCCCATCCTCAAATTCTTTCGTAGCTTTTGCCCAGTCAGCTTCAGGTCTCTCGTACCTATCCCGGTGATGCTTCCTTTTTTCCCCTTCTTCTGGAGTGGAACTTCGATCTCTACTTCTCCTTTTTCGTGAAGAAGCCCTTTGTCTCTCTGGAGTTCGGCTTCTGCTTCTGTCTCTCCTTTTTCATGGAGAAGCCTTATATCGCCCTGTAGTAGGACTTCTGCTCTTTCCTCCTCGTGAGCGAGCCTGCCTGTGGACTACCAGAGTCCGTCTATTTCTCTCAGAATTCCTCCTTGAGAGTCCAGAATCTTCTGGGTGTTCTCGTACCCTTTGTAATTCCTGTATTTCGTACTCTCGTTTTCTAATTAGACGAGCGTACTCCTCGATTTCCTTCCTCTTCTTATCAAGGGCGTCTTCACTGTTATGGACACTCCTTGAGTGTTCCACAGACGCTTCTCTTCGATAGGACATGCTCCTTCTCGTGGAGCCCGTAGCCCTCTTGTCCTGTCTACCAGTGGGCTTTTTCGGAGCACCTGGTGGAGATTTATCTCCTCCACCACTTAACTGATTTTTTGGATTGAACGGCGTGACTGGATCTTCTTCCATCATGATTGTCTTTCAAGGAAAATTGGTTCTTTCCCACAGACGGCGCCAATTGTAGGGGGATGAAAACAATTGGTGTTCTGGACAACACTAAAATGCAACAGCTTCACGTGCCTCTACATCGGAACCCTAGTTCGTCGTCGGAACCCTAATCTGCAAAACAAACAAGGGGTGAGTGCACCTTTGCTTCTCGTAGCAAAGGCCCTCCGATGCCTAAGTTAGTATCACGTACTAGTTGATAAACCCTAATTATCAGTAGGAGAGAAATACGAATGCCAAGTATTGCGTACCTTTTACCTCCAGGTTTACCTTGTATTTGTAGGTTCACGGATGCTTGCTGCCCAAGCATCCCTGTTGCTTTAGGATTCCTATCTCGTATAGGAAACCTAGTATATCATGGATTCTTGTTCCCTTATGTATAGCAGCTTATTCCTTTTGGGACTCTCAGTCCCTCTGAGACTCTTTCCCCTTATCATCCGAATACCCCACTCACGTTGGGTCTCTTGCATTGATCCTATATACTCGGGATTCCATTCTTTTACGGAATATTACCATTCTGGAGCCTTCCGAAGCATTCTTGCCGCTCTATGATTTGGGGCAACTTCTTTCCTGTTCGGTTACCTTGTTGCCGAACAGTCTATATGGACCAATGACCTCATGTGTGCATCTGGTCCACGTCGTTACATTTAGACAAATGACTTCACAAGTCTTTCGTCTTTATTAGCCGAACAGACTGCTGATCCAATGACTTCTTATGTCACTGATCCACATCGCCGTTCATCCCATTGCCCGGTGATAAGCTCGTCACGCCTACCACGTGCCTCCGTGCATCACGTGCTCGGCTACTAAATGTATTTGTTCGGGAATACCTCCCTACATTTATGATGTAATAAACTCTCTTTATTATGTAATAAATGACTCATTAACGTACCCAAAATTCGGGGCGTTACAACTTGGTATCAGAGCTTTAGGTTCAAAACCTCGGCCATGGGTAGAATGGGTAGAACCATGTAGAACCATGAGATAAGTTTGACCGTTGCACAAACGTGATTTCGAGTTTAAGTTTACCGTCCCAAATTGGGTGGAATTCTGTCAAAACAATCTTCGGATTGAAGCAAGGCGCGGAAATTGGCATTACCGCCGAGCTGGGAATTCCTGAACAATTGGATGATGACTTATATCAAGGATCGAATGTGGAACTTAGAAATTTGAAAATATTTTTGGTGTTAGTAAACCTTTGCCTAAAAACGTTGCTAAATGAGCAAAATTTATTTACTAGTTCGTGGAGGAGCCGTTCTTGTATAAATATTTTAAATTGGGGTTCGAGAGTGGGAGGCTAGCACCGAAAGAGTACCGGGCATAGCCCCAATAGGCCGGCAAACCACAGTCCCCCCTAAACTTCAAATTTCAAATTTTAACCTCCAAAACATTCAAATTTCAATTTTTAAACTTCAAACATTTTCCCTCCTCCACCCACCTTTTCGGCCCCTATATATACCCCACCACCACTTCCATTTTTTTCACCCCTGTCACCATTTTAACTCCTCCAAACCGAGACCCCCTTGTACCGAGCCATGGCAAACCGACGACGAGGATTTCTGGAAGACGCCTTGTTTCGAGACATCGAGCGAGCCGAACTAACCATAACCATCCAAAGCCTTTGGTTGCAACTCTTCGCCTTCATCATATTTTGTGGAGTGCTTACACTAGCCATGCCACGGTGGTTCGCCGTGAATAACCGTGCCAACACCTTCTGGTATTGGGCTCTCGTTGTGGCCGCCGCACTCGCCGCAGTCATAAAGGAGTACGAACGCCGGTTGCGCCAAGCTTTCAATGAAAGATGGTAGCGAATCTCGAGGATGGGCGATACCCGAAGCCGGCGACTCCAATTAGGCCGATTGTGATCTTTTGAAAATGTAGGATGTGGTAGATTAGAATCGTTTTCAACTTGTACTAGGAAAATCTTGTGTCCTTACTTGCCTTTTGTAGTAAAACACTATGCTTTATGATTGTAATTCTATGCTTATGTTGTATGTTTTTCTTGTCTATGAAAAACTTGCGTTTTTTTTAAAAGAGTACCGTTGCATACTATTTGTTAAACTACTTTTGACCCTTAGAAGGAAGCGCCTTTTACAAAGAAAAAAAATCGATTCGGTAGACTAAACCGCCCCCTTTCGATTTTTACTTGTAAGATGGTGAATCATCATCGTTAGGGGAGAGTATAGCTGTTAGTCTAGAGTGTAGAGAATGCAAACTAGAAGTAGCTAACTTGCGACCTTCGAGTGATCGATATGGCGGATTTCGACGTAATCCTGAGGATGGACTGGCTATCAGCACTTCAAGCAGTCGTAGACTGTCATCAGAAGATGGTGATAGTTTATACCCGCGAAGGGACTCGTTTCCAATTTAAGGGGGATAGACCCACATCACCTTGGAGAGCGCCTGCATCGTTCGTGAAGAAGAAGGAAGGATCATGCTAAGGAAACATCTGTAGGATATGAGTCCGCATGATGATTTGGTAGAGGTTTTGCAATTGACGTTGGTGGAAACTTTATCAAGGGCCGACAACGAGGCAAGCTGTTCAACGGCTGAAGCGACTTCAAACCCATCTCGTTAAGCAAGTGAGAAGGCTTAATTCGATTGATGGTGACCTACTCCTATTTTAAGGGGGATAGTCGATGATACCAAGATCGGTATAGCAACCTAGCCTAATCCGTAGTTGCACGCCAATTTCGGGGACGAAATTGTTTTAAGGGGTATAGATTGTAACGACCCTGATTTTCGGTCAGTGAAAATTTCGTTAAATATTTGAATTTTATTTTAATACTCGTGTGGTTTGTCAAAAATTACATTTTTGCCCTTCAAATTTGATTTCTTGTGCTTTAGCCCATTTGGTAAGCCTAGTTAGTTTCTAACCGACTTGTTGGAGAAACTAAACTAGGAAATCATTTGGTTACTTTCTCCTAACCTCAAATGGACTGTTTTGCCCCTCGTGAACCTTTTGAACCCTAGACTAAAGTATTGAATATTCTTTTTCTTTTAATTATTTTGGTTTTATTCTTTGTCCATTGGACAAAGATTGTTAGGGAAACTATTATCCATTGGATAATAGAACCCCAATTGTTTATATTAAAAGTGTACTTGGTCAAAGTACTAAGAATATTAAGAAAAATACTTTTTAATTACTTTAAAGTACTTTTCGGATTATTTTAGTATATAAGTTGCCTAATAACTATTATCCATTGGATAATAGAAGTTAGGGGAATTTTTACCCAATGGGTAAAAGGGTTAGTCTTTCAAAGTACCATGAGAATTATTAGTTTAGTCTTTCTTTTTAGCCATGTGTTAAAGCTCAACATTATTTTAATGGGAAGGTACTTAGTACCAAGATTCCTAAGGTACCCTTAAACTATTTTCTAATGGGGTTTTGATCTTCCTAAGTACATGTGTATCCAAGTGTATATTATTTTAGTACATGGTAGGTTAAAATAATGCCCTAAGTACCATATGCCTATTTATTAGTTTATTGGGCAAGATCCTAGGCCTTAAAGACTACTTTTGTTCCTTGGTACAAAAATACCCATTAGTTTATTTATTTGCTTGCTATATTTGTACTTATATTTGTACCATGAGAAAGCAAAGGAGGAGAGGGAGAGAGAGGCCGAAAGAGGGAGGGGAGAGAGAGAGAGAGAAATTTCGGCCAAGGAAGGGGAGAGAGAGAGAGAGAGAGAGAGGAAGGAAAGAAGAAGGAAATGGGGTTGTACCTTGGTTGATCTTCCATTGTACTTCAAAATCCATGGGAAACTTCCTTCCT
The DNA here is from genome assembly GCA_019656295.1 of Rhododendron mucronatum var. ripense. Lineage (NCBI taxonomy): Eukaryota > Viridiplantae > Streptophyta > Magnoliopsida > Ericales > Ericaceae > Rhododendron > Rhododendron mucronatum. The sequence goes on along the minus strand of BPLT01000004.1, from coordinate 4,907,210 downwards.
AGCTAAGACTTAATCTCCATTGTCCTTCCATGATTTGTTCACACTAGAATCTTGTACAATTAATCTTGTTCATACCTCCTTGCCCACCAAGTCTTGCCAGATTCACAATCTAGCCATGCAAGATTTAGACCTTGATCTTCCAAGATTCATGACAAGTGTCAAATTGAGGAAAAGAGAGAGAGAGGGGGGCCGGCCATTGAGAAGAGGAGAGAGAGCCAAGCCTTGCCTATAAATAGAAGGCCATTCCAAGCATTTCAACTCATCCCTTGAAGCATTTGCTCTTCCTTCTCTCTAGAAACCATTTCTGGGCAGCCTACTGTCCCTTTGAAAATCCCCAGTTTTCTCCTTCTTAGAGTAGTTTCGAGAGCTTCAAGTTAGGCCCAAGAATCATCTCAATCGGTGAAGAAATGACAAAGATATTGTCATTCAAAGTTCAGTAAAAATCTCGGATTTTTATTTCCAGACAGCTTACTGTCACTTTCTTTATCACCATTTTTCTCCTACTTAGATTGGTTTCTAGGATCAACTTTCTTCACGAAAGTTGTAGGGAATTTCTTGAGCTTCGATTTGGACCCAAGAAAGATCGTATTCGGCCAAAGATTGACCGAGTTATTGCCGTCCGAAGTTCGGTCCAGATTCGCGAGAAATTTCCAAACTAGCTTATTCGGCCCCGACTAGTTTCGGATCAAGGTAGGATATTTCTTACCCTATCCCTATGTATGGTATTAAATCATATGTTGGAGAAATAGAATGTCTTTAAGTAATAACTTTGATCATTTCTTTCAAAAGTAGATAAGGTTATCTTTATCTCAAGTATTCGTATTTTGATCTTTAAAGATGGTTATGAGCATGCTTATATGAATTGCTTGTATTACTTGTGACACGATAAAGCATAAGTGATTTATCACTCCAAGGGCGTCCGAACATGTGGCGTTATGCTTTAAGCATTGATTTGAGTATGCTAAGTAGTATGGAGTTGAATAATGTTGTTAGTTTAAAGATTACAATGAATGTCGTATGATTGTTTATGTGGAAAAGTCTTACCGCGAAGTCTTTGCATGTAAACGAGACACGAGAACCGAGGAAGTAGAAACATGGCATCTAGGGTGTGGTTTTTGAAAGGATAAGTTTTTTCCGGGAAAGGAAATATTTTTGAAACTACGTAATGACCATTTTGAGGGTATTACGTGAGTGGTGTGTGTGCCTATGGGAACCCGGCGCGGCGGAACCATAGTGAGGATACTTGGGAGACCGGCGCGGCGGAACCAAGGTTGGGTGTGTATGGCTTGGTTATCCGCGGTACGGAGCCAATGCAAATGTGTGCCAATGGGAACCCGACGCGGCGGAACCATTGTGAGGATACTCGGGAACCCGGCGCGGCGGAACCGAGGTTGGGTGTGTGTGTAGCTTGGTTATCCGCGGTACGGAGCCAATGCAAATGATTTGAAAGGTTGTTTTGTAAGTGAAAATGATTGACACGGTCTACGACGAGTCGCGTAGGAGAAATACTATAATCTTGGACACCAACGATAGTTGAATATCGAATGTGGATGTGTTATTGTTACTGTCTGTTACTTATGGTTCGTAAGTTATGGGTTAGCGGGTATGAGATTGTTCTGCTGAGCTTTCGCTCATGGTGTTACCTTTGGTGACCCTGGCATATTATGCTGGTGGCAACGCTGGTATAATGTGTCAGACTTTGTAGATAAACAGGGTAAGTTATACACCTTGGAGGCGTTCGGAGCCGAGAAGCTGGCTAGGATGGAGAAGCAAGAGGAGCTGTAGATAGGAAACCCTAGTTTCCCTCTCTTTTGTAATAGTGAACTCTTGTGGGAGATTTGTTGTAATAATGAGCTAGACTCCAGTTGATTTTATCAATAAAATGTCAGTTGATTTTATCAATAAAATGTTTTATTTAACGTACCTAAAATTCGGGGCTTTACACAATGCAAATGATTTTGAAAGGCTTGGTTATCCGAGGTACGGAGCCAATGCTAATAATTTTGAAAAGGTTGTTTTGTAAGTGGAAAATGGTGACACGGTCTACGACGAGTCGCGGGAGAAACTCCGGAATCATGGACACCTACGATAGTTGAATAGTGAATGTGGATGTGCTATTGTTACTGTCTATGGTATATGATCTTTTGTTATAAGTTGTGGGTTAGTGGGTAGGGTTTACTCTATTGAGCTTTCGTAGCTCATGGTGTTATCTTTGGTGACCCTGGCATATTATATGGGTGGCGACGCCGTTATAATGTGTCAAATCTCATAGACGAACATGGCGAGATCTTCACCTTGGAGGCCTTTGGAGCTGAAGGGCTTGCTAGGATGGAGGAGCAGGCAGAGCTGTAGTTAGGAACCATAGTTTTCCTTCCTTTTGTAATGAAAAGTACTCATGTGAGAGTAATGATGTAATAAAGAGCTAGACTCTATTTTGAAGTTTCAATAAAATTGTTTATTTAACGTACCCAAAATTTGGGGCGTTACAGTATCATTTATTGGTCAATGTGGTTAGGAGAAGTGATATGGCTGCGGCAGATGCATGATATGGTGGACGACTAAAATTGCATATTGACAGCTCAAAAAGATCATATCTTTTCAAATATCACCAAACACAATACTGTTATCAGTGTATGAATATGAACCAGAGAGTCACTTTGAGAAACTTCCTTGACTGACACGTGCCTACTTTAGCACGGCCTCTGCAGTGGTTTTCCGGAAGGGTGTTTTGGGATCGACTTGACCAAAGAGTCACGGTCCTGTGGTTGGATTTAGGTTTTGTGTTGGTGCTATGATTCAGAAGGGGCTTAGGGGATCGCGATTTGGGCTTTTCATCAATTGTGCCATTCCGGTTTTGTCCTCATTAGTTCCTTTGTTCATAGGAGGCGTTGGCTACAGGTTTGGATCTGTTAGAAAAATATAACCATAGTGCGGAAGCTGGTGGTTCAAGTTACCTTACGAACTTTAACCGAACCGGACCTTGGTGTGGATGGATTACGAACTCTTGATCACGTACCAAATCAGCGACAAATTCTTGTAATGGAGTGATACTATGAGGATCAAGTATCACCCTCTATTCCACATTGCAAAAGCTCGGATTGCTCTTTAATGGTAGAGAGAGAACTATCGAGGAGAGAACAAGGGTTTCCCAAAACTCTATTTCATTTTTGTATACCTCTGGTGTTCTGTTCTATATTCTTGTGTATGTTTTTTATAAACATCTTGCGGGAAATAAATAGAGAGAGAGCATCCTATATGCTTTAGAAGTCTTCAAATCCCAAGAGATTAGAATTACTTCAATTTCTCGTATCGTATCTCCAAGATGAGATAGGACTCTCTAATATATGCGTCACCGGGTCATGCCCACATGGGCGACCCGATTTGGTCCTGAACCGGCCCCAAATTCCAACATCTCCCACTCGTCCATGCGTGGGCATGACAAGTTTTATCAATCTCTCTTCCATCTACCCAACTAAGAAGCAAACTCATATGCGCTAATGAACCGTGCGATCGCTGGAGCACCTGCAAGTGGGAGCTCTACACTAGAAACTCTTTAAGAGCCAGCATAGAGACATCAACCCATAAGAGTGTCTCATGTACCCTGAATCCATTTAGTTACGCCAGACCAAGCATCTTTAATCCTTCTAAAAAGCATGCTTGACCCCCCCAACATCATGCACTTTATATTCACACCCGATTCGTATCTCAATAGAGCGACCTGAGTTGTCGACAATGAATATATTGCAAGGGTGTACTACTAAATGATCCTCTTTTTGCCCTCATGTCACTTCAGTTTAACCTTGCTGCTTTCCTAAACGTGCTCCATGGGGCCCTGATATTTCGTGGTCTTTGGTAGTCAAGCTAGAGTAGCAACACAAAGGCTTTACTACATGACATAGTCAAAAATCAAAGAGGACATTTAATATATATGCAGTCATTTAGATGACTGCTTAGACTCACACAGTGAGGAAACAAGGATCAATTCACTCACCTCTAAATCAAATGATCGCCAAGCACATGTAGTATGAATACATGCTACGGTGGAGCTACTTTTTCAAAAAGCGACGTCATACTCCCAAACACCGTACAGACCTTAGTCTAGTCTCTACCTAGCGCCCAACCCGAGTTCTCAAATAGCTTGCCATCATGGCGCTATACGAGTCCTCACCTCTGGCTAACAAAGACAGGTTAATCTCAAGATAGGGGGGAACTATCCGAAATTGGTCTCTTGCTAATAGACCTAATCTTGGTTCCAACCAAGGCGACATATGGTGGGTATGTCTGATTCTTCTTATCAGACTATATCACAGGTCTAACCTGGATACCTTACTACCCATCCGTCTCATCTTCGCTCGCTATCGTATGCGCCGAAGGCGATTGCTCATGTGAGTGAGCCAATCTAACCTACTGACATCAATCTTTAAATTTTGTATGTGTTGTTCTATAAACAATTGACCAAATTGCAACAATAATAAGCTAATATTAAGTGCACAAATGGCATAAATATCCCAAAAATCTAAAAGAAGTGATTAATGAAATTAATAAAACACATCTATCATCATCTACGCAGTCCTAAAGCCTTATCATGAGTCTCAAAAGTCCTCTTAGCAAGGGGCTTAGACAAAGGGCATACAACTATGCGACTCATAGCTATGTGTTTTTATAATCACTTCCTTTTGCGCAAGAATATCTTTGACCCGAATAAGCATAGATTCACACTTTGGAAGCAAGACATGTAATCAGCAGTCCCTTAGAGATATGTTAATATCCTCTCGACAGCGATCACGATCAAGATTGGACCAATAACTACTTATAAGCTGCCAATGGTACTTAAATGGGGCACGTGGGCCATTAGTTCCAATTCTTTAGGAGTTTTAGGTTCCATGTTAAGCCTTTAAGTCTCGCCTTTAACAATAGACATGTCTATGAGTTTGCAACTTTGTTTCCGGAATCATTCTAAAAACATTCTTAAAGAAAGAATCTTCCTAGAAGGATCCCTTAAGATCTCAGCTCTGAGCACAAAACTTGCTTTGCCCATTCCTTCATCTCATAAGTGAAGGATAACCACAACTGTGCGGCGATAATCATCTCTTAGTCATTCCAGTCAACTAAAATGTCATCAACATAGAATGACAATATCAAGAAACTATTTTTGGACCGTCTCGTCATATGCATGCAATGTTCTTCATTGATCATCGTAAACCCAAATGGCTCGATGAAATCTCAGGTAACATTGCCTGAATGATTATTTTAGTCCATAGATAGACTGTTGGAGCTAGCAAACTCTGCGCTCCTAGCCTATTACCTTAACGTCCATCTAAAATTGTTCTAAGGCTAGAATAACTTCACCACTGGATGAGTCTTATAGCTCAGTATGGGACCATCTACTTCGCGTTTGATCTTAAGAACCCATTTGTTCCCAATGATCTTGCACCCAAGCGAAAGATCAACCAAGTCCTAAACAAGGTTTATCTTCATAAACTCCATTTCATCTTACATTGCAGCTATCCATTCCTTACTAGCAGGTGATAAAGGAGTTTTTCCCACTGTTTTGGGCTCTCCTTCATCTTCAGGAGCAATCATGACAAACTCCCCCTCAATCTCAAACAGACAATGAGAGATTATTCAATGTTTGCTTCTATGCCAAAGAGGATCTTGGGAATCCATATCCATTAGATCTAATTCATGATTAAGCAAGTCGCTCCCACTATCCCCAGGAGGTAGGAGAATTTCTTCCCCATTCTCAACTAGACAATTTGGCGCGCCTCTCGTTGGAGTCTCCATCTCATAGAGTTCTACATCTCTACTAACCTCTCATCTGCTAGAAAAATTCTCCTCGAGAAATCCACATCTAGTAACTCAATTTTAGCCACAAATGTCTAACGGATAGGCTGTAATGGAACAAATGCTCTTATGATTTTTTGAATGATTTTCTAATTGATTTTCTTGTTGGGCAATGGTCACAAATGGGCAGGTTGACTAACAAATCCCCTTCTTGCCCAATGTGACCTAATCTCCAATGCCATTTCAAAGAATCAACATCAACAGAAGATGTAACAAAGCAAATACAATCATTAGCAATATTATTAAAATTGAAATTAATAACATCTAGTATTTTCAAACCATCCAAAATCATAAGAAATTGTACTCAAATCAATCCTCACTTAGCTACTCTCCAACAAAAATAAAAAATTAGACTAATCATGCTAGTGACTAATAACAAGTTTCGTCAAATTCCTGAAGCATAAAGTACTTCATGAAAAAACAAAGTGCGCCCATGTCACATGTCCAGCTTGCCAACGCCTAGCACTAACACACTAGACTTGTTTCCCATGAAAATTCTTTGGCCTTTGATTGGAACTCAGCGATACTCCACAAATCTATCTTGTTTCCTCGCTAATTGGTTGGTTGCTCCTGAGTCTACAACCCACGAATGAGGAGAATAAGCAACTAAACCTTGACATGTTCCAAAACAGTCAACACGAGAAACAAAAAATATGGTGTACCTTCTTAGGCTTAGTGCACTCACGAGCAAAGTTTCCCAACTTGTCACTATAAAAGCACGCCTTTCTGGTCTTATTTTTGTCACCACTCTTCTTCTTGCCTCTATTGCGCTTAAAAGAACCAGCGCCAATAGGGTTTAGGCCTATAGCAACTCCTTCGTAAGGGCGCGTTTAGCCTTCCTTCGCTGGTACCCAGACCTGCGAGGGACAGTCTCAACTATGATGCATGAACCATTTGGCTCAGCTACCTCTTGGCGCTTAGCCTTCATGTCCTCTAATTTATGTTCATCATCACATTTTAAGTTCGAGACCATCTTAGTCAAGAAAGTCGATATCATATTTCTTTTTGATAGCTTTCCACAACTTATGAGTAGTCTCATAATACTCAAACTCACATATTAAATCATTGTGCATGTTGCGTACCATAGTAAGTCATGCACACTGATCTTTCTTTTACCATTTTTCAAAGGCCTCAAGATCACAAAGATACAGTGGTGAGTCACTAAGTTTTGGCTCAACCATCTCATGGTCGAGGGTCTCTAAGACCTCTAACTCATTGAGGAGAAATTGGATCTCATAGTGCCAAACATTATAATTGTAGAGGCCCGTAAATAATTAAAATTTCGAAAATCGTTTAATACTTGAAAGGAATCGGAATTATTAATAAAGTTGTGTGTTTGTTTGTGGGATGTATGGATATATGTTAATTGTGGTGTATCGGACACTTAGGGAATGATAAAAGGTGAGTTTTGATGTTGTGATGATGTTTGGAGGTGTTGGTAACAAGTAGGGTTGATTTTGGTAAAAGTTACAAAAAATTCATTTTCTGTCCAGCATGAACTGGTACGGGTTTTTCCTGTACCGGGACATAATGCCCAGAGCTTGTATTTTTTGGCATTTGAAGGCTCTTGAACCGGTACAGGATTTTCCTGTAACGGTACATAGTGTGTTTTTCTGCAACTTTCAGCACACTTTTTGGACCTCTATAAATACCCCCTTTTGTCATTTCCCACATTCAAAACCCACAAAATAACCCTAGAAACACCCCCTCTCACCTACCCAACTCCAATCTCACCCAAAGCTCTTGATTTCAACCTAAAATCTTCAAGATCCAAGGGTTTCCAACCTCAAAATCACTTGAATCTCACATTTGGTGAACAAGAGGTAAGTTTGGTGTTCTTTTTCCAACTTTTTGGCTCTCACCCACATTTTTCTCTCTCTCCTCTCAATCGCTTGTTGATCTTTGCTTATTATTCGTGTTTTTGAGTAATATTCTCTCTAGATCTTGCATCTAAGCTTTGGAATAGCTTGTTCTCGGAAGATTTGGGCTTTTTCCTCTTGGTGGACTTAGGGTTTTGTTCAAAACCCACTTTGGTAGGGATTTCTCTCATCCTCTACATGTTTTGTGGTGAATAAGTGTGATGTGGGTGTTTATGTGCTATATATGATCGAATGGTATACCTTATGGCATTGAAAATCGTCTGTTCCTTGAAAGTAGTATAGTGGACTTGAGTGTTGTGATTTCTGAGCTAAATGTGACATATTTGGTAGTGTGTGGCCATGTGTGGGATGAGTTTGTGGTGTCGGTGTTGGTCGTAGCAATATGGGGGTCGTTGGGGTTAAGGGGATTGTGGAGTAAGTTGTGTCGCAAGGTGTGGGAAACACAACTGCGCAAGGGGTGGAGTGTATTGTGTCGCCAGGTGTGGGAAACACAACAACGCAAGGGGTGGGGTATATTGTGTCGCAAGGTGTGGGAAACACAACAACGCAAGGGGTGGGGTTTATTGTGTCGCAAGGTGTGGGAAACACAATATAGCAAAAGGTGGAGGATTACGAAAGAAGTATTTGTGTGTGTGTGTACGTGTATGAGAATGCCACGACTCTTATAAAGTGTGTTGATGTACATTCATTGGATTTGACCTTTTATTTGATTTGCTGTATTCATACTCATCATCTCATTGCATATAGATCTTGTAGAGAATTTCCTACTGGGCTTGTATAGTTCAACAAAATCCTTCTTTTCAGGTTCAAACGCAGGCAGTAGGTTGTATGACTTTGTATTTCGGAAACGAAAATTTTTGGAAGCTAACATGATTTAGTTACTCAACCATCTTTGTATTGGTTTACTTTTGGATAGAGATGGTAATGTAACTAATTTTCGTTGTTTGATCTTTTGATAAGACATTGTAATATACATAAGACTTTGTACATGTACTTAACTTAATTTGGGCCATGGTGCCAAAGTTGTAATTTCTTGAACTTGTGGACCTTGTTGTAATTAAGCAGGTGGAAAATCTCATTTTGGGTATTATTCATATTATGCGAGAATCTTTCTTGAATTGGTTATTTAATTACGTTGAAAATTGAGGGCGTGACAAATTGGTATCAGAGCATTTAGGTTTGAATACTTTGTGACCGTGGGGAGACTTCTAGTCTCATGGGTTCAAAAGTCGCGCCTTTTGTATAAACATATGTGTGCTTGAGTACATTGACATTATTTGGATTGCTTGGCATTGCATTTCCGTATGGTGGAGTGGCGTAGAGTTGTTTTACCCATGTTAGGATAGTTGGAGGCTTTGGCCTCATTAAATAATGTTGTTATTGATGAGCTTTTCTCTTCTTATAACTAGTAGTAAGATGCCTCCGAGAACGCGTGCTAGAGCAGGTGAGGCCGAGAGTCAGGGTGGTCGTAGTCGTGGTCGTGGTCGGGGTGGCAGTGGCTGTGGTCGTGGTCGTGGCCAATCGAGGATGAGGTTAGCTTTCATGGTGAGAATCCGAGTGGAAGTCCGAGAGAAGGGGCCGGAAATGGCCAGGGAGAGGAAATACCGGTAGTTCAGAATCCTTTTGCTAGGGATTTCGTTGCGGCTCTCGCAGCTGCAAATCTTCTAAACCCAGCTCTTAGGGAGAGTGCAGATAGTCATGCTTTATTGGCGATGAGGGAATTCAGTCGTAGAAATCCACCAACGTTCGATGGGTCGAGCAGTGACCCTTTTGTAGCCGACCATTGGCTCGCTCAGATCCGAAAGCTTTTCAGGGCCCTTGGGATTATGGAGGATGACTTGCGAGTCAATATTGTAATAACTCTGAATTTCAATAAATAAAAGCTTATTTATTATTCGAATTATTTATTTAAATTTCTTGTATTGCTTTAATTTTCCGATAGTTTGTCATAATTACGTTTCTGCCGTTCAAATTTGATTAATTGCGCTTTAGCCCTTGAACTTTCATTTTCTGCACTTTAGCCCCTGAATTTTTATTTCTTGCGCTTTAGTCCTATTTAGCAAGCCTAGTTAGCTTCTAACTATCCCGTTAGAGAAACTAAACTAGGAAGCCATCTAGTCACCATGATGGGACCATTTTGCCCCTCATTGAACCTTTTGGACCTTTTGAACCCTAGTCAAAGTATTGCATATTCTTTTTCTTTTAATTATTTTGATTTAATTCTTTGTCCATTGGACAATAGATGTTAGGGAAACTATTATCCATTGGATAATAGAAACCCATTTGTTTATATTAAGAGTATATTTGGTTAAAGTACTAAGAATATTAAGAAAAAATACTTTTTACTTACTTTAAAGTACTTTTGGGATTATTTTATTATATAATTGACCTAATAACTATTATCCATTGGATAATAGATGTTAGGGGAATTTTTACCCAAGGGATAAAAGAGTTAGTCTTTCAAAGTACCATGGGGATTATTAATTAAACTTTTTCTTTAACCCATGTGATTAAGTTCACACTACTTTACTAGAAAAAGTACTTAGTACTAGATTCTTAAAGTACCTTATTTTATTAGGGTTTTGATCTTCCTAAAGTACTTGGGTACATATATATATATATATATATATATATATATATATATATATATATTATATAAGTACTTGAAAGACTAGAGTATTACCCTAAAAGTACCATGTGTCTATTTGTAGTATAAAAGAGAATCCTAGCCTAAAAGACTACTTTTGATCTTAAGTACTAAAGTACTACTATTTTATTTGTTCTTCTTCCATACATAGATATATATTGTACTTGAGAAAGCAAGAGAGGAGAGAGGGAGAGAGAGAGCCGAATGGAGGGAAAGGGAGAGAGTGGGGGCCGGTTGTGAGGGAGAGGAGGAGGGAGATTTGATGATGTACTAGGCCATTGAACTCCCATGTATTTCAAGATTCTTGGATTCTTATTCTTCCAAGCCAACTTAACTTTCAATTGTCCTCTTTTGTACATTATTTTGCATTTGTTTAAGCCTAAGAATCTTGTACTAATCTCATCTCCACCATTAAATTGTTCAAGATCAAATCCTTGGTACACTATAGCCATGCAAACCTAGGATTTTAGCCTTAATTCTTCCATGTGAACACATCTTTATGGATTTAAAAAATTGGGGAATGGAGGAGAGAGAGGGGGCCGGCCAAGGAGGGAGAGGGGGAACCCCTTGCCTATAAATAGAAGGCCTCACTAAGCTTGAACTCACACCTCAAAGCAATAGCTCTTCCTTCTCTCTAAAAATTCAAGTGTTCTTAAGTTCAAAGTTCAAGAACTTTCTTTGTTCTTGAGTGTTCTTGAAGAAAACCACCAAACCACTTTCAAATATCACTCTTAGATCTTTAAAGTAGTCCACTTTAGGTAGTGAAGTTGTTTCTAGGAAATCTCTTTTCCTTTCGAAGCAATCGAAGGCCGTTGCTCCGCCGATTTCAAAACCGACCAACTTACCGTAGCCGACCACCGCCAAGAAGAATGGTAGTTAAAAATCTTACTACTTTAAAACTCTACTTACTTTTTCTAAGTATGTGAAGTTTTACCTTGTACTTAAATTTTATGTATCGCATGAATCTTATGATGTTACTTTGATCATCGATAATGTTACCTTTCGTTAAATGATGAATATGCATGATGCTCGTTCTGATGATTCAAGCATGCTAGGTAATATAGAATTGGACGATCTTGTGAAATTATGAAATGCTTGCTTGTAAGTAAAGTTCTACACAGCGAAGTCTTGCATGATAATGGGACACATAAATCGAGAAAATAGAAACATGACGCCTAGGGTAATGGTTTAACAAGGGAAGGGTGTTTTTCGAAAAGTAAGATATCTTAGAAACTACATGATGACCGTCTCGAGGGTATTATGTAAGTTGTGTGAATGTGTGTGTGCCTATGGGAACCCGGCGCGGCGGAACCATAGCGAGGATACTTAGGAGACCGGCGCGGCGGAACCAAGGTCGGGTGAGTAACATGGTTATCCGTGGAGAGGAACCAAAGTAAATGTGTGCCAATGGGAACCCGGCGCAGCGAAACCATTGTGAGGATACTTGGGAACCCGGCGCGGCGGAACCGAGGTTGGGTGAGTTAAAAAGGGAGTCACTACAACACGAAAGGCTTCTAGCGAGGATTTAGTTTCCTTGCGAGGAAATTTTTCCTCGCCCCGTTTTCCTCGCAAAAGGCTTGTCGCAAAAAGAATTTGCGAGGAAAAAAATTTCCTCCCAAATTCTGACCCAATTAGCGAGGAATTTTTTCGTCGCTATAGTTTTTCCTCACTAGATTAATACAATGTTTACAAAATAGGCGAGGAAATTTTTCCTCGCTAGACTAATTTTTTCCTCGCCAATTATAGTTTAGGCGAGGAAATTTTTCCTCGCTAAAACTCTTGAAACTAAAAATAGGTAGTTCTCTAGCTCATTTGCTTCCGCGCGATTTCGAACCTGGGCCTCCTCTATGGAAGCATTCACTCCATCCATCACACCAACTTCATTTTCAGTTCAAACATTTGCCTTTTTTATATATAAACCTTTTGTACATTCTTTCACCTCTCTAAATTTGTTTCTTTAAACATTGTTCTCTAATTTTAGTCCCTTTGTAGTGTTTCTTTAAACTTGTTTTTTAAATCATTAACATTATTCGCTTTTATTGAATTTTTTTATAATTTAATGTTTTGTTATATATCTTTAATAAATCTTTATACCTTTCTAAATTTGTTTATTTTATACTTCATTTTAATTCTCTCTAAGTTTAGTAACCTTTTGTAGTGCCTAAATTAGTTTGAGCACTTTAAATTTCTGCAAATACGATATTTTTTTTGGTGGGTTAATCTGTTCTTACTGTGTATATGCGCCCATAACAATTTTAACTCAACTACAATATTACAATAGTAATAATTTGTTATGTTTCTTTTTAAATGGGGTTAATGAACCTTACATATTTTGAAAATAGATTAGTGATATTTTGAAAATACATTTTGCAATTATTAAGTACTTTATCCTTTGTTTAGCTTTTCACTAATTTTTTTCGTATGAATTAATAATCAGTTATCTCTACGAAAAGCAATCCATATATCCCCTGCATTCTTTTTTTGAAAAATACATCATTCATCCACAAACTTATAATCCCTATGTCCAGATTGAAACGTAGTGTCTGAATACAGGAAGACGCAAGTCCTTTTGTGTAAAAATATCGGCAATTTGATCCTTGGTGCTAATATATTGGACGGTTAAATCACCCAGAGCGACTTTATCACGCACAAAATGATAATCAATTTCAACATGCTTTGTGCGGGCATGGAAGATGGGATTGGCTGTAAGATATGTTGCACCAATATATATTATCACACCACAGTAATGGAGTGACAGAGATATAAAGACCAAGTTCGAAGAGGAGTGACTGAACCCAAGTTAATTCGGCGGCCGCATCCGCAATAGCCTTGTACTTGGATTTAGTTGAAGAGCGAGCAACAGTGCGTTGCTTGCGAGAGGACCTCTTTTCTTGATCAACTGATCATTTGCACTGATTGGTTGACAATAACTATGGGATGAACTTTTTTTTAGCATGGCCTTAAAAAATTTTGTATTCAAACAATTAATTTTAGTACAATTTGAACATACTAACACTGTTAAAAATTAATTTCAGTTGGGGAAAAGTGAATTCATATAATTCGTGTGAAACATATTTTTTATTTCATCAATCTAATGGGATTGGCGAGGAAACTATTTTTTTCCATTTATCACTTTTTTATTTTAATAAATTTGCTAACGATATTTAACTATGCAGTTGATTATTCCTTACCATCGTGATATTAAAGATACATGAACATAATTAATAATGACTTACATATAAAAAATTTAATGAGTCCTAAAAAAGGTGACAAAATATTTTTCGCCAAAATGTTACATTTAGCAAGGAAAACAGATTTCCTCGCAAAAGGGTTACATTTGGCGAGGAAATTATTATTTCCTCGCCAAATGTAACCCTTTTGCGAGGAAATAATAATTCCCTCGCTAAATGTAACTTTTTAGCGACGAAATTGAATTTCCTCGCAGATTGTGTACTTTTAGCGACGAAATCTCTTTTTCTGGCTATATTTCCTCACAATAGGCCTTTCGGGTTGTAGTGAGTCTTTGGAAAAGAAATGTAGTAAACATGAGACACGGTTAACGATGAGTCAACACCAATGCTAGATGTAAGGCGATTGTGGATGTGCTAAATGTTATTATCTTTGTAGCTGCTTATATACATATCATGTGGAAATCGATGCTATAATGATCCTGTATTCATAAGTTATGGGTTAGTAAATAGGATTTTACTATTGAGCCTCTGTAGCTCATGGTGTTACCCTGTGGTGACCCTGGCATATTATATGGGTGGCGACGCCAATATAATATGTCAGATTTGATAGATGAACAGGGCGATCTCTTCACTCTGGAGGCGTATGGAGCTGAGGAACTCGCTAGGATGGAAGAACAAGAGGAGCAGTAGTTAGGAACCCAGTTCCCTATTTGTTTCCATTTTGTACTTAAAATACTCCTACGGGGGTTATGTTGTAATAATGAGCAGTGACTCTATTTAATTTCTGTAATAAATTACTCCTTTAACGAACCTAAAATTAGGGGCGTTACAAATATTGTGGCCGTCCAATTTACTGGGGAAGCGAATAAATGGTGGGAGTCAGTTTTGGAATCAAGAAAGGATGCGAGGAGAGCGAGAAGGACCGCGGCTCAAGCGAATGAGCCGGATGTGGAGAACTTAACTTGGGCCGAGTTCGAAATGCTCTTTGAGGAGCAATATTTTCCCGAGACTAGCCGAGACCAATTAAGGGAGGAGTTCGAGAAGTTGGAACAAGGGAATATGACTGTGTCGGAGTATGCTTTGAAATTTCAATCTTTGTCTCGTTTCGCACCTGAGTTAGTGGCTACCGAGGAAAGGAAGTGTAGGCGATTCGAGAGGGGTTTACACGAAAACGTGAAGAAGTTTGTTATGGCACAACGCAAAGGGAGGTTTTCCGAGGTTGTAGAGTGTGCAAGGAGTATTGAGACTCCTAAGGAAGTGTTGAAAAATCCTAAGGCTTGGGAACCGAGACAATCCGTAGGGGGTGTGAGTTCATCTTCGGGGAGTTTTGGCAGTCAGGGGAGGAAAAGGCAGCGGGATCAATTGTCAGCTTCACAGAGTCCATCGAACTTTAGGCCTCCGTCATCTTTTTCTTTTGGAACTCGGGGAAATTTGAATAGGCCTCCAATCGTGTGTCATGAGTGTGGCCAAGTGGGGCATATTCGTGCACAGTGTCCACGGCTATTGGGTACGTGCTATACTTGTGGAAGGAATGACCATTATGCGAGAAACTGTCCACTTGGGAAAGGGGCACGAAGCGAATCAGGTTCAGTGCAGCAATCGAGGAGTGGTCAGAGTTCTGGTCGGCAATCTTTTCGAGGCACTCAGAGGCAGCTACCGCCTCATTTTCGTCAGACCATGTCAACTCAGGGATCTCAGAGTGAGAAAGGAGCGAGTTCTTCGGCGCCTACACAGGGTTCAGGTCAGCGGGGTGGACATGTTCAGAGTCAGATGACTCAGGGTAGAGCCTTTGCTATCACTTCTGCAATCCCATTTCCACCACCTCCTGTCACTTCTCAAACCCCGGAGGCTTCAGTTGTGAGGGGTACCTTTCTATTGTTTAACTCCTTTGCTAGAGTATTATTTGATTCTGGAGCATCACATTCATTCATCGCTGCATCTTTTGCGTGTGCATTGGAATTGGAAATTGAAAGTATCGACCCTCCTTTGTATGTTGAGACACCCATAGGGGGCAGATCACCGTTAGATCATATTTGCCGAAATTGTGAGCTCATTATTCGAGATCGTCGTTTTACCTTTGATTTCATTGTGTTGAACATGTCGGGGTTCGACCTCATTTTGGGCAAGGATTGGCTATCTACATATCACGCAACCATAGATTTCTTCAAGCATTGGATCCGCATCTATCCGCCTGAGGGTTCTTGTTTTGAGTTCTTTGGGGAGCGTCGGGAGCTGTTATAGCCATATTTGTGTGGGTCTAGGGAGCAAGAATCGGTGTACACCTTATTAGTGAGCTTGGCCTTAGATGAGGATGTGTCCGCACGTGGGGAGTTGCCCCTTATTGTCTGTGATTTTTCGGATGTATTTCCGGAGGAGTTACCTGGTTTGCCACCTGAGAGAGAGATTGAGTTCACCATCGATTTACTTCCTGGCACCGCTCCCATCTCTGCACCTCCTTATTGTTTCGCGCCTGCCGAGTTAAGGGAATTGAAGACTCAGTTGCAAGAATTGGAGAATTTGGGCTTTATCTGTCCGAGTACGTCGCCGTGGGGAGCATCGGCTTTGTTTGCACAGAAGAAGGATGGGTCGCTTCGTTTGTGCATCGACTATCAAAAATTAAACCGTGTCACCATTAAGAATAAGTACCCTATGCCTAGAATCAACGATTTATTCGATTAACTTCGAGGTGCAACGTGTTTTTCTAAGATCGACTTGAGGTCTAGCTACCATCAATTGAGGGTTTGGAGAGAGGTCATTCCAAAAACCGCTTTTCGTACTCGATATGGCCATTACAAATTTGTGGTTATGCCCTTTGGACTGACGAACGCACCGGCGACCTTCATGGACTTGATGAACCGCATTTTTCGTGCCTATCTTGATCGTTTTGTGGTAGTCTTCATTGACGATATCCTTATCTATTCGCCTTCAGAGGAGGAACATAAAACCCACCTTTTTATTGTTCTTGAACTCTTGAGAGAGCACCGATTGTATGCCAAACTTAGCAAGTGTGAGTTTTGGTTATCCGAAGTCAAATTTTTGGGTCACGTTGTCTCGAAGGATGGGGTGTCCGTTGATCCGGGGAAGATAGAGTCCGTAATGAATTGGCAACGACCAAAGAATGTATTCGAAATTCGTAGTTTCTTGGGTTTGGCCGGTTACTACCGTCGTTTTGTCCTTGATTTTTCTCGTCTAGTAGCTCTGATTACCAAATTGACTCGTAAGGGGACTTGTTTTGTTTGGAGTGATGCGTGTGAGAAGGCCTTTGAGGAATTGAAGAGAAGGTTGACAACCGCCCCGGCATTGATTGTGCCTGAACGAGGAGTCGGATATTCCGTGTACTGCGACGCTTCAAGAGAGGGATTGGGGTGCGTGTTGATGCAATTGGGGCGAGTGGTAGCGTACGGATCACGGCAATTGAAAACTCACAAGCGGAACTACCCTACCCATGACTTGGAACTAGCGGCCGTCATTTTGGCCTTGAAGGGTTGGCGCCATTACCTTTACGGTGAAAGATTCGAAGTATTTTCCGATCACAAGAGTTTAAAGTACTTGTTTTCTCAAAAGGAGCTAAATTTGCGACAACATCAATGGATGGAGCACTTAGAAGACTACGACTTTGAGTTGCAATATCATCCGGGGAAGGCGAACGTGGTAGCGGATGCATTGAGTAGAAAATCGACAAACCTTGCGAACCCAGCCATTTATGAATGGAAGATGACAAACGATTTGGGCGCCTATGCCTTGCATTTCGAGGAAGTTCGATAGGGAGTCACCTTATGTAACTTAACAATGCAATCGACCTTATCGACCCGAGTAATTGAAGCCCAACAGCAAGATGAAGAAGCGGGAGAGTTTCGCACCAAGTTTCTTAGCGGAAAGGCTCGAGAGGGGTGGATGATTCATGCCGATCAAGGGTTGCAATACCAAGGAAAATTGTTCATACCCATATCGTGTCGGGAGGAAATTTTGAGAGAATTTCATCATTCACCATTAGCGGTACATCCGGGGGGAACAAAAATGTATCATGACTTGCGTAGACAATTTTGGTGGCCGGGAATGAAGAGGGACGTCGTCGTTTTCGTATCCAAATGCCTTACTTGCCAACAAGTGAAAGCCGAGCATCAACAACTCGCAGGGGAGTTACAACCGTTACCAGTGGCCGAGTGGAAGTGGGAGAACGTGACCATGGAATTCGTTACCGGTTTACCGAGGTCACCGAGGGGGCATGATGCCATTTGGGTGATAGTCGATCGATTGACCAAATCCGCACATTTCTTACCGATTCAAGTTTCGGATTCATTTGAAACGCTTAGTCGTTTGTACATCCGTGAGATTATCCGTCTTCATGGAATTCCCGTTTCCATCGTATCGGACCAAGATCCAAGATTTACCGCGCGTTTTTGGTAAAGTCTGCAGTCTGCTCTTGGCACCAGTCTCTTATTCAGCACCGCGTATCATCCTCAAACGGATGGGCAATCCGAGAGAACGATCCAAATTCTAGAAGATATGCTTCGGGCTTGTGTTATGGATTTTCGAGGTAATTGGGAAGATCATCTACCCTTAGTCGAATTCGCATACAATAATAGCTACCAATCTAGTACCGAGATGGCACCGTATGAAGCTTTGTATGGGAGGCCGTGTCGATCACCTATTTGTTGGACCGAGTTGGGCGAGGCTACGTTAATTGGGCCGGATTTGATCAAAGAGACCTCCGAAAGTATGAAAGCGATTCATCGACGGCTTCTTGAAGCGCAAAAGAGAACCACCGAGCAAGTCAAAGTGATTCGTCAACGATTGTTGACTGCACAAAGTAGGCAAAAGAGTTATGCCGACCGTTGTCGTTCGAAGTGGGGAATCATCTGTTCCTTAAGGTATCACCTCGTCGGGGACTATCCCGTTTTGGTCGAAAAGGCAAGCTATCACCGCGTTTTATCGGACCGTTTGATATCATCGAGAAGATCGGGGAAGTGGCATATCGATTAGCATTGCCATCGAGGTTATCGGGAGTTCATGATGTATTTCATGTGTCGATGTTGTGAAGTATGAGCCGGATCCATCACACATTCTAGAGTGGTCCAAACTAGAGTTGGAAGCCGATGCATCTTATGGAGAAGAGCCGATACGTATCCTAGATTTGCGTAACCAAGTTTTAAGGGGTACGACCATTCCGTTAGTGCGAGTTCTCTGGAGTAATCTCGGGAAAGAAGAATCGACGTGGGAAAGGGAAGACGAAGTTAGGGTGAAGTATCCGCAATTATTTTCAAATTGAATTGATGTGAGTTCCGAATTTCAATTTCATAATTGTTACCTTAATTGTTTCATGACTTGTGTGGCGGTATGAGCATGATTATCTGATGCATGAGTATGATTGTAAATTTCGGGACGAAATTTCTTTAAGGAGAATAGATTGTAGAGGCTCGTAAATAATTAAAATTTCAAAAATCGTTTAATACTTGAAAGGAATCGGAATTATTAATAAAGCTGTGTGTTTGTTTGTGGGATGTATGGATATATGTTAATTGTGGTGTATCGGACACTTAGGGAATGATAAAAGGTGAGTTTTGATGTTGTGCTGATGTTTGGAGGTGTTGGTAACAAGTAGGGTTGATTTTGGTAAAAGTTACAAAAAATTCATTTTCTGTCCAGCATGAACCGGTACGGGTTTTTCCTGTACCGGTACATAATGCCCAGAGCTTGTATTTTTTGGCATTTTGAAGGCTTTTGAACCGGTACAGGATTTTCCTGTAACGGTACATAGTGTGTTTTTCTGCAACTTTCAGCACGCTTTTTGGACCTCTATAAATACCCCATTTTGTCATTTCCCACATTCAAAACCCACGAAGTAACCCTAGAAACACCCCCTCTGTAACAATCCCGATTTTTTAACGAATAAAAATCTCGTTGTTATTTTAAATTTTGTTAAATATTTGAATTTTATTTGAATTACTTGTTTTCTCTTGAGTGGCTATAAATTTCTTGTTAATTTTCAGTATAGTTAAGATTTTGGTCATTTGACTAGAAACCCTACTTGACCAATTTAGTTAGTTTCTAACCGGCTTGTTAGGGAAACTAAACTGAGAACTAACCTAGTTACCAAATGAACCTTTTGAACCGTTTTGCCTTTAACCGTTGGACAATAATTGTTAGGGTAATCTTTACCCATTGGACAATAGCTTCCCCATTATTATATCTTGATAGGTACATGTATATATATACATATGTGTACGTGCCACATGCAAAAGGACATGTAGTCTTTCCTAAAGAGCTTAGTTTATTATATAAGTACCTTGTCCTTCATTATCCCTTAGTTATTAACCATTAGGAGATTTATTACCCATTGGTCAATAGGCTAGTCTTGCCAACTAAGTACTAGACCTATTAAACTAATCTTTTGTTAGGATTCCCTTGAGTACATTAGTACTTGGATGACTAATGAATTGGCTAAAGTACACATGTGCTAATTGATTAGTTTAATGGGAATCTTAGTCCTTAAGTTTCTTGACTCAAGGTACCTTTTAATTCTTTCTTGCATAATAGTGTGTGTATATATATATAGTGTACTTGTGCAAGAGAGAAGAGGAGGGAGAGAGGAGAGAGAGGGCCGAAGGAGAGAGAGAGAGAGAGAGAGAGAGAGAGAGAGAGAGAGAGAGAGAAAAGAAGAAGAAGAAGAAGAAGAAGAACAAGAAGAAGAAGGAAGGAGATTTGATTGTACCTTCCATGATCTTTTACATCTTCCTAGTCCTTGGTGTATCTTTCTTCCTAGCTAAGTAACTAACCCACCATTAACCTCCAATGTACTTCCTCGATTTGTTTAACCAAGAATCTTGTACCAATATTCTTCTTGCCCACCAAGTCTTGCAAGAATCAAATCCTAGCCATGCAAGCCTAGGATTGGCCTTGATCTTTCTAGGATTCTTTGACAAGTGTCAAAGTGAGACTTAGAGAGAGAGAGAGGAGAGAGAGCCAAGCTTTGCCTATAAATAGAGCCATTCTCTTGCCATTTGAACTCACACCTTCTCATTTGCTCTTCCTTCTCTCTAGAAACCATTCCTGGCAGCCTACTGCCCTTCGGAATTCCTCAGTTTTCTCCTGTTTCAAGTAGTTTTTAGAACCAACTTCCTTCGGGCAAGTTGTAGAAAACTTCGAGAGCTTCAAGTTAGGCTCAAGAACCACCCCAATCGGTGAAGATATGACAAAGATATTGTCATCCGAAGTTCAGTAAAATCTCGGATTCCCAAATTCCAGACAGCCTACTGTCTTTTCCTTTATCACCGTTTTTCTCCGACCTAAGATCGTTTCTAGGATTAACTTACTTCACGAAAGTTGTAGAGAATTTCTTGAACTTCGTTTTGGACCCAAGAAAAAGCATACTCGACCAAAGATTGACCGAGTTACTGCCGTCCAAAATTCGGGCCAGATTCGCGAGTTTCATCACCCGTGGATTTTCCAAATAGCTTGCTCGGCCCCGACTAGTTTCGGATTAAGGTAGGATACTCTTACCCTATCCCTATGTATGGTATTAAATCATATGTTGGAGAAATAGAATGTCTTTAAGTAATAACTTTGATCGTTTCTTTCAAAAGTAGATAAGGTTATCTTTATCTCAAGTATTTGTATTTTGATCTTTAAAGATGGTTATGAGCATACTTATATGAATTGCTTGTATTACTTGTGACACAATAAAGCATAAGTGATTTTTCACTCCAAGGGCGTCCGAACATGTGGCGTTATGCTTTAAGCGTTAATGTGAGCGTGATTAGCAATATAGAGTTGAATGATCTTGTTTGTTTACAAGGAATGATTTATGCTTACCTTTGTCTTACTGCGAAGTCTTTGCATGTAAACGAGACACGAGTACCGAGGAAGTAGAAACATGGCACCTAGGGTGTGGTTTTTGAAAGGATAAGTTTTTCCGGGGAAGGAAATATTTTTGAAACTACGTAATGACCATTTTTGAGGGTATTACGTGAGTGGTGTGTGTGCCTATGGGAACCCGGCGCGGTGGAACCATAGTGAGGATACTTGGGAGACCGGCGCGGCGGAACCAAGGTAGGGTGTGTAGCTTGGTTATCCGCGGTACGGAGCCAATGCAATTGTGTGCCAATGGGAACCCGGCGCGGCGGAACCATTGAGAGGATACTCGGGAACCCAGCGCGGCGGAACCGAGGTTGGGTGTGTGTAGTTTGGTTATCCGCGGTACGGAGCCAACGCAAATGATTTTGAAAGGCTGTAGCTTTGTTATCCGCGGTACGGAGCCAATGCAAATGATTTGAAAAGGATGTTTTGTAAGTGAAAATGTTAACACGGTCTATGACGAGTCGCGTAGGAGAAACACGGAATCTTGGACACCAACGAATGTGTATGTGTGATTGTTGTATTATTGTAAATGATTTTCTGTGGTAAGGTTGGTTGGGTAAGAATTTCCTATTGAGCGTTGTCGCTCACGGTGTTGCCTTTTGGTGACCCTGACATATTATATTGGTGGCGCCGCCGGTATAATGTGTCAGACCTCCTAGATGAACAGGGTGAGAAGTACACCTTGGAGGCCTTCGGAGCTGAGGAGCTTGCCAGAATGGAGCAGCTAGCGGAGCAGTAGTTAGGAGCCTTAGTTCCTCCTTTGTTGAATAAATGTACCCTTTGAAGTATTTATGATGTAATAAACTCTCTTTATTATGTAATAAATGCCTCATTAACGTACCCAAAATTCGGGGCGTTACACCCTCTCAACTAGTCAACTCCAATCTCACCCAAAGCTCTTGATTTCAACCTCAAATCTTCAAGATCCAAGGGTTTCCAACCTCAAAATCACTTTAATCTCACATTTGGTGAACAAGAGGTAAGTTTGGTGTTCTTTTTCCAACTTTTTGGCTCTCACCACGTTTTTCTCTCTCTCCTCTCAATCACTTGTTGATCTTTGCTTATTATTCATGTTTTTGGGTAATATTCTCTCTAGATCTTGCATCTAAGCTTGGGAATAGCTTGTTCTCGGAAGATTTGGGCTTTTTCCTCTTGGTGGACTTAGGGTTTTGTTCAAAACCCACTTTGGTAGGGATTTCTCTCATCTTCTACATGTTTTGTGGTGAATAAGTGTGATGTGGGTGTTTATGTGCTATATATGATCGAATGGTATACCTTATGGCATTGAAAATCGTCTGTTCCTTGAAAGTAGTATAGTGGACTTGAGTGTTGTGATTTCTGAGCTAAATGTGACATATTTGGTAGTGTGTGGGCATGTGTGGGATGAGTTTTTGGTGTCGGTGTTGGTCGTAGCAATATGGGGGTCGTTGGGGTGAAGGGGATTGTGGAGTAAGTTGTGTCGCAAGGTGTGGGAAACACAACTGCGCAAGGGGTAGAGTGTATTGTGTCGCAAGGTGTGGGAAACACAACAACGCAAGGGGTGGTGTATATTGTGTCGCAAGGTGTGGGAAACACAACAACGCATGGGGTGGGGTGTGGGAAACACAATATAGCAAAACGTGGAGGATTATGAAAGAAGTATTTGTGTGTGTGTGTGTGTGTACGTGTATGAGAATGCCACGACTCTTATAAAGTGTGTTGATGTACATTCATTGGATTTGACCTTTTATTTGATTTGTTGTATTCATACTCATCATCTCATTGCATATAGATCTTGTAGAGAATTTCCTACTGGGCTTGTATAGTTCAACAAAATTCTTCTTTTCAGGTTCAAACGCAGGGCAGTAGGTTGTATGACTTGGTATTTCGGAAACGAAGATTTTTGGAAGCTAACATGATTTAGTTACTCAACCATCTTTGTATTGGTTTACTTTTGGATAGAGATGGTAATGTAACTAATTTTCGTTGTTTGATCTTTTGATAAGACATTGTAATATACATAAGACTTTGTACATGTACTTAACTTAATTTGGGCCATGGTGCCAAAGTTGTAATTTCTTGAACTTGTGGACCTTGTTGTAATTAAGCAGGTGGGAAATCTCATTTTGGATATTATTCATATTATGCGAGAATCTTCCTTGAATTGGTTATTTAATTACGTTGAAAATCGAGGGCGTGACAATAATTTTCGCTTTTCAATTTCTCACCCTGGGTCAAATCAGCTACAACTTTCTTAGCTTCCATTTCAACTCTATCAAAGAAATGCGCATGGGATTATTAATAACAACACAATACAGAATTATTTTGCAGCAAGAATCTAAATTAGAAAATAATAATACCATACATGTCGCAAGATCGAAAACTCGCAAAGTTTATAATCATCTCTTGCACCTCTAAGTATTTTATTAT
This sequence comes from Rhododendron mucronatum var. ripense, assembly GCA_019656295.1. Classification (NCBI taxonomy): domain Eukaryota; kingdom Viridiplantae; phylum Streptophyta; class Magnoliopsida; order Ericales; family Ericaceae; genus Rhododendron; species Rhododendron mucronatum. Next base: position 4,883,382 of record BPLT01000004.1, on the reverse strand, counting down.
TACAATTTAATTTAATTCATGCGCAAAATTTCAATTTTCGGGAAAATATATATGAAAATATTTTCTCTATCGAACAATCTCCCACAAGATATGGCATATCACAAGCATGAAACAAATTTATTATAGTGCATAACACAATTTATGCATTAAAAAGTATTTTTCGTGCTATCAAAATGGATAACTTAAACATTCAACAATGCCAAAAATTATCCAAACATGTCACATACAACATGTAAAATCATCCAAAATATTAAACATTTTGTTTTCAATATTTTGTACATTTCCAGTTGATCACATGCAATTATTGTCAGTTCTCAGGATTTATTCTAATTCTCTAAGAATAAATAACAAATAGAAAATGCCAAAAAATATCAACATTTACTGAAAAAATACACAACCTACACCAATAAATAGGTACTAAATCCAGGAGGTTGAATCCAAAAATTTATAATTTTTCAGATTTTTATTCTAATTTTCCCAAATTATCAACGGATAGAAAAAACAGAATAAAAAACCATGCTTATTGGAATATTGCACCTCATACCCCAAACAATGGGAAACATTAGCAAAATATGCCACAAAAAATTTGGTTCCCATTGGAGGAGGCACGCATCCCCACTCTCTCATAAATCGAGTTAAAAATTTTCATTTTTCTTGTATTTAAAATTCTGAAAAATAATTTCATTTCAGAAAAATAAAATAAATACACAGAAACGTAGGAAATTCAATTTTGAGTTCAGCATACTTTCGGTTTTTCCATATGACACCGGTACAGTGAGGGGTGAATCTCTCTCTCTCTCTCAGTTGAGAGTGAGAGTGTACAGAATCTGCACTTCATCTTCTCCAAAACATGCCCAAAACTAGGGTTTGCCATAACTTTTGATCCGTAACTCCAAATTAAGCTTATAATATACCGTTGAAAAGCTAGAAGCAAGAGCTACGCAATAATACAAGTCCTGCATGTTAAATCGAAACACAGAAAAAACACTATCCAGTCAAAGTTTCAGAAAAACCAACTAGGGTTTGATTTTTCTCACAAATGGTCAATCCAATAACCACAAAACTTTCCAGATATTATCTAAATGTTATGGACTACGATCTGTAAAATTTTGAAGCAATTCCGAGAACTTTTGAAAAATCATATTTGTCGTGAGCATCGTCTCCGAGCTCATCAATGTGATCTGCTTCGGCGGCTAACATGACATCATTTGTCGGGACATCAAAAGTTGCGGTTCGAGCTATAGGCTAAATAACCGCCACAGGGAGCATGGCTTCAACGCCGCACGCCATGGAGTATGGGGTTCGGCTAGTGCCATGCCATGGAGTGGTGCAATAGCCCCACAGCATATCGGGCAGTTCGGCTGCCCACTTGTCATGCTTATTGGTGAGTCAGCGTTTCAATCCAATGGAAATTGCCTTGTTGGAAGCTTCAGCCTGCTCGTTCCCCCTGAGGGTAAGAGACGGAAGCCGTATTCATCTGAATACAACGTTTATTGTATAGGGCCTTGATAGCATCGGCCACATACTGGGTACCATAATCATATACAATGGCATATGGCACCCCGAACCTGGTGAAGATTTGCTTCCAAAGAAAATTGTCCACGTCGGTGGCCGTGATGGTTATGAGTGCGTTGGCCTCCACCCACTTGGTATAGTAATCTGTGGCAGTGATGATGAGCGTGAAACCATCGGGGGCTTTGGGTAACTAGATAATAATGTCTACCCCCCATTGGGCCAAGGGCCAAGGGCTGGAAACAGGTTGCAAAGGCAGGGTCGGCTAGGGGAGAAGCGAATAATATTTCTGGCACGGTTCGCATTGCTTGGCAAACTCGGTGGCTGACTGCCCCATATTTTTCCACCAATAACCCTGAGAAAGGGCACGATCGGCTAAGGATCGGCCGCTGGTGTGGCAACCAGCACTCCCCCTGTGGAGTTCTTGAAGGATGCTTGGGACTTCCTGCTCATGAATTACACAAAGGTCGGGACCTGTGTATGATCGTCGGTTCAAAATGCCGGAGGGATCAAGGAAGTAGGAGGCAGATTGGCAACGAATTTTGTGAGCTTCCTTGCAATCTGTAGGAAGTGTGGCATGCTTTAAGTAGGCGATAAGAAGATCCATCCAGCTCGGTGCAAAGTGAATGTCCATCACATCCCGTTTCTTTGACTCGAAGCTCAGTGAAGGGACCTCGCCAAGAGTTATTGTTCGACTGCTATCGTGTGCGGCGCAGACGACTTTGAGACCAGTAAGAGCGTCTGTGTGCGAATTAAGATCACGACCAACATGATCAATAAACACATTCTGAAACAAGTCGGTCAAAGCAATGACCTCGCCCATGTACTTGTTCATATGCACATCTTTGGCTTCATAGTCATCATTGAGCTAGTTCACAACAAGTTGAAAGTCGCTGTAAACTTGAACTTCTTCGGCTCCCATATGCCGAGCAATTCTTAGCCCGGCGATTAGGGCTTCGTACTCGGCCTCATTGTTGGTAGTGGGGAAGCCAATGCTTAGGGCATGCTCATGCATTGTTTTGCTCGGCAAAACCAACACTATTCTGGCACCAGCCCCTCGATTGTTGGACGCTCCATCGACGTGAAGACGCCAGGCGTGGCCTGTGATGATTTTTGCTCGGTGAGAGGAAATGGGCCATGTGGTGATGAACTCGTCATGCATTAGGTGGCTTAACCGAGGTTCGTCGTTTGGCACGATTGCATCGTCGACCGAAACTGGATCGTGTACCTCATTCAGGGATAGCCCAGGAGAGAACTCGGCAATGAAATTCGCTAGCACTTGGCCTTTGATCGCTGTTCGGGGCTGATATCGAATGTCAAAATTAACCAACTCGAGGGACCATTTGGACAGCCGGTTTGACAGATCTGCCTTTCGGAGGATGATCTTCAATGGATACTCGGTGATGTCCACAATGGTGAAGCTCTGAAAGTATGGCAAGAGCTTCCTCTTCGCCGTGACCAAAGCGAGTGCCAGTTTCTCTATTGGCAGGTAGCGGGTCTCGGCGGGCAGAAGCGTCTTTCTGATGTAATAGATTGGTTGCTGGCCGGTGCTATTCTTGGTGCTTGCTTGCCATACCAAAACCGCACTAGTGGCATGTTAGGATATGGCCAGATAAAGGTAGAGCTCTTCCTCTTCCTTTGGCACGACAAGCAAGGGGGCTCGGGAAAGGCACACCTTTAAGTCGGTAAGAGCATGATCGCACTCCGCTGTCCACTGAAAACTCATTCGGCTATTTCCCTTTATTGATTGAAAGAATGGACGGCAGACATCTGAGGACTTGTTGATGAATCGGTTTAGGGCAACAGCCATGCCAGCGACACGCTGGAACTCTTTCACCATGGCTGGAGCCCTTAGTTCCTGGATGGCTTTGATCTGCCTTGGATCGGCTTCAATCCCTCGGCGCTTGACCAAATGCCCAAGGAGCTTGCCAGACCCAATGCCAAATGCACATTTCTCGGCATTAAGCTTCAAGCCGAATTTCTTTAGTACATTGAATATTTCGCCGAGGTGGAGAAAATGATCGGCTGCATCCTTGCTTTTTGCAACCATATCGTCGATGTATGCTTCTAGTATCCGGCTGAGCAAGCCTTTGAAAAGTAGGGCGATCATACGCTGGAATGTAGCCCCAACATTCTTTAAGCTGAAGGGCATCACCAAATAACAGTAGGTGTTGTTGGGGGTGATGAAGGCGTTCTTCTCCTAATCCTTCTCATCAATGGCAATTTGGTGATACCCTCAGTGTGATTCCATAAAGCTCAAGTATGTTTGCCCGGCAGTGGCATCCACTAACTGGTTTATTCATGGGCAGGGGAAACAATCCTTTGCCATTTTTCTTTCGGACTACCACCGAGTTGGCCAACCAAGTAGGGTATTGGATCTCACGAATTGCTTCGGCATCAATGAGACGTTCAACCTCTTCGTTGACGGCATCTGCATGCATCGCCGAGGCTCGGCGTGGCTTCTACATTATGGGTCTCCTTCCCGGATCAACGTTCAATGAACACATGATCACATCAGGGCTCACGCCGGGAATCTCGTATGGGGTCCTGTGGGCACATGCTGTAGAAAATTTTTATTATGAAAAATTTGGGTGCGGCCCTCTTTGAAAAGTGTGGCGAGACGTTTCGATTCAGAGTCGCCACTCGGGTTTTAGCGGTGAATACCCAAGGAACCGAACTTGAAACGCTCGCTACGTTGTTTGATTTTGGAAAGGCGTAGATCGGTCCGTCATAACCTTCGATATCTGAGGTTCGGGAGCCAGGTTACGAGAGGGGAAGGGTTTTATGACACCCCTCTCGCCCAATCCGGAGATCGGTCTCTACTCGGGCATTTTGTAAAACGTTTGCATTTTTCTCTCATTAATCATCTTTCAGCTAATTAGGGCGGGGGAACAGTTAATGGGGGATTTAAAACTATAACAATTTGCATTTATGTGACAAAAATCTTTATGGATGATTGATGATAGGTATATAAAAAGATAGATTGAGAACAAGCGCTTGTATGAGCAACTGAGGCAAACTGAGGTACGCTGACCTGAAAGAGACGGGCGCAGACAAACAAACAAACAAGCATGCATTGGCCGAGCCACTGCATGCTAGCAAGACCCGCGCATGCCATATTATTACTGGCGTACTTCAGTTGTCCAAGACTCACAGCTCTTGTTTTCAATCCTCTGGGCTCTGGATTGGACCAGTGCACACCAAGGACAAACCACACAGTTCAATATTAACATATGTACAGTTACAGATAGAAAAAAGGCTTAAAGCCGTGAGACTAGTCGAAGCATCCCATAAACAATGTGGGAAAATAAGCAAAGGCAAGGGCAAAGATACCACACAAGGGCCAGCCACTAGACTGAGACACCACTGTCGTACGTCAGTCACGTTAATCCGTACGCCAATTACATCTCTTGCCAAGTGCTTGGCTTTGCATCGTCTGGGCTCTGGCACATGACCAGAAATACCCCAGAGGCCCTCACAGCAAAATAAATGTAAGTATTAAGATACCACCGCTAAAACAGTTCTAAATACAAAAAGCAATAGACTGGTTTTTAGCATGCAGTAATGTGATAAAATGAAGACATAAGCTCGAATCAAGTGATCAATGATCCCCATGCCAGTGGTGCACGTACTGCCATTACTGGCGTACGGCTCCATTTCACTGGCGTGCGCCACATTTCACCTTACACGATCTTTATATTTTGCCAGTTTAAAGACCAGGACTAGTATTGATTACTAGCTTGGACTTCACTGGCTCCCTTCAGGGGTCAGAACAGGGAGCCACGCAAAAGGTGGTATACCTTTGGTTTGGAGGTTGATGGATGGTTTTGAGCTTTGAGGTTGAAGATGGAGGCTAGATGATGGAAGAATGACAGTGGGGTGTGTGAGAGAAAACTCCTTCCCTTTCTCTTTCAATGGAGGAGAAGAAAGAGAGAGAGCAAAAGAAAGGAGAAAAAGAGGCTTGGGCTCTTAATGTTGCTAACCCCTTGCAAATGAATGCAAGGGGGGGTATTTATAGAGGGGAAGATGACTAAAGAGGGCAGTAACCAGCTGGGTTTGAGGTTTGGTTGAGTTAGAGGGAGCCTCCCATGCATTAAATGCATGGGACTTGGCTTCATGGGGGGTGTTGGAGAGAGGGGAATGTACCTGCTGAGTGTAATCATCAGGGGCACTATAGAGTGTACTGGGTGGCGCAAAAGTCTCGAGCACGTGGTTGAATAGTGATGCTTTGACAGGATTTGAATGGCGTACGCCAGGAGTGGAGCTGCGTGCGCCAGTAATAGCTGAGTCAACGGTCGATGACCGACACGTGGTAGTTTACTGGCGCACCCAACACAGTCCTGGCGTAAGCCAATTTGGTTTTGCTGAGGCCAAATGGTTCTTGCTTTGAAGGGTTTGAAATGGCGTTTGGAAGGGCTTGAAAGAGGTTCGGGACACTCAAAGCTCAAACGCACCAGTAATCTCAAAATGTTCTCGACCTTAATCATCATTTGGAAAACAAAAGATCATAAAGAATCTAATTCGAACAGTCCAGAATGAGGTGTCTACAGGTCAAAGCAAAGTCCATATTATCTTTGAGGAACTGGACCAATTGATCACGCTCAGCTTCATCGAGTTCCGAGCCAACCATAAAGAATCGAGTGCCATCTTCATTAATTGGTACTTGGACTAGATCCTTCACGGCTCTCTCAGTGGCCGGTCTACCAATCTCATCTGGACCTTGAAATGCTTCCTTCACATCCTCGCCGAGCAGTCTCTCCTTCGATAACTCAGGGACCTGAACCCACTGAACCACCTTTGCCTTGCCGTTTTCGCAGATGGAATTAACAAAACACTTTTTGGAAGCCATTTGATCTCCCCTAATGGTTTCCTGCCGCCCAGACTCACAGATGAATCTCACGCATTGGTGAATCTCACGCATTGGTGGAGCATTGACGCAACAGCCTTTATGCCATGCAACCAATTGCGGCCCAGGATGGCGTTGTAGGGGGGTAGGCGAATTGACCACGATAAATTCCACATCCAGTTGTACTGAGCCGACAAAGACTGAAAACACTATCTTGCCGAGTGGGTAGACTAGAATCCCAGTAAATCCAACTAGAGGGGTGTCCACCGGGGACAATTGATCCCCTTGAGAGGCCAAGGGCCTTGAACGCCGAGTAATCGAGAATCTCCGCCGAGCTTCCTTGATCGACCAACACTCGGCGAACCATCTTCCGTTGGAAGGGTATTGAGAGGACCAAGGCATTGTTGTGGGGGTAAGGACAACCCCTCCATGTCCTGCTCGGTGAACGTAATCTCCCACGTATGACGAGCATCCATCTTGCTTTTCGAAGATGGTTGTATCACCATTACCTTGGATGAAAGGTGATATAATTCGTCGTGGAGCTTGTTGGCCCGACCTTGATCCATTGGACCATGGATGCATTGAACCACACCATCTAGGACCCGGGATCGCAGCTAGGGCCCCCTGCATCCGGTGACTTAGTCTGGTCGATCCATCGATCCATCCTCCCATACTGTACAAGCTCTACAAGATAGAGCTTAAACGATTGGCATGCCGTCGTATAGTGTCCCTATTCATTGTGGAACGAATAGTACACCCTCTGGTTTAGCTCCCGCCCATCGGCGATCCCTAATTTTTTCGCTGCCCCCGTCGGCCATTGAAATCTTGGTAGCCGACCGCACTCATAGAGCATGCAAAAGATGGGTTCTCTGAAATAAGTGGTGATGGCAAGGTGATCCCGTCCATCACTCGACGGACAATCCCATGACTTACCGCCCCCTTACTTCCGCCGACCCCAGCGCATTCTTTCTTGGCAATGGTATTGACTTGCTTCTTCGTTTCCTTCACTACCGGTTTAGTCGGGTCGGCTACTTCTGCAACCCCGGAGCCACCGATATATTCTTCAAGCACAATATAGCAGGCAACGGTTTGGATCAGATCCGACATATCTCTCGGTGGCCGGAGCATCAACTCTTTAAAGAGATCAGAGGTTCGATCTAGACCGCGCTTGAATGATGATGTAGCAGCAGTCTTCTGGTCATAGCTTTCAACCAGATTGTATACTTTGTAGAAGCGATCTGAGAAATCCTTTAATGACTCGGTGATCCCCCTTCTTAAGTCTGTCAAAGTCTCAACAGTTTTCGGCCGTCAATTGCTAGCGATAAACAGGGATACGAAGGACCGCTCCAACTCGGCGAAGCTGCCGAACGACCCAGACCTTAGCTGCGTGTACCACAGCATGGCGATGTCCTGCAAACTCAAAGAGAAGGTTCGGCACATCATTGCCTCGCTAAGTCCGCAAAGTGTAGCCATTGATATGAACTGCTGCACACGGGTTGGGGCATCTGACTTTGGATTGTATGTGTTGAACTTCGGTACATTGAAGTTGGAAGGTGGGACGACTTCCATTATGGCCTTAGAAAAAGGTGACCCAATCTTCTCAGCTGTGGTTACAACCCTATCCCCGAGGTTCGGCACAATAACAGTCGAGGGCATGACGTACGCCTCGTGGATTGCATCTCTGGAATGTTTGTCAGAGGGAGGAGCCCGGGTTCCTCGACCGCGAATGCTCGGCTCAAGCGAGTGTTGCTTCTTGGATCCTGATGCCTTCTCATTTTCCTTCCTTGGGAGAACCGTGTGCTGTTGTACCACCCGATAAGTCATTCTCTCACCAATCCGGGTGTTCACAACAGTTAAGGCTCCACCGCCGTTGCTGACTTCGCACTTTTCCTCTGGGAGCTGCCCCTGGCTGTCCTCCTTTTGTGTCTGGGAGGGTCCGGCTGACTTCCACGGTGAATACCCTCGGTTATGATGGGTAGATTGCCTTGGTGCACTATTGGGAACAGTGAGCGGAATGCCCCGACAAATGTTGCCGTGAATGGGTGGCCTTTTCTTTTCCACGACCATGTCGCCGTTCCCCGGACCTACTCGTGTATCGTTCATCCTGGTGGCACTTAGACTTAACAGGATGGTCATGGGAATTTCCTGCATCATTTCTCCAGTTGCCGGATCGAGGAGCCACCTTGGTTTGTGTTCGCCCTCGAGATCTCAGGTGAGCAGTCCAAGCCGTGGCGCTTGATTCTGAAGGCAATGCTCGGCGAGCATGGCCGTCACTGGATAGCTCATTGCGAGAATCTATTTGGCGTCTAGATTCCAGATGAATGCGTCCGCTAGCATTAAGATGACACACCGAACCATGCCTTGTAAAGGCGGAGGCCCTACCGTTGTCAGCCGTCTGGGTTTAATGGGCTGCATTCCTCCTCCGGCGCTGTTCCCTAGATCTGGATACGGGTGGAGCTTCCTTATGTGTTTGTAGCTCTTGCACCTGTGTCCTTAGCCGGACGAGCTCCTCTGCCACACTCACCGGGAGATCTGGCGAAAGAGGTGGGGACGCGAGGCTGGCCGCCGAGCAATTGACTCCATCAATATGGAATGAAGTCATTCCCATAGCTTGGCTGCTCGTCCCTGTGACAGTCGAGCCAATCAAAATGGAGCCATCGGGTCCTCTTGTAAGGGTGCCCACAAGCCCTAGATCCCCCCGCACTTGGTGGGCCGTCGGGGAGAATTGGTGTGTCATGAAGTTTGGAGTGAAATGCATGAGACCAAGAAGTCGTCCGTCCGGACCAGTCATCTTCAGATGCGGTAAAGAGAGAAAAGGTAGAGGGTATGAGGAGAAAGTGTTTTTACCACAATATCTGAGTAAAAAGAACTCCCCAGTAGAGTTGCCAATTGTGGTGCTATGCTTCCTCTGGTCGAACCTTGGGAGGAAAAGTGGTTAGGTTGGCGTATCTTGGTTGAAACCTGCACAAGAAGTACCCACGTTAGTGCCCAAACCCGGATTGTGGAGGTCCAGGATAGGCACTCCGACAATCTAGTCAGTGAAAGAGGAAGATATGCTTTTGAGTTGTTTTAGGGTTTTTTGAAGAGAAGAGTCTCTTTTACTTACAAGGAGGGCTGCTACTTTTATAGGTCAACGAAATGTGAAGATCACCCCACGCGTATGCATCACGCGCTTGGTGATTGGTTCGTCAATCATGGCACTAAATTAGTTCCATAATCCCAGCTTCTAATACGATCTCCACGATCTGCTCACAGAATTTAGGTAACGGAATCACGCCACTTGTCGTTCCTCTCCAACCCTTCCTGACTTCCTCTATATATCAGGGAGTAGGAATGGCTCGACGGTTGTCGGTCTTTCTATTTCTTGTGGCCCAGATGCATTCAAACCTTCCTGCAGTCACCGGGTGGTTCGGGGGAGCATTGGCAAACAGTGTTATAAATGAGACCAATATCCGGGTATATGGTTTTCCGCTAGACAGATTCTGTAGAGACTCGTAAATTTTCGTTATATAATTTTATTGTTTTATAAATGGATAAGTGATGGATTGATGAGAAAGTTAAAGTTGGGGGTTAAAGTGTGAGAAGTTGAAAGTCATGGGTGTTAGTGAAATTTGTGCATGTGTGTGCCATGTATATACCTGGGAATTCTTTTTTTCCATTTTTACTTTTCATCTCATCTCTCTCCCGACTTCTCTCTCTCAGTCTCTCCATCTCTCTCATTCTCTCACCCAATCACTCAAAAACCCATACCAACCAATTCCCAAACGGGCTTTTACTTGCGTGTTCGGGCTCGTATTGCGTTGGATAGAGCTTGGCTGGGTGTATTTTCGCTTGGTTTGGGATTCCGGAAGCTAGGGCTTGCTCAACCTCTTCGATTTTGGTTTGGATACTCGAGGTAGGGAATTCTACCTCTCTTTATATGTTATTTGAGTGTTCCTATGCCATATTCGAACTTGTTTTGGTTGTTATTCAGACTGGATCAAAATCTGTCATCTGGTGAAAAATCGCCAAAATTTCGGATTCCTACACGTAGGACGTTTTCACTACCTGTAGAACTTTGTTGTTATGATAATGTGTACTTACTGTTTTGAGTTTGTACCGGTAAGATTTATTCCCTACCGGTAGGATTACTAATTTTTCCCAGACACTTACCGATACCTTTTTTATTTTCCTACCGGTAGAATCTTTTTGGACCAAAGTTTGTTTCTTTTGTTTTCGGTTTGTACCGGTAGGCTCCAAACCCCTATCGGTGGGTCACCAGTTAAATCCCAAATTTTCCCACGTTGCTGTAGTCTCACTTTTCCTCAGGCCTTTGACATTTCAATGGGTTTACTTAATTATTTATATGCATATAATAAGAAATCAGGTAGTACTGCTTGTCTTCATGTGCAACGTGGTGCACGTTGAAATGGTCCAAATTTGTAAAATTACGGAATGAAGAGAATGAGCTATTTTTTTTACAATATTAGAACGAATGATACACTTGAGCACGTGATCGACGCGCGAACACTCAGGTCCCATCGACGGGTGGGTGCCTGGCAAGGGATATCGGGGTCCCATAAATAGCCCGACAGGAGGTAATGCTCATATTGAACACTCAAGGCCTAACCTTTGAGGTAGGTGCTTGGCAGGGGATCTCGGGGTCCCATAATCAGCCCGGCAGGAGCTTCGGGTCAGACACACAAAGGATACGGTATGTTGAGACACGAGTTGAATGAATATGACTTATGAGTTTGAAAGAAAGAAGGATTGGAGATATTGGGACACATGATCATGATAGTTGTGCTTCCTCCGTTGTCATTTGATTTTCCATCATTTGTTCTTTCGTTTAGCTCATTTGCATATAGAGTTTGTATAGACTTTTCTACTGGGTTAGTGTAGCTCAAGCCTTATATCATTTTCAGGCGCTAATCCGGAACCGTAGCTTGCATGCCTAGAGTGCTTGACGTGGGGACATTATTTTTGAAAGCTTACCGAAGAAGTTACCTATTCATCTTTGTGAATTTCTTTTGAAATTTTCAAAGATGCATTTGTAACTTTAATTGTAATTCTTTGGCCAAGGAACATTTGTAACTTTAAACTCTCTTGACGCATGATACTAGTGTCAATTTGGGGCCGTTGAGCCAATGTTGTAATATTTTGGGAACTATTGGACTTTGAAATGCAATTACGGAAATAAAAATATTGGTCTCTTTTGGGTATCGTACAAAATTATTGTAAAGTTTTATTTATGGAAATCATGACAACTTGGTATCGGAGCATAGGTTTAGAACACCTAGAGACCGTGGGGGGACGGTTCGTTTTGTGGGTTCAAAATGTCGCACCTCCTAACATAACTTGTGCGTGCTTGTGTAACTAATAATCATGTGACTATTTGGCATCGCATTTTCATTATTGTATATATAGTGGTGTAGAGCTGTTAACCCATGTTGTGAAGTTGGAGCTTGACCTCATGGTAATAGTGTTGTGGTTAATAGTTTTCCTTCTTATGTCATGTAGTAAGATGCCTCCGAAGATGGGTGTTAGATGGGGTGTGGCAGGAAACCGGGGTGGTAGTGGCCGTGGTCGAGGCCGTGGGGTACCTCTTGAGGATGAGGATAGTTAGCGTGGGGAGAACTCAGGTAGAAATCCAGGGGCTGGGGCCGGTCGGGGTGTAGGAGTACCTCACGCTCAGAATCAATTTGCTAGACGACAATATCAGAGTAGGAATTGTGGCTGTGCAACTAGTTGGGGAGGCTGGTGAATGGTGGGAATCTGTTCTAGAGTCAAGGAAGGATGCAAGAAGAGCGGCAAGGACTGCAGCTCAAGCAAATGAACCGAATGTGGAGGATTTGATGTGGGCTGAGTTTGAGACAATTTTTGAGGAGCAATATTTTCTTGAAACCAGCCGTGATCAATTAAGAGAACAATTTGAGAAGTTAGAGCAAGGAAGTATGACTGTCTCGGAGTATGCATAGAAGTTCCAGTCTTTATCTCGTTTTGCACCAGAGTTAGTGGCAACGGAAGAGAGGAAATGTAGACGCTTTGAGAAAGGGCTGCATAATACCGTGAGGAGGATGGTAATGGTGCAACGCAAGACTAAATACACCAAGGTAGTTGAGTGTGCAAGGAGTATTGAGATACCGAAAGAAGCGCAACGGAATAGGGGAGTTTGGGAATCGAGACAACCAACCGTGAATGCGAGTTCTTCATCGGGGAGCTTTGGGAATCAGGGGAGGAAAAGGCCGAGGGAACCATCTCAGACATTGTAGGGTAGTTTGTCGAACTTTAGGTCGCTGCCTTCTTTTGGGGACCCAGGGTACTCTGTCTAGACCTTCGCTCGTGTGTTACAAGTGCAACCAACTTGGACACGTTCGTGCTCAGTGTCCACACATCGAGAAGGCTTGTTTTGTTTGTGGTAAAGTGGATCATCTTGCTAGAAGTTGTCCTCAGGGGCCGAGAGCGGGCAGTGAATCAGGTTCCGTGCAGCAACCGGGGAATGGGGCGTAATGTGGGCCAGTTGTTTAGGGGCACTCAGAGGCAGTAGTAGCCTCACTTTTGCCAAACTACATCGGTTTAGAGTTCCGGGGTTGATAAGGGAGCGAGTTCTTCCTCTCAAAGGGGAGGTTTTGTGCAGGGTTAGGGTACCCAGGGACGAGTTTTTAACATCGCTTCTGCTATTCCACCTACCACTTCTCAGGCTTCGGAAACTTTTGTTGTGAAGGGTACTTTTCTTTTATTCAACTCCTTCGCTAAAGTCCTCTTTGATTCTAGAGCATCGCATTCATTCATTGCTGCATCATTTGTGTGTGCTTTGGAATTGGAATCAGAGACTATTAGCCCTCCATTGTTTGTTGAGACACCTTTAAGGGGTAGAACGCCTCTTAATCATATTTGTCGAGATTATGAGTTGGTTATCTGTGATCGTTGCTTCGTGTTTGACTTTATTGTTTTGGGAATGTCGGGGTTTGATCTTATCTTGGGAATGGATTGGCTATCCACGTTTCATGCTACCATCAACTATTTTAAGCTTCGAGTTTGTATTTGTCCGCCTGAGGGTGTTTGTTTCGAATTCTATGGAGAACATCGAGAATCGTTAGAACCGTATTTATGTGGGTCTCGGGAAAGGGAGTCGGTTTATGCTATGTTGGTGAGCCTAACGTTAGATGAAGATGCCTCTATGCGTGGGGAGTTACCCGTAGTGGTTTGCGACTTTCCAGATGTGTTTCCAGAAGAGTTGCCCGGTCTACCTCCCGAAAGAGAAGTGGAGTTCACGATAGACTTCCTTCCCCGGTACCACTCCTATCTCCATACCTCCATATCATTTCGCGCCTGCTGAATTGAGAGAGTTAAAGACCCAGTTGCAAGAATTGGAGAATTTAGGATTCATTCGTCCGAGTATGTCGCCGTGGGGAGCGCCGGCTCTTTTCGCGCAAAAGAAGGATGGTTCACTCCTTTTATGCATTGATTATCGTAAGCTCAATCGTGTAACCGTTAAGAACAAGTATCCTATGCCTAGAATTGACGATTTGTTTGATCAACTTCGTGGTGCGACTAGTTTTTCTAAAATCAATTTGAGGTCCGGTTATCATCAGTTGAGGGTTCGTAGAGAGGACATCCCTAAAACTGCATTCCGTACTCGTTATGGCCATTACGAATTCGTTGTTATGCCTTTCTGATTGACGAATGCTCCAGCTACTTTCATGGATCTAATGAATCGTATTTTCCGTGCTTATCTCGATCGGTTTATCGTCGTCTTTGTGGATGACATCTTGATTTACTGGCCTACGGAGGAGGAACACCAAGCCCATCTCTCAATTGTCTCTGAACTCTTGAGAGAGCACCAGCTATACGCTAAACTTAGTAAGTGTGAGTTTTGGTTATCCGAAGTTAAATTTTTGGGTCACGTGGTTTCGAATGGTGGAGTGTCTGTTGATCCGGGGAAGATAGAGTCAGTTATGAATTGGCAGCGACCGAAGAACGTGTTTGAAATTCATAGTTTCTTGGGTTTGGCCGGATACTACCGCCGTTTCATTCTAGACTTCTCCCGTTTAGCGGCACCGATGACTAGATTAACGCGTAAGGGGACCCGTTTCGTTTGGAGTGACTCGTACGAGGCAGCTTTTTAGGAGCTAAAGAAGCGATTGACGACCGCACCTGTTTTGATTGTGCCCGAGCGTGGAGTTGGTTACTCCCTGTACTATGATGCGTCCAAGGACGGGTTGGGATGCGTGTTGATGCAAGCGAGGTGAATAGTAGCATATGGGTCGCGGCAGTTGAAAACTCACGAGCGGAATTACCCGACACACGATTTAGAACTTGCGGCTGTCGTTACATATATATTGTCCTTAATTGTCACAAATCTTGTAGTACAAGGACTAAATAGACAGAGTTGATAGAAAAGCGATGAAGTAAAAAGACTTCAAATAATTGAGGAGATATAAATGTTAAAACCCTTGTATACAACCCTAAAAGAACAAAGTAACACCGTGATGAAACCGAAAGTCGAGAACTTCAAGTGCCGCACCTCTTGAACATCCATGTTGCTCAAAAAGTGTTGAAATTCTAAAGGTCGTATAGTGCACCAAACGCAATACAGGGTTGTGGCACTTCAGTTGAGTCCTTTCAGGATCTTAATATTATGATCAAGACCATTCATTTTCGACATGTCACTAAATAGTTTACTTATACAAAAAATGAGATTAACCAGACATTGACACTATATGCTTGAGATCATCAATTTATATTACAGTTCATCTTGAAATCATACTAACCATCCATTTTTTTCAAAGCTAATGTTGTCAACTATGGCTTCTAGTATTGGGCCAATGTGATTTTTCCTACAAATAAAGTCTTAGATGATTTCTATTAAAATGAGTAGTTTAAATCATGATTTGTGAAATCTCGAAGGGTCCCAAGCATTTAGGTGCACTACAACCCTTAAAAAAAATTAGATAAGGATTAGCAATAAAGGTAGATAAGGCTTGATTTGCTCAAGCATGAGCCGATAAACTAGATTATGAGAAACCTTTGAGATACTGAAAAACAAAACTTTTTTGATATCTCTATCGATGTAACAAAATTCTACCCAAAATATGTCTTGCAGTCTTCCCGCCCATCTGTGACAATCAACATAGCATAGTGTTTAGCACAAAAACATTCAAGGACTAAGCGCGGGCGTGCTAGGGCCTGTCTTGTCCAACGTAAAGGAATGAATGCCTTTTTCTAACTTCTAACCGTGAGAGCAAAAGTGTGTGATCTTATGGGAAAGATCACAAGTGGTTTGTGGTTTGCCACAACGGTTGTGGACTTCGTAATTTTCTAACCCTATAGGAAAGAAGATTAACGTAAAGGAAAGTGTAGACACCTCAATCCGAACCACGAAGAGTGCTTTAAATGTCCCGATGAAAAAACAAAGGAAACAAATACCTCAAGAGCTTGGATGTGGGACTCTCCCAAAACAAAACTCAAAAAGCCCAAAACAAAAATCAAAGCCCAGAGCAAACTCAAAACCCCAAAACAAAACTCAAAACCCCAGAGCAAACTCAAAAGCCCAGAGCAAAACTCAAAAACCCAGAGCAAACCCAAAAGCCTAGAGCAAACGCAAAAGCCCTGGACTAGACACTTAGTACTGTACGGCACACCTCTACACCGCACGGCATAATAGATTTCATTACGCCACACGAGGTCATGAGGTCAACCGCACGGCATTTTGGATAAAGTTCTGACTGGCTCAGCTAGTTGTCGGCCACGCCCACTTGCCACTGCTACAAGCTAGCTCAGCCGAAAAGGCACTTCTGGCCCACCCAGAAACCACCTCCACCATTTGAAATTCAAAATCCTTGGCTTTTGCCTATAAATACAACCCTCCACTCAAGGGAAAGAGGTCCTGAATTCTCTTTCTCTCTCATCATGCTTTCATACACATTCCTCGCTCCAAAGCCTTGAGAAAGTGTTCCCAAAACATTCTCAATGTTCTTTCTTCCTTAAAATCCTCCATTTTTCTCCTCACCATTGAAGTGAGTTCTCTTACTCTCTTTAAGACCCCTAACCCCCAAATACCCACCTATTAAACCGCGTCCACCGTCTCTCCTCGACCGCTTTCATCCGGGTTCATCCGTAGCCGTCCATTCCCATCCAAGCTCAAAGATCAAAGGTATAAACTAGTTTCCTTGGGGTAGGCTTTGTCCATACCCCTGAGGGAACCTTTTTATGGCTAGGATCAACCTCCTTTGGGTTGAATATTGGCTCAAAACCCATTTTCAAAACAAAAGTAGGCCTCTGTGCTGAGAAGGTTACACCGCGCGGCGCTTTGATGCATCGCACGGTGCAACCTACTCGAGGGCACGGCGTTTCATTGAGCTATCATTTTCTCACTCAAACTGTCTGGATCATATCTATTTCCTGTCAGGCCTCTTCTATTGAAGTGTTGGTGTTTATAAAACAAGACCATATCTACACGCCATGGTTGGTTTTAGATAATAAAGCTTCTTCGGTCATTCTGAATGATCAAGAGTTTAAAAGTTGGTTTGTGTTCATGGCTTGGAAGAATGGTTCTTTTTAGAGTCCTCTGGTGGTAAAAACATTGTTTGATATCGGTTTAAAACCCTGTGCGTGTTATCCAAGATGCCGGGCGGCGTTCTAAAACTTTGTGAAAGTCTGAAAGCAAAGAGGAAACCCCGCATGGCATTCTGTAAAACCGTGCGCGGTATTACGAAATGTCGTGCAGAAGGATACTGCGACCCAGACAGTTTCTGCTGAAAACTCCTTTCATTTTGCATATCTTTATCATCACCGTACAGTTAACACTACGTGCATGCCAACATGATCTATTACCCATATCCCTTTCCCCTTGCTTGCTTATTTAAGAGTTTGATTTTCCAAAAGATATTTTAAGTCCCCTCTTTTGAAAGAGTTTAGTAGAGACCGGTTTTTACCGGGCGAATGGGGTGTATTTTTCTCAACAAAAACTTTCCCCATCCGTAACGTGGCTCCTGAACCCAAAGTCTCAACGTTTTCACTAGATCAAAGGCCTTTCTTTTCAAAACGAACTCTCGGTTTCTCGGATCAACCATCTCAAAAATCCGGGTGGCGACTCTTTTTTTGGGCGCACGCCGGTCGGGGAGCCCATAGTGGCGACTCCGCTGGGGAAATAATGTTAATCAAAAATTTGGAAATCAATACATGAGCGAACAATTCTTGAAAAGTTTGTCAAAACAGTATGTTCCGCGCTGCTGAAGAATAGGGTGGTGACATAATAGGATTTTACATCCGACCACTCCGGATTGGGGCTTTTATTATTGTTCGCCTGTGTAGTTTTCTCCAAAGATTTGATTAATGAAGTGAGCCAAGCTTGAAAAACACTTTCAAAAGGGGGATTTTAAATATCTTTTGGAAAATCAAAACTCTTTTATTCTGTACACTCTGCACTACACTAGCCTCGCCAGTGCGCTTCGGCAATCTTGCCGGGAATGGCAACCCCCGACGATGATGAGCCATCGTACTGTTCGACCATTGTCTTGCAATACACTTGACATGGGGAGTACATCTTGGCTCTAGTCCGGGGAACCCTTTTGAGACCCAAATCTGCCTTTGCACTTGTACATAATCGTAGAAGCATCCCAGCTAGGACAGGAACCCATGGCTAGGACTTGTGTGATATACCCTATTTATGTGTTTACCTTTTCTGCACATACATATCATTCATGCATCATTGCATTCTGCAGGCTAGGCCTAGGACTACTTTAGGATTCGGCCAGTCTAGGAGACTCTAAATCCATGGAGTTTGCGATACCTCCGGTGTTCGCCATGCCCTAACGGCCCCCTTGGTCTAGAACGAACCTTGATGGTGCGAGTATATGGATTCCAATAATCACATTGCCCTGTCTTGGATGGTCAAGGTAAGGAGATTGGTTCTGATTTTGAAGCGTTCGGAATTAAACTTGTCTGATAGAACCTACCCGGGTTATCGAAAACTTTCTGTGCAAGCACCTTAAGTGAAGGCTGGACTACGGTAGGTCATAGGCCTAGTACTACTTTAGGATTCGGTCAGTCCAGGAGACTCTAAATCCATGGAGTTTGCGATACCTTCGGTGTTCGCCGTGCTTGAACAGCTCCCTTGGTCTAGAATGAACCTTAATGGTATGAGTATCTGGATTCTGATAATCACATTGCCCTGTCTCGGATGGTCAAGATAAGGAGATTGGCTCTGATTCCGAAGCGTTCAGAATTAAACCTGCCTGACAGAACCTACCCGGGTTATCTGAAATCTTCTATGCAAGCACCTCAAGTGAAGACTAGATCGCGGTAGGTCTCAGGAGGAACGAATGGAGAAGGATGAACGTTCTTAAGGGATTAAGAGTTTCCCCTTTTGCTTGTCAATTTCGAGACATTGGTCGGCCACGAGAAGAGGCTGTACTTAATTGGTTTCGTCCCTCCCGAAGACTGGTTTGCATAGACACCCTGGAAGGCACAGAGTTGTTTGAGGTTCAAGTAGTACAGGAAAGGCAACCGTCAACTGAAACACTGCGAGAACCCTCACTCGTCAATCCTTTGCCAATGGCCGACCAAGGAAATGGGGTAGAAGAACTTAGACAGAACATTGCTGCCTTAGATGCTCAGCTTAAACAATCCCTGGCCAATGTTGATGCGCAACTCAAGACTTCTGTCGCGTCCTTAAAGAACGATATGATTATGATGATGGAAGCCATGCAAGAAGTTACCGATAAGATTCAGGCTAAGGCTCACCCACAGCCTGAGCAACCCAAAGAAGAAGAGCCCGCCATGGACCCCAAAATGGCCGCTCTTATGGCTAAGATCAGCAAGTTGGAGGAGTCCGTTCAAGAGACCCGACGACTTGGGAAGGGAGAGGTGGATATGAGCAAATTATGCCTATTTCCCAATGCCAAGCTACCAGAAAAATTCAAAGGTGTAGACTTTGCCAAATTCGACGGCACTGGCAATCCAAAGGCACACCTTCAAGGCTATGTCGGTTCCCTTTCCATGCGAGGGATCGAGAAGGAAGCCATGCCACAGCTATTTCGTGAATCTTTGTCCAGTCCAACATTACAATGGTTCCTCACACCTGAGCCATCAAAGAAAAGGACTTGGGAAGATATTGGGATAGCTTTTGTAGCCCAATACGACTTCAATGTCGATTTGAAAATGACTACCCGAGAGTTAGAAACCACTAAGATGGGTGAAAAGGAGAACTTTGCTGACTTTGTGAAACGGTGGAGGGCCAAGGCTGCTGTAGACACCTCGATCTGGATTTCCCAATTGTTTTACTTCCTTTTTCGGTTTCTTGTTTCCCTGATGATGAATCAGATCGAAAACAGTCTTGAGAGAATGAAATGGTTTGAGCTTGGTGTGTGTGGAACCCATCCTTAACGCTAAAACCCTAAAACCCAAACCTTGATTGCAGGTTTGACCGTCGCGCGACCCACTAGGTCTCTTGCGCGATGATTTACTTGCCAGGTGGTGGTCAAAGTCAAACTTTTGACTATTGACCATCGCGGGGAAGGTAGAACACTCACGCGATAGTTTCACTCCCTCGCGCGATGGTCAACACCTGTCATTTCCACCTGTTGGCAACTGGATTTTGTGATGATCAGGGGTCTACAGACCTGTGTAACCCCGTTTCGTCAACTGAACAGCGTTCTGCACCAAGTAAGTGCAGCCAGCCTTGTTGGCTGGTTTCATTGCCTTGTTTTGCCACCAACAAACTCTCCACTCTTCCTATAAATAACCCCCATGGTTCATCTTCCAAAGGGTTACCAAAATTTTCCAAAAGAGAAGAAAGAAACACAAGCTCTAGTACTTCTCTCACTCAAGTCACACCACATACTCATTTTTCCAAGCCATACCACCTCATTCAAATCATTCTCAAGACACTCAAGCAAAGGTATAACCCTTATTGTTTACTGTTTTGATCCCTGAGGGGGGCCAAGGCTGGTAATCAATACCAGTCCTGGTCCTAAAGCCAGCAAAGTTACAAGTTACTGTGGATAAGCACTCCCACGCGCAAGACACCCACTCCATCGCGCGACTGTTCTAGTCTGCACGATATGGTTCTCATGGGGATGGGATCCTTATCCTTATGCATTTATATGATTTTTGGCTTTCTTGTGAAGAGTACTAAGAATATTCCACTGTTATGCATGTTAAAACCAGTAGGTTAGTTTGCTTTATTCCTTTGCTTATTTTGGAATGCCCCTGGGCTGCTTCTGAATATGTCTCAGAGCCCAGGCATGTAAAGCAATTCCTGGAAGTCCAGTAATGACCCTCGCGCGACTCTCTGACTCCATCGCGCGATGGTTCGTCTGTTTCTAGTGATTGCCCTTGCATGGGCAGCTAGGCTCTTGGCCTCTGTTTTGATACCCTCATTGTTTAAAGGTTCCATCTTGTGGCTGTTAATTTTGATTGTAATAATTATTTACTTTCAGTACATATAAACTGTTTGGTTTGATCCTGGGTGTGCACTGGTCCTTCTAGAGCCCAGAAGGGGATAAAAATTAACCTGTTGGAAAGATGTTAACACTCGTGTGATGGACTGGGATTGTCGCGCGACAGTTTAACTTGCATGTAAGAACTTTCACGCATGCAAGGTGGTCATTGTTCACGACAAACTCAAGCCAAGGCACTGTTTTGGCATCCAAAATCAGTATTGAATTTTATCTCATTTATTTCTCGCCATTTCATCCATCCATGCTATTATCTATCACATCCTGCAAATATGTTATAGTTTTAATCCCCGATTAACTGTTCCCCCGCCCTAATTGGCTAAAATTTGATTAATTAAACAGAATCACAAACAAATATTTTCGCAAATGCCTAAGTGGAGACCGATCTCCGGATTGGGCAAGAGGGGTGCCATAAAACCCTTCCCCTCTCGTAACCTGGCTCCCGAACCCAGATATGGTTATGACGGACTGGTTCCTTAAACTTTTTCAAATCAAACAGCGCAGCAAGTGCTACGAAATACGGTTCCTTGGGTGTCGAACCTTCAAAACCTGAGTGGTGACTCTGTATTCTTTGCGAGCGCTTGTTGCCCAGCCTAAAAGCGCTCCCATGAACCGGCAACATTTTTCTCTTCTCGTAGGAGTTGAACGGAATTCCTTCCCCAAAAGGAAAGAAAAATCGGGCACCGCATGCCCACAGCTACGCAAATGCAAAACAAATCAGACCTCAAGGAACAGGTACGGATCATAACCAAGAATTTGCCGAGCTCCTTTGCCCCATACATGGTCCTCTCCCAGGCTACCCCAAATTTCAAAACCTTCTATGATTCGGGCCTGGCTGTGGAGGAAGCTCTACAAGATGGTGTGGGCAGAGTCGCCACAAAAATCCCGGATTTTGGTTGTAAAATTTATTATTGGGTGCGGCCCTCTTTGGAAAAGCGCGGCGAAACGCTTCGATTCAGAGTCACCACTCGGGTTTTAGCGGTGAAACACCCAAGGAACCGAACTCGAAAACGCTCTGCTACGTTTGTTTGATTTGAAAATTTGTTTGATTTGAAAAGGCGTAGACTGGTCCGTCGTCACCTTCCATATCTGAGGTTTGGGAGCCAGGTTACGAGAGGGGAAGGGTTTTATGGCACCCCTCTCGCCCAATCCGGAGATCGGTCTCTACTCAGGCATTTTGTAAAACTTTTGCATTTTTCTCTCATTAGATCACTTTTTTTAGCCAATTAGGGCGAGGGAACAGATAATGGGGATTAAAACTGTAACAATTTGCAGCTATGTGACAAAAATGTTTATGAATAATGATTTGCTTGAATCGATAGAATGAATATAGATTGAAAACAAGCACTGAGAGCAGTTTGAGCAGAATGGTGTATGTTGTCTCTCAGGTGCGTGAGCAGGCAACATACTGGCATGCAGTGGCCGAGCCTCTGCACGCCACCATACCCTACGCACGCAACCAAGAAGCTGGCGTACACCACCTTTTGTCACTCACAGCCTTTGTTCTCAACCCTCTGGGCTCTGGAATGGACCAGTGCACACCCAGGACAAACCATGCAGTTTATAATATGATCATATTTACAGATTACAGACAACTGAAATGGCTTGAAGCCATGAAAATAGACTGAAAGCCCCATAAACAGAGTGGGGAGATAACAAGAGGCCAAGATTGAGCTATGATGCAAGGGCCAATCACTGGACCTTGGTATGATTGCCGTACGCCACTCATGAGAGGCCGTACGCCAGTTGTACCTCTTGTCCAGTGCTTGGCTTTACATCATCTAGGCTCTGGAACATGACCAGAAAGATCCCAGGGGCCTTTTAAAGCAAAAGAAAACAAGTATTGAAATGCTACACCTATACAGTTCTAAATACAGAAAGCTGAAAATTGGTTTTTAGCATGCAATAAGGTGATGAATAGACAAGAAATAAAGCATGAAACAAAGATCTAGACCCCATTTCACAACTGGAGTATGCCAGTTTCGGAGCGCTCGGACCTGGAGTACGCCACCTATTTAGTGGCATACGCAGGGTCCAGACAGATCCCAGACAGATCAAATTTTAAAACTGTACGTACTGTCACGGACCGGCGTACGCGGGCCTATGACCGGCGCACGCCGTTTATAGTCAGAAATGTATTTTTTTGTTTTTAAAACCTTGACCCTGTCAGCTCCCCTCAGGGATCAGAACAGAAAGCAGTACAAAGATGTATACCTTTGGCTTTGAGGTTTGAGAGAGGTTTGAGCTTTGAACTTGAGGGTTGGATGATGGAGGGTGGTGGATGTTTGACGGTAAGAGGTGTATGGAGGGATCTCTTGTTTACTCTTTCAATGGATGAAAGAAGAGCAAGCAAGAAAAACCAAGAAGAGAGAAAGAAATAGACTTGGAGCTTGAAACTTGGAGAGAACCAACCCCTTGAAAGACTAGAGGAGGGGTTATATATAGGGGAAGAGGGAGAGAGAGGGGCTGAGGCTAGTCAAAGGGACTGGTGTCTTAGCCCTTAAGTCTTCCTTCCCGTTCGATGAGAGGGAATATGATGATGGGATGGTGTAAGAGATGTCCCCCCGGCCGAGACTATTTTTTCGATGGATTGGAAGGTTCCCATGTGTTATAGACCCTTACCCATGGCTTCTGCATGCTTAAAAACACAAGTTTGACCGGAGGTTTGACTTGGCGTACACCACTATATACCTGGCGTACGCAAGGTCAAATCTGGTCAACGGTCAAAGTTGACCGATGACTGACACGTGGCAGAGGACCAACGCACGCCAGGTGAATACCAGCGTATGCAAGTTGGGTTTTGTTAAGGCCTTTTGGTTCCGGTTTGAAGGGTTTAAGATGGATCAGAAAGGGATTTTGGAATGCTCAAAGCTCAAACACACTAACATTTTTGGGGTGTTCTTGATCCATTTCATCATCGGGGAATCGAAGACCATAAGTAAACTAATCTGGAAAGTCCAAAATAGGGTGTCTACAGTAGCCCCCCTTTGACGGCACTTGGAGCACCATTGTCTTGGTACAAGTAACGTCAAAGGTTTTTAGACACCCTCTTAAGGCTATCCAGAACAGAACATACGTGTCAAAGTACGCATGAAACTTTAAAGAACCTGGTTGATTGAATTTGGACGAGTGGCTGCCGCTGCTGGGGATAATATGGACGGGTGGACCACCACTGCTCGATTGAATTGGAAGGACAACGGGCTGCCAATAAAAGGCGAACTCTCCTGGGGAATAATCCATTGCAAGAGTACCGACTTTGTTGGGGAAAGAGAATCATTGGATTGGCAGACCGTCATTGATTTGACATTGCGCGGGCGGACCGGCGTTGATTTGAACAGGCAAATCATCGTTGATTTGAAATTGGACGGGTGGACAGTCGTTGATTTGAAATTGAACGGGTGGACCGTCTTTGACTTGAAATTGGACAGGTGGACCGCCGCTGATTTGAAATTGGACGGGTGGACCCTCGCTGACTTGATATTGGACGGCTGGACCGTCGCTGATTTAAAATTGGACGGGTAGACCGTCGCTGACTTGAAACTGGACGGGTGGACCGTCGTTGATTTGAAATTGGACGGGTGGACCGTCGTTGACTTGAAATTTGGACGGGTGGACCGTCGTTGACTTGAAATTTGGACGGGTGGACCGTCGCTGACTTGAAACTAGACCGGTGGACCATCGTTGATTTGAAATTGGACGGGTGGACCGTCGTTGACTTGAAATTTGGACAGGTGGACCGTTGCTGACTTGAAATTGGATGGGTGGACCGTCGTTGATTTGAAATTGGACGGGTGGACCATCGTTGACTTGAAATTTGGACGGATGGACCGTTGCTGACTTGAAATTGGACGGGTGGACCGTCGTTGCTGGCGATCAATCTATCCTTAGCACACAAAGCTTCCAACAAACATGGGTAGGTCGTGTCAGGTAGATTGAATTCCATCTGTTGAGAACTAGAACCAATCTCCTTATCAAAGACCATCCGAGACAGAGCAATAAGGCTGCTAGAAGATGCGCTTGAAGCAAGACTGAAGTAAAGGTATCTGTTCGGGTCAGGCCGAGGCAGAGTCTCCTGGGGAACAGTTTGTTGCAGACAGATGGACCTATCGAATGATATTCTGATCGTTAAATCATCGTTGATTTGAGACAGTGGGTCATCGTTGAGGGACGACTCGTTGAACCATCGTTGATTTTGAGACGGTGGGTCATCATTGAGCGACGACTCGTTAAACCATCGTTGATTTGAGACGGTGGGTCATCGTTGAGGGACGACTCGTTAAACCATCGTTGATTTGAGACGGTGGGTCATCGTTGAGGGACGACTCGTTAAACCATCGTTGATTTGAGACGGTGGGTCATCATTGAGGGACGACTCGTTAAACCATCGTTGATTTGAGACGGTGGGTCATCGTTGAGGGACGACCCATTTGTTTGGGAACCAGAGCCAATCTCCTTATCAAAGACCATCCGAGACAGAGCAATAAGACTGCTGGAAGCTGCACTTGCTGTAGATAGATGTGGATCAGGATAGGCGGATGGTTGTTATAAACTGTTTGGACGGGCGGACCGCCGTTGTGGTGATTGATTGGATGGGCCACCGCTGAGTTGAATGGTGGGCAATATTCTGAATGCCGTGAAGGGTTGGAAACGGATGATATGGCTGGACGACATGGCTGATCGTCGTTGAATGAATTGATTCGAAGGACGACATGGCTGATCATCGTTGAATTGGATTGATTTGATTTGAAGGACGATATGGTTGACCGTCGTTGAATTGGATTGATTTGATTTGAAGGACGATATGGCTGACCGTCGTTGATTGGATTGATTTGATTTGAAGGACGATATGGCTGACCGTCGTTGATTGGATTGATTTGAAGGACGATATGGCTGACCGTCGTTGATTGGATTGATTTGAAGGACGATATGGCTGACCGTCATTGATTGGATTGATTTGATTTGAAGGGCGATATGGCTGACCGTCGTTGATTGGATTGATTTGAAGGACGATATGGCTGACCGTCGTTAATTGGATTGATTTGAAGGACGGGTAGACCGTCGTTGATTGGATTGATTTGAAGGACGATATGGCTGACCGTCGTTAATTGGATTGATTTGAAGGACGGGTAGACCGTCGTTGACTTGGACAAAACCGGAGGATCATTCTTCAGAATGAGCATGCCGTCAATGAACTTAGATTTGAGTTGCACGAGTCATTGCTGCTTTGAATTGTATTCTGATCACCAAAGTGTGCTCCAGGTGCTAGCGGAGTTGGCTGTGTGCTTGACATTTGCCATGGAGAAATGGATAGGGAAAATGGCATGTGGCACCCTCCTTACAATTGCACCATCCATAGGAGCGGCTCCGGCTCCAATTCCAATAGTGACTAGATCCCAGGTATGAACCCGCAAAAGCCTAATTACTTGCTGCCTTCGCTGTTGGATAAGCATGCTTTGGCGCTTGATAGACTTTTCCTGTTTTTAACAGTTGATATACAATATGCAATGATATGTACTCAATTGTATGCACAAATTGAAAATACAGATGCAAGCTAAGGGCGGCTCCTAAGAGGACGATGACGCCTGAGGACTACCACTGAGTCTCTTTGCTTTACTGCCTTTTGCTTTTGAGTTTCGGGTTTGCGTGCCAAAATAGAGGGGCATTTGAGCGAGCTGGTGTGCCTTAGTTGACATAGTAATGGCATTGGGTCTGTGTGCCCCTTCCTTGATGCTGGGGCGGATGTGCTCCCATAGATATGATTTGCTTTGCCTTGGGCTGACATGCCTTGTTGTTCATGAGATTCCATTGCTTGGATAGGAGATAGGATATAGAAGTTAGGGTAGCAAAGTAAAAATTGCATTTTTCAGTTTATTGACTCTCCTTTGAGAAAGAGCGCTTAAACGCATCACTAATATCTAATTTGCATTGACAAGCGAGCTGAGTCAACATACAGACACACCTATATGTGCAGACTTGCCTAGCTCGAACGAAAAAGGGAGAAAGAGCCCCCAGGATGCGATGCGGACTCTTAGATTCGCAGGAAAATGAAATTTTAGGCATTAATGAGCCAAAATTCAAATATTCCGTAGACAGGTGAAACTGACACTTACGTAAGGTCAAATAGATGTACAATGACCTGTACGAACGAGCAAACTTGAGAATAAAGCCCCAGAATGGAAACAGATTAAAACACTCAAAAAATGTCGCAAAAATGGACAAAAAGACGCAAAGAGATGACTCATATAGGCCCGGACTGAAACCGACACCTCCATGCAGTCACATTAGGTCCACATGACTTGCATGGTATAGAAAAACTTGGCAAAAGCCCCTTGAATGACATTCGAGGTACTTTTAACTTGATGAATTGGTGGCAGTAGCTGACTGCTTCTGAATGCTGCCCAAATTGAAGAAGCACGCGCAGGAACGGGCATAACTTTGAACGAACGCGCGTGAACCACAAACTAGCACGCATGGCTACCAGCCTGCTGCAGTTGCTTACACTAGACTCTGCTGACTTAGAATAAAATGTGAGCCGTTAGGCCTCGCAAGCATTTCGTTCTGTTTTTTATGCTTCAGATATTTTAAGACTTTTGCTCAGCTTTGAAATTGAAGAAGTAGTTTGAAATAAAATTGAACGCCGGGTTCCCGAGTATCCTCACAATGGTTCCGCCGCGCCGGGTTCCCATTGGCACACATTGCATTGGCTCCTCTCCGCGGATAACCAAGCTATACCTCACCATGGTTCTGCCGGTCTGGGATCCCATGGGAACGCACACACACAACCTCACAATGGTTCCGCTATTCCGGATTTCCATTGGAACACACACACACCTCACACAACGGGCAAATCCGGCCACATTGCAGATTCCAAAACATTTCACCCTTTTTAAACACGCCTTTCATTAACCACACCCTAGGTGCCATGTTTCTACTTTCTCAGTTCTCGTGTCTCGTTTACATACAAAGACTCCGAGGCAAGACAAAAGTAAACATCATTCATCATAATCCAACAAGATCATCCAACTCTATAATTAACATCCTCAAATCATCACTTAAAGCATAACGCCACATGTACGGACGCCCTTGGAGTGATAAATCACTTATGCTTTATCGTGTCACAAGTAATACAAGCAATTCATATATGCATTCTCATAAACATCTTAAAAGATCAAAATACGAATACTTCGTTCCAAACGATAAGTTCTTTCTTAGAGATCAAAACAACATACGTTATACTTGAGATAGAAAATAAGAAGATCATACATAAACTTAGGATAGGGTAAGAGTATCCTACCTTGATCCGAAACTAGTCGGGGCCGAATAAGCAAGTTGGAAAATTCTACGGGCGGTGAAACATCCAAATCTGGACCGAACTTCGGATGGCAGTAACTCGGTCAATCTTTGGCCGAATACGATCTTTCTTGGGTCGAAAACGAAGCTCTAGAAATTCTCTACAACTTTCGTGAAGGAAGTTGATCCTAGAAACCACTCTAAGTAGGAGAAAAATAGTGATAAAGGAAGAGACAGTAAGCTGTCTGGAAATTGGGAATCCGAGATTTTACTGAAATTCGGATGACAATATCTTTGTCATTTCTTCACCGATTGGGGTGGTTCTTGAGCCTAACTTGAAGCTCTCGAAGTGTTCTACAACTTTCCCGGAGGAAATTGGTTCTAAAAACTACTCTAAGCAAGAGAAAACTGAGGAATTCCGAAGGGCAGTAGGCTGCTTGGAAAACCAGAAAATGATTTCTAGAGAGATGGAAGAGCAAAGCTTCAAGGGGTGAGTTGAAATGCTTGGAATGGGCTTCTATTTATAGGCAAAACCTTGGCTCTCTCTCCTCTTCTCAATGGCTGGCCCCCCTCTCTCTCTCCTTTCCTCACTTTGACACTTGTCATGAATCTTGGAAGATCAAAGGCAAATCC
Organism: Rhododendron mucronatum var. ripense; assembly: GCA_019656295.1. Classification (NCBI taxonomy): domain Eukaryota; kingdom Viridiplantae; phylum Streptophyta; class Magnoliopsida; order Ericales; family Ericaceae; genus Rhododendron; species Rhododendron mucronatum. Next base: position 4,854,660 of record BPLT01000004.1, on the reverse strand, counting down.
TATGGTTAGGATTTGTTTCTTGGAAGACTTGGTGGGCAAGAAGAATATTGGTACAAGATTCTTGTTTAAACAAATCTTGATGGTACAAAGGAGGATAAGGGAGATAGTTTCTTAGTTAGGAAGAGTAACAACCAAAGATATTAAGTACAAGGGAAGATTAAGCCAAGTACAACCAATCTCCTTCCTTTCTCCTTCCTCTCTCTCTTTCTCTCTCTCTCTCTCTCTCTCTCTCTCTCTCTCTCTCTCACGGCATCTCTCTCTCTCTCTCTCTCTCTCTCTCTCTCTCTCTCTCTCTCTCTTACTTAAGTACACACACACACACATACATACATATACATATATATATAAACAAAGTACAAGATAAGAAATAAACTAATAAGTACTTGGTACTTGAATCAAGGAAGCTTAAAGGCTAAGGTTTATCTTTTAAACTAACCAATTAGCACATGTGGTACTAAGGCATTATATTAATCTACCATGTACTAGAATAATATATACTTGGATACACATGTACAATTGGAAGATCACAATCCTAATAGAAAAATAAACAAGGGTACTTAAGAATCTTGGTACTAAGTACCCTACCTTTAAAATAATGTAGTACTTCTACACATGGTTTAAAAGAAAAGTCTATTTTAATAAAACCCCATGGTACTTTGAAAGACTAAGCTTTTACCCAATGGGTAAAAATTCCCCTAACATCTATTATCCAATGGATAATAGTTATTAGGCAACTTATATACTAAAATAATTCCCAAAAGTACTTTAAAGTAATCAAAAAGTTACTTTTTTTTAATATTCTTAGTACTTTGACCAAGTATACTTTTAATATAACAATTGGGGTTTCTATTATCCAATGGATAATAGTTTCCCTAACATTTATTGTCCAATGGATAAAGAATAAAACCAAAATAATTAAAAGAAAAAGAATATTCAATTCTTAGTCTAGGGTTCAAAAGGTTCAAAAAGGTCCAAGAGGGGCAAAATGGTCCAATTGCGGTTAGGGAAAAGTAACCAAATGTTTTCCTAGCTTAGTTCCTCCAACCGGATGGTTAGAAGCTAACTAGGCTTGCTAAGTTGGGCTAAAGTGCAAGAAACGAAATTTCAAGGGTGAAAACGTAATTACGATGAACTATAGGAATTAAAAGGAATTTTTTAATAAAAATTCAAATATTTAACGAAATTTTCACTGACCGAAAATCAGGGTCGTTACAATCTATCCCCCTTAAAACAATTTCGTCCCCGAAATTGGCGCGCGACTATAGATTAGACTAGGTCGCTAGACCGATCTTGGGATCACCGACTATCCCCCTTAAAAATAGGAGTAGGTCACCATCAATCGAATTAAGCCTTCTCACTTGCTTAACAAGATGGGTTTGAAGTCGCTTCAGCCGTCGAACAGCTTGCCTCGTCGTCGGCCCTTGATGAAGTTTCCACCAACGTCAATTGCAAAACCTCTACCAAATCATCATGCGGACTTGTATCCTACGGATGTTTCCTTAGTACGATCCTTCCTTCTTCTTCACGAACGATGCAGGCGCTCCCCAAGGTGATGTGGGTCTATCCCTCTTAAATTGGAAATGAGTCCCTTCGAGGGTATACACGGTCACCATCTTCGGATGGCAGTCTATGACCGCTTGAAGTGCTGATAGCCAGTCCATCCTCAGGATTACGTCGAAATCCGCCATATCGATCACTCGAAGGTCGCAAGTTAGTTATCACAAGCTACTTATATCGATGCCATTCTTGCCCATTTTAGCATGCAAGATTCCAAGAAAGGGTTCCTCCCTTTTAGACATGGAATCAACCTATCCAAAGATCAGTGTCTTAAATATTCAAACTGCTGGAGCAATCCCTCAAATGCTTGAAGGAAGTCAGTCAATTGCATTAATTTACCGTCTCTATTACAAATGTATGAAAACTAATTTGAATATTCATGCATTAATTAAAAGTCCAAAAGATAAAACTGTCCTTATTCAAAGCTGTACAAATGCCAACATTCAAGTACCTAAAACCATCACCTGGAATGACATCCAATTACCAGCCAGTTGGCTTAGTGAAAATGAGAGTCTCCCACAGAAACTCCAAAATGACACGATTGATCTAGATTATATTCAACAATACCTAGATGGTACCGTTAGAATAAGTTTTGATCAACAAAGAACAAACCCTCCTCTGAGAATCAGAGAATTAAGTAGATCAAATAGCTCAGTCACTATTGACAGATCAGTCACCATGCCTAGGAAAGACAAAAATTTGCTTGATCCAAGCATTAAATTAAAAGGTGTTGAATCAAGTTCACAAATTAGTAAACCCTGTTATTCTACGCAGTCAAAATTTGAAGATGAAGACACCTCCCAAGGGTCCCCAACTCAAACAGATTTTGAAGAAGTTGACCCAAGCTTACGTGTTTTACATAAAGATTTTGAGATTGATGTTGATAAATTATACAAAGAATTTAAGTCAAAGAAAAATAAACAAAAAAGAAAAGACTATGCTAATAAATATTCACAATCCAAACAAGCAAAAATAATTACTCAATGGGAAAGCTTGATGAACGAAATAAGAACTGAAATTTATTTTTTTAATTACTTAGAAAAACATTATAAACAAGATAAGACAGTTACAACAATAGAAAAGAAAAAGAATTCTTGTCTCAATAACATATCTTATCAATCCCCTACTAAATCAGAACCAAGTCAAATTATTAAACAAGTTACTGTACAGAACCTCAAACAAGAAGTCAATCTTATTAAAAAAGAAATTACCAAATTAAAGGAATCTGACAATCAGTTAACTACTCAGAATGAAGAAGACACTAATTACCAGGATTGCTATCAAAAATGGTATGCTAAAGTTAAATTAATAGTGCGTGATTTCAAAATTGAAGTCAATGCTCTTATTGACACGGGTGCAGACCTTAATTGCATTCAAGAAGGTTTGGTTCCTACTATGTATTTTCATAAAACAACTGAACAATTGACTTCTGCAAATGGCAGTAAGATGCAAATTAATTATAAATTACCCAAAGTACATAGGTGTCAGGATGAGGTTTGCTTCAGAACTTCTTTTGTGTTAGTCCAAGACCCAACTGACGTAGTAATTTTAGGAACACCATTTATTTGCTTACTTTATCCTTTTACTACTAATGAAGAAGGAATTACCACTAACCCTTTTGGTCAACAAGTAACATTTAAATTTCTGACAAAACCAGAATATAGAGAATTAAAACAATTAAAAAATTACCCTATATATTCCCATCGATTAGTAAGATTAGTCAAAAAACTAACCAATTAAAATTCCTCCAGAATGAAATTAGAAATAAAATAATTGAAGAACAACTTGCCAATGAATCTCTTAGTCAACAAATTGAAAAATTTAAAGAAAAACTAGTAAAAGAAGTTTGTTCTAGTCTTCCCAGTGCTTTTTGGCATAGAAAGAAACATATAGTAACTTTGCCATACATAAAAGGATTTAATGAAGCCCAGATCCCTACAAAATCAAGACCTATCCAAATGAACCCTGATGTTATGGAAACCTGCAAAAAAGAAATAAATGAATTACTTAATAATGATATTATTAGAAAAAGTAAATCACCATGATCATGTCCAGCTTTTTATGTTAACAAAAATGCTGAAAAAGAAAGAGGTGTACCACGACTAGTCATAAATTATAAACCATTGAACACAGTATTAGAAGGGATCAGGTATCCAATTCCAATTAAAAAAGATTTAATTAATAGATTGAGTAAAGCCGTCAACTTTTCAAAATTTGATTTAAAAAGTGGGTTTTGGCAAATCCAGTTACACACCAATGACAGATATAAGACAGCCTTCACAACACCCTTTGGTCATTATGAATGGAATGTAATGCCCTTTGGATTAAAAAATGCCCCAATCGAATTTCAAAATATAATGAACGAAATATTTAACCAGTTCAGTCATTTCATTATTGTATATATAGATGATGTTCTCATCTTTGCTAATTCAATTGAAGAACATTGGAAACATTTAGAATCATTCATTAAAATTATTAAACATAATGGATTAGTCATTTCTGCTCCCAAGATTAAATTATTCCAAACAAAAATAAGATTTCTAGGATATGACATTCATCAATCAACTATAGTACCAATCAGTAGAGCAATTCAATTTGCTGATAAATTTCCTGATGAAATTATTGACAAAAATCAATTACAAAGATTTTTAGGATCCCTAAATTATATAGCAGAATTTTATAAAGACCTTAGGAAAATTTGCCAGCCTCTATTTGAGCAATTAAAAGACAATCCCCCTCCTTGGTCACCAGTACTGTGGGCTACGTGCCCGGAAAAATTCCCCGCCTGTCTTTTTTGTATTTTTAGTGTTACAAAAAAGGGGGAAAATGATTGGTTCGTTTGAGAGTCACCACCCGGGTTTTGAAAAGGATTAACCCCGAGAAACCGTTTATTGAAAAATGTGACTCTTTTGCCCTTTGAAAAGGTTTTGGTCTATTGAAAACAGAGAGTTTTGGGTTCGGGAACCAAGTTACGAGGGGGGAAGGTTTCGTTTGGAAAAGCACCCCCATCGCCCGATAAAATCGGTCTCTACTAATATTTGTGGGATTTGAAAATCATTTTATTGCTTAACTTGTATGTCACATAAACAGTTTATATTGCACGTAAACAAAGAATATTAATAGGCATGCCAAAAATCAATTTAAACAACTTGCATCTAAAAAATAACAGTCATGCTTGCATATTAATGATGAAAAATAACTAAAACAGTGTTCTGTTCTACGAAAACTCCACCGTACGGCAGAGGTATGTGCCGTACGGTATTGGTCCTCGAGGTTAACTTTGCACAACAGACGGTAATGACGTGTAAAAAAGTTTGCATAAACAACTGGTATTTATGAGCATGTTTCAAAATAAATAACTAAATACAGGGAGCAATTAAAGATGTTGTTTCAAAACAAATACTGCCGTACGGCAAAGGGAAATACCGTACGATACACATACTTTGCAAGCAGTAGTTCCAAAACAACCTTAGTTAGCACATGAAAATCTGAAATAGCCATACGCACTTGTCTTCCAAACGAAAAATTCCTACTTTAAAAGATGATGCATGACTGACATGAATTCTAGAAAGGATGAGCAGGGTATATATTATTCTGGACAGAGCATAAATAGCATGACACTTAAAACCTAAGAGGAAAATGAGCTTGAGACAGAACTGTTCCCTTGAAACACTCTACCGTGCGGCAGTCATGTGTACCGCACGGTGGAGATATGTGGGATATTGACTTTATTTTGTTTGCGATTGCTTAAACCATTTAAGCCCAGAACTGGTACAAGGAACCAGTTCTGAACTTAGTGGCTTCCCCTCAGAAAAAGACAAGTAATGGATAAAAGATTTGTACCTCTCGGAGCGAAACCTTCCTTTGGAAAATTGTGACAATTGCAAAGTCTTTTGGCACGAGCAAAGCTTCGGTATACTGTGATAACAAAATATGAGACCCAAACCGTGGGTTGCCTTCAAAAAATGAATTTTGGACTTGGCTTTGAGGCGTTTCGGTGCTTTGAAAGTGAAAAGCAGTGAAAATAGCTTGTTTTTGAAGTGGGGAGTGAGAAAATGGCATGTGTGTGAAAGGAGGAGTGAGAAAAACGACCTGTGTCTGAAATGGGAATGGATAGGGGTATTTATAGAGTGAAAACTACTTGAAAACGAAGCAAACTTGGTCTGCACGCATTTTTGACTGACAAAATGTCCACCGTACGGTACATAAACTCTACCGTACGGCACATGTCTTCCACCGTACGGCACATTCCAACCGACTCGAGTTTAGGCGGTTAAAAACTCTACCGTACGGTAGAAATATGTCTACCGTACGGCAGAGTAGACCACCGTACGGCACAGTTGACCGCCGTACGGTACAGTGACTGCTCAACAGGCCGAACTTCGAATGGCCGCCCCGGACACTCCCGAACTCGGTTTTGGGTGTTCTTTGAACCGTTGGAAAGCTCGTTAAGTCTACTTTTTAAACCAAGTGGTATGGATAAAAATAATTTTGTACATAAAAAGATATGACGATTTTACCCTCAGGTGGTCGAAAAAGTGGTCGTTTTGGCAAAATTCTCATATCTCCCTCATTTCAAATCGGATTAAGGCTTATTATATATCGATAAAGAGGGTTTTGAATGTACTAAAAGATGGTGTACTCCAACCATGAAAATAAGAAAGTTTGATTTACGAAAAATGGGCTGAAAGTAGACTAAACCGAAGACCGTTAGCGCCATGATGGCCAAAACACGCATTCGCTCATTCTAAGTGTCACTTTGGCACTCTCAAACCTAGTTCTAAAGTGTTTCCTCATGAGTATAAAGACCATTGTTCAAAGCTTTTCAAAGCACGTTTTTGTTATTGGTAAGCTTATTGGCCACTTGTGTACGGTTTTCGAAAGGTAGCGCTCCAAAAGGTTTAGATCAATCCAAAGGTTTTAAATCATGTTTTGTTTATCATCATTGGGGACTTAAAAGTTACCCACGATTTCCAAATTGGGGTGTCTACAAGTATATAGCTCCATAGTCAAGCAAGTCAAAACATATGTAAAAACACTACCATGTCTAGGTATTCCTACAGTCAATTCCTTTAAAATTATTCAAACTGATGCCTCTGATATAGGATATGGTGGTATTCTCCTACAAAAAATCAATCCTACTTCCCCTGAGCAAATTGTTTGATTTCACTCTGGCCTTTGGAATAAAGCACAACGTAATTACAGCACTATCAAAAAGGAAATTTTAGTATTAGTACTATGTATTTCAAAATTTCAAGATGATATATTAAACCAAAAGTTTCTAGTCAGAATTGATTGTAAAAGTGCAAAATATGTTTTAGAAAAAGATGTTAAAAATATAGCTAGTAAACAAATCTTTGCTAGATGGCAATCAATTTTAAGTATTTTTGACTTTGATATTGAATATATTAAAGGAGATCAAAATTCTATTCCTGATTTTCTTACCAGAGAATTCCTATTTAATAAGTCATAAAATACTTTCCAGCTATTAAAATCATTTTTTCAGCAGCATCTAGCATTTCCTATTCATCTAAAAGCATTCTCCAGCTATTTAAACCTAATAGCATTCATGGCATTTACAAAAGCAGAACTTCAGTCCCAGCCATGGCAGAGAAAAGCGCAAAGAAAAGTAAAAAACCAACCCCAGCTCCAAAAAATCAGCTTGCACTCCTTCCAGCCAACTGTGGAAATAGATATCAAGTTCTTGGGCAAATCCCCAAGACTAGTTACAGTTCTGCCCTCACATACAATTCTCCATCTAGTCAATCAGTTGATCCTTTTTGTCCAACTCAAACTATTCAACCTAGTCAAAACAAATTCCCTTATCCAGCAAGAACTACAGAATATGTTCTTAAACCAGTCACCACTAATCTCTTCTCCATTGAGCCAGTCCGCAAAAATATTCATAACCCAATTGAATTAGTCAAATCCTTTTTCCCTTCAAGATGGCATTTCATCCCTGCTTACCCAAATAAAAACCTTTCTTTTTACAAATACATCCTTCTCCACCATAAATCAATTGTGATAAAACCCATCAATGACCGAGTCAATCCCAATAAAGTCATATACCATTCCCTCTATATTCACAACATAGTCAGCCTTGATGAATGGGGTCAGCCATCTCTATTCAGGAACCTCCCTAATCATCCCATTCAATATAATTATTATGATTATATTGATGCATGGTTCAAAGTCATCCTCCATGAGAATGAGTCTTTTACTCACTCCTGGTTCTTTTCTTTTGATTATAAATTTAAATCAGTAATTCCATCTTGGTTCTCCCGATGGTGGCACCAAAATGGAGCCATTCCTGACCTCTTACCAAATGAACTCATGGACCAAGTCAACTACTTTTCCACTTTGTACCCAGTAAATAGTCACACTAGTCAATTTCCAGTCCTGTTGCTGTTCATGGCAAAATATAAAGTTCCATGGATCTTCAAATGGCGATATGGTATCAATAACAAGACAGTCATTCGTCAATATTTAGTAAAATGGTGGGATCAATATAAGCAACAGCGTGTTATTGATCAAGTCAAAGAAGAATTTCCAATCAAAGTTCCAACACCAGTCAAAATTGCAGCTGCACAAATTCAACCAACAGTTGCCCAGATTCAACCCAATTCACCTACATTCTCCACTATAAGACTTGGAAGTCCAACACCAAGCTCCTCCAAGCCTTCTAAATCCAAGTCAAAAACCAAGTGCTCCCAATTATTGATATTAGCACAACAGCTAATTGCTCAAGCCAGTCAAGAAGAAGATGACAATTCATCTGAAGAATCAGTCACTACAACGCCCAATCCATATGGGTCGGCTTTTCAAGATGCTCAAGACCCATTTGCCTGAAGACAGTAGCATCAGATGTAGTAAACAGTCAGCCAGTTACAACAGTCAAAAGTAATAATCATTTCTGCTTTTGGCCCGTTTTCACCGAAAGCAGCCACAGTCAGCAATCATTCCTGTTTTTGACCCCATCAGCACCGAAAGCAGAAACAGTCACCTACTTTAGTCATTATTTCTCCACCGAAAGAGAAAAGTCACCAACTTTAGTCACATGGCTGAGTCATTCAGCACTTGTAAATCTCAAGTCCTTGCTCTATAAAAGGATCGAGAGGAGAAGAATAACATAGGCTAAGTTTTGGCTAAGTTTTTAGTTTTTGAAAGTTTTCAAGTAAACTAGTAAGAGAGAGTAAACAAGTTTGGGTTTTCAGCAATTGTGCCCATACTTAGTCAAGATTGAAGTTCTACTTCTGTATTCACTGTAAGTCTGAGTTTGTTCAGCTTACCCTTGTATTAAACTTCAGTAAACTGCATTTACTATTTATTACTATTCATTTTCGTAGTACTATTCACAAGTACTATTCATCCACGAAGTTACTATTCATCAGTTACTATTCATAGTACTATTTACTACTGTTCATTACTATTCATAGTACTATTCACTACTGTTCACTCAGGAATTTTGCTATTCAACTACTGTTCATAATTGAAATCAACTACTATTCATATCTTTTACTCATTGCTGTAACTGTGCTGTTACCCCCTTTACTCCCTTTAAGTAAATCAGTCACCATCTCTTTCACCGACACCCCACTCTGATAAACCCATGTTCTTCCACTGTATCCCTACATCCGCCCCTCCTCATGGTATCAAAGCTAAGTAGGTAATTGTTGAAGAATTAAACTCAAGTAATCTGTAAGTTGTTTTACTCCTGCTTAGTTTTCATTTAGTATTTTACTCCTGCTGAAATTTTAGTTAGTATTTTAATTCAGTTGTCATCGGTCGACCACCTTGTCACTGGCCACCTTAGAGAGTCCGTAAAAGGTCCCCGTGAGTAAGTCCCAGGGTAGGGCAGTTAAGGGGTTGGGAGATTTCTAGGGTATGTGTGCAGTAGGGTATGTGTTTATCATGACAATTTAGGATTAAAATATTAAAAGAAGAATCTGTAGGATTAAACACAATGAATAGATTATTTAAGTGTAGTTCTTCAGCCAGTTCTTCAATGGCTTCTTTATCTAAGTTGTCGAATATAGTCAACCAAGAAGAACATGAGTACCATGATTTAGATACAAGATTAACAAATTGGAATATACCTAAAATCCCAGTAAAAGAAATTTACAAGTCAAGTTTTTTAGATTATGCTTTTCGTACTGACCAAGTAGCTAAAACAGCTGAACATGTTTATGCTATTGCTAAACAAGAAGAGAGATGTTCTCTCCTTAGTCAACAATCAGTCAAACACCACCTCGAAAGAGGATATAAACATATTCATGTAGGATTAATACAAGTAGCAATTAAACCACTTACAAGAAAAGGATTAAATTCCTCAGTCCTGCTGTCTTTACGAGACAGTAGATTCACAGTCTATAGTGACAGTCTATTAGGATTAATGGAGTCAAGCCTCCATAATGGTCCCGTCTATTTCAACTGTTACCCCGATTTACCCCTTAGCCTAAATGACAAAAATATTCTAAAAGCATTAACATTAAATATTCAAACTGCTGGAGCAATCACTCAAATGCTTGAAGGAAGCCAGTCAATTGCATTAATTTACCGTCTTTATTACAAATGTATGAAAACTAATTTGAGCATTCATGCATTAGTCAAGAGTCCAAAAGACAAAACTGTCCTTATTCAAAGTAGCACAAATGCCAATATTCAAGTACCCAAAACCATCTCCTGGAATGATATCTAGTTACCAGCCAGTTGGCTTAGTGAAAATGAGAGTTTCCCACAAAAACTTCAGAATGACACAATTGATCTAGATTATATTCAACAAAATCTAGATGGTACCGTTAGAATAAGTTTTGATCAACAAAGAACAAACCCTCCTCTGAGAATCAGAGAATTAAGTAGATCAAATAGCTCAGTCACTATTGACAGATCAGTCACCATGCCTAGGAAAGACAAAAATTTGCTTGATCCTAGCATCAAATTAAAAGGTGTTGAGTCAAGTTCACAAATTAGTAAACCCTGTTATTCTACACAGTCAAAATTTGAAGATGAAGACACCTCCCAAGAGTCCCCAACTCAAACAGATTTTGAAGAAGTTGACCCAAGCTTACATGTTTTACATAAAGATTTTGAGATTGATTTTGATAAATTATACAAAGAATTTAAGTCAAAGAAAAATAAATAAAAAAGAAAAGACTATGCTAATAAATATTCACAATCCAAACAAGCAAAAATAATTACTCAATGGGAAAGCTTCATGAACGAAATAAGAACTGAAATTTATTTTTCAACTACTTAGAAAATCATTATAAACAAGATAAGACAGTTACAACAGTTACAAAAATAGAAAAGAAAAAAAATTCTTGTCTCAATAACATATCTTATCAATCCCCTACTAAATCAAAACCAAGTCAAATTATTAAACCAGTTACTGTACAGAATCTCAGACAAGAGGTCAATCTTATTAAAAAAGAAATTACCAAATTAAAGGAATCTGACAATCAGTTAACTACTCAGAATGAAGAAGACACTAATTACCAGGATTGCTATCAAAAATGGTATGCTAGAGTTAAATTAATAGTGCATGATTTCAAAATTGAAGTCAATGCTCTTATTGACACAGGTGCAGACCTTAATCGCATTCAAAAAGGTTTGGTTCCTACTATGTATTTTCATAAAACAACTGAACAATTGACTTCTGCAAATGGTAGCAAGATGCAAATCAATTATAAATTACCCAAAGTACATATCTGTCAGGATGAGGTTTGCTTCAGAACTTCTTTTGTGTTAGTACAAGACCTAACTGACATAGTAAGTTTAGGAACACCATTTATCTGCTTACTTTATCCTTTTACAACTAATGAAGAAGGAATTACCACTACACCTTTTGGTCAACAAGTCACATTTAAATTTTTGACAAAACCAGAATATACAGAATTAAAACAATTAAAAAATTACCCTATATTCCCATCGATTAGTAAGATTAGTCAAAAAACTAATCAATTAAAATTCCTACAGAATGAAATTAGATATAAAATAATTGAAGAACGACTTGCTAATGAATCTCTTAGTAAACAAATTGAAAAATTTAAAGAAAAACTAGTAAAAGAAGTTTGTTTTAGTCTTCCCAGTGCTTTTTGGCATAGAAAGAAACATATAGTAACTTTGCCATACATAAAAGGGTTTAATGAAGCCCAGATCCCTACAAAATCAAGACCTATCCAAATGAACCCTGATGTTATGGAAACCTACAAAAAAGAAATAAATGAATTACTTAATAATGATATTATTAGAAAAAGTAAATCACCATGGTCACGTCTAGCTTTTTATGTTAACAAAAATGCTGAAAAAGAAAGAGGTGTACCACGACTAGTCATAAATTATAAACCATTGAACACAGTATTAGAATGGATCAGGTATCCAATTCCAAATAAAAAAGATTTAATTAATAGATTGAGTAAAGCAGTCATCTTTTCAAAATTTGATTTAAAAAGTGGGTTTTGGCAAATCCAGTTACACCCAAATGACAGATATAAGACAGCCTTCACCACACCCTTTGGTCATTATGAATGGAATGTAATGCCCTTTGAATTAAAAAATGACCCAAGTGAATTTCAAAATATAATGAACGAAATATTTAACCAGTTCAGTCGTTTCATTATTGTATATATAGATGATGTTCTCATTTTTTCTAATTCAGTTGAAGAACATTGGAAACATTTAGAATCATTCATTAAAACTATTAAACATAATGGATTAGTCATTTCTGCTCCCAAGATTAAATTATTCCAAACAAAAATAAGATTTCTAGGATATGACATTCATCAATCAACGATAGTACCAATCAGTAGAGTAATTCAATTTGCTGATAAATTTCCAGATGAAATTATTGACAAAAATCAATTACAAAGAGTTTTAGGATCCCTAAATTATATAGCAGAATTTTATAAAGACCTTAGGAAAATTTGCCAGCCTCTATTTGAGCAATTAAAAGACAATCCCCCTCCTTGGTCACTAGTACATAGCTCCATAGTCAAGCAAGTCAAAACATATGTAAAAACACTACCATGTCTAGGTATTCCTACAGTCAATTCCTTTAAAATTATTCAAACTGATGCCTCTGATATAGGATATGGTGGTATTCTCCAACAAAAAATCAATCCTACTTCCCCTCATTAAACAGGATATTATGAGAATAAAAAACCAACTTCCAAAATTAACTAATAAATTTTTTAGAAAGAAACAAGACTGTTCATCTTCTGAAGAAACCTTAGAAGATGATAATCAAGACCAAAACCCTGGTCGAGAAAGAGAAATTGATCACGCCAATAGTGATCAAGACAATAACAGATTAAATATTATCAACCAAATAAACATACAAAAATGGCATGCTCGTGTTAAATTAATAATAAAAGATTATAAAATAACAGTCACTGCTCTCATTGACACAGGAGCATATCTAAATTGTATTCAAGAAAGTTTAGTGCCTACTAAATATTATCAAGAAACAACTGAACGATTGAGTTCTGCAAATGGTAGTAAAATGATAATTAAATATAAATTACCCGAAGTAAATATTTGCCAAAATAAGATTGGTTTCAAAACCTCGTTTGTTTTAGTCAAAAATTTAAGTCAAAAATTTAACTGACAAAGTAATTTTAGGAATGCCCTTTATTTACTTACTCTATCCATTCACAGTCACTAGTAACAACATTATTACTATGTCTTTTGATCAACAAGTCAATTTTGAATTTTTATCAACACTAGACAAAGATGAATTAAGTCAGCTACAAAACTGCTCTATTTACTCTACTAATGATGTATTTGATTCTCTTACAGATGTCTCAAAGTCAGCAGAAAGTCATTCCCTTTGGGAAAATCCTTCTGCCAGTATTCCCTAAAGGAGCAAGCACAAAATTTAGGAAGCTAAATTACTTAGCCAGCATGGATGAAACCCAGCAATGTCTCCTAGATAATCTATGGAACACGCGTGGGGATAATCGTAAATTCTTAGACAGCTTAAATAGTTTGAGTATTTATTTTAATCAGCAAACTAGTGGAGTTGTTTTCCCTAGTTCTTCAGGTGGAGTTTCAATAAACCCATCCCTAGTCAGCACCAGTTCATCTACTAACTTCCCTTCTTGTAAGCATTGTGAATCAATGGCTTGCAAATTTATTGATTTAAACTGTAGGTATCACCAGCAGATTACTAAAAATAATCAACTCAAGGCGGAAGTTACTCTGCTACAAAATCAGTCAACACAGAAGACCCTTTTTACCCCACTGGTAAAAGTGGAGAAAAAACTATCATCCCTAGTGGATGCTAGTAAAGGTGTAATTGTGCAGTCATCCCCACTGGATGATGGTGAAAGCGTTTGTATGTCTGAAACTTTTCAAGTAAAAGCCTTCAAAACCCTAGCTTTACCACAATCCCTATCCCTTATCCCTAAGTCACTACCATTAGATGCAGTCAACCACATTCAACATTTGGCCAAACAAGAAGGTCACCATTTCCAAGAATTCCTATTCGAATCTCTTGCTAAATTAGTCAGTCAACCACCCCCAGGATTATCAATCACTTGGGAAACCCACTATAATCACGACCAAGACCGAGTTAACTGCCCAAAAACTAACCCATTATGCCTAGAAACCCCATTAGAAAGATATGATTGCCAATGCCAATTAATCTTCAGTGTCCCCAAAGCCTGTATCCATATGCAGCATTTTCAAGACCTTGTTCTTTTATACAAGGGAAAAACTATCCAAGTCAGCCCCATGACCCTACTAGACCATGAATTTCTTAGACAATTAATCTTTACTTCCCTAGAACAAACTAACCGAGTCACCAGAAAATTAGCCACATGTATTAACAATGTTTTTGCTAAACATAGAATGATGAAATGTCAAGTTTTAATTACAAGTAAGATGCCCGAATGGACGAACACAGGGAATGTGATACTAGCACAACACGTCATGTATCTCTCTACAAATTGGCCATTCAGTAGGCTATATGCACCTATTGATCTTATTGAAGATGAATGCCCCTAGCCGTGTTCCAAGCCTACTAGAGCACAGATTAGGCACCACAGAGCCAAGTCAATTGCAAGTAATCTTGGAAATGATGATTATTTCCAGGAAGGAAGGTATTATTTAATTTGTGAAGATTCTATTCAAAAAATCAAGTCCACTGATCCTATTCAAGAAGTTCCATTTATCTTCTACACGAAGTTTCAAGATCTAGTCAAAAAATACAAGAATTATTGGGATAATAATTTTAGTCATCAATCTGGAGACCAAGAATCCAGCCCAGAAATCAACAGTGACGACAATGGGCAAGATTATTGGGACAATCTGACTAATGAAGAATTGCAGAACATGGACAACATGATGGAATTTTAGTCAAAAAATAGTCAGCCAGTCACAACAGTCAAAAGTGATAATCATTTCTGCTTTTGGCCCATTTTCACCGAAAGCAGCCACAGTCAGCAATCATTTCTGTTTTTGGCCCCATCAGCACCGAAAGCAGAAACAGTCACTTACTTTGGTCATTAGGTGGGGCGGAAGGAGGGATACAGTGGAAGAACGTGGGTTTATCAGAGTGGGGTGTCGGTGTAGGTAAGGGGACTGATTGTACTTAAAGAAGAGGGGACGGTAGAAGCACAGTAACAACAAGTATAACTAAATAGTAAAAGCTGAGTTTAATAGTAAATGAACAGTAGTGTAAAGTGAGTGAATAGTAACTAATGAATGGTAACTTCGTGGATGAATAGTATTGTGAATAGTACTATGAATAGTAATGAATAGTAAATGCAGTTGACTGGTAATGAATAGTAATACAGTTTACTGAAGTTTAATACAAGGGTAAGCTGAACAAACTCAGACTTACAGTGAATACAGAAGTAGAACTTCAATCTTGACTAAGTATGGGCACAATTGCTGAAAACCCAAACTTGTTTACTCTCTCTTACTAGAAAACTGACTATTTCAAAACTAAAACTTAGCCTAAACTTAGCCTCTCACTGACTCCTCGGATCCTTTTATAGAATAAGGACCTGAGATTTACAAGTGCTGAATGACTCAGCCATGTAACTAAAGTAGGTGACTTTTCTCTTTCGGTGGAGAAATAATGACTAAAGTAGGTGGCAGTTTCTGCTTTCGGTGCTGATGGGGCCAAGAACAGAAATGATTGCTGACTGTGGCTGCTTTCGGTGAAAACGGGCCAAAAGCATAAATGATTATTACTTTTGACTGTTGTGACTGGCTGACTGTTTACTACATCGGATGCTACTGCCTTCAGGCAAATGGGTCCTGAGCATCTTGAAAAGCTGACCCATATGGATTGGGCGTTGCAGTGACTGATTCTTCAGATGAATTGTCATCTTCTTCTTGACTGGCTTGAGCAATTAGCTGTTGTGCTAATATCAATAATTGGGAGCACTTGGTTTTTGACTTGGATTTAGAAGGCTTGGAGGAGCTTGGTGTTGGACTTCCAAGTCTTATAGTGGAGAATGTAGGTGAATTGGGTTGAATCTGGGCAGCTGTTGGTTGAATTTGTGCAGCTAGAATTTTGACTGGTGTTGGAACTTTGACTGGAAATTCTTCTTTGACTTGATCAATAACACGTTGTTGCTTATATTGATCCCACCATTTTACTAAATATTGACGAATGACTGTCTTGTTATTGATACCATATCGCCATTTAAAGATCCATGGAACTTTATATTTTGCCATGAACAGCAACAAGATTGGAAATTGACTAGTGTGACTATTTACTGGGTACAAAGTGGAAAAGTAGTTGACTTGGTCCATGAGTTCATTTGGTAAGAGGTCAGGAATGGCTCCATTTTGGTGCCACAATCGGGAGAACCAAGATGGAATTACTGATTTAAATTTATGATCAAAAGAAAAGAACCAGGAGTGAGTAAAAGACTCATTCTCATGGAGGATGACTTTGAACCATGCATCAATATAATCATAATAATTATATTGAATGGGATGATTAGGGAGGTTCTTGAATAGAGATGGGTGACCCCATTCGTCAAGGCTGACTATGTTGTGAATATAGAGAGAATGGTATATGACTTTATTGGGATTGACTCGGTCATTGATGGGTTTTATCACAATTGATTTATGGTGGAGAAGGATGTCTTTGTAAAAAGAAAGGTTTTTATCTGGGTGAGCAGGGATGAAATGCCATTTTGAAGGGAAAAAGGATTTGACTAATTCAATTGGGTTATGAATATTTTTGTGGACTGGTTCAATGGAGAAGAGATTAGTGGTGACTAGTTTAAGAACATATTCTGTAGTTCTTGCTGGATAAGGGGATTTGTTTTGACTAGGTTGAATAGTTTGAGTTGGACAAAAAGGATCAACTGATTGACTAGATGGAGAATTGTATGTGAGGGCAGAACTGTAACTAGTCTTGGGGATTTGCCCAAGAACTTGATACCTGTTTCCACAGCTGGCTGGAGGGAGTGCAAGCTGATTTTTTGGAGCTGGGGTTGGTTTCTTACTTTTCTCTGCACTTTTTTCTGCCATGGCTGGGACTGAAGTTCTGCTTCTGTAAATGCCGTGAATACTACTAGGTTTAAATAGCTGGAAAGTGCTTTTAGATGAATAGGAAATGCTAGGTGCTGCTGGAAAAATGATTTTAATAGCTGGAAAGTATTTTTATGATTTATTAAATAAGAATTCTCTGGTAAGAAAATCAGGAATAGAATTTTGATCCCCTTTAATATATTCAATATCAAAATCAAAAATACTTAAAATTGACTGCCATCTAGCAAAGATTTATTTACTAGCTATATTTTTAACATCTTTTTCTAAAACATATTTTGCAGTTTTGCAATCAATCCTGACTAAAAACTTTTGGTTTAATATAACATCCTGAAATTTTGAAATACATAGTACTAAGGCTAAAATATCTTTTTTAATAGTGCTGTAATTGAGTTGTGCTTAATTCCAAAGGCCAGAGTGAAATCGAACAATTTGCTCAGGGGAAGTAGGATTGATTTTTTGTAGGAGAATACCACCATATCCTATATCAGAAGCATCAGTTTGAATAATTTTAAAGGAATTGACTGTAGGAATACCTAGACATGGTAGTGTTTTTACATATGTTTTGACTTGCTTGACTATGGAGCTATGTACTGGTGACCAAGGAGAGGGATTGTCTTTTAATCGCTCAAATAGAGGCTGGCAAATTTTCCTAAGGTCTTTATAAAATTCTGCTTTATAATTTAGGGATCCTAAAAATCTTTGTAATTGATTTTGTCAATAATTTCATCTGGAAATTTATCAGCAAATTGAATTGCTCTACTGATTGGTACTATAGTTGATTGATGAATGTCATATCCTAGGAATCTTATTTTTGTTTGGAATAATTTAATCTTGGGAGCAGAAATGACTAATCCATTATGTTTAATAGTTTTAATGAATGATTCTAAATGTTTCCAATGTTCTTCAATTGAATTAGAAAAAATGAGAACATCATCTATATATACAATAATGAAATGACTGAACTGGTTAAATATTTCGTTCATTATATTTTGAAATTCACTTGGGGCATTTTTTAATCCAAAGGGCATTACATTCCATTCATAATGACCAAAGGGTGTGGTGAAGGTTGTCTTATATCTATCATTGGGGTGTAACTGGATTTGCCAAAACCCACTTTTTAAATCAAATTTTGAAAAGATGACTGCTTTACTCAATCTATTAATTAAATCTTTTTTATTTGGAATTGGATACCTGATCCATTCTAATACTGTGTTCAATGGTTTATAATTTATGACTAGTCGTGGTACACCTCTTTCTTTTTCAGCATTTTTGTTAACATAAAAAGCTGGACATGACCATGGTGATTTACTTTTTCTAATAATATCATTATTAAGTAATTCATTTATTTCTTTTTTGTAGGTTTCCATAACATCAGGGTTCATTTGGATAGGTCTTGATTTTGTAGGGATCTGGGCTTCATTAAACCCTTTTATGTATGGCAAAGTTACTATATGTTTCTTTCTATGCCAAAAAGCACTGGGAAGACCAGATCAAACTTCTTTTACTAGTTTTTCTTTAAATTTTTCAATTTGTTTACTAAGAGATTCATTAGCAAGTCGTTCTTCAATTATTTTATATCTAATTTCATTCTGTAGGAATTTTAATTGATTAGTTTTTTGACTAATCTTACTAATCGATGGGAATATAGGGTAATTTTTTAATTGTTTTAATTCTCTATATTTTGGTTTTGTCAAAAATTTAAATGTGACTTGTTGACCAAAAGGTGTAGTGCTAATTCCTTCTTCATTAGTTGTAAAAGGATAAAGTAAGCAGATAAATGGTGTTCCTAAAATTAAGCATGCATGCTAAATAATGACAAATTTTGTACATGAAGTATAACAACAAACTATTCATACGAATTACTGACTTACACAATGCCAAATTTATCCACGTATCAACAAACTCACTCAGCATCCAGTACATCAAAATTCTCTGGCTCTAGCAAGCTCAATAGTAATCATTTCATCTCATCGTTGCAATGCCTTTTATGTTTTCCATTCGCCCATCATTCTCGAATACTCACATTCAGTTACTCTAGTCAAGCTAGGTATTCAATACACTCACAACTTTAAACATCACTGCATATATAATGTACACACCAAACATACATACTCTTTAACACTTAATCAAATCTATGACTCGACAGCAATACAATCTGACAATATCTCATTACTCAAAGAGTTACACAAAATAGGTGATATGGCTGCACCAACAAACATCCAATAATCTCGAATATCTCTATGCTAATACCCAGTCACCAATACAAACCAATTGAATAAAAAAAAAATTTCTAAGTACCCACAAAACTCTGGGATTTCAAACAAGTCTATACTTCTCCTTATGTTCTAAGACTCATACCCTTCAAGTACCTCATCACTTAGGAATCAATTTTCTCGCACCAATAACTTCTAATAGTTTCACTCACTACAAGTTTCATAGCTCACAAATTTCTTCTCCCAACTAAGTAGTCATAACGACATCAAATTTCCTCAAAGATATTTACCATAATTGCATTCAACCTCAATAATATCGACCACACCATTCCCATCACCGTCACTGATATCACTACCACTATTTAAGCCCTAGTCCCTCATTAATCTATCATCTCAATGGCATACCTCAATGCGTCATATACTGTCATCAGTCTAGCCTACGTCGCCAATTTCACATCACACACGATCTACACACTCCAACCTTTTAACTCACAACAGTCCTCATTCATGTTGCCCTCACTTTAAACAAGTCTCTCACCACACATTGACATCAATCACTCGCCTCAAATCACATCGATATAGTTCACCTCACGTCTTGTTGTCCCTCTCACCAAGCAATGCCTTCACTACTTCCTACCAATCTATTATAAAGATACCATCACGACATTCACCTCAGCAATGAAAATTACAATGCCATAACACTCCTTTTTTTTTTTTTTGCAATTTCTATGTACAATCATCTATCTCAAGCCTAAAGATCTACTCCTATACACAATCCTAGTGTCCAATTGACTCTCCGAGACTTCCATCTAGAAGGAGCGGTGATCAAGCGCGTCTTCCAACTGGATCTCGTCGGCAGTCGCCTGGGTGTCCAGAAGACACATACCGTATCCTGACACCCTACTTATAACCCTCATCTTCCTAAGTCAACCTCAAACACTTACAACTCTCTACGAAGGCTCAACTTGTCTTATCTATACTCAAAATCACTACCTTAATAACTACCAGAACAATGACAACACACAATTATTACCACAACAAGACATCATCCCTTCATACATTCGAGACATTCACTAGCTCAACCCTCTTGCTATGATACATCTCACTCACTTCCTGGACAAACTATGGCTCCTGTCGCACCTCAACATGCACTCTCTTTTCTCCTTTCCTCTTCGATCGTAACAAACATACTACTTTACGCTCGTTTACACTTAACGCATCTCACATCACATAAAATCTATTTAAAGCATTTAAAATTTAATACATAATCTATGCAATTTGAATAAAACAGATCAAACACTAAGCTCACAAATCTTTCTAATAGCCTAACACTTCTACTACATATTAATGGATATCTCAAATGTCGGCCTCGCCACCACGCATAAGCACTACAACGATCTCAACCTATCAGATTCTTTCCCGTCAAATATCTAATCTAAAAAAAAGTACCTTACTCCGAATGGTTCAAGACCAAGACTATCAACAATAACAATAACAATAACTATAACAACAGTTGCAACCATAGCTATTACAATCCTTCACAGCTTTCCAGTTCACCTAAAAGGCATTTTTACCACCTAGAATCCAAGAACAAGACTGCTAAAGGAAACAACAACAATAGCAACAGAAGCTGTCATATACACTACGCACAAGCCAAACTTCCATTTTTCCCGAACACGGGTCACCAACATTCCACCTATTTGAGTAAACGTAAATGCAAAGCCACATAGGTGAACAAACGTCGGTCATGCAAGCACACACATGTCTTGTTAAAAAGATATGCAATGAATTTTTTTTTTTTGAACCCCTGAGACTAGTCTCCCCACGGTCACTAGGTATTCAAACCTAATGCTCTGATACCAATTTGTCACGCCCTCGATTTTTAACATAATTAAATATTACAGTTTAATAAAAGATCTGCACATATCATAAATAATACCCAAAAGAGTTCCCAACTATTTAACTTTACAAGCAAGTTCCCAAAAGTTAGATTATACAGCTTTGGCACCACGGCCCAAATCAACTTAGTTACCAGTACAAATCTATTTAGAATATTACAATCTCTTTAGTCAAAGAAATTTAAGAACAATTGGTTACAAACTCATCTTTAACAAAAGTAAATCAATTACAAGAGAAGATTAAGTAACTAAAGGAAGTTATCTTCCAAAATCTTCATGTCCAAGCACACCATTGCATGCAGTCGATTACCCAACATTCGAACCTGAAAAGAAGGATTTTGTTGAGCTACACTAGCCCAGTAGGAAAATCTTTACCAAATTTATATGCAAATATGATGATAAGAGCAAACGTGAGAGGGTAAGGGAATATAGCTCGACAAACGGTAACCAATCAATTTGCAAATGAACTCTTAACGAAATCGTATGCATGAGCCCTACGATGCTAACTCTCTAACAATCCCAACTCGACTTGCTAACCCAAAACTTCACCATCGGTATTTCCACCACTTGCGTTACCGGAATAACACCATAAGGATTACCGTGTTACCACCACTTGCGTCACGGTGATCCCTAACGATTCGGGTTACCGTATTACCACCACTTGCGTTACGAAACCCTCTTAGTCTCCGTATTACCACCACTTGCGTTACGAGACTTCCTAAACCAACCTTCGACCCAAAATCAACTATTTCTCATACAACACGCAAACTAAGACTCCCCCATGGACACATTCATAGATGGAACACCCTACATTATGCCAAAGTCATCACAAATGCACCATGAATGATCACACAATACCAACAACCTGTAAAAAGTACATTACAACGTTTAACTAAGTCAATTCTTATCCGGTTATTGCTAACGGAAGACCAACGGACCAAGGAGTACATCGAGCCATCATAGGAAGTCAATTAGACAAGCTTGAGGTAGTTTAGGAGGTGTCCAAAAGGGTTTAGAAGTGATTGGTGGTCAAAACAATCAACGGAGAAGCAAAAGGTGCAAAACTGGAGATAAGCTCACTGTATCGATACGCGCTTAATCCGTATCGATACGGAATCAACTGTCCAAAAAGATAAGCTCACTGTATCGATACGGCCCTTAATCCGTATCGATACCACGGGGCTTCGGGTAGAACTTTCAGCAGATTTTCAGACATGCTCAAGAACTAAAATCCGACAATCAAGGGCACGATTCTACACCAAATCAACGTATAAACATATAAAAGAAGTAAAGAAGTCCCTACCTCGCAACAATGGCCGAGATTCAAGCGATTGGAACGAGCCCTAGCTTTCTTGAACTTCAAATCTTCGATTCGAGCTCGACCCACGGATCTCCAAGCTCAAGAACGTGATTGCAAGGCCGGAGGGTAGTTGATTCTTGAAGGTTTTGAGGTATTTGAGTGAGATTTTGTGTGAGGAGAGGAGAGAGAGAGAGAGATCGGCAGGGAGAGAGAGGGAGAGACGGATGAGAGAGAGTGGAATGGAGATAAATGATCTCCTACACCTCTCACACCCCTATATATACTCATATATTCTTAAATCACACACACACTCCCTCCACTTTCTATTCTTTCACCACAACCCCCAATCTAATTATCCACCAAATAAACCATATTTTCTCCATTAGTCATTTAATAATCGTTTCAAAAATTAAAATTATTAGGGTCTCTACAATATTTATTAGCATAGTCTTTTCTTTTTTGTTTATTTT
The DNA here is from genome assembly GCA_019656295.1 of Rhododendron mucronatum var. ripense. Taxonomy (NCBI): domain Eukaryota; kingdom Viridiplantae; phylum Streptophyta; class Magnoliopsida; order Ericales; family Ericaceae; genus Rhododendron; species Rhododendron mucronatum. The sequence continues at coordinate 4,831,706 of BPLT01000004.1, read as the reverse complement.
TCTTTGACTTAAATTCTTTGTATAATTTATCAAAATCAATCTCAAAATCTGTTTGAGTTGGGGACCCTTGGGAGGTGTCTTCATCTTCAAATTTTGACTGTGTAGAATAACAGGGTTTACTAATTTGTGAAGTTGACTCAACACCTTTTAATATGATGCTAGGATCAAGCAAATTTTTGTCTTTCCTAGGCATGGTGACTGATCTGTCAATAGTGACTGAGCTATTTGATCTACTTAATTCTCTGATTCTCAGAGGAGGGTTTGTTCTTTGTTGATCAAAACTTATTCTAACGGTACCATCTAGATATTGTTGAATATAATCTAGATCAATCGTGTCATTCTGGAGTTTTTGTGGGAAACTCTCATTTTCACTAAGCCAACTGGCTGGTAACTGGATATCATTCCAGGAGATGGTTTTGGGTACTTGAATGTTGGCATTTGTGCTACTTTGAATAAGGACAGTTTTGTCTTTTGGACTCTTGACTAATGCATGAATGTTCAAATTAGTTTTCATACATTTGTAATAAAGACGGTAAATTAATGCAATTGACTGGCTTCCTTCAAGCATTTGAGTGATTGCTCCAGCAGTTTGAATATTTAATGTTAATGCTTTTAGAATATTTTTGTTATTTAGGCTAAGGGGTAAATCGGGGTAACAGTTGAAAGAGACGGGACCATTATGGAGGCTTGACTCCATTAATCCTAACAGACTGTCACTATAGACTGTGAATCTACTGTCTCGTAAAGACAGCAGGACTGAGGAATTTAATCATTTTCTTGTAAGTGGTTTAATAGCTACTTGTATTAATCCTACATGAATATGTTTATATCCTCTTTCGAGGTGGCGTTTGACTGATTGTTGACTAAGGAGAGAACATCTCTCTTCTTGTTTAGTAATAGCATTTCAGCTGTTTAGCTACTTGGTCAGGACGAAAAGCATCATCTAAAAAACTTGACTTGTAAATTTCTTTTACTGGGATTTTAGGTATATTCCAATTTGTTAATCCTGTATCTAAAAAACCACGACAGAGTGGGTATATTCCAATAGTACTGTCTTGTTTCTTTATTTCATGCTGTAGATCATGTAAAGTAAGTTCTTTATTAGTCTTATTAAAATGTTCCATAGTAGCATTAAGGCTTACTATTGGTTTATTGTATTGGGGTTGTTTCCCTTGTTGTACCAAGAGTTGTTTGATTTTTTTAATATATTGTTGTTTTAACTCTGAATCATCTATTCTATTGATTAGATCAATTAGCAGTTCTTCTTCTGGTAATTCTTTGGTAAGTACATTTACTTTCTTACAACAATTATCAGTACAACCAATTTTAATTTGATCGTCACTTGGACTATCACTAAGGGAATGGTAATCTGAAGATGTAATAATATCTCCTTCATCTGAATTACTCAGATTTGCAATTCTAAAGATTTCCAAAATCTGTTGTTTATCAATATCAGATATATTAAGTTGACTAATTTTTGCTTGGACTTTACATTTAGTTTTGTAATGTCCTTTTTTACCGCAGTTGTAACATATAATGTTACTTTTTACATCATTTTTCTTTTTGTCATTATTTTCCTTTTTATTAGTTGTGGGGTTTTTCGTAGTATTTTTCCTTGGTTAATTTGGGTTTACTACGTTTATAGGATCTATGGCTCTTACTATGGTTAGTTGGTTGACTAAGATGTTTAGATTTTCTTCATGATGGTGCTATAGGTGGTAGACCATATTGTTCACAAAAATTCCCTAATTCATACTTGGCTTTATTTTTGTCTTTTTGAGCTTGTTTACTAATTTTCATATCAATGCACATTCTTAGACCTTCTTTTTGAATGGTGCTAATAATGTCACCGTATGTTAATTTATCATATTCAATGACTCCTGTTGGTTGGCTAAGAACATCTCTAATTTTATGAGCAAATAAATTAGGAAGTCCATTAATAAATTTCTCTTTCCAAAATGATTTGGTATAATCATCTCGGAGCATGACTCTAGATGTAAAAACATCTTTGTACCATCTAAAATCGCTTAATGTTGGACAATGCAAATTACTAAGTTGATCATGTATTCTAGAAGTAATGTTACTAGGTTGCCCAATAAAATGTTTAATTATGGTATAAATTAAAGTATTAACTCCATCTGGTGCTCCCATTCCAATTTCGTTGTCAAAAATTGGGAGACCATTCTCATCTATTTGAACAGCATGTTTAACATCTTCTCTTGACTCACGGGTGAGGTATTTGTCCCACCATGCTTTTAGCATTCCAGTAAAACCAGAAGTTAACAAATCAACTATTTGTGGTTGATTAAGGTCTGTATTACTTAAGTAGCTATTAGCAGCCATTGACATGTGATTTAATTTTTCTAATATTTGGTGTTCACTTAAACCATCAATATTCCATTCATATAACTTATTAGCGGAAACAGAAAATTGATTGGTCAAATTGTTTTCTTCATACTGTAGGTCAGGGGGGGTTGGTCCAGAATACCAATTTTTGGTAAGGGTGGTAAGATTTGTTGGGGGATTGTAAAGACGGTTAATTCCTTGACCAGAGAACTGTTTCTGTAGCTGTGTGATTTCTTCATCAGAAGAAGTTTGTACTATTTGACTAGAAGTACTATAGTCACAATTTTTTGTGATTGTAGAAACTTGGGGTGATTCTTGTTCTGACTTAATAGCTAAGTTTGTCAATATTTCTTCAATTTTTTGAATATTATTACTTTGGTTTATGCTAATTTTTTCTCTTCTTCCAGGAAGGTGTATAAGGGGTGCTTCTATATTTTTACTAGAGGACGTGGAGGTGTAACAAGATCTTTCATCAATTTTAGTTTCTATTTTATCTAATTGGTTACCTATAGTTGAGACACTGATTGGTGTAATTAATCTGTTCAACAATTTGTTTGCACTCTGCTCTCTCATTGGGTAATTTGAACGGAGATGCAGTTATAGCTGTATTTTTGTAATCAATAATAATTGATTCTAAAGGAGGGTGACTAGAAGTAGTAGTAGTGTTATCCGATTTTTTCCATTTTGTTTTTGTAATGGTATTGACGTTTTTATAAAAATTATCTAAGTAACTGAATAAATTTCAGTCCTTGTATCTTGCATGAAGCTTTCCCAATGAGCAATTATTTTTGCTTGTCGGGACTGTGAATATTTATTAGCATAATCTTTTCTTTTTTGTTTATTATCTTTGGACTTGAATTCTTTGTATAATTTATCAAAATCAATTTTAAATTCTTTGTGTAAAACACTTAAAGATTTATTAACAGTGTGACTAGATATTTTTTTAAAATTAGTTGACTTGTAAATTTCTTTTACTGGGATTTTGGGGATATTCCAATTAGTTAATCCCGTATCTAAATTATGGTACTCATGTTCTTCTTGATTGACTATATCCGCTAACTCAGATAAAGAAGCCATTGAAGAACTACACTTAAATAATCTATTCATTGTGTTTAATCCTACAGATTCTTCTTTTAATATTTTAACCCTAAAGATTTTTTAATTAATATTTTAATCCTAAATTGTCATGATAAACACATACCCTACTGCACACATACCCTAGAAAACTCCCAACCCCTTAACTGCCCTACCCTGGGACTTACTCACGGGGACCTTTTACAGACTCTCTAAGGTAGCCAGTGACAAGGTGGTCGATCGATGACAACCGAATTAAAATACTAACTAAAATTTCAGCAGGAGTAAAACACTAAATGAAAACTAAGCAGGAGTAAAAACAACTTACAGATTACTTGAGTTTAATTCTTCAACAATTTCCTACTTGGCTCTGATACCATGAGGAGGGGCGGAAGGAGGGATACAGTGGAAGAACATGGGTTTATCAGAGTGGGGTGTCGGTGTAGGTAAGGTGACTGATTGTACTTAAAGAAGAGGGGACGGTAGAAGCACAGTAACAACAATTATAACTAAATAGTAAAAGCTGAGCTTAATAGTAAATGAACAGTGGTGTAAAGTGAGTGAATAGTAATTGATGAATAGTAACTTTGTGGATGAATAGTAACTGATTTTAGCTATATATATATACACACTATTATGTGCAAGAAAGCAAATAAAATAATACGTACGTTTGTACTTTGAATCAAAAAGATTTAAAGGCTAAGATTTTCCTATTTAAACAAATAAATAAGCACATGTGTACTAAGTCATTATTTTAGTCATCCAAGTACATATATTATATATACATAGGTACTAATGTACTCTAGATAGTTCAACTCCCCATTAAACTAATCCAATTGGGTACAAAATCCCAATATAAAATATTGTAGGAGTACTTTGGAATCTTAGGTTTTTAAGTCTACTAATTACATACACAATAAAATATTGGTATTTCATCACATGTGAAAACTAAAAATGATTTGTTTAATACACCCTACTACTAAGTTGAAAGACTAACCCTTTTACCCAAGGGATAATAAATTCCCTAACTTCTATTGTCCAATGGATAAAGAAGAAAACCAAAATAATAAAAGAAAATAAATAAATAATTTCTTAGTCTAGGGTTGAAAAGGTTCACAAGGTTCAAGATGGGCAAAAAGGTCCATCTATGGTTAGAGAAAAGTAACAAGGTGACTTTCTAGTTTGGTTTCTCCAACAAGTTGGTTAGAAGCTAACTAAACTTGCTAAGTAGGGCATTTAGTCAAGAAACGAATTCCAAGGGGCTAAAATGTAATTACGACAAATTATAGGAATTAAAAGTAAATTTTTAAAGAAATCCAAGTAATTAAAATAAAATTCAAATATTTAACGAAATTTTTATTTACCAAAAATCAGGGTTGTTACAAGAATTGCATTCATACATTGTGTGTCTCCGTGCTAGGGGCAATTAGTTATGCATAGTTGAATTGGAATTAGGCATTCATTGCCTAAGCAGGGGGCTTCTATTCCTTCATAAACATTAAATATGCATATATGTCACATTGCAAATCATGTCACCCGCAATGGTTCAATGTTTGAACTAGGGTCTTTAAAAGTGTGGTAGCCTTGCCCTTAGCAGTCAGCATAAAAGGATTTCGGCCCGTGGTCGATTCCAAATTTGTTACATGTTGTTTTCTTATCCTTGTCGTTTTCTAAACTATTCAAATATGAATTGCAAGACTCTTCGCAATGATACTGGGTTGTGTTTCGGTCCTTGAAGTCATTAGGACACGCCACAGCAAGCTTTATGTTTAAGACTAACGGAGCCAAGTCAAAGAAGCTGGAAGATAGCCTCGTACCTAGTCTTGAGCAAACTCTACAATTGGCACCATTAAAGTGGCTTCACGCTTCACATCTTCGTAGCTCCTTGCTTCGCGCTTTCATCTCTATGTTAGCAGCTCTGCCTTCATAACTCGGAAGCCTCACACTTGTTCTTTAGTAGCACCATGCACATGCCTTGTCATATTCATGACCTTGTCTGGCTTCATGAAACTCCGAGCAACTCTACTCTCAGGTAGCATCGCGCTTAGCAGGTTCAAATCTCAACAATACAGCGCCTACTGTAGCTACCCCGAGCTCACATCTTGAAGATAAGCAACCTCACCTCTTCCTGGTTGGCAAAGCAATCTTGTATGTACATTTATGCAGTTCTGGCCCAGCGCACACTTCGGAAAGCATCTCGTCAGTAGAGGAGTTGGAAATCTGCTTAACAAGGTTGAAATTAGGAGGTGAAGGAAATCTCCTCGGCATGCATGAGGATCATCTCATCAATAAAGACGGTGGAAATCTCCCAAAACAAGTTGAATTTGCCAAAGGAGGCGATGGAAATCTCCTAAAGCGTTGTGTGGATCACTCCATCAGCTGAGGCAATGGAACTTCCCATGGCACCAAGTTGAAGGCGGCGATGGAATTTTCTGAAGACATTAATAGCCAAAGCATTTAACAAACCTTATGACATTTTGGGTCCATAAGTCAACGAAGTTAAAGTGGAATATGGTCAAGAACTAGCCTTGGGGACAATCCCGAGCATGTGGAGCATACTCAGAACTAGCCTTGGAAACATCCCGAGCATGTGGAAACTAGCCTTGGAAGGATCCCAAGTATGAGGAACAAATCAAACCCCATGGAAGATGGAATACTCAACAACTCTAATCTTAGCAGTTCTACAAACTCACTACTCAGCAGCTCCATACAATAAGATATCATCTGCTCTCAAAGTTCTATACTTGAATGCTTAAAGTTCAAAACTTTGAATGCTCGAAACTCTTCGAATGCCCAACCACTGTGTACTGGATGCTCAAGTTCTACACTTGAATGCTCAAGCTCTACGTTTCAATGCCTAACTACTGCGTACTGGATGCATGAACTCTATGTTCAAATGCTTAAGGTTTATACCTTAAATGCTCAAGCTCTACACTCTGAATGCCCAACCACTATGTACTAGATGCTCAAAGCCTGTACTATGAATGCTCGAGCTCTATGCTCCGAATGCTCGAGTCCTGGAACTTGAAAGAAGCTTTACGCTTAAAACAAACATACACGCACAGGCCCGTGCACATAAGCATCAATTGCATCACCATTGTCATCATCGAGTCTGCATCACCATTATCATATCTAACCATCATCATGCACATACTATGTTTTGCATCTCTCCCACTCATGAAATAGGTCAATCTTACATACAACCGGCTCTACGCCTCGGTTCTATCACCTCAAACTCCAAACTCCAGTCCCAGGCCTCGTGCCACCATATCTCAAAACCGGCGTCCGATCGTCTTCGGAAGATGGTTTGGATTGCAAGGATAGGCCACCCAACCGAGTTCCCCTCAGTCAAAGTAAGGATGATCATGAAAAGCAATCGATTCACCCGCCGTGTACTGGTCTACCCCAAAATACTGAGGATACTCCCCACCAATACTTCCCTGGTAGCTCCACGCTTCTTGAAGTACTCTCCGCCAAAATTCTGGCATAACCCAGGTACGTTGCACTGTGGCTTTTAAGGCCCGAAGGTACGTCTTCTGTCCCTACCCCTCTGAACTTCTTTTACTTCTTTTACTTCTTTTTTACTACTGCCCTCAGAACTACGATTGGTCTGAATTTCCCTCGTGGAATATGTAGGCAACCTCCCGGCCCGACCACAACAAAAACCTTTTTTAAAAACCCTTGGAATAGTGGTTGGACCAAATTGAGTTGCTTTTACAGCTTTGACTCTTACTTTAATATGTCTCGCGACCGTCTAAGATCAGTTAAAGAGGGGCATCTGTAGACACCCCAATTTGGCCTAACGATTATTTCAAGTCCTACCTTGGGGACCATCCCGATATGATATGGATACAGTGATTGCTGATTGACTTCTTATGAACCCATGTTCTTATGGTGAGAACTTTGAGCCACTTAAAGGACCCAATCCAGAGCCAAGTAGCCTTTCAGACAGAAATACAGTATCCTAGGAGAATCTTTCTATCAGCCGTAACATTGATCTCACGACCTCAACATCAATTCTTCACCCGTGAAGCCCATTGCTTGAAAATCTCCCTGAGAGATCAATCACTCGGCCACCAGGTCCATTCCTCGGCCGCCTAATCTATTCCTCAGCCGCTAGATCCTTTGCTCGGCCGCCAGATCGTCTATTTTCCAGATTCTGGAATGTTCTGTCATACGTTTGATCCGATCCCCAAACCCTAGCAGCCAAACTCCGATGCGTTCGGGCTACAAAAGCAGATTCATCTAGAGATCTTCTAACCCTATAATTCCTTATTGATTCACGCCATTTGATTGACCGGAGTGAATCATCCCATGCCTATATAACGAGGCCTTAGGGTTCCAAAATTATCATCCAATTTCTTCATCTCATACCTCTAAATTCTATAGAAATCATCTTTCATACTCCCTCTGCAAAAGCCCTAATCTTCCGAAGGCAGCCGCAATCCTACAATCAAACCCCAAAGTACAAACCCTAACCCTAGGGTTTTCGAGAAGCAAATCAGTCAACAATCCTCAATCTGAAACAATCAAGCAAACTGAGGGATCAAGGTAGTGAGGCCCAGGGGCCTATGGTTTGATCTCTTTTACGTTTTCGTATTTTAATCATAGTATTTGATTTTCTGTTAATCATTTAAGTCTGGTATGAGGAAAAACATTTGCTGGGGCATTGATCCCTCGGCCGATACATCAATCTAGTGGGATCCCTCGGCCGTGAAATCCATTCACCGGCCAAGAGATCCATTTTCCTAAGACAACTTGTTTTGTTATGCTTATTTCTGTTCCATGTTTCCATTACCGTACTCGCTCACCTTATCAACTGTTAAAGGTTAATAATCAGATTATGTGTTTAGGATTAAATAAAGCAAGTATTTATCATGTGTCGAACGATTATGGGCCAGTCTCGCGACTAGGCAAAGAGGGGTGCCTAACACCTTCCCCTTATTGTACTTTTAGCTCCCATACCCGGAATCCCTACTTGTTTTCCTAGTTTTATAAACGAGGTGGCGACTCTGTTTTGATGATAACCGCTATCGTGTGGTGATGTTCCTAGCCATGGAAATATCCACGATCTTGGTTTATGAAGTGGAAAGCAAACAAATGTGATCAATATGTATGGCGATACTGTTGGGAAACTGAATCCCCAAGACCTAGTAATGACGGGTACAGATTAGACAACAAAAAATTGTAAAACCCTATAAAGCAGAACTAGGGTTCTACCTCAACTCCCTACGACACGAACGCTGGTTGAACTTGGGATAGCACATCTTGCTATAAACCACGAATACTGCTTGACCGTACCTCACGATCTTCTATCGTATTCCCTGCACGTCTAGAACACGAACCGAGTGTGGACTCTTTCGTGATCTGTTTGCTCTCTGTAAGCCTGCCTCTATTTTGTGAATAATAGAAGAACATCGAATCTGACCTAGAGAGCAACGTGTTTATATAGGGCTACGATAGGGACCTAAGGAGTAATAAGTCTGGGCTTCCAGTGTAAATAAGAAAACCTAATCCCACCAGGATTATATTTCTTATTTCACTAATTATAATTCACCCCACTACAGAATTATAATTGCACTCCCGTCCTTATCTCAATTATGTTACGAGCTCCATGATATTAAATACTCATTAATCTCCCCATGTTAAGATTACAAATACCCGTTGATTAAAATAAATTACTAACAATCTCCCACTTAATCAACATCTTAACTTGAGACTATCTGCTTAACTTATTCGATATGTCAGATACAAATATCCACCTGCAGGGTTTGACATAATTGAAACTTATAAGCTTACTCAAGGGGTATCATCAATCCCTATCGGGACGTGGATTCCATTAATAATTAATAGTTGTCATATACATAATGTTGCGACCCAACTCACCGAGACTATTGACTGTATAAAGATCTCACTCTTTAATGAATCAAAATCAACAACATTAAATATACACCTCTAATAATTATTTTTGGATTAAGAGCATAAGCATTCATAATAACCATGAGGTTCCAATTGTCTTATAAAGTAAGTATAAAGACAATTACCTCAATGTGGTCCCGTTCAACACACACAAAGTATACTAGCACAATGAGTTGGAAATAATACTATTCCTTGTAGTCAAGACAAACCTACTAAAATATTGTGCTACAGTCCTACCGATGGTGTGTCAAATTCCATCTAAGACTGTGAACTATAACTTATATTCCACAAGAACCGATGATCCAATCTTCTGTGTGTAAGCCGTACTGTACACACTAGATTATCTACTATGTAGAATAAAAGACACACATGCACAACATACAAAAATATCATGCAAAAATTGCCCATAGGAGATTCTCATAAAAAAGGGACAAATCTGACTAATAATTAAATATTAATCCATCATATAAAAACATAACTTTTACATGACCTCCTAACAAACTCCCACTAAGACTCAAAACCATACTGCCATGCATTTCACTCCCATTCCCTCTACGTGACTATCAAAAGTCTTAGCCGATAAGCTCTTCGTAAAAGGATCTGTCAGGTTGTTCGCTGATGCAATTTTGGTCACAGCAACATCACCTCTCTGTGCGATCTCTCGAATCAGATGATACTTACGCTCGATGGGTTTGCCCTTATTGTGAGTGTAATGACTGATTGCACTGAAGGGACCACTTCCAGATCCAACAAAAAGTTTCTGAGCCAAACATCCTCCTTGGCTGCTTCTGAAGCAGCCACATACTCTGCCTCCATGGTAGAATCAGCAATACAAGATTGTTTGATACTCCTCCAACTTATGGCTCCACCTCCCAAGGTAAACACATATCCCGAGGTAGACTTTCTGCAATCCCCATCTGACATAAAGTCTGAGTCTACGTACCCATGAGGTACCAGACTATCTGACTGGAACACCAACATATGATTTCTAGTTCTTTTCAGATACTTGAGTATATGTTTCACTGCAGTCCAATGTTCTTGCCCTGGATTAGACTAAAATCTACTAACCATGCCAACGGCAAAGCAAATATCAGGTCTAGTACACAACATAGCATGCATAAGGCTTCCTACTGCCGAGGCATAAGGAACTGCCTTCATCTTTTCCATCTCCTCAGGTGTTTTAAGACACTGATCTTTGGATAGGTTGATTCCATGTCTAAAAGGGAGGAACCCTTTCTTGGAATCTTGCATGCTAAAATGGGCAAGAATGGCATCGATATAAGTAGCTTGTGATAAGCCCAACATCCTATTCTTGCGATCTCGTATAAGCTTAATCCCTAGGATGTGACCTGCTTCTCCCAAGTCCTTCATTTTGAATTGGCCAGATAACCACACTTTCACTGAAGATAACACTCCCACATCGTTTCCGATGAGCAGGATATCATCGACGTATAGTACTAGAAACACCACAACTTTTCCGTTGCGCTTCTTGTACACACATGACTCATCCGGACATTGATCAAAACCAAAAGACTTGATTGCTTGATCAGCGAGGGCTGAGAGGGAGAGAGCCGGGGATGAAGAGGCTCTGAGGGACATGGAGACTGAGGAGAGAGTCGGAGCTAGGGCATACGGGCCTAGGGTGACGGCGGTAACAGAGGCAAAGAGCCTAACTCGCGTTCCGTTTACAGCAGAAGGGTATGAGCCACCCCCACCACACTTGTTTGTGCCATCGAGTTTTGCGGCATACAGGCCACAGCGGATGGAGTACGACCCTGAGCTCGTCCTGAGAGATCCCGAGACTCACATTTCTAGCAGCTGGACAGAGGTAAATTCCCAAAATCCCCTTTTTACAGCTTCAAATTTGAATTCGCCTGCTTGTTCTTGAATATCAAAACACACTTGGCAACCCTCGAAAGATTAAACTATAATATCATAGCCTCCATATCGAATGCCATGCATGAGACATAATAACTTGAACCAACCATCTGTTGCCAGGCTACATTGATTACCTAGAACTTGAAAATGAAAATTTTGCAAGCTGATATGTCCTCTTGTTGCTTGCTTCCGTGCCTGATGCAGGAGAGAGAGAGAGGCAGAGAGACATTCGAGGTTTTGGGGGTGTGTGTAGTTCTTTGGCGTTATACCAGAGTTTGCTAGCGAGAGTGAGGCAGTTGGTGGATGAGGCGGGCTTTGGCGAATTCATATAGACCCTTACTCCGGTCAGAAATGACCATGCTGTCCTAGTTGCACTTGCAGAGAGGTGGAGGGATACCACCAATACCTTTCATCTACCGTGTAAGGACTAAATTCTGGAGTCTTTTGTATTGGCAATTCCATATGACAAAACACATTTTATATCGAGTTGTAATTTTATTATTTTTGATAGGCTAGTGAGTCTATATAGGATTAGAGTGGAAGGAATCATTATTATTTGTAATTAAGAGTGAGCATTCTGAATAAAAAGAAGATCGACTACAACGAGAAGGATTTTGGCAAAGATGGTTCAATTGGGTTAACAATTGAAACCTTCTGTTTTGGTAAAAGAAAAGCAATGTGCTAAAGGGATCTATAAATGGAATGCTTTTTTCCTTCCTAGGTTGGAGAGCACAGCTTTATTAAAACTGAAGCACGGCAAAAGAAAAAGGTCTCCATATAATATACAACGTGAAGAGTAGGGGTGTGGCGGCAGTAGAAGAAAACATGGAAGCAACAGGTTCTTTGTGGCCGTTTTTCTGAAGGAAGATTTTCGTTAGTAATCGGAGGGCTTATGGAATCAAGGTCGTTGGCGATCAAAATTACTGGGTGCGGTGTACGTGTGACTCGGCAGGAGTACTTAGAACGGTGTAAGGATTTACTTCGTTTGGATAGGTATTTCTGTAACTGCACAATGATTATAGTGATTGATTCCTTCCCGTGGTTTTTACCCATTTTGGGGTTTTCCACGTATATCTCTGTGTTATGTGATTGATTGCTATCATAGTTTTTATTGATAGTATTAATTAGTGATTCACTTTCATACTATTAGGGTTTTTACGTATTATCAGGGAACTCTGATTTTTCAATTGGTGTCAGAGCAGACTTCTCTTTCTGTTAGGATTTATTTTCCTAGAGCAGATCCACCATGAATATGAACATGAATCACATGTCTAGAAATATGCCCATACTTGATGCTGATAACTTTGATTACTGGAAATCTAGAGTAAAGGCTATAATGAGATCAGCCGGAGAAGAAATTTGGGACTCATGTATTTTGGGTTACATTCGACCCATGAAAATTGTTGATGACAAGCCGGTTCAAAAAACTGCATCTGAGTTATCAGCCACAGAAAAACCCTTACTTCAGGCTAATAATCGTGCACTTGATATTTTATTTGCTGTTGTTGACATAAATGAGCACAGGAAAATAGCTAACTGTGAAATTGCAAAAGAGGCTTGGGATATTCTAGTTACTTGCCACGAGGGGACAGAAATTGTTAAGAAGTCTAAGTTGAAAAGGCTTACCACGGAATTTGAGACCATCAGAATGCAGGAGGAAGAGACCTTCAATCAATTCTACTCCAAGCTCATCGCCATCGTCAATAGCTGCGAGAACTTGGGTGAGCCAATTCCTTCTTTTCGTATTATTAAGAAAATTTTGCGCTCCTTACCTCCTAGATTTAAAATTCAAGTTACTATGCTAGAGACTAAGAAAAAGTTAAAAGAAAATTTTGTTCAAGAAATCGTTGGAATTTTCCAAACTTATGAGGCTGACCTATTGCAATCTGAACCTGTTAAACCCAAAGTAAAACCTTCGGAGACTCCGATTGCGTTTAAAACTACTCAAAAATATAAGAAATGTTTAGATAGTGATAGTGATGTCGATCTTGAGGATATGAAAGCATTTTTCAAACAATTTAAAAATAGTACGAAAAAGAAAAATGATAAAGGAAAAGGAGAATTTTCTGAAAAAAATAAAAGCGAGGGAAAAGGACCACCTGTGGGACCACAATGTTTCGAGTGCTATGGTTTTGGTCATTACGCCCAAGAGTGTATAAATAAAATGAAAAAGAAGGCTCTCGTCACTAAAACGTGGGATGATAGTGATTCTAATGAATCAAATGAAGAATAGGGGGCCGACGAAAAAGATAAAGGAAACCTTTTTGGCTTTTGGAGTAACTTTAAATTCACATAGTCATTCTGAATCGAGTGGTTCTGAAACAGATAATAGCGATGCAGATAGTTGTGATGACATAGATGAGGTCAAAGAGAAGTACAACAAACTCCATGTTTTTAGTAAAAAACTGATAGAGGCGAGTGAAAAACTTTCTGATAAGATTAAGAAGTTAGAGAATACTTTGAATGGACGCACTCGAGAGAGTGATGAGAGAAACAAAGAAATTGAGCTCCTTTTTGAGAAAAACAAAGCTTTGACTATGAGAGATAAATCTAAGGATAAATCAGAGAATGAAACACAAATAGAGACCAATGTGTTAGATCATATTCTGTCCATCCAACAGCGACCTGGCGATCGTTCAGGGCTTGGTTATCATGCAACATCTTTAACTCCATCGATAGGGAGAAACAAAACAAAACGTCAACGTAAGAAGACTAATGCGAAGGACATGCAGAACATGATTAATTCTCCTACGACAAAGAAACAAATGGCAACAAAGGTAAGAGGACATCCCAAGTGCAAGGAGGTAAAACCTAAGGTTATTAGTATTGATAAGTCTCACGTTTTTACTCCTGTTGTTAAAATTGTTCCTACTTGTCATTATTGTGGTATGACTGGCCATATTAGACCGCATCGTAGGAAGATGCATGAGTCATACACTTCACATGCACATGTAGCTCGTCCTTATGGTCATAATTATTTTGTGCCCACTTGTCATCACTGTGGAATTAGAGGCCATATTCGTCCATACTACTTTGCCCTTTATGGCTACCATAGGACTCCTCCCCACTGCGATAACATGAATAGCCATAGGAAATATTGTCAAGGGCCTGAATGTAGGATGTCTTCGCATGCTAATTTTACAAATGTAAATTCAAAGCCCATGACCAACAAAAAGACTCATATTGGAAAGGCCAAAACAAGACAGATTTGGGTTTGTAAAAGTGATTTGGTTTTTGAAGCTGATAATGACCTTGACTCTCTAGATGAATATAGTTCATCCGGAGAGGTTGACCTTGCCTTTTGAGGCTAGGTCGTGGTTCCATAACCTAGGTTTAATTGTTCTTGCATATCTCATTGCCTAGAGTTATGGAGTTTCATAGGTTTTGTGTTTCTTTTGTTTCGTAGTTATTTTGTTTGTCTTAAAAAAATTTCGAGTGTCGTGTGGAATGCGCATGATATATAGTGTTTGATGCGTAGTTGAATATCATTGGATTTTATGAACATGTTCATCCATAGTTTTATTGCACTTCTTTCATGGTATTCTCACTTCAATTAAGTTTGAATGTTAATATATCATGAGTATTTGACATTATGTACACTCATCCATGGCTATTGGTTAGATTCTCAAATAGGGATCACTCTTCTCATATGCTTCGTTTTTATCTTGTGTCTTCCCTTAGCCGTGACCACCTTTATTTGGTTTTCGTTGATAGAGCCCTCACTTATTCAAAAAAATTCAAAAAAAAAAAAAAAAAAAAACAAAGAGAGAAAGAGAAAAAGAAAAAGAAAAAGAAAAATATATTTCTTGGATTTTTCTTATCTAGGCGTTCATTGATTTACCGGGCAATTGGGGTGAGGTATTCTCCCTCTGTGCGTTCGCGTCAAAAAATGGATAGACCTTGTGAAGGCACCCATGTTGGACCATTTGCTTAGTAACCGGGTATTGGGTATAAGGTATTCTTACTCTCAATATTCGCGTCAAGCAGCGGTGGGGTAAAAGTAAAAATACGATATGAATTTCTATTGATTACTTTTTAAACAGCCGCCTGTTGTTGAGGGGGAGCTTGTGATTAATTATCTGTGACTTGTATGTCAAACCTAGAGAGGTGTATCTTGTTGAGGGGGAGTCACTTGATAAACCTAAGCACTTGAGCATCTTGGCCCTGTTTTGAGTTGCTGAATTTTTTGGTCATGGATGCACACACACATTTTCCTCCCATGTCGATTATCTTGGTGTATTGCATTCCTTCTACCTTCCATTGTATTATATCATTAAGTAGTGTCTTAAAATTTGGATGTCTTTTTCATCGCATCTCTTGATATAATACTTGCTATAAAGCTATCTCATGTTCGTATCTTCAGACTTCTCGTTCTCTTTTGGTATTCAGTTTTGTTTTGTTTATTGGGCTTTTGCGTATTTTTGTTCTTTATTCTCCTTCGGAATTTAGCTATCATCTATTTATGCTAGTTTTCGTGCTTTGCATAAAAATTTTATTTGGCTGCTTCTATTGGTCTATAATTGTTTAACTATTATCTTCGAATGTATTGCAATATTGTTTATCCTATTCGCCCTTGGTCACTCCATGTCAAAAAGGGGGAGAATGATGAAAGGGAGAGTAGGTTACCTATTGTTCTAATATGTTTGAATGTTTATTTTTGTTTGCAGCTTGCTACAACTCGATCTTAGTTCGTTAGTTTTTATTGTAGTGTGTTTTGTCATGGAAGTACCAAAGGGGAGATCGTAAGGACTAAATTCTGGAGTCTTTTGTATTGGCGATTCCATATGACAAAACACATTATATATCGAGTTGTAGTTTTATTATTTTTGATAGGCTAGTGAGTCTATATAGGATTAGAGCGCAAGGAATCATTATTATTTTTAATTAAGAGTGAGCATTCTGAATAAAAAAAAGATCGACTACAATGAGAAGGATTTTGGCAAAGACGGTTCAATTCAGTTAACAATTGAAACCTTCTGTTTTGGTAAAAGAAAAGCAACGTGCAAAAGGGATCTATAAATGGAATGC
The DNA here is from genome assembly GCA_019656295.1 of Rhododendron mucronatum var. ripense. Taxonomy (NCBI): domain Eukaryota; kingdom Viridiplantae; phylum Streptophyta; class Magnoliopsida; order Ericales; family Ericaceae; genus Rhododendron; species Rhododendron mucronatum. The sequence continues at coordinate 4,815,461 of BPLT01000004.1, read as the reverse complement.
TTTTTTCCTTCCTAGGTTGGAGAGCACAGCTTTATTAAAACTGAAGCACGGCAAAAGAAAAAGGTCTCCATATAATATACAACATGAAGAGTAGGGGTGTGGCGGCAGTAGAAGAAAACATGGAAGCAATAGGTTCTTTGTGGCCGTTCTTCTGAAGGAAGATTTTCGATAGTAATCGGAGGGCTTATGGAATCAAGGTCGTTGGTGATCAAAATTACTGGGTGCGGTGTACGTGTAACTCGGCAGGTAGTACTTAGAACGGTGTAAGGATTTACTTCGTTTGGATAGGTACATCTGTAACTGCACAATGATTATAGTGATTTGATTCCTTCCAGTGGTTTTTACCCATTCTGGGGTTTTCCACGTATATCTCTATGTTATGTGATTGATTGCTAGCGTAGTTTTTATTGATAGTATTAATTAGTGATTCACTTTCATACTATTAGGGTTCTTACGGATTATTAGGGAACCCTGATTTTTCATACCGCCCGGGGAGATGACAGTGACGCCTACTGACTTTGCGGCGATCACAGGGTTGAGGGTTGGGGGCGAGCCTATTCCGTTTGACTCAGGCATTCACGAAGATAAAGCAACCCTGGAGTGGTTCTTGGCAGAATTGCCCAAGGTTGAGGAGGGGATGGCGAGGTACGGGCAATTCACCAAATACCTCAAGAAGAAGGTGGCGACTGAACAGGAGGTGAAGCAAATGGCCCGGGCATACCTGTTGTACCTTTTTGGCGTGACCCTGTACCCAAACAGGCGTAGCAAATTCCATCTATCGTACTTGCCTGCGCTGAGGGACTTGCGGACGGCCTCACGCTTTGATTGGGGAGGAGCAACGCTTGGTGCAGCTTATGGCTTTCTGGGGGACTCGTCAAGGACAGAGATGAGCACTACTGGGTATTGGAGGATCTGAGAGGAATGATTTCAATAAAGCATAATTTCAATTTATACTTGCATCCATTTGATCGTATATCCTGCTTAAATAGTATTCTTGCGTATACTGACGATTTGTTTTGTTGATAACCATGTAGCTCTGGGCTTACGAGGTTTTGAACATGTGCCGTCCAGCGACGAAGAGCTTGGATTTGGGGATCCTTCCACGCGCTCATATCTGGAGCAAGAAAAACATGGGAGAGAAGAAAGGGAGAGGCGACTTGAATGGCTTCAGGATATACTTAGACGAGCTCCAACCCGCACAGGTATAATCACGAAACTTTTCCAGAGGAATTATATATCCCTTTGTATTGCTTCAATGTTGTCGTTGATTGGTACTTGCATTGCTCGCTTGTCTTGTACACAGATCGAGTGGGATCCTTGGAGAGTGGCAGGGCCAGAGCCTGAGTACTTGACTAGGAGCAGGGTTGTGACGGCTAGTAGGGTGTTGCTGGAGTCCGCCTTCGGTTGGCAGTGGTACTTAGGTGACCGAGTGACATGTCAATCACTTGGCTATGCTGGGTTCCAGGTGCTCGGACCACTTCCACCACGGGCCTCACACATAGGGGAGTACATGCTGGCCGAGCTGGAGACTTTCACACGACCTGACACTGACCTGACACGCCACTTGCATCCTGACATGGACTATGTGACCTATCAAAGGGAGCGCTTGGCGGGGCCGTTGAGAGTGCGGGAATTCAGAGAGGTCCGGAATCAGGCTCGTGGAGCTGCTGAAGAGAGGAGAACTGCCACAGAGAGGCGGAGTAGTGGTGAGAGCCACGTGAGGCGGGGTCTGAGTGGACCGGTGAGAGGTGGGCCACCATAGTTGTTGTGGGAGATAACAATGGTTGACTCTCAGGGCAGTCCAGTTGAGCTACACCTAGCCCCAGCCAGAGTTGAGCCTGCGCCCGTTACTGTGCCAGTAAGACATCATAGCCTTCATTACTGTATTTCGATAAAATTGAACCATTGTTAAATCACTCATATCCAAACCACTTTTGCAGGTGCCGAATGAGTGGGTGAACGAGGCTGTTCGGCGAATGCTTGCACTGGAGAATGTGGTAAGAAGGGCAGCAAGTGGTTTGCCATTGGACTTGCGCTATCCACCACTGGTAGTTCAGAGATCTCAGGTATATCCCTTAGAAACACGATACATTCCTGCATTCGATACTTGACGTACGCGTCCCCTTTTGATACACGATTTGCCTTAATAGCCATTGATTTGAAGTTGATCATACTTGCTTTCAAACATACAATGTGCAAAATGTATACTAATGCATAAAATTTTACAATGTAGGCACAAGGACGGGCGACTACTAGGAGGAAAAGCTTCAGAGATCCGTCGCAAAAGAACTTGGCGGTAAGGAATCCTACGCCTCCAATCACTACCAGACTACAGATGCTAGGCTCGCAGACCCATCGCGAGTGAGGAGACAGCTAGAGAGGTCGTGGCCCGCGCAGAGGAGCGGTAACAACTCAAGATGCGCCAGAGGCCCTCGCAAGACGAGTCGGTTTGCAAGAAGCGACTAATCCTGCCCGAGGTCTCTGAGGAGGAAGACGAAGAAGAGGGAGAGGGGGAAGAAGAAGAAGGAGAGGATGAGGACGCGTCTGACTGTAGTGGCTCTGATGACTCTGCAGACGATCCTGGATACAAGCGAGATCCTAGAGAGAGAGACGACGACGATGGGGACGGTGACTGGCTGGGAGAGGACTGAGGGCTACTAGAAAGCCTTATCCTGCTTCCTGCACTTTTGACTTTTGCTTTCAAGCCTGCGCGCCCAAGTAGATAGATAGCTGGCAAATGGGCCCCAACTGGCATTTGATAGCTGTTTTGAGGCCTGCGTGCCTTTGACTTGCGGGTAGATGTGCCCTAATTGACATGATAGTTTTAATTGGCCGAAGCGCCGCACATACAGTAGCTTTGACATGGATAGATCATGGTTTAGTCATAAAAGTTGCATTTCCATAGTTTATTTACTCTTGTAATGGACTAGAGTAGATAAAAGTTTACCATTAATACTGTACTTGCATTGATGACGTATTGAGACTGTTCACAGACACACATATATGCGTAGATGTAACTAGCTCAGAAGGAAATTGAGAATGCCTCCTAGGATACGACCAGGATACGAGGATACGGGGAGATATAATGAAATTTTGGACATTAATAAGCCAAAACTCAAAATACTCTAATTTGGATAAAACTGACGTTTCCGTAAGATCACATATGTGCAAAATGACCTACACGAGTTGACGGAACTAAGAAACATGCCCCAAAACATAAATTAAACCAAGAAGTGCTATAAATGACACAAAATGGGCACGAGATGGAAGACATGACTCTATTATGTCTCGGACTGAAACCGACACCTCCGTACAGTCATATAATGTCGCCATGGCCTATACGGCATGAGAGAATAGGGCGTAAACCCCTATAACGAGTTTCGACCTCCCGAAATGGCCATTTGTACTTGAAATGGGCCGCCGAGGGTTTAGAATCTCTGTTAAACGCAATATCTCGAGTCCGATGCTTGGACACAGTCATATATGCCAATAGTGACTTGCCGGGACCATCAAAACTGCAAAAGAACCCCTAGAATGAAAAATGACCAAAATTGGACAGTAGCTGATGTAAATTGTCAAATTGAAGACTGAACCGTCACGCAATGGACTGGGAAGGTCGAGTGATGGAGGAATAAAAGAAATAATCGCGCGATGAAGTGGGACCATCGCGCGATGGGAATTCCCTGCTAAGCCGCCTTTGTTTGACTAGTCTGGAATCTGAGGTGTTGAAAGCCTAGTCATTGTCCTTGGCCATCCAGAACATCTTTGGGGGCTCACAGGTATGCCCTTGCATTGAAGAGGGCAATGCCACCTTGCTTAGATATTTGCCTTGGGAAAGGAGGATATTTCTCGTTCATCGGCCATAAATAGAGCAATCCCCTGCAAATGTGAGGCATTCCCTCCACAGTCTGAAATTTTCACATGCACCCAAAATGGCAAATAACCTTCCGGTCTTGATAAGTCCGTGGCTAACAGCCTTCGTCGCTGGAGATTGGCTATCATTCTAGTCCCATGGGCTGGCTGCTTTTCGTTTTCTCCGAAATGTGAGGGTCCGTCTCGAACTTCTGAGGGCCGCCCTACAATTCTGGGACCCAGAGGTTCACGTGTTTAGGTTCGAGGACAATGAATTGTGCCCAACTGTGGAGGAATTCCAAGCATATCTCCAGGGATTTGCTTCGAGTGTGAGTGTCGTGCCGCCCTACAGGAAAAATATACCAATGCTCCTAATCAAGTTTCGACATCACAAGGGGAGCAGCAGAAAGTCTGTTAACTGCGGGGCAGAATGAAGTGGTATGGGCCGGAAGGGAATGTAGAGGATACTGCCTTGTAGGCTCAGCATTGGTTCACTCTGGCAATCATTGTGCTGGCTAATTATTTACTTGTATCTCCAAACGGGTAAGTCAACCCCCTGCTGGCGAGCGTTGCCGCTCAAATGGGTGCCCGGAGAAATGTGGTGCCGTTGGTTCTAGCAAAAACACTCATGGGTTTGGAATTGGTTTCTACTGGCCAAACGGATATATTCGGTGGTAGTCCACTCCTACTGCAGGTAAATTCTCACTCAGCTCACCTTTTTTCGGTTTTCGCACGTTCTATTTTTACCTCATCTCTCGGCCAAGGCTATATCGAAGCTTCTCACTTGTTTTTTCTCTCAGGCTTTATATGACTCCTTACTTGTTTTTCCATTCATACAGCTCTGGCTATCTAACAAATCGGGACTGCTCACAGCGCCGGAAGCAAACTGGCCCCATCTGCCCGATCAAATGCATCAGCGAGGCATGATCTACTCGGAGATGTCCGTGCACCATTGGTACACGTTCATGAAGGAAATGCTACCGAATCAGATCATTTGGAGGGATGAGGTCCTGAACATCCTAGACATCGCCCTGAATTCTGCAGGCTTCGAAAGGATGGTGATAGCCGGACTGACCGCTTTCACATTCTATATTCCCGGTCGCATTCTTCGTCAGTTAGGAATAAGCCAAGGGCTTCACCGAGCTGGGATCGAAGGCTTCCAAGTCCCTGCATTCACCACCCAGAATTTGATAGACTATGAGCGCAATTGGGGTCTGAGGCAACTCGGAGGAGCTAACCCAGATTTCTGCACAGAGCTTATGTAACGACCATGATTTTTGGTCGTTAAAAATTTCGTTAAATATTTGAATTTTATTTTAATACTCTTGTGGTTTGTCAAAATTACATTTTTGCCCCTTGAAATTTGTTTCTTGACACTTTAGCCCATTTAGCAAGCCTAGTTAGCTTCTAACTGGCTAGTTGGAGTAACTAAGCTAGGAAGCTATCTAGTTACTTTTTCCTAACCGCAAATGGACCTTTTTGCCCCTCTTGAACCATATGAGCCTTTTTAACCCTAGACTATGAATTGATTATTCATTTTCTTTTAATTATTTTTGGTTTTATTCTTTGTCCATTGGACAATAAATGTTAAGGAAACTATTATCCATTGGATAATAGAAACCCCATTCTTTTTTATAAAAGTATACTTGGTTAAAGTACTAGTATTAATAAAAAATGGACTTTTTAAATACTTTAAAGTACTTTTTGGATTATTTTAGTATATAAATGACCTAATAACTATTATCCATTGGATAATAGAAGTAAGGGGAATTTTTACCCAATGGATAAAAAGAAGTTAGTCTTTCAAAGTACCATGAGGTTTATTAGTTAATCTTTTTCTTAAAATTCCCATGTGACAAGGTACATACTATTTTAATATAAAAGTTACCTAATAACTATTGTCCATTGGACAATAGAAGTTAGGGGTTTTATTACCCATTGGGTAATAGGTTGTTCTTTCAACCAAGTACTAGGGTTTATTAATCAATTCATTTTCAAGGAATCCCATGGGATGATGTACCAATATTTTAATAAACCCTAAGATTCCTTAGTACTCTAGTATTATTCTTTATTGGGGTTTTTGGTATCAATTGGATTAAATTAGTGGGGAATTGATTCCCTAGATTACTTAGTACCTTTGTATATATTATATATATGTACTTTGAAAGACTAGAATAAAGCCTAAAGTACACATGTGTCTATTTGTTTGTTTAGTAAGAAAACTTAGTCTTTAAGTTTCTTGTTTCAAAGTACCAAAGTACTATATTTTAATTGATATACTTTCATCATGTAGTATATATATATGTACCTTGCAAGAGAGAGAGGAGAGAAATTTCGGCCAAAGGAGGGAGAGAGAGAGAGAGAGAGAGAGAGAGAGAGAGGGGAAGGAAGAAAGAAGAAGGAAGATTGGATTGTACTCACGTTGATCTTTCCTTGTACTTTCATATCCTTGGTGTGAACTCTTCCTAACCAAGAATCTAGTCCTTTATTGTCCTTCCATGAATTGTTAAACCCTAGAAATCTTGTTCACACCTCTAGTCTTCCAAGAAGGACAACCCTAGCCATGCAAGCCTAAGGTTAGGCCTTGATCTTTCTAGTTGGCATGACAAGTGTCAAAATGAGAGTTAGAGAGAGAGAGGGGGGGCCGGCCTTGAGAAGAGGAGAGAGAGCCAAGCTTTGCCTATAAATAGAAGGCCATTCCAAGCATTTCAACTCGCCCCTTCAAGCATTTGCTCTTCCTTCTCTCTAGAAACCATTCTCTGTTTTTTCAGGCAGCCAATTGTCCCTTTGGAAATCCCCAGTTTTCCCTTGCTTTGAGTAGTTTTTAGAACCAACTTCCTTCAAGAAAGTTGTAGAGCACTTCGAACCCTTCAAGTTAAACCTAAGAATCACCCCAATCGGTGAAGAAATGACAAAGATATTGTCATCCAAAGTTCAGTGAAATTCTCGGATTTCCATTTCCAGACAGCTTACTGTCACTTCCTTTTTCACCATTTTTCTCCTACCTAAGCTAGTTTCTAGGATCAACTTTCTTCACAAAAGGTGTAGAGAATTTCTTGAGCTTCGATTTGGACCCAAGAAAAAGCATATTCGGCCAAAGATTGACCGAGTTATTGCCGTCCGAAGTTCGGTCCAGATTCACCGCCCGTAGAATTTTCCAACTAGCTTATTCGGCCCCGACAAGTTTCGGATCAAGGTAGGATATTCTTACCCTATCCCTATGTATGGTATTAAATCATATGTTGGAGAAATAGAATGTCTTTAAGTAATAACTTTGATCGTTTCTTTCAAAAGTAGATAAGGCTATCTTTATCTCAAGTATTTGTATTTTGATCTTTAAAGATGGTTATGAGCATGCTTATATGAATTGCTTGTATTACTTGTGACACGATAAAGCATAAGTGATTTATCATTCCAAGGGCGTCCGAACATGTGGCGTTATGCTTTAAGCGTTAATGTGAGCGTGATTAGAAATATAGAGTTGAATGATCTTGTTGTTTACAAGGAATGATTTATGTTTACCTTTGTCCTGCCTCGGAGTTTTGCATGTACAAGACACGAGAACCGAGAAAGTAGAAACATGGCACCTAGGGTGTGGTTGACAAGGAGAATATGTTTTTCGAGGAAAAAGATATTTTAGAAACTACATAATGAACATTTCGAGGGCATTATGTGTGTGCGTGTGTTCCAATGGGAATCCGGAATAGCGGAACCATTGTGAGGTTGTGTGCGTTCCCATGGGATCCCAGACTGGCGGAACCATGGTGAGGTATAGCTTGGTTATCCACGGAGAGGAGCCAATGCAATTGTGTGCCAATGGGAACCCGGCGCGGCGGAACCATTGTGAGGATACTCGGGAACCCGGCGCGGCGGAACCGAGGTTGGGTGTGTGGCTTGGTTATCCGCGGTACGGAGCCAATGTCAAATGATTTTGAAAGGATGGGTGTGTAGCTTGGTTATCCGCGGTACGGAGCCAATGCAAAAGATTTTGAAAGGCTTGGTTATCCGTGGTACGGAGCCAATGCAAATGATTTAAAAAGGATGTTTTGTAAGTGAAAATGATTGACACGGTCTACGACAAGTTGCGTAGGAGAAACACGAGAAATCTTGGACACCAACGATAGTTAAATATCGATTGTGGATGTGTTATGGTTATTGTTTGTTTTTTTGCGATCTATTGTTCGTAAGTTATGGGTTAGTGGGTAGGGTTACTCTATTGAGCTTTCGTAGCTCACGGTGTTACCTTTTGGTGACCCTGGCATATTATATGGGTGGCGACGCCGATATAATGTGTCAGATCTCTTAGACGAACAGGGCGAGATCTGCACCTTGGAGGCCTTTGGAGCTGAAGGGCTGGCTAGGATGGAAGGAGCGGAGCAGTAGTTAGGAGCCTTAGTTTCTCCTTTGTCGATTATATGTACCCTTTTGAAGTATTTATGATGTAATAAACTCTCTTTATTATGTAATAAATGCTTCATTAACGTACCCAAAATTCGGGGCGTTACAGCTTATGCATCGATACAAAGTATGGCTAAGGAGAGGAATCGCGAGAAGGCAAAACGATGACTGACTCCCGACGGACCTTGATGACCTAGATAAACCGTGAGCCTGCTAAGGCCTCGAGCACTTTATTCTATTTTTATGCTTAAATCTTTTAAGACTGCTCAGCCTGTGTAATAGAAATTCTAGCTTGAATAAAAAACGAAAGTGTACGAGTTCTCTTTTTTTGATTCAAGTGTTGAACACCGCGCCATTTTGAACATTGAGTACTGCCCTGGTCATAGGAAACCGTGGATCAAGTTGATTGATTGTGACCGAATCTCACAGAGAGATTGCCTACGTATCCCTTTTCAAGAAATCAGGTCAACACGTAGTTCAGGCTAAGGTTCGCTCGAGTATTTTAGCTCTCCTTTTACGCTCTAAATTTTGCCTGGTGCCACTACTTCTGATTTTCGGCCTAGCAAGCTTTGATTGATGCCTATTTATTTTTGCCTAAACCGCCTCCTTATGCCTTCTGTCTAGCAAGTTTGCTCTAATTTTTGCTTGGCACCGCCCACGCTTATGGTTTTCGGTCCAACGAGCTTCTCTCAGGGATAGTAGCGTTTGAGTTGGTCCAGGTTGACCAAAGTGTTGAATTCGTTGCCGTCGAGGTCGATGAGTTGAGGTGTTTCTCCAGAAAGGATGGTCTTGATAATGTAAGGTCCAGAACGCTTAGGTCGGAATTTGCCACGGGGATGGAAGACTGGCGCCCGAATCTCCTTTGTGACCATGTCCCCTTCAACCAGATTTCTAGACTTCACTTTTTTGTTGAATGCTCGGGCAATTCTCCGTTGATACCCCTGGACATGATATAAGGCCCGGAGCCTCCTTTCATCGAAAAGCATGAGTTCAATAAATCTTCCACTGAGCCATTCGGATTCCGAGAGTTCTGACTCCACCATGATCATCAAAGATGGCACCTCAAGCTCTATAGGGAGTACTGCTTCCATCCCGTAGACTAAGGAATAGGGTTTGCCCCCGTTAACGTTCGGATCAATGTTCGATACCCTTAAAGAGCTAGAGGTAGCTGCTCATGCCAGTCCCTGGCAGACTCCGCGGACTTTTTGATGATTGTCTCGACATTCTTGTTTGCCGCTTCAACCGCTCCATTGGTCTGAGGGCGATAGACCATTGAATGATGGATCTGAATCTTGAATTCTTTGAACAGCTCCAAAACCCTACCTTTGAAATGGTTCCCATTGTCTGACACAAATGCCTGTGGAACACCATATCTATAGATGATGTTCTTTCTAATAAAATGAGCGACTTGAACTGTGGTCAAAGTCTTGTAAGATTCAGCTTCCACCCACTTGGTGAAGTAATCAATTGCCACGAGAATGAACCTATGACCGTTTGAAATAGATGGCCTAACCATGCCGATGACATCGATACCCCATACAGAGAAGGGCCAAGGTGAAGCCATGCCAAATAGGTTAGAGGGTGGAACATGCATCAGGTTGGCATGGATCTGGCACTTGTGACATCGCCGCACATAATCCACACACTAAGATTCCATGGTAGACCAGAAATAGCTGACGTAAGATCTTCCTAGGTAGCATGACGCCACTCATGTGAGGGCCACAGACTCCTTCATGGATCTCCTCCATAATCCTGGCGGCCTCAGTACCGTTGACACAGAGCTTGTGCATTCCACAATGAGATCTCCGATACAACTTCCCACCACAAATGATGTACTGAGCAGCTATCCTCCATAATGCGGTTAGATCCTTTTTAGAGGCTTCGTGGGATACAAACCACTCTCAACAAAGTTCCATATGTCATGGTATCAGGGTAGGCCATCATCAACATCATCGATGGCGTTGACGTATTGATAAACGCGACAGTCCCGCTGTTCGATTAAGATAGGGCGGAGCTTGACTCCCAAAGCCAACTCAACCATGGAGGCCAAGGTCACAAGTGCATCGGCAAATTGGTTCTTCAACCGGGGGATGTGAGTGAAAGTCACTTTGTTGAAACGAGGAATTAGCCCCTCCAGATCTTGATGATAAAGCTTTAACCTCTCTTCGCGCACCTTTCAGTCTCCATTGGCCTGAGATACAACAAGATTAGAGTCCCTAATGACTTCGAGCTTCTCAACACCAAGTGTGACTGCGGCCTCCATACGCACGATACAGGCTTCATACTCAGCTTGGTTATTTGTAACATCAAAGTTAAGCTTGAATGCAAGTGGAATATGAGAACCGTCAGGAGTAACAGGCAAAACCCCGATTCTGAACCCTTTCTGATTGGCTGCCCCATCGAAGTAAAGAGTCCAAATGTCTTCAACAACCATTAGCACTTCCTCATCCGAAAACACAAAATCTGAATCCTCTGGCCCATCCATAGGGTGGTCAGCTAAGAATTCTGCAACGGCACGCCCTTTCACTGACTTCCTTGTGACGTATTCGAGATCAAATTATGCCAAAAGGAGTAACCAACGTGCTAACTTACTAATAAGCGCTGGTTTCTCAAATAGGTACTTGAGGAGATCCATTCAAGAAATCAACTTCACTGGGTAAGCCAGCATGTAGTGTCTCAACTTTTTAGAAGCCCAAACAAGAGCCCAGCACGTCTTTTCTAAGGCAGTGTAGCGCTCTTCACACCCAACCATCTTCTTACTCAAGTAATAAATGGCCTTCTCAACTCCCTTGTCACTCTCTTAAGCCAGTAAGCATCCCATGGATGAAGGGTTCACAGACAAGTACAGAATCAGGGGCTTCCCAGGCACTGGTGGCATTAAGACAGGTGGGTTCTGTAAGTAGTTCTGAATCGACATGAAGGCTGCTTGGCATTTGTCTGACCATACAAACGGGTATTCTTCTTAAGTAGATGAAACATCGGCTCGCAAGTTAACGTTAACTTGGTGATGAATCTGCTGATGAATTGAACCTTCCCCAAAAAGCTCCGCACTCCCTTTTCAGATTCTAGTGGTTTCATCTCAAGCACTACTTTAATCTTCGATGGGTCAACTTCAATCCCACGAGAAGTGATCATGAAACCGAGCATCTTGCCTGTTGTGACCCCGAAAGTACATTTCTGTGGATTAAGACGCATGCGGAACTGACGGAGCCTTTCGAAAAACTTCCTCTGCACAGGAACATGTCCTTCTCGGGTTCTTGACTTAGCTATTATGTCATCCACATACACCTCAACCTCCTTGTGCATCATGTCGTGCAAAATGGTCGTAGCAGCTCTCTGGTAGGTAGGACCGGTATTCTTCAAACCAAACGGCATGACCAAATAGCAGTAAGTCCCCCACTCGGTAATGAAAGTCATCTTCTCACGGTCTTCAGGGGCCATGAGAATCTGGTTGTAGCCTGAGAAACCGTCCATGAACGAAAGAAAAGCATGCCCCGCAATATTATCCACAAGCACATCGATGTGTGGCAAGGGAAAATCGTCTTTGGGGCTTGCTTTGTTCAAGTCCTGGAAGTTGACACAGACGCGAATTTGGCCATTCTTCTTGGGAACGGGAACAATGTTGGCTACCCACGTGGGATATTGAGAAACCATGAGAAATCCAGCGTCAATCTGCTTGGTAACCTCATCCTTGATTTTCTGCACCCAGTCCGGCCTCATCCGTCTGAGCTTCTGCTTCACTGGCCTAGCATCCTGTAGCAAAGGAATTCGATGCTCCACTATCTCAAGATCGATACCGGGCATGTCTTGATGAGACCATGCAAAAACATCACTGAACTCAGTGAGTAGTCCTTTGAAGTCACGATGCTCCTATGGGGTTAACGTGGAGCCCACCTGAACCATCCAGGGATCGTTCTTTTCTTTCAAGTTTATGAAAACTATTTATTCTTTTAACGGTTGAGCATGCCTTTCGTCTTCCCTTTCAATGAAGGCACGAATTTCCTTGGGAATGTCCCCATCGAAATCTATCCCTTCATCGTCAGGGTTGACACAGTTTATATAAAGGTCATTCAAGTAGTCAGAAGAGGATTCCTTCATTTCATAAGGCCCTGCAGGGTCGCCAAGTACAAGGGAATCAAACTCGAAATAAAAGCTATAACGTGGAGGGCCAAGAGGCACAAACTCCGACTCAGACCTAGACCTAGACTCGTAAGACTCAACAGACTCTGTGTCAGACTTAGATGCGTCATCAATGCAAGTAAGGCGTGGTTTGAAAATGCAATTTTTAATGCTACCCTTGGCTTCCATGATAAGAGAGGTAGGATCCTCGAGGGCGTCGGGCCCGAGCATGAACACTTCGGCCTCTTCAGGTTCCTCAGCCAAACCCACTTGGGAGAATTCATAGAACAGCTGCTCCAAGCTTCCCTGATCAAAAGACCCCAGCCAGTCAATCTTCAGCTTAGGCTGGCTAAGCTTCCTCTTGAATTCTGTCCTTGCTGGCTCTTCAACACTAGCAGGCCAGGTGTCGTCAGCGAAGACCTCAAAATTAGGAAGCAGTTCCCCAGAAACCGAATCGATAAAAGGCTCGGCCTGCACAAGGTAAATATCATTTCCTACTTCGCGCACAAAGTAGCTGTCAGGATCACCATAGAGGGATCGCGGTTTTCTGGCACATTTCCTCCTTTTGGCATCTTTGGCAGAGGAGATGTACCCCAAACCAGAGCGGCCCTCACAGGAAGGAAAGGTAGGGAATTTCGGGATCCCTTGTTGGTGAATCCCTAAACCAAGGCCAGGTAGATAGGACATCCTCCTCATAATGTCCAAAGCGACAGAGCTTATGACAAAGTCCCCGTCTACATTGATGGCCAAAATTGAGCCAGAAGTGTCAAAAGATAAACCCCCGAGATCGACATCTTCGTCGCCGTGCGCGATCCCCAGAACAGGCGTGCCATCCTCCTTAAACGGGCGAATGCCAGAGTCCCCGAAGATAAAGTGCCAGTAGGAAGTCCCAGCATAACTTTTTGGTGAAGAGTAGATGGTACAGCCATGATGTCAGATCTGTGGAGCCATGGCCTTCCCAGCAGGAGATTGAAAGTGGCAGGGATGTCGACTACATGGAACTCAACATCCATCTCAAACCCCTCAGCATCGAGTTTGAGCGTAAGTATGCCCTTGACCACACGACGAGTGCTGTCGTATGCCTTAATTGCCAAATTAGAAGGCGCAAAATCCCTCTTAGTTAACCCTAAACGGTAAGCCACCCTCAAAGGGCAAACATTGATCGCTGAACCATTGTCGATGAGAACAGTCGGAACCCAAAGTCCTCGGCATTTAACAGTGATGCGCAAGGGGTGATTGTGATCGACCCCTTCGACAGGCAGATCCTTGTCAGGGAAGATCACGGTGTGCTTAGAAGTAGGTGGGAGGATAAGAGATATCATTGCTTCGGGCGTGACATCCGGTTGAATCTCAAGACGAGAGAGAGTGTGGCAAAGCTTCTGACGATGCTCGCAGGCGGAACAGATTAGTCCCCAAAGTGATATGGCAACGGGAATTCGCTCCAGTTGCCTTTGAATCATGTTATCATTCGGGGAACCAGCAGACACCTCAAATGGTGCAAACCTTGTGAGAGCAGAGGGTTCGTTCCTTTGATTAAAAGGGTTGGACGAACTCCCAGCTTACAGATTAGCTTGTTAAAAAACTCGTCCACTCCTCGTAACGTTGAGAATGTTCCCCAAGGAGGGTACCACTTGAGGATCTTGATTAACATCTCATAGATCAGCAGGGACTTCCCCTAGTTTGCGCTTTCCTTTGTCAGAGATCACTGAAACTTCAGGCACTTCCATGTCCAAGCCCAGATCTTTGGCTAAATCTTTCAACAGCAGTGATTCCCAGAAGTCCAGATCTCTGACTGTTGGGACCTCCGCGATGGGCTCCGGATTGGTGAAAAAAGGAACATCCCAGAGCCCACCATTGGCGAAAGAGCGATTGACGGTCCAAACCTCGGACTTGACTTGAACATTGACCACATCATCAACATCCCAAAGGTCAGCCGATGGAACAAGGTCCGTAACCATGATGCTGCAATCTTCCTCAGCCGGATGAGGCACTGTAGGGCGCGAGAGTCCCTCGTCGATAATGTAATAGGCGGGATCAAACTTGACATCAGACACCGAGTCAACAAGCCTATCGAGAGTATAGGGGAAGAAGCATTCCCCTAGAACGCGAGTTTCTTCTTGAACAAGACCATCCTCCAAAAACTGAATTTCATGATTTGGCAATGCGTAACCTTGGAGAGGATTAGGGTCAAATCCCAACGGAAATTGCCAAGAAGGCTCGGGATCCCAATAATACTCCTCCTCGGGCAGAATAGGCTCACGCTGTTGAAATAGCATGTCCAACAAGAAGCCATTCAAAGGATCGAGCATGGCTGCCTCATAATTAGCCACCAAGGCATCATACCAAGCGTGGTCAAAGGGGACATACTCAGGGTTTTGCGGAAAACCGTCCAACTCCAGTTCTGTCCATTCATTAATTATGGGGGTAGCATAATCATTATTATCAGCTATAGCCCAACCCACTGCTTGCATATCAATCTGCTGTTCTGGTAGAGAGGGATAGCAGATCTGAAACGGCTCACCAAACTTGGAGAGGGGTTTGGATCGGTCACATTGAAATACGACCATCCAGGGAAGAAGCAGAATTGAGTTGCACGGAGGGGATGGACTGATGGAAAAGGTCGCTGATAGATGCACTGAGCACAAGCGTGCCATTCTACAGCCGTGCAGAGGGTGTATTGGAATTGGACAACTATCCTTCCTCAAGATGGATATGGAAGATCTCGGCTTCGGGTTGAGAGGGTATGGGCACGACCGGTCTAGGTTGATCTGTTGAGGCTATATGGTCGGTAGGATTAAATATAGTGGAGTTGGGGTTGATATGAGTGGAGCTGAGGGATATTTGGTTAATATGTAGAACAGCATTGTGCTTTGGCATGGAATTGGAAAGGATGTTTGGCTTTTGAGATGGCGGAGGTGGGACCTGAAGAGTTCCTTCATCTATGAGATCCTGAATCGCATGGTGGAGACGGAAGCAGGAGTCCGTAAGATGACCAGCCCCTTGGTGGTAGGCACAATAGAGGTTGGCCTTGAAGTTAGGTGAAGGGTTCTTAGGTAGAGGAGTTGGGTCGAGGGGCTTCAGGTGCCCTGACTTGACCAACTTCTCCATGACGAAGGACAACGGGGCTTCGAATGCGGAGAAGCTGCCAGGCTAATTGCGAGGCCGGTTGTTCTGTGGAGTTTGCACTTGATTGACGTCGGCAATGTGGTTGGTAGCATTGGAGGAAGAGGCGTTAGTGTCACTGGTCACAGTGTTGGAATAAGTCCCTGCCCCAAATAGTGCATTGGTGTTCCCAGAGTGCACACGAGGCTTCAATTTTGGAGGGTTAGAAGACTCCCCTTTAGACAGAATCCCACTTTGCAATGCATCCTCAATGGCCAGGCCAGACTTGAAAAAGGTCTCAAAGTTGGCCAATGCCTGAACGAGAACCAAGTGCCTGGCATAATCCAGCTGGAGATTACGAGAGATAATATGGAGTTGATCTCTCTCGCTCTAGCGGTCAGTCATAAGAGCGGCCTTGGCCCTCCATCTCTTAACGAAATCCGCAAATGACTCCTTAGCCTCTATTTTAGTGGACTCCAATTCCCGGGTTGTCATCTTTAACTGGGAAATGTAACTGTACTGCGAAATAAACACAGCCCCGATGTCCTCCCAAGTCCTTCGCTTGGCGATGTCGAGTGACAAAAACCAGTGGAAAGTAGGGCCTGAGAGGGTTTGAGGAAACAGTTGAGACATGGCCTCAGGCTCAACTGACAAGAGCTTCATAGCGGCATGGTAACTGTAGAGATGCGTCTTAGGGTCACCACTCCCATCGAATTTAGCAAGGTCAGGCATTTTGAATTTGTCGGGGAGCCTGGCATTAGGATAGAGGCAGAGACGGTCTAAGTCAATTCCTCCAGCATTGATCTTTTTGGACTTCGAAACAGATTCCTCCAGCTTAGCCATTTTGGCGACAAGAGCGATTATGTCAGGGTTCTGAGCAGCCCTAACAACAGTAGTGTTCGGATCTAGAGCAGGAACAAGATCTGACAGGATTGAGGAAGGCTACTAGACGCCTTGGATGGTCCGGATCTTCGACCATAACAGGTTGCTCATGCGCATCCTCTTCGGCCTCGCCCTCCTCTTGAACAGCCGAAGGAAGACAAGTGTTAAAGAGGTCATTCAAGCGGGTCATGTTGGTGTCTGTTTGAGTGGCCCTCTGCTGTATAGCGGTGATGCTATTCTGGATGTTCATGAGGATGGTTTCCAAAGTAAGTGGCTGCAGTTGATCTGCCATGACCAGTGCTCCTGAGGTACTTGATGCAGAAGAGGGAGTGGGCGATGCCGGAGATTCTCTTTCTTCAAAGACTGAAGATGAGCCTGACTGTAGAATGGCAATCAGAGAATGCGGAGAATCTTCCGTGGTGACTGACTGGGCTTGCAATCTGACTAACTGTAACAACCCCGATTTTTAACGAATAAAAATCTCGTTGTTATTTTAAATTTCGTTAAATATTTGAATTTTATTTTAAACACTTGGGTTTGCTTTTAAAATTCCTTTGAATTCCTGTAGTTTGTTATAATTGCGTTTTCACCCTTGAAATTTGTTTCTTAACCTTTAAGCCCTACTTCGCAAGCCTAGTTAGTTTCTAACCAACTTGTTGGAGAAACCGAGCTAGTAAGTCACCTAGTTACCCTAGATGGACCGTTTCGCCCAACTTGAACCTTGTGAACCTTTTCAACCCTAGTATTGAGATTTGGTTATTTATTTTCTTTTATTATTTTGGTTTTATTCTTTGTCCATTGGACAATAAAAGCTAGGGGAATTATTATCCATTGGATAATAAGTTCATCTTTCAACCAAGTACATGGGTTGATTAATTTAATCTCTCTCTTAAAACCCCATGTGACAAGATACATACTATTTTAAAATAAAAGTTACCTAATAACTATTGTCCATTGGACAATAGAAGTTAGGGGATTTATTGTCCATTGGGTAATAGATTAGTCTTTCCTCTAGTACTTGGGTTGAATAAACTAAACACTTTCTTAATTGCCCATGTGATGAAGAACCTTTATTTTATTATGTAAGTGCTTAGTAGACTTAAAAACCTAAGATTCCTAAGTACTCTAGTATTATTCTTTATTGGGGTTTTTGGTACCAATTGGATTAATTTAATGGGGAATTGATTCCCTAGTACCTTTGTATATATTATATAAGTACCTTTAAAGACTAGAATAAA
Organism: Rhododendron mucronatum var. ripense; assembly: GCA_019656295.1. Classification (NCBI taxonomy): domain Eukaryota; kingdom Viridiplantae; phylum Streptophyta; class Magnoliopsida; order Ericales; family Ericaceae; genus Rhododendron; species Rhododendron mucronatum. Next base: position 4,797,870 of record BPLT01000004.1, on the reverse strand, counting down.
GCCTAAAGTACACATGTGCCTATTTGTTTGTTTAGTAAGAAAACTTAGTCTTTAAGTTTCTTGTTTCAAAGTACAAAAGTACATATTATTTTCTTTCTTGCATTATATATATATATATATATATATATATATATCTATTCTAATATATAAAGGGAGAGCAGCAATTTGGTGTCTCCTGTCATGTATTTTCAATTCCAAAAATACCCTCAAACCTATAATTTATGTGGGTAAAAACTGTAGGGGTAAAACAGTAAGACCCCAAATAAAACTGTATCCCAACTGCCATGCCCACAACTCTCTTTTCTTGAATTGCTGTCATTTCTTTCCATTTTTCGTCAGAACACAGTTCCACCACAACTTCCTACCCCACGTTCCCCCCCACCCCCCCCAACAAAAAAAAAAAAAAAAAAAACCTCCCAAAAACAGTTATTACCCCACTACATGTCCAGATGTCCTTCAATACACCCCTTTTTCCTTCAACTGCTTTGTCCAACATCATCTACACCCACTTTGTACAAAACTTCCAGCAGTTTCCCTCTCATTCATTTCAGAAAGCTCTATTCCCATTAAGGTACTCTCTCTCAAAAGTAGTAGCAGACAGAGGAAACGGAGCAAATGTGTACTCCGGCGATGCCTTTCCCGGCGACCTAGGCCTCCAGTGAATGGAGGGTCTTGATCGATTATTCGGTACTCTGGCTTCGCCGACGCCGTCGATCACCCATCCTTACCCGGAGGTTACTTCTTGATCTCCTTCATTATCTGAAACAGCGGCGTTTAACATCTCGGATTTCTTTTCCTTTTTGCTTCTCATATCATATACTCCATAGATACCCATGGCCTGGTCGCCAGAGGTGGAGCCGGCGGTGGCGGGTTCTGCACCACTCCTTTTATTTTTTGGGTTATTTTCCATCAGTTTTTGAATACCACTCCTCCCTACCAAAATGTGGCTAGAATCAGAATTTGAGTTTGCATCTTCTATTTTAAATTTCCTGTTTTTTCCTTTAGTGTAGCCTCTATAATTTGCTTAAAAATAGAGGGACTATATTTTTACTCAGCATTTAGGAACATGCATTTTCAGTGCAAGTTTGTTACTGTTAGAAAGAGAAAATAATAGCTCTCATAATCTATTCTAAAAACAAAAACTGAAGTTTTTTTTTTAAAATAAAAACATCTCGACCCTTCTAATTAATTAGTAGAAATCTATTTAGAACCAGATTAGAGGCAAATTTGAATGCATAGAAAAGTTAGAGCCAGACTAGAGGTCGGGGCACACGCGATATATGTGCAAGTCGGATTTTCACAATATTTTTGTAAAAATGCTTTCCACTTATTGTTTTAATAAATTTTCACAAATGTTGTGAAAATCCGACTTGCACACGCATCGCGTGTGCCCCGACCTCTAGTATATATATGTGTGTGTGTGTGTGCTTGTACTATGCAAGAGAGAGAGAGAGAGAGAGAGAGAGAGAGAGAGAGAGGAGAGAGGCCGAGAGAGAGAGGGAGAGAGAGAGAGGAGAATTCGGCCAAGAGGAGGGAGAGAGAGAGAGAGAAGAAGGAAGGAAGAAAGAGATAGGATTGTACCCTCCTTGATCTTTTTGTACTTCATATCCTTGGTGAATATTCTTCCTAGCCAAAGACTTAACCTCCATTGTACTACCATGATTTGTTTCACACCAAGTCTTGTACAACTACCAATTGATTATTCTTGTTCACACCTCTTTTCTTCCAAGAATCAAATCCTAGCCATGCAAGCTTAGGGTTTAGGCCTTGATCTTTCATGATCTCATGACAAGTGTCAAAATTTGACATAGAGAGAGAGAGGGGGGGGGGGCTAGCCATTGAGGGAGGAGAGAGAGAGAGCCAAGGTTTGCCTAAAAATAGGAAGCCATTCCAAGCATTTCAACTCACACCATCAAGCTTTGCTCTTCCTTCTCTCTAGAAACCATTTCTGGGCAGCCTACTGTCCCTTTGAAAATCCTCAGTTTTCGCTTTCTTAGAGTAGTTTTTAGAACCAACTCTCTTCGGGAAAGTTGTAGAGAACTTCGAAACCTTCAAGTTAGACCCAAGAATCACCCCAATCGGTGAAGAAATGACAAAGATATTGTCATCCAAAGTTCAGTGAAAATCTCGGTTTCAATTTCCAGACAGGTTACTGTCTCTTGCTTTTTCACCATTTTTCTTCTACGTAAAGTAGTTTCTAGGATCAACTTCCTTCACAAAAGTTGTAGAACGCTTCTAGAGCTTCGATTTGGAGACAAGAACGATCATATTCGACCAAAGATTGACCGAGTTACCGCCATTCAAAGTTCGGGCCAGATTCGTGAGTTTCACCACCTGTGAAATTTTCCAACTAGCTTATTCGGCCCCGACTAGGTCGGATCAAGGTAGGATACTCTTACCCTATCCCTACGTATATGTAAGATCTCGTTATCTTCCATTTCAAAGTAAGTTATCTTTATTTACGTTCCATCTCAAGTATTCGTATTTTGATCTTTAAGATGATTATGAGTTTGTACACATGAATTGTTTGCATTACTTGTGGTTGTTGATAAAAGCATAAGTGATATTCACTCTAAGGGCGTCCGAACATGTGGCGTTATGCTTAAGTTGTGATTTAAATAGTATAGAGTTGGATGATCTTGTTAGTTTTGAAATGCTTGTTTGTATGGAAAAGTCTTACCGCGAAGTCTTCGCATGTAAACGAGACACGAGAACCGAGAAGGTTAGAAACATGGCTCCTAGGGTGTGGTTTATGAAAGGATAATTTTTTCCGAGGAAGGAAATATTTTTGAAACTACGTAATGACTAGTTTGGTGGCATTACATGAGTTGTGTGTGTGCTTATGGGAACCCGGCGCGGCGGAACCATAGTGAGGATACTTGGGAGACCGGCGCGGCAGAACCAAGGTTGGGTGAGTGGCATGGTTATCCGTGGAGAGGAGCCAATGCATTTGTGTGCCAATGGGAACCCGGCGCGGCGGAACCATTGAGAGGATACTCGGGAACCCGGCGCGGCGGAACCGAGGTTGGGTGTGTGTAGCTTGGTTATCCGCGGTACGGAGCCAATGCAAAAGATTTTGAAAGGCTTGGTTATCCGCGGTACGGAGCCAATGCAAACGGTTTGAAAAGGTTGGTTTGTAAGTGGAAAATGTTGTCACGGTCTACGATGAGTCGCGTAGGAGAAACACCACAATCTTGGACACCAATGATAGTTGATTGACGAATGAGAATGTGTGATTGTTAGCGTTGTTGTAAGTGTTTTCCTGTTGTAAGGTTGGTTGGTAAGGATTTCCTATTGAGCGTTGTAGCTCACGGTGTTACCTTTTGCTGACCCTGACATATTATATTGGTGGTGACGCCGGTATAATGTGTCAGACCTCGTAGATGAACAGGGCGAGATCTTCACCTTGGAGGCCTTCGGAGCTGAGGAGTTTGCCAGGATGGAGGAGCAAGCAGAGCAGTAGTTAGGAGCCTTAGTTCTCCTTTGTTGAATGAATGTACCCTTTTGATGTATTTATGATGTAATAATGAGCCAGACTCTCTTTATTATGTAATAAATGCCTCATTAACATACCCAAAATTCGGGGCGTTACAACTTGGTATCAGAGCTTTAGGTTCAAAACCTCGGCCATGGGTAGAATGGGTAGAACCATGTAAAACCATGAGATAAGTTTGACCGTTGCACAAACGTGACTTCGAGTTTAAGTTTACCGTCCCAAATTGGGTGGAATTCTGTCAAAACAATCTTCGGATTGAAGCAAGGCGCGGAAATTGGCAGTACCGCCGAGCTGGGAATTCCCAAACAATTGGATGATGACTTAAATCAAGGATCGAAAGTGGAACTTAAATTCAAACCTTCTTCAGTATTACCCTATCGTAGGACGTTACTAATTGAGGTTTTAAACTCTGTCCTTATAGAAAAATCCCTTGAGCATCAACCTACTAACTGAAGCTCGCCAGCTTGCTAGCACCGTAAGAACCATGACACATCAACTAGTGGGATATCCATACTTTCCCTACGCTTTTCCCTACACCAATGACTTCTACCAAGAGCATGGTACTCTTGTACTTCCCGAAAATGAGGAAGAGGTAGCAATACCTGTCTTAGTCCAAATAGCACCCCCATTGAGGTTCTCCTAATAGAGGGAGGAGACGTTGAAGCAGCCCTCATTCCAATGATTTTAACATGATTGCGGGAGAACTTGAAGAGGAACCCGAAGAGGACCCCGAGAAGGAAATGGCATTCCTAGGAGCGAAGCCCGAAGTCATGGATATAGTTGCTAACTTCGAAGATGTGCTACCACCACCTTACGAGACCGACATAGGAGCTTATAGGGTGAATTCTCTAAATCTCTTCTAGAATGGAAGAAGTTGGATCTTTTGTTGTAGATAGAATGCAGTAGGAAGCTTAGGCTAGCAAGCCATCTACGTTGTATTCGTTTTAGTATATGATCACTATATATGTGTGGACTTGCCTCTTATCCCATGAAAACTACCCCTTACCCCGATAAGGCTAGATTATAACCTTCCTTATGATTAAAGATGTCAAGCATACCACCAGGAGGACGCCCACCTTTTGCCCCGCATGTTTTGGCCAATTATCGCTCATTGCTAGCACCTGAGTACTTATACCAACACCCCCACCAGAGGATGACATGGAGCTCTATGAGGTCCCAATCACTTGGGAGATGCCCCCACCAGTTGCAATTCCCGAGAAGCCTCCGCCTACCTTAGTCCCCGAGCCGCTTGTGCAAAACTTTGAGCAGCCCAATGATTATTTCATGTTTGACCTAGAGCTAGAAGCTGCGATACTAAGCCTCACTCAGTACTATCCAGGACTAGTGGAGGAGCCAACCATCCCGACTATGGAAGAATTTCTCGCACAAGAACGTGAGCGCCTTCTTAGGGAAGAGACCGCAGCTGAAAGGAGCTACAAGATGCGGCTGAGGGAAGTCTTCGGAGTCAACCTACCCTAAGAATATTGCACTCGCAGTAGAGAATAAGGTTTTTCCCAACTGTAGGACTATGTAGTAGAATGTGTAGGACCATCTCAGTTTGTAGTAGGAAATCTTGTTTTAGTATGTGTATTTTGTAGTAAAACTCTATGTTCATGTTTGTAATTCTCTGCTTATTTATGAAAGTTTACCTTATTTTAAAGAGTACTGTTGCATACTATTTGGTTTATTGCTTGAGTCCATTGAAAGGGCTATCTTTTGCAAAATAGCATAGATAGACTTAACCGCCCCCTTTTCAATTTTACTCTTAAGATGGTGAACCGACGCAGTAGACTAGGTTACGAGCACGGAGAATCCTCTCACGCAAACCTTGACCTAGCCCAGGTAGTACAAGCGTTTGTAACCAACCTGAACGCCAACCGCCGAAACCAAAACGACGGACCTATGACCTGAACCCAAGCGATGAACGAATTCTGCAAATGCCAACCTCCGACTTTCCATGGAGACGTTAACCCCGTCGTAGCCGAAACCTGGCTGAATGAGGTCAAGATGATCCTCAGAACCCTCGGAATTACCTAGGATGGAGACTGTGTGGCCCCAGCTGAAGGGTGAAGCCCGCTATTGGTGGGATCTGATGGACGCAACTCATGACATTTCCGTCATGACATTCGCTGAGTTCGAGACCCTGTTTTTGACAAATACTTTCCCACACCTCTTCGCCTAACCTGCGACCTCTGAGTAATTGACAAAGCGGATTTCGACGTAATCCTTGGAATGGATTGGCTATTGGCTCATGAAGCAGTCATAGACTGTCATCTGACGACTGTGACAGCTTACACCCCAGAAAGAACTCGTTTCCATTTTAAGGGGGATAGAGAAGCAACGAGCTCGATGACGAGAAGATCAAGATGGGAAAATCAATTATTTGGATGACTAGCTAGTCTCCAAATGGAAGATGCCAATAGAATGGAAGTGGGATTTCCACACATCGTGTATGCCGATGTTTTTCCCTGAAGAACTTCCTGGCTTACCACCTCAGAGGGAGATAGATTTCTCCATAGAACTTCAACCGGGAACCGCCCCAATTTCCATGGCCCCGTAACGAATGGCCCCTGCAGAATTGAAAGAGCTCAAGACCTAATTGCAAGAGCTGCTGGACAAAGGATTCATTAGACTGAGCACATCGCCTTGGGGAGCGCCTGCATTGTTCGTGAAGAAGAAAGAAGGGACGCTTCGACTATGTGTTGACTATAGGAAGTTAAACCAAGTCACGGTCAAGAATCGATATCCGTTGCCTAGGATCGATGACTTGTTTGATCAATTAAGAAGAGCAACTTGCTTTTCTAAAATCGATCTCCGATCTGGCTATCATCAGTTAAAGATGAGGATATCGCCAAGACGGCTTTTCGAACCAGATACGGACACTAAGAGTTTGTAGTAATGCCGTTCAGACTGACCAATGCTCCAGCAGTATTCAGGTGTCTCATGAACAAGACCTTTCAACCCTACAAGTTTGTAGTGGTGTTCATTGATGACATCTTGATTTACTCCGCCAATAAGGAGGAGCACGAAGAACATCTTCATATGGCACTACAAGTACTCCGAGATAACCAACACTATGCCAAGACCAGCAAATGCGAGTTTTGGGCAAGAAGTGGTTAAGTTCTGGAGGCACGTAGTATCCAAGGAAGGGATGGCGGTGGACGAGAGTAAGGTCGAAGCAGTGCTGAACCGGAAACAGCCGACCTTGGTGTTCAAAATTAGAAGTTTCTTGGGATTGGCTGAGTATTACTGAAGGTTCATAACGAACTTCTCAATCTTAGCCAAACCAATGACCAGGCTGTCACAGAAAGGAGTGAAGCTGGAAATCCTTTCGAGAGCTGAAGAAGAGACTGACTAAGTGCACCGATACTCATTAGTCCTGAGCAAGGTGTAGATTTTACGGTTTACTGCGACGCGTCAAGAGACGGCTTGGGGTGCGTGCTGATGCAGAATGGAAAGGTCGTAGCCTACGGATCTTGACAACTTCGACCGCACGAGAAGAACTACCCCACTAGCGACTTAGAATTGGCCGTAGTAGTATTCGCCCTCAAGTCTTGGCATTACTATCTGTGGGGAGAACAATTCGAAGTTTTTACCGACCACAAAAGCCTTAAGCACCTTTCACTCAGAAGGAGTTGAATCTAAGGCTGAACACCAGAAACCTGAAGGAGACCTTCAATCGTTACCAATACCGACCTAGAAGTGGGAGCACATCTCAATGGACTTCGTTACTGGATTACGAAGATCTGCCAAGTCCAACAGTGCCATTTGGGTGATTGTGAATCGACTCACCAAATCTACGCATTTTCTGCCTGTTAAGATGACAGAGAACGTAGAACAGCTAAGCCTGTTGTACATTCGAGAGATTGTACGACTACATGGAGTACCTATCTCGATTGTATCTGACAGGGATCCACGCTTCGTATCACACTTTTGGAAGGGACTGCAAAAGGCATTGGGAACGGACGTAAGGCTTAGTACAGCCTTCCACCAACAAACAGACGGACAAATGGAGAGGACAATACAGACACTGGAAGACATGCTGAGAGCCTGTACCCTAGATTTCTCTGGAAATTGGGAGCAACCCCTACCATTGGCAGAGTTTGCTTACAACAATAGCTATCAGGCGAGTATCGAGATGGCACCGTACGAAGCTCTATATAGTCGACCCTGCCAATCCCAGTTTGCTGGACAAACGTTGGAGAGACGGGAATAATTGGATCGACATAGTACGAGATACTATGGAGAAGGTCAAGACCATCCGACAAAGGATCCAGACCACTCAAACCCGACAGAAGAGTTATGCAGATAGAAGGAGCCGATCATTAACCTTCGAAGTGGGAGATCACGTGATCAAAGAAAGGAGCCACCAGATTTAGGAAAAAGGGAAAATTGTCTCCGCGTTACATCGGACCATTTGACATCGTGGAGAAGATCGGGAAGGTTGCATACCGCCTAGCACTGCCACCCCAGCTGGACCGAATGCATAACGTGTTTCACGTTTCCATGCTTCGCAAGTACCTCGCCTTGCCCACCTATGTCCTCAATTGGGAAGACATCACCATCGAAGAAGATACGACGTACGAGGAAGAACCGATAAAGATTCAAAGACCGAAGCGAGAAGATTTGGCACAAGTTCAATGGAAGCACCAAGGATCTGGAGAAACCACATGGGAGAGGGAGGAAACCATGAAAGCGAGTTATCCCCACCTGTTCGAGTCTGAGTGTGCACCTAATTTCGGGGACGAAATTGTTTAAGGGGGATAGGTTGTAACAACCCCGATTTTTAACGAATAAAAATCTCGTTGTTATTTTAAATTTCGTTAAATATTTGAATTTTATTTTAATTACTTGGGTTTGCTTTTAAAATTCCTTTGAATTCCTGTAGTTTGTTATAATTGCGTTTTCACCCTTGAAATTCGTTTCTTAACCTTTAAGCCCTACTTGGCAAGCCTAGTTAGTTTCTAACCAACTTGTTGGAGAAACCGAGCTAGCAAGTCACCTAGTTACCCTAGATGGACCGTTTCGCCCAACTTGAACCTTGTGAACCTTTTCAACCCTAGTATTGAGATTTGGTTATTTATTTTCTTTTATTATTTTGGTTTTATTCTTTGTCCATTGGACAATAAAAGCTAGGGGAATTATTATCCATTGGATAATAAGTTCATCTTTCAACCAAGTACATGGGTTGATTAATTTAATCTCTCTCTTAAAACCCCATGTGACAAGATACATACTATTTTAAAATAAAAGTTACCTAATAACTATTGTCTATTGGACAATAGAAGTTAGGGGATTTATTGTCCATTGGGTAATAGATTAGTCTTTCCTCTAGTACTTGGGTTGAATAAACTAAACACTTTCTTAATTGCCCATGTGATGAAGAACCTTTATTTTATTATGTAAGTGCTTAGTAGACTTAAAAACCTAAGATTCCTAAGTACTCTAGTATTATTCTTTATTGGGGTTTTTGGTACCAATTGGATTAATTTAATGGGGAATTGATTCCCTAGTACCTTTGTATATATTATATAAGTACCTTTAAAAACTAGAATAAAGCCTAAAGTACACATGTGCCTATTTGTTTGTTTAGTAAGAAAACCTAGTCTTTAAGTTTCTTGTTTCAAAGTACAAAAGTACTTATTATTTTCTTTCTTGCATTATACATATATATGTGTGTGTGTGTGTGCGCTTGTACTATGCAAGAGAGAGAGACAGAGAGGAGAGAGGCCGAGAGAGAGAGGGGAGAGAGAGAGGAGAATTCGGCCAAGAGGAGGGAGAGAGAGAGAGAGAAGAAGGAAGGAAGAAAGAGATAGGATTGTACCCTCCTTGATCTTTTTGTACTTCATATCCTTGGTGAATATTCTTCCTAGCCAAAGACTTAACCTCCATTGTACTACCATGATTTGTTTCACACCAAGTCTTGTACAACTACCAATTGATTATTCTTGTTCACACCTCTTTTCTTCCAAGAATCAAATCCTAGCCATGCAAGCGTAGGGTTTAGGCCTTGATCTTTCATGATCTCATGACAAGAGTCAAAATTTGAAATAGAGAGAGAGAGAGAGGGGGGCTGGCCATTGAGGGAGGAGAGAGAGAGCCAAGGTTTGCCTAAAAATAGGAAGCCATTCCAAGCATTTCAACTCACACCATCAAGCTTTGCTCTTCCTTCTCTCTAGAAACCATTTCTGGGCAGCCTACTGTCCCTTTAAAAATCCTCAGTTTTCTCTTGCTTAGAGTAGTTTTTAGAACCAACTTTCTTCGGGAAAGTTGTACAGAACTTCGAAACCTTCAAGTTAGACTCAAGAACCACCCCAATCGGTGAAGAAATGACAAAGATATTGTCATCCAAAGTTCAGTGAAAATCTCGGTTTCAATTTCCAGACAGGTTACTGTCTCTTGCTTTTTCACCATTTTTCTCCTACCTAAAGTAGTTTCTAGGATTTACTTCCTTCAAAAAAGTTGTAGAGCGCTTCTAGAGCTTCGATTTCAACACAAGAACGATCATATTCGACCAAAGATTGACCGAGTTACCGCCATTCAAAATTCGGGCCAGATTCGTGAGTTTCACCACCCGTGGAATTTTCCAACTAGCTTATTCGGCCCCGACTAGTTTCGGATCAAGGTAGGATACTCTTACCCTATCCCTATGTATATGTAAGATCTCGTTATCTTCCATTTCAAAGTAAGTTATCTTTATTTACTTTCCATCTCAAGTATTCGTATTTTGATCTTTAAGATGATTATGAGTTTGTACACATGAATTGTTTGCATTACTTGTGGTTGTTGATAAAAGCATAAGTGATATTCACTCCAAGGGCATCCAAACATGTGGCGTTATGCTTAAGTTATGATTAAAATAGTATAGAGTTGGATGATCTTGTTAGTTTTGAAATGCTTGTCTGTATGGAAAAGTCTTACCGCGAAGTCTTTGCATGCAAACGAAATACGAGAACTGAGAAGGTTAGAAACATGGCACCTAGGGTGTGGTTTATGAAAGGATAATTTTTTCCGAGGAAGGAAATATTTTTGAAACTACGTATTGACTAGTTTGGTGGCATTACGTGAGTTGTGTGTGTGCCTATGGGAACCCGGCGTGGCGGAACCATAGTGAGGATACTTGGGAGACCGGCGCGGCAGAACCAAGGTTGGGTGAGTGGCATGGTTATCCGTGGAGAGGAGCCAATGCATTTGTGTGCCAATGGGAACCCGGCGCGGCGGAACCATTGAGAGGATACTCGGGAACCCGGCGCGGCGGAACCGAGGTTGGGTGTGTGTAGCTTGGTTATCCGCGGTACGGAGCCAATGCAAAAGATTTTGAAAGGCTTGGTTATCCGCGGTACGGAGCCAATGCAAACGGTTTGAAAAGGTTGGTTTGTAAGTGGAAAATATTGTCACGATCTACGATGAGTCGCGTAGGAGAAACACCACAATCTTGGACACCAATGATAGTTGATTGACGAATGAGAATGTGTGATTGTTAGCGTTGTTGTAAGTGTTTTCCTGTTGTAAGGTTGGTTGGGTAAGGATTTCCTATTGAGCGTTGTAGCTCACGGTGTTACCTTTTGGTGACCCTGACATATTATATTGGTGGTGACGCCGGTATAATGTGTCAGACCTCGTAGATGAATAGGGCAAGATCTTCACCTTGGAGGCCTTCAGAGCTGAGGAGTTTGCCAGAATGGAGAAGCAAGCAGAGCAGTAGTTAGGAGCCTTAGTTCTCCTTTGTTGAATGAATGTACCCTTTTGATGTATTTATGATGTAATAATGAGCCAGACTCTCTTTATTATGTAATAAATGCCTCATTAACGTACCCAAAACTCGGGGCGTTACAACTTGGTATCAGAGCTTTTGGTTCAAAACCTCGGCCATGGGTAGAATGGGTAGAACCATGTAGAACCATGAGACATGTTTGACCGTTGCACAAACGTGACTTCGAGTTTAAGTTTACCGTCCCAAATTGGGTGAAATTCTGTCAAAACAATCTTTGGATTGAAGCAAGGCGCAGAAATTGGCAGTACCGCCGAGCTGGGAATTCCCGAACAATTGGATGATGAATTAAATCAAGGATCGAAAGTGGAACTTAGATTCAAACCTTCTTCAGTATTACCCTATCGTAGGACGTTACTAATTGAGGTTTTAAACTCTGTCCTTATAGAAGAATCCCTTGAGCATCAACCTACTAACTGAAGCTCACCAGCTTGCTAGCACCGTAAGAACCATGACACATCAACTAGTGGGATATCCGTACTTTCCCTACGCTTTTCCCTACACCAATGACTTCTACCAAGAGCATGGTACTCTTGTACTTCCCGAAAATGAGGAAGAGGTAGCAATACCTGTCTTAGTCCAAATAGCACCCCCATTGAGGTACTCCTAATAGAGGGAGGAGACGCTGAAGCAGCCCTCATTCCAATGATTTTAACATGATTGCGGGAGAACTTGAAGAGGAACCCGAAGAGGACCCCGAGAAGGAAATGGCATTCCTAGGAGCGGAGCCCGAAGTCATGGATATAGTTGCTAACTTCGAAGATGTGGTACCATCACCTTATGAGACCGACATAGGAGCTTATAGGGTGAATTCTCTAAATCTCTTCTAGAATGGAAGAAGTTGGATCTTTTGTTGTAGATAGAATGCAGTAGGAAGCTTAGGCTAGCAAGCCATCTACGTTGTATTCGTTTTAGTATATGATCACTGTATATGTGTGGACTTGCCTCTTATCCCGTGAAAACTACCCCTTACCCCGATAAGGCTAGATTATAACCTTCCTTATGATTAAAGATGTCAAGCATACCACCAGGAGGACGCCCACCTTTTGCCCCGCATGTTTTGGCCAATTATCGCTCATTGCTGGCACCTAAGTACTTAATACCAACACCCCCACCAGAGGATGACATGGAGCTCTATGAGGTCCCAATCACTTGGGAGATGCCCCCACCAGTTACAGTTCCCGAGAACCCTCCGCCTACCTTAGTCCCCGAGCCGCTTGTGCAAAACTTTGAGCAACCCAATGATTATTTCATGTTTGACCCAGAGCTAGAAGCTGCGATACTAAGCCTCACTCAGTACTATCCAGGACCAGTGGAGGAGACAACCTCGTAGATGAACAGGGCGAGATCTTCACATTGGAGGCCTTCGGAGCTGAGGAGTCTGCCAGAATGGAGGAGCAAGCAGAGCAGTAGTTAGGAGCCTTAGTTCTCCTTTGTTGAATGAATGTACCCTTTTGATGTATTTATGATGTAATAATGAGCCAGACTCTCTTTATTATGTAATAAATGCCTCATTAACGTACCCAAAATTCGGGGCATTACACTAACCTTTGAACCGGATTCTGACGCAGACATTCCTAAGTGGGTTTGACTTTTTGCCTCGATACTTTCCTCAGCGGTGCAATGGTTTAGAACTTCACTTGCAGTAAAGTAATAAAAGGCTCAATAAGGGTCCTGCAGCAACTTTAATCTAAATAAAAGACTAAAGCAAAAGCACAGTCATCGTCGTCAGTGTCGCCCTAAACTCTAAGACTAGAAGACGATTCTGTCTCATGATGTTCAGACGCCACAAAAACCCTCGGAAATCTTTTCGAGAGTGTATCCTTTGTTAGAACCAACTAACACTAAGAGATGTCGAAGCGGTCTAAGCCTTTGACTATTCCTCTCTCGAAGTTTCAACTTTGAACTTGGAACAACTCGGCGTGGATGACGTGATACTGTAACCAGGGCGGCGTAGGCGACACAGCGTCATAGCCTAAACGGTGTACGTGATGTGCACGATAACCGAGGTGGTGTAAGCATCACGACATTAGCTCCGTTGTTCCTCGTTTTCTGTTTGAAACCTCGATCAGGTATTTAGACAAGGACTTAAAAAGTCTTGATTTCCCAAAGTCTTGTTGACCTAAGGACTTTGAAAAATCGATAACGTGCACCATCGAGATGCACGACTCTTCGTCGGGTCTAGCAGCGTCCTAATAAGCATAAGACAGACTCAAAAGAGAGACAACCTAGAAGCGCCCTAAACAACATGCTCCTACGCAAAATGGTATGTATGTACAATGCATGCGATAGGGAAAATAGTAACACATAGACAATATATGGGGGTTAGATGCAAATAGATCTTACCCTGTAGGTACCTGTCCTAGTTTGGAAAGTGCTAGTGCTTTGTATATGCAAAGGCTGGTTTTGGCTTGTAACGGGTTCCTCAGACTAAAGCCAAGATATACCTCTCGCTGCCCACGTAACTGCAGAGCAATAGTCGAACGGTAAAATGACTCATCATCGTCGAAGGTTGTTGGTCATTCGGGGTCCCCGGGCTCCGGTAAACCGTGCCGACTTGCCAAAACGATCCAACGAGGCTATCCCACATCGATGCAAATGACAATGCTAAAAAGTTTTGATAAATAGAACAGAATCGTGAATTCGCAAATGCCGTTTCAAATTTGGCTCACTTTATTTAATCAATACTTAGAAGAAACTACACGAGAGAACAATCGGAAAAGCCCCAGTCAGGATGGCCGGACACGAGGCCCTGTTAAATCACCAATCATTTCTTTAGCAACACGAAGCTCACTATTTTGACAGACTTTTGTGGGATTGTTCTCAAGCGTATTAAAATCCAAGTATAGATCAATATTGATTTGATCCCCAGCAGAGTCGCCACTGTGGGCAGCGTGCCCTTTTAAGAGAATTTCGTTCCTCTTAAAATGCCGGTTCGAGGGAGCGCTAAGCTGGACAACAAGCGCTCATAAAATACAGAGTCGCCACTCGGGTTTGAAGGTCCGACACCCAAAGAACCGTATTTCGAAGCACTTGCCGTGCTATTTGATTTGAAAAAGCGAAGGAACCAGTCCATCATAACCATATCTGGGTTCGGGAGCCAAGTTACGAGAGGGGAAGGGTTTTATGGCACCCCTCTCGCCCAATCCGGAGATCAGTCTCTACTTAGGCATTTGCGAAAACATTTATTTGTGATTCTATTTAATTAATCAATTCTTTAGCCAATTAGGGCAGGGGAACAGTTAATCGGGGATTAAAACTGTAACAATTTGCAAGATGTGATGGATAATACCGTGGATAGCATGAAACATGGGGAAATAAACGAAAAAAAATCCAGAACCATGGCTGGATGTCAAACAGTGTCTGAGTATGAGTTCAATACAAACAATGGCCAACTTGCATGCATGGATCTTTATGCATGCAAGTCCTCCATCGCGCGGTGAACCCATACTGTCACGCGATGGTTGACATCCCATCCACAGATTAGATTTTATTCCCTTCTGGGCTCTGGAAGGACCAGTGCTCACCCAGGAAGCAAACCAAGCAGTTTATATGTACTATATGTAAATGATTATTACAAACAGGATGATCAGAAATAAGATAAAGCCCTTAAACAGTGAGGGTGTTGAAACAGAGGTCAAAGACCAAGTTGCCCGTGCAAAGGCAGTCCCTGGAGACAAACACATCGTCGCGCGATGGAGTGAGATCATCGCGCAATGAACCTGACTTGACTTCCAGGAATTGCTCTTGCATGCATGGGTTCTGATACATATTCAACAGCGACCCAAGGGCATTCCAAAGCAAATAAATGAGCAAGATAAGCTAAGCTAAGCTAATTTGTTTTAGCATGCAAAACAATGGAATAACTCTAACACGCTTCACAGATAATTAGGAAACCAATAAATAAAGAAGGACCAGTATCCCATCCCCACGAGGACCGTCACGTGCTGACTGAAACAATCGCACGATGAAGTGGGTACCTCGCGCGCGGGAGAGCTGGTTCACAGTACTTGTAACTCTGCTGGCTTTAGGACCAGGACTGGTATTGATTACCAGCCTTGGCCCTGACAGCCCCTCTCAGGGATCGAAACCGTAAAAGGCAGTAAAATTATACCTTCAGTTGAATGATTCAGAAAATGGCTTGAAGAAAATGGTAGTGCTTGCAAAATGAGTGTATGGAAGTGGCTTGGATTGATGGAGTTTTAAGGTATTTTGGGATTGTGTAGGCCTTTTTTTTGGTTTGAAAATTTGTAACCTTTGTAAAGAAAGAGCAATGGGGTATTTATGAGGGAGAGGTGGTTGGGTTGGTGGCTAACAAGGCCATACAACCAGCCAACAAGGCTGGTTGTGGTTACTTGGTAGAGAAGTAGGGTGTAAAAGGTGATGGGAGAGTGGGGGAGAGGTGGTGCAAGGGCAGCCCTGCAGGACGCTGTTCACTCGATGAAATGGGGTTATAAAACCATGTACACCCCTGATCATCATAAAATCCAGCTGGGAAAGATGAAAATGGCAGGTGTTGACCATCGCGCGAGGGAGTGACTCCATCGCACGAGGGTTAAACCAGCCCCGCGATGGTCAACAGTCAAAGCTTTGACTTTGACCACCACCTGGCAGATGAAGCATCGCGCGAAAGATCCAATGGACCGCGCAATAGTCAAACCTAAGGTCAGGGTTTGGATTTAAGGGTTTTAAGGCTAAGGATGGGTTCCACACACTCCAAGCTCAAGCCATTTCACTCTCAAGACTGTTTCGACCTGATTCATCATCGGGGAAACAAGGAACCGAAAAATGAAGTAAAATGATTGGGAAATCAGATTGGGGTGTCTACACCCTACAAGGCGGAATTAGGGTTCTACCTCAACTCCTGCGTCACGAATGCTGGTTGAACTTGTTACAGCACACCTTGTTGTATGCCACGAATACTACTTGACCATACCTTACGATTTTCTACCGTATTTCCCGCACGTCTAGAACACAAACCGAGTGTGGACTCTTTCGTGATCTGTTTGCTCTCTCTAAGTCTGCCTCTATTTACTGAATAATAGAAAAATCTCAAACTGACCTAGGGAGCATAATGTGTATATATAGAGCTACGAAAGGGACCTAAGGAGTAATAAGTCTGGGCTCCCAGTGTAAATAAAAAACCTAATTCCACAAGGATTATATTTCTTATTTCACTAATTATAATTCACCCCATTACAGAATTATAATTGCACTCCCATCCTTACCTCAATTATATTATGAGCTCAATGATATTAAATACTTATTAATCTCTCCACTTTAAGATTACAGATACCTCTTGATTAAATAAAATACTAACAATCTCCCACTTAATCAACATCTTAACTTGAGACTATCCGCTTAACTTATTCGATATGTCGGATACAAATATCCACCTATAGGGTTTGACATAATCAAAACTTATAAGCTTACTCAAGTGTTATCATCAATCCCTACTGGGACGTGGATTCCATCAATAATTAATAGTTGTCATATACATAATTTTGCTAGCCAACTCACTGAGACTATTGACCGTATAAAGATCTCACTCTTTAATGAATCAAAGTCAACAACATTAAATATACACATCTAATAATTATTTTTGAATTAAGAGCATAAGCATTCATAATAACCATGAGGTTCCAATTGTCTTATGAAGTTAGTATAAAGACAATTACCTCAATACCGTCCCATTCAATACACACAAAGTGTACTAGCACAATGAATTAGAGCTAGACCATTCCCTGTCGTCAAGACAGACCTACTAAACATTGTACTACAGTCCTACCGATGGTGTGTCCAGTTCCATCTAAGACTGTGAACCATATCTTATATTTCACAAGAATTGATGATCTGATCTTCTGTGTGTAAGCTGAACTCTACACACCAGATCATCTAGTTTGTAAAATAAAAGACACACATACACAACATACAATAATATTATGCAAACATTGCCCATAAAAGATT
Source organism: Rhododendron mucronatum var. ripense (assembly GCA_019656295.1). NCBI lineage: Eukaryota > Viridiplantae > Streptophyta > Magnoliopsida > Ericales > Ericaceae > Rhododendron > Rhododendron mucronatum. Next base: position 4,780,636 of record BPLT01000004.1, on the reverse strand, counting down.
CTCATCAAAAATGGATAAAACTGATTAATAAATAGCAGTCAAATATTCATCTATTACACAAAAGCATAACTTTTAGTATAATTTTCGAACAAACTCCCACTAAGACTCAAAGTCATATTGCCACGCATCTCACTTCCATTCCCTCTACATGACTATCAAAAGTCTTAGCCTATAAGCTATTCGTAAAAGGATCTGCTAGGTTGTTTATCGATGCGATCTTGGACACAGTTACATCACCTCGCTGAACGATCTCTCGAAACAGTTGATACTTACGCTCGACGTGTTTTCCTTCTTATAAGTCAATGGCTCCTTAGAGTTAGCAATTCCACTACCATTGTCACAATAGATGTAATAGCTAATTGCACTAAAGGAATCACTTCTAGATCCATCAAGAAGTTTCTAAGCCAAACGGCCTCTTTGCCTGCTTAAAAAGCTACCACATACTCGGCCTCCATGGTAGAATCAATCAATGCATGATTGCTTGATACTCTTCCAACTTATGGCTCTACCTCTTAGGTAAACACATATCTCGAGGTATACTTTTGGAATCCTTACCTGACACAAAGTCTTAGTCTGATACCTTATAGGTATCAGACTATCTAACTGGTAAACCAACTTATAATCTCTAGTTCTTTTTAGATACTTGAAAATATGTTTCACTACAGTCCAAAGCTCTTGCTCTGAATTAGACTGAAATCTACTAACCATGCCAACAACAAAGCAAATATCAGGTCAGTACATAACATAGCATACATAAGGCTTCCTACTGCCGAGGCATAAGGAACTGTCTTAATTTTCTCCATATCCTCAGATGTTTTAGGACATTGATCCTTGGATAGGTTGATTCCATGTCTAAAAAGGGATGAACCCCTTTTTGGAATCCTTCATGCTAAAACGAGCAACATAAGCTTATGATAAGCCCAACATCCTATACTTGCAATCTCACATAAGCCCCCAAGGATGTGACTGGCTTCTCTCAAGTCCTTCATATCGAACTGGCTAAATAGTCACACCTTTATCGAAAACCGAAAACAACATTCCCACATCGTTTCCGATTAGTACTAGGAGTACCACCACTTTTCCGTTGCGCTTCTTGTACACACATGACTCATCTGGACATTGATCAAAACCAAGAAAACATGATTGCTTGATCAAAATGGATATTCCAAGATCTAGAAGCTTGCTTGAGTCCATGAATAGACTCCTTAAGCTTGCACAACATGTGCTCTTGACCCTTTGCTATGAATCCATCTAATTACATTATGTGGATGCGTTCATCCAAATTTCCATTAAGGAATGCAGATTTCACAGCCTTTTGTCAAAATTCCTCATTGTAGTTGCAGGGTTCAACATGTTGTTCTTCAGGGATCATATCATTAGATTATCCCAAAAACGTTTACCGATTGGGTAGGACAACAACCCTCCCACTACGATGAGGTACCGGTGTGTCAACAACTCTTTCTTGCAGTGTAACCTACTATTCTATTGGTGTTGAAAAAGTCTTTGACGGCTCTTCTCCTCTCAATTTCTCTAGAACAATCTTGCTTCTGGGCTTGTAATCTATTACATAGTTCTCTTCTAAGAACTGGGCATTAGGGCTAACAATGACCTTCTCATCCATAGGACTATACAACAGTCCACGTGTCGTTCCTCTAGGGTACCCCACAAACAAGCAAACTTCTGTCCTCGATTCCAATTTATCTGCGTTCCCATTCAGCAAATGTGCTAGACTACCCCAAACCCGAACATGCTGCAGACTAGGTTTGCGCCCAGTCCATAGTTCTGTGGGTGTAGATGGTACCAAGTTAAGAAAATACGCTATTGTTTCTAGTGCATGTTCTCAAAATGAAATTGGAAAATTTGAATAAGTCATCATTGATCTCACCATATCTATAAGAGTCAGATTCCTTCTTTCTACTAAACCATTTTTACGTGGATACCTGGTGCTAATAACTGGGTTGTAATCCCTTTAGCTAACAAATACTCCCTAAACTCTCCCAAGAGGTATTCGCTACCACGATCAAATCGCAGTGTCTTAAAACATTTACCCAAATGCTTCTTCGTTTCTGCCCTATACTCCCTGAATTTCTCAAGACATTCTGACTTACGGTGCATCAAATAAATGTATCCAAACATTGAGTAATTTTCAATTATAGTGATGAAATACTCAAAACAACCTCTTGCTTGGACATTCATGGGTCCACACAAATCAGAATGAACCAATTTCAACGGCTCTTTGGCTCTGTAACCTTTTGCTGATAAAAAAAACTCTTGGTCATCTTACCTTCTAAACAGGATTCACAGACTAGAAATTCCTCAACTTCCAATGAACCCAAAGGTCCATCTCTGACCAGTCTAGAAATCCTATTTAAATTACTATGACCAAGGCATAAGTGCCAAAGTTAGCTTTGGTTCAATTTAGAAGGCTCATTTCTCTTACATGGCATATTTTTAGTGTTATTCTGTAACGCCCCAAATTTTGGGTACGTTAAATAAGACATTTTATTGAAATTCCAAAATAGAGTCTGGCTCTTTATTACATCATAACTCTCGTAAGAGCTTTTGAAATACAAAATAGGGTAACAAAAGGGAACTCAGGTTCCTAACTACGGCTCCTCTTGTCCCTCCATCCTAGTGAGTTCTTCGGCTCCGAACGCCTCCAAGGTGAAGAGTTCGCCCTGTTCGTCTATCAGATCTGACATATTATACCGGCGTCGCCACCCATATAATATGCCAGGGTCACCACAAGGTAACACCATGAGCTACGAAGGCTCAATAGTAAAATCCTACTTACTAATCCTTAACTTATGAACCAATATCATAATAAAACATCAATTTCCACATGATACGTATATAAGCAGTAACAAAAAGCAATATCATATCCACATTCATTTCATAATTATCGCTGGTTTCCAAAATTCTCGAAGTTCTTCCTACGTAACCCATCGTAGACCGTGTTGTTTTTACTACCTTTCTTTTCCAAAGTCTCCTTTTTAACTCACCCAATCTCGATTCCGCTGTGCCGGGTTCCCGAGCATCCTCACAAGGGTTCTGCCGCGCCGGGTTCCCGTTGGCACACAAAACTTGCATTGGCTCCTCTCCACGGATAACCAAGCCATATTACCAACAAGGTTACCACGTCCGGCCCTATTGGCAATCTTCACAAAGGGCTACCAAGTCTGGCCACTTTGTGGTTTTCACAACCCACGCAATGGGCTACCAAGTCCGGCCACATTACGAGTTTTCATTCACACAACGGGCTACCAAGTCCGGCCACGTTGCGGTTTTCATAATCCACACGATGGGCTACCAAGTCCGGCCACATCGCGATTTTTAAACACATTTCTCTTGTTAAACACACCCTAGGTGCCATGTTTCTAACTTCCTCGTTTTTTGTGTCACGTTCTCATGCAAGACTCCGCGTGTAAGACTTTTCATACAATCATGCATTCAATCAAACCCTTGAAATAGTACAACAAGATCATCTAAGCTACATAGCATGCTTGAATCAAAACAACACACATCATGCATTTCCAACTTTTATTTATGATCAAAGTAACTTCCAAACAACATGCGATTTATACAATACATAGAATTAAGGTGAAAAACTACTTTATACTTGGAAAAGTAGGTAAGGATAACTACCTTGATCCGAAACTAGTCGGGGCCGAATAAGCTAGTTGGAAAAATTCTACGGGTGGTGAATCTGGACCGAACTTCGGACGGCAGTAACTCGGTCAATCTTTGGCCGAATATGATCGTTCTTGGGTTGAAATCGAAGTTCTTGAAGTGCTCTACAACTTCCGTGAAGGAAGTTAATCCTAGAAACGACCTTAGGATGGAGAAAAATGGGGGTAAAGCAAAAGACAGTAAGCTGTCTGGAATTTGGAATCCGAGATTTTACTGAATTTCGGATGCCAATAACTTGGTCATTTCTTAACCGATTGGGGTGGTTCTTGGATCTAATTTCAAGGTCTCGAAGTTCTCTACAACTTTCCCAAAGGAAGTTGGTTCTAAAAACTACACTAAGAAGGAGAAAAATGAGGATTTCCGAAGGGCAGTAGGCTGCCAGGAACTGGAATCCGAGATTTCTAGAGAGAAGGAAGAGCAAATGCTTTGAGGTGTGAGTTCAAGCTTTGGAATGGCCTTCTATTTATAGGCAAAGCCTTGGCCCTCTCCTCTCTCTCTCTCTAAGTCTCACTTGACACATGGCATGAATCTTGGAAGATCAAAGGCAAATCCCTAGGCTTGCATGGCTATTTTTGTACTAGATTTGATTCTTGGATCAATTGAATGGTGGAGATGGGAATTGTACAAGATCTAAGGGTTCAAACAAATCAAAGAAGTACATGGAGGTTAATGGAGAGTTAGTTACTTAGTTAGGAAGAAAGATATACCAAGATATGAAGTACAAAGAAAATAAAGGTGAGTACAACTAACTCTCCTTCTTCCTTCCTCTCTCTTACTCTCTCTCTCTCTCTCTCTCTCTCTCTCTCTCTCTCTCTCTCTCTCTCTCAAGTACATATATATATACATACAATGTACTAGAATAATAAAGTAATAGGTACTTTTGTACCAAGAGATCAAGGAGTTGAAAGACTAAGATTTTTCCCAATAAACTAAGCAATTAGCACATGGTACTTAAGGCAATACTTTAACCAAATAATGTACTAATGTATCTAGGTAGTTCAAAACCCCAATTTTAAATAAATAAAGAGTACTTAGAGAATCCTAGGGTCATTAAGTCTACTAAGTACTACATAATAAAATATTTGTACTTTGGCACATGGAAATAAATAAAAAGACTAGATTACTCCATCCATGTACTAGATGAAAGATTTAACCTTTTACCCAATGGATAATAACCACCCTAACTTTTATTATCCAATGGATAATAGTTGCTAGGGAGATTATATAAGAAAATAATCCAAAAAGGTACTTTAAACTTAATCAAAAAGTTACTTTTTAATATTCTTAGTACTTTACCCAAGTACACAATTAATATAAAACAAATGGGGTTCTATTATCCAATAGATAATAGTTTCCCTAACATTTATTGTCCAATGGACAAAGATTAAAACCAAAATAATTAAAAGAAAAAGAATATTCAATTCTTAGTCTAGGGTTCAAAAGGGTCAAAAGTTTCAATGAGGGGCAAAACAGTCATTTTGCGGTTAGGGAAAAGTAACTAGGTGGCTTGCTAGCTCGGTTTCTCCAACCGGATGGTTAGAAGCTAACTAGGCTTGCTAAGTAGGCCAAAGCGCAAAGAAATCAAATTTGAAGGGGCAAAAACGTAATTATGACAAACTTTGGAAATTAAAAGCAATTACGATAAAATTCAAATTTTTAACGAAATTTTTAACGACCAAAAATCAGGGTCGTTACATATTCAATTCATGCAGTTGCACTGTAGAAAATATAGGATTAATAAAGTAGAGATTATCCACTAATGAACTAGAATAAATAAAATGTTTATTTAACTTAATAACCACAAAGTTGCTAAAATAAACCAAATATCCATCTTTAATCAACTTAGAAACTGAAACTAAGTTTCTTCCAAGTGTGAGAACATAAAGCCAATCTCTCAAAATTAAACTCCTATTATTACTAAAATTTAAAATAACATTTCCTACTACAACTGCTGCCACTCTCGTACCATTACCCATGTGTAGATAAATCTCTCCATCACCGAGTCTTTTGGTTTCCTAGAACCCATACAACAAATTACAAATATAATCACACCAGGTATTGGTAGATAACACCACTAAACATGATTCAATGACTAGCGAAAATGATCTATCTTGATTATTCACTTTATTGAGATAGAATAGACATTCTTTCTTTCAGTGTTCTTACTGCTTTCAGTGAAAACACTTGCCCTTGGGCTTTTTCACTCCACCTTGAAGCAATTTAACTGGCTCCACAACCTTCTTTTAAGACTTATTCTACTTCTTCTTGCCTTTCGACTTAGAAGTAGAATCCTTTTCTGCCACTAATACAAATTGTTTCTTCACACCCACAAGACCTTCAACTGCATGGAGTTCCTTAAGACGTTTCGCCAAAATAAAATGCATTTTGTTCATAAAATAGTTCAGGTGAAACTACTTAAAACTCTCAGACTGCAGTGAATAACGAAATTGATTTGGGTTTCTCCATCAATTTCAGCTCCAAGGATCTCTAGTTCATTAAGAAGAGCTATCATCTTCAGAACATGATCCCCAATCGAGGTCCCTTCAACATGGGTGATACTTACAAATTTTTATAAAATTTTGCTTCCTGTTCTGTGGCATTCTCATCAGGTCTAGGAGGGCACACCTCAGACAGCACAAAAGTGTGCACTTCAGCTGTTAACACAATATCCAAGTTCCTTTTTCAGTCAATATAATTCAATCCAGAAAGTTTATTTGCTTTAAGAATAATTACAAGTGAATTGAAAGAACCCATTTTTGAATCTGAGAATCATATAATAACAATTATGAAAGGTATTGAAAACTTGAATTTTATTTTAATATTGGTTTCCTCAACCACATGTTAAAAGAAAAACATTGGCAACCCTACACACCGTGAAGAGCATGCCTCAATGGGAAGGTCGTCTACTCTTCATCATTCGTGTAGATAGGCACAACCTTTTAATTTTACTATCTAGACACTAGACCATGCCAAGCAAAATTAAATAGCCAATATTCCTTCTGTCCTATGAATAATAACAGTGACTCAGATAGAGAGTATATTATTATTTATAGCTAAGTGTACACCATTACTTAGCTTTTAGACCTATTGTTCCGTTATAAACCACCTCAGATGGAGAAGAGACCCACACAACAATTATCTTAGAGCTATCCCTTTAGGAAGTTTGTACCGATGATGCCACAATTAATTTTGTCTGATAGGGAGGAAGGTTCTGAAACCAACACAAAAAATTAATTATATCATCTATAGACTAGGAATGGAGACCATGAGATTTATCCAAAATAAATTTCCTCTCCCACTTAGTTATTTAAAAAATTTGTGAGGGTTATCAAATTTTCGAGTTTGCAAAAAATGTGATCTAGGTCAAAGGCCAAATATTATCATGTTGTCTCAGGGGGTGTTCGGCTTAAAAATTGAGCCGGCTTTCCCTCCATTTCTGTCACAAAAAGCCTCAGTGCTTCGGCTAAAAAAGCCACACAGCATAGAACAAAAATTACCAAAATACCCTGGCTATTTGTATTATTTGGCTTCCCAACAGAACCCTATCCTTTTCTCCTCCTCACCGTAGCCACACACAGACCAAACCCTTTGAGAAGCCTCATCAGTCATCACCGACTCTCCACGGAACATCCAAGTTGGGGGAACTCTCCAAATCTCGTCAGACGCCTCCTCTGGCATCAACCCCCTCCAATCCTCCTCACCAACTCTCCACAGAACGCAGATATCCTCCACCCAGCAATTCCTCCGTCCATCTCCAAATCCCGTCAGGCGCAGGAACTCCGGCATCAGCCCCCTCTGATCGCGAACTCTACACAGTAGCAAGAACTTCCACCTTTGAGTTTTTCGGAGGCAGATCGTATTCGTCCAACCTACGGCCCCTATCTTTAACACACGACAATGAGTTCTCAAACTCTCATCCGAGTAGTGGAAGGGTTGGTTAGCCTTTATTGATGTCCTACTTTATTTGTATGGTGTTGTTTTGTTTCAGGGTTATTCCCCTTTTGACCATGTGAAAACAAAATGCTAGACAAATCAGCACTTATTTTTTGTTTTTTTTTTATCTTTTCCTTTCCTGTTTTGCCTTGGGTTATAAATCGATTTCAAAAATAATCATGCAAAAAAAACGTAAAACTTTGTTTGAGGGTGCATCTTCAATCTTGGCTTAACAAATGGGAAGGTCAAATTTTGTCTCTAAGTTTTTGTGATAATTTGGCATACGAAAATTAGATAATTTCAAACGTAGGCTGCAATCATTATGTAAAACTTAGGTATTTGTGTAATTGATTTGTAAATTTTGCTACTTTCGCAAAGAATGAGGATGTCACTCCAGAAAGTTACTCAAACGAAAAAAATTTCAGGTTTGAGTTGCCAAATTTTTTCCCTTGTCAGAACAATGCTAAAATTACACTTGTAGCATTTGATGTGTTTGTAGTTTAATCAAATGCAAAAGGGTGTGGAGAGAAAAAAAAAATGAAGTACCGAAAAATTATATAAATTTTGTTTTTGTATAAATGTTAGAGCCAACAGAAATCAGAATCAATGGCTTCGAACATGTCCTCCAATTCTGGTTGGATGCTTCGAGTGTGTGGTCGGTGTGGATCCGGACCTTGCGTTGTCAAAACCTCGCGATCATTGGAGAATCCTGGATGTCATTACTTTAAGTGTCCGATGAACCCAGTAAGTGTACATATAATATATTCATCCTTAACTTGTCAAATTCAACATACACGTAGTTCACTACAAATACTTTTTACCGAGCCTAACATTCTACTACAACAACCAGCCTTGCGAAAAATGGAATGGGTGGTGTGACGAGTCTCTTCTAAGCAACTTTTCTGTCCCACGTCCAAATGAGACACATGGTGTTCCTCTTGAACTTTCAACTGTCATCCCTACGTTAATTGTGGACATCACAAACCTCAGGGCTGAAAACGGGAGATTCTCAACTCAGTGAGGACACTTCAAATAGTCATGATTGCCATAGGTGTTGTCCAAGTGTTGTTGCTTTGTCTTAAGTTCGCCTAGATGAACCTGACCTGTTGACGTAGTTCGATAGATGGACTTGTTATCCTTTTCTTTTAATATTGGTAATCGACTTGTTGACTACTTGTCATGTTCCTTCTGTTAGTGTGCCTTATGTAAATTAATGTAATCGACTTGTGACTTAAGGTGTATAATATGAAAACGTTAATACTTGTTTGATGTTTTATGTCTCCTTCTATCTTCCGTACCTTTTAATTTTGTGGCCACATTGGATGTATACCACATGGTAAACTCTAATATTGTTATATTGTTTTCATCATTTAGTATACGTGAAGACATGGTGTCCCCTCGTAAGAGAATGAACCTTGGGAAGAAGGTAGCACCAACTGGCAGTCATCGCCTTGGGGTTGTGCCTCCCGGACCATACAGACTCGGAAGAGCTAATTGGGATTCAAATATGACAAGGCTGTTCTTACGGCTAGCCATAAAGGAGATTGAAGCTGAGGGTAGGGGAACGACACAACTTTCGAACAGTTCGCTGAGCAACATTTCCATAGAAATCAGCGCTAGGACCGGAGAAGTGATCAATTTGAAGCAATGTAAGAATCGGTATGGCGTCTTGAAGCGGGATTGGCAGGCATGAATTTTACTGGCTAATTCGAGAAGAGGTGCAATAGGTCTGGGTATGAATCCAGTCACGGGTACTTTTACAGCACCTGACCATTTTTGGGCTAACCTAATTGCGGTAAACACTTTCTCCAATTCATAAGCAACTTCCTCATTCATTTGTCTTGCATAACATATGTGCATGACAAAAGGCCAAAATCCTACTGTGCTAGTTTTTGTAACTCATTGCATCGATCAGTTCATATTTAGGCCATTTATTGATGAAACACTCGTATTTATTATTGTCGTAATACTTTTTTGGGTGGTTCACGGTAGATTTGAAATTATTTTGGTGGAGTATATTTTGTACTGCCTAATTTATTTTAGAAAATGGTCTTTTACTTATTAGATTTCATCCATAGCTGTGTGTTGTGACTTGTCATTTTTTTAGGATCTTAATTGTCTCCATGTACGAAGAGAACCTGTTTGTTTGACAGAACTAGTGATCAAGGAAAATCTAATCCCACTAGATTATGAGTAGGAATATATGAGGATCGGAAGTCTGAAAACAAATCTAGTAGTGTCTAAAAAATGTTTTTCCCAATGGTGGCTCCTGTTTTGCCTTGCGGTTCTTCAACTGATTGCTTGGTACTTTTGCCCAGTCTTCACATGGCAACAGTAAACTCTACCATGCCTTTATAGTTTTTGGCCAATAACTGTGTTTGAAGTATCAGAAATGACATGCCAAATAGTGAACCCTGCCATGCCTTTAGTTTTTTTGACCAATAATGGCATTCAAGGATCAGAACTGACCTGCCAAATAGTGAACCCTGCCATGCCTTAAATGTTTTTGACCAATATTGGCATTGAAGGATCAGAATTCACATCCCATACAGTGAACCCTGCCCCCATTTCACCTTTTGCAGCCTTTTCAGGCATGAAATAGTGTCATTTGGTTTCTCATCTCACCCGGGGTTATAAAACATGGTAAAATGCATGCAATATTATTCACCCACAAGTTGAAATAATTAACCAGGTTAAACTCTATCCTACATATTTCTGTTTTACCATAGAATTATACTTGTCCTCTGCATTTTGTACTGTAGTTGTGTGAATGTCTTATGTGAACTATATCATGAAGTTACCTTGCCATTATGCTCAACTTTTTATTGCTTTAAGTAATCATGCATTAATAGTTTTGTCACTACATTGTTGTTATGGTTTATATATTTGTCACTGCATTTTTTTGCCACTGCATTACATTGACAACAACGATGTGTTTTTATGTGTAACTTGTATATGTCATGCTATATGTATCTCTGTTTTGGTGTATCTCTCTAGCAAAATGAATGTGTGGTAAAGTTCTGCGACCATCTGTTGGAGCACGAGCAGTTGATGCAATGGGTATTTGAAGAAGTCACAGCCACCGGCTCACTGCAATGCACTTCGGGAGTGGATGGGGAGCTTGGTATGGGTGCAGATGGTTGTCGAGCGTTGGCTACCGACAATGATGACCGGACTGAAACAGATGGTGAGGGAAACACAGTTGGAATAGAAAACGGAGAGGAAATTGGTAGTCAATATACAAGCAGAAGCCCTGAACATGGAAGGGGGGGGCCCCCTTTTGCAGTCAACAAGGTACAAGCAACCCCATTTTCCCTCAATATGGTCGTACAACCAATCCCTTTTCCCCTCAACATGGCAACCATAGCAGCCCATTTGTCCCTCATCATGATGGCACAAACACCCCTCCTTTCCCTCACCATGCTGCCACAAACACCACCCCTTTCCGTCAACATCTTAGAACAAGTCCCCCACCTTTCTGTCGACATATTAGAACAAGTCCCCCACCTTTTCCTCAACATAAACAGGGTGCACCCACCACCCCTTTTTGGAACCGTGGTACAACAAATACCCCCCCTTCCCTTAACCCAAAATCAAATGCTCCCCCCCTTTTATCTGAACATGGTACAAACACCCCACCCCCCCCCCCCCCCCCCCCCCCCCCCCCTTCCCAAGAGCTATGCCCATATACCCTGGTTGCAACTCAAGTGGAACGAAAGGAAAAGCGCATCAAGCGTGACAGATGCTCTCTCGCAGTCCATGACTAACATTTTGGAGACCATGGTTTCGAGGCAGAATCAGTACAGATCCGTCATTAAGCACGGATGTAACATGGTGGACATAATGAAGATCCTTGGTCGAATGGAGTATTTCCAACAAGAACCTGTTCCCCCGGTCTATTGGTGGCTCTTTGACTACTTGTTTGGTGATCCCATGAAGATGGATGTGTTCTATGGCTTGCCAAATGATGAACAGAGGATTTCTTTCGCTCAACGGGAGCATACAAAGGCAATGTTAGCACAATCATGCGGACAAGGCAACCCAATTGAGACTCTCCCTTCTTGGAACCCGCCCCCTCAGAATTTAAAAATTTCATTACTGGAAACATTATCCATAACTTTGTTTGTTTTTAATTTGTCCTGAAACTATGTTTGATATTTTTTCCCATGTTGGTGTTTTTGGACTTCATAAATTACATTGTTAGTTGGATCGCTATGATTTGCGTTGGCACTATGTGTTCTATGGTTTGCATTTATCGATGATTCATTGTAAATTGTGTTCGGTAATATGTTTTTAGAGGAGATTAGTCAACACATCCACGGATATCGTCAATAGTACAGTTCAAGATCGGAACTGGCCCTCTCAATTGCGTTCGACTCGGTATACATTTTTCTTGTTATGGTTAAAGTATGACATGCAAATCGAGCTTGGAACTAGCAATTTCTTCTTCAATTTCATTTCCACGTTGCTTCACATCACACCTGCACAAGAATCTGATGAACGACGCATTACTTGCAATTCCATCTAATTTATTGGCGTCTTGTTTTCCAGTATGTTTGTTTCAAAAATGTTGTAATCTGACGAACATGTGGGATACCCGAACTTGGAGGAATGTCATATTTTAATCCCGTCATTATCGTCCAATAGGATTACTGATCTATCAGATTCCCTTCACTATTGTTATGGTTTACTACTATGATAGTTTGAAAATGTTTTGGCATTGTTAACGTGTAACGCCCCAAATTTTGGGTACGTTAAATAGACAATTTTATTGAAAACTTAAACGGAGTCTGGCTCATTATTACAACATGACTCTCACAAGAGTACTTTTATTACATACGGGAACGGAAACTAGGGTTCCTATCTATAGCTTCACCTGCTCCTCCATCCTAGCCAGCTCTTCAGCTCCAAAGGCCTCCAAGGTGAACTGCTTACCCTGTTCATCTACAAAATCTGACACATTATACCAGCGTCGCCACTAGCATAATATGTCAGGGTCACCAAAGGTAACTCCATGAGCTATGAAAGCTCAGCAGAGCTATCCCATACCTGCTAACCCATAGCTTAAACACAAAAGATCATAGAAATCAAACTAATAATGATAACACATCCACATTCACTATCTAACGTTGGTGTCCAAGTTTTTCTGCGTTTCTCCTACGCGACTCATCGTAGACCGTGTCATCGTTTTCACTATTCTTTTTCCAAACTAACATCTTTCACAATAGTTTTTAACACACCCAACCTCGGTTCTGCCGCACCGGGTTCCCGAGTATCCTCACAATGGTTCCGCCGCGCCGGGTTCCCATTGGCACACAATTGCATTGTCTCCGTACCGCGGATAACCAAGCCATACCTCACCATGGTTCCGCCGCTCCGGGTTCCCATGGGAACGCACACACCTTCACAATAGTTCCGCTATTCCGGATCCCCATTGGAACACACACACACCTCACACAATGGGCAAGTCCGGCCACATTGCGGTTTCCAAAACATTTCACTCTTTTCAAACACGCCTTTTCATTTACCACACCCTAGGTGTCATGTTTCTACTTTCTCAGTTCTCGTGTCTCGTTACATGCATAGAATCCGCGGTAGGACTTTCCACATACGCAACAATAAATCATTCATTGTAATCTAACAAGATCATCCAACTCCATTTTATACCACAAGCAATGCAAAGCAATTCATGTATGCATGCTCAAAACCATTCAGAATATCAAAACACGAATACTTAAAGTAAATAGGTAACGATACACTACATATAATTCGGAGTAGTAGATAGGGAGAATCTACCGTTCTTCTTGGCGGTAGTGACGACTACGGAAGGTACGTCGGGGATTGGGCGGAGTAACTTCCTACGGTAGGCTTCCGGTAGTTGCGAAAGAGAAAGGTTTCTCTCGAAACTTGATCTTGACTAAACTTCTTGAACTTTTTGGATCGAAAAGGGGTTTTAGGATGAGTTCCTTGAAGAACTCAAGAAGAACTTCAAGAACAAGAAGAACTAAGCAAGAACAAAGGAATTCTAGAGAGAGAAGTTGCTAGGTGAAGGTGTGAGTTGAATGGCAAGAATGAGGTGCTATTTATAGCAAAAGTCTTGGTTATTACCCAAGGGATAAAATTTTCCCTAGCAATTATTATCCAATGGGTAAAGATTTTCCTAGAAAAATAATAGGCCAAAAGGTACAAGGTACTAGATTTTCCAAATCAAATACCCTATTAAAGAATTCTAATTAGGCACATGTATTGATTAAACTAATAGACATTGTACTAAATAAATCTAGGGTTTAGATATTCCCCAATATTTTAATGCATAAAATTAAATGGGAATCCAAAACTTGATTATTAAAACAAAGCCTTGTACCTTGTTGGAAGATTAAAGCTATTACCCAATGGGTAATAGTTTCCCTAGCGGTTATTAACCAATGGTCAATGGAGGGGTGGAAGAATATCCAATAAACAATGCATATATATACCAGCACATGTGTACCAAGTCAATTCTTAGCCATCCAAGTACATATATTATATATACATAGGTACTTATGTACTCTAGGTAGATCAACTCCCCATTAAATTAATCCAATTGGGTACAAAACCCCAATATAAAAATAATACCAAGGGTACCTAGAGAATCTTAGGTTTTTAAGTCCAATAAGTAAATACACAATAAAATATAGATACAACATCATATGGGGATTTAGAAAATGACTATTTTATTAAATCCAAGTACTTAGTTGGAAGATTAACCTTATTACCAATGGATAATAAGGTACTTAACCAAATCTATTAAAGAATACCTTTTAATATAAAGAATAGGGTTTCTATTACCCAATGGATAAAAGTTCCCCTAACTTTTATCGTCCAATGGATAAAGAAGAAAACCAAAATAATAAAAGAAAATAAATAAATAATTCCATGTCTAGGGTTGGAAAGGTTCATAAGGTTCAAAGATGGGCAAAAAGGTCCATCTAGGGTTAGGGAAAAGTAACTAGGTGACTTCCTAGTTCGGTTTCTCCAAGTAGTCGGTTGGAATCTAATACAATTGGCCCCAAAGGACTAGAATCTAATTACAATGGTTTACTGAAAGTAAAAATAAGCAATTCAAATAAAATTCAAATATTTCACAAAATTTTTACTGACCAAAAATCAGGCTGTCACACAACGCAAGTTTGTTTTACGCTTATTTTTTTCCCTTCAATTGGCCATTGTAAAGCAATTGATGCATTGATCTTGTTTCAGTTCACAGCCGTTGAGTCCTACTTTTCAATAAAGCAATATATAAGATTTGGAAATAAAATAGGCATTTCTATACAAGAAGTTGACAAAATACTTTGTACCATCATTTCCCAACAACAGTTAAAGACAATTTTGTTCTTCAACAACGGATTGTATTTGTTCGTAGGGGTCATGGATAATCCAAGTTGGAGGAAATCTGGGAGTGCAGACGAGATTGGAAGGGGGACGTTCGACCTTGGTAGTTTTACGACGTTATTGAAAACTGGAGGTTACTCGGAAAATTATCCCAACTTTAACTCTGGGAATGAAGGGATTGAACTTCCGAACTTTAATTATCCTAGAGCACATCAACAATCGCATGAGGTATACAAACATGGTGAGGGGCACGAAAACATGCGATGGGTGAACAGGTTTGCCACCGGGCAAGGTGCTGCAGGACCGAGTGACAATGTTCCACGTGTTCAACAATTTGTGGCGGAGTACAATTCTTCACCTCACTTATATGCATCTGATGACTTTCGGCAAAGTCACAATAGTGGAGGTTAAGGAACTGAGCCGCAGGCCGGATATGACAATTGGGAGTGGATGAACAACAACAATGGACATGCTGGTTCAAGTACTAATGTGGTTGACGATGACGCTAACTCTGAGTACTCGATCTTGGCCAATGAGTTTTATGCCGATATTGCACAGGACGAATTATTGGATGACCTGGCAACCGTAGCATTGTTGCATGCCACACAAATCCTACGTACGCCGCAGAGGCTATCGTTCCACACATGCCCCTTATCGGGTAAAGCTTATCTGCATGAACTAATGAATGCTCGTGATGAGAGGTTTCAACATGAGCTTCGCATGCCCAAAGACACTTTTGCAAAAATAGTCCAAGAGCTTCAAGGAATCTATGGCTGGAGTTCTTCTCGAATGAAAATTGATGGAGTTGACTGCTTTTAGAGTTTTGCCTCGGCAGTAGGAAGCCTAAAACATCTGAGGATATGGAGAAAATTAAGACAGTTCCTTATGCCTCGGCAGTAGGAAGCCTTATGTATGCTATGTTATGTACTGACCTGATATTTGCTTTGTTGTTGGCATGGTTAGTAGATTTCAGTCTAATTCAGAGCAAGAGCTTTGGACTGTAGTGAAACATATTTTCAAGTATCTAAAAAGAACTAGAGATTATAAGTTGGTTTACCAGTTAGATAGTCTGATACCTATAAGGTATTAGACTAAGACTTTGTGTCAGGTAAGGATTCCAAAAGTATACCTCGAGATATGTGTTTACCTAAGAGGTAGAGCCATAAGTTGGAAGAGTATCAAGCAATCATGCATTGATTGATTCTACCATGGAGGCCGAGTATGTGGTAGCTTTTTAAGCAGGCAAAGAGGCCGTTTGGCTTAGAAACTTCTTGACGGATCTAGAAGTGATTCCTTTAGTGCAATTAGCTATTACATCTATTGTGACAATAGTAGTGGAATTGCTAACTCTAAGGAGCCATTGACTTATAAGAAGGAAAACACGTCGAGCGTAAGTATCAACTGTTTCGAGAGATCGTTCAGCGAGGTGATGTAACTGTGTCCAAGATCGCATCGATAAACAACATAGCAGATCCTTTTACGAATAGCTTATAGGCTAAGACTTTTGATAGTCATGTAGAGGGAATGGAAGTGAGATGCGTGGCAATATGACTTTGAGTCTTAGTGGGAGTTTGTTCGAAAATTATACTAAAAGTTATGCTTTTGTGTAATAGATGAATATTTGACTGCTATTTATTAATCAGTTTTATCCATTTTTGATGAGAATCTTTTATGGGCAATGTTTGCATAATATTATTGTATGTTGTGTATGTGTATCTTTTATTTTACAAAGTAGATGATCTGGTTTGTAGAGCTCAGCTTACACACAGAAGATCAGATCATCAATTCTTGTGAAATATAAGATATGGTTCACAGTCTTAGATGGAACTGGACACACCATCGGTAGGACTGTAGTACAATGTTTAGTAGGTCTGTCTTGACGACAGGGAATGGTCTAGCTCTAATTCATTGTGCTAGTACACTTTGTGTGTATTGAATGGGACGGTATTGAGGTAATTGTCTTTATACTAACTTCATAAGACAATTGGAACCTCATGGTTATTATGAATGCTTATGCTCTTAATTCAAAAATAATTATTAGATGTGTATATTTAATGTTGTTGACTTTGATTCATTAAAGAGTGAGATCTTTATACGGTCAATAGTCTCAGTGAGTTGGCTAGCAAAATTATGTATATGACAACTATTAATTATTGATGGAATCCACGTCCCAGTAGGGATTGATGATAACACTTGAGTAAGCTTATAAGTTTTGACTATGTCAAACCCTATAGGTGGATATTTGTATCCGACATATCGAATAAGTTAAGCGGATAGTCTCAAGTTAAGATGTTGATTAAGTGGGAGATTGTTAGTATTTTATTTTAATCAAGAGGTATCTGTAATCTTAAAGTGGAGAGATTAATAAGTATTTAATATCATTGAGCTCATAATATAATTGAGGTAAGGACGGGAGTGCAATTATAATTCTGTAATGGGGTGAATTATAATTAGTGAAATAAGAAATAGAATCCTTGTGGAATTAGGTTTTTTATTTACACTGGAAGCCCAGACTTATTACTCCTTAGGTCCCTTTCGTAACTCTATATATACACATTATGCTCCCTAGGTCAGTTTGAGATTTTTCTATTATTCAGTAAATAGAGGCAGGCTTAGAGAGAGTAAACAGATCACGAAAGAGTCCACACTCGGTTTGTGTTCTAGACGTGCGGGAAATACGGTAGAAAATCGTAAGGTATGGTCAAGTAGTATTCGTGGCATACAACAAGGTGTGCTGTAACAAGTTCAACCAGCATTCGTGACGCAGGAGTTGAGGTAAAACCCTAATTCCGCCTTGTAGGGTGTAGACACCCCAATCTGATTTCCCAATCATTTTACTTCATTTTTCGGTTCCTTGTTTCCCCAATGATGAATCAGGTCGAAACAGTCTTGAGAGTGAAATGGCTTGAGCTTGGAGTGCGTGGAACCCATCCTTAGCCTTAAAACCCTTAAATCCAAACCCTGACCTCAGGTTTGACTATCGCGCGGTCCATTGGATCTTTCGCGCGATGCTTCATCTGCCAGGTGGTGGTCAAAGTCAAAGCTTTGACTGTTGACCATCGCGGGGCTGGTTTAACCCTCGTGCGATGGAGTCACTCCCTCGCACGATGGTCAACACCTGCCATTTTCATCTTTCCCAGCTGGATTTTATGATGATCAGGGGTGTACATGGTTTTATAACCCCGTTTCATCGAGTGAACAGCGTCCTGCAGGGCTGCCCTTGCACCACCTCTCCCCCACTCTCCCATCACCTTTTACACCCTACTTCTCTACCAAGTAACCACAACCAGCCTTGTTGGCTGGTTGTATGGCCTTGTTAGCCACCAACCCAACCACCTCTCCCTCATAAATACCCCATTGCTCTTTCTTTACAAAGGTTACAAATTTTCAAACCAAAAAAAAGGCCTACACAATCCCAAAATACCATAAAACTCCATCAATCCAAGCCACTTCCATACACTCATTTTGCAAGCACTACCATTTTCTTCAAGCCATTTTCTGAATCATTCAACTGAAGGTATAATTTTACTGCCTTTTACGGTTTCGATCCCTGAGGGGGGCTGTCAGGGCCAAGGCTGGTAATCAATACCAGTCCTGGTCCTAAAGCCAGCAGAGTTACAAGTACTGTGAACTAGCTCTCCCGCGCGCGAGGTACCCACTTCATCGTGCGATTGTTTCAGTCAGCACGTGACGGTCCTCGTGGGGATGGGATACTGGTCCTTCTTTATTTATTGGTTTCCTAATTATCTGTGAAGCGTGTTAGAGTTATTCCATTGTTTTGCATGCTAAAACAAATTAGCTTAGCTTAGCTTATCTTGCTCATTTATTTGCTTTGGAATGCCCTTGGGTCGCTGTTGAATATGTATCAGAACCCATGCATGCAAGAGCAATTCCTGGAAGTCCAGTCAGGTTCATTGCGCGATGATCTCACTCCATCGCGCGACGATGTGTTTGTCTCCAGGGACTGCCTTTGCACGGGCAACTTGGTCTTTGACCTCTGTTTCAACACCCTCACTGTTTCAACCGGATTGAAAATTGGAATAGTAAAATAATATTAAATAAAAATAAAAGAGAAACAAGAAACAAAGGAGAAAGGCACAAAAAATACGGTTGGGGTATTTCTAGGGCGCGCGGGGGTAATTCAGAAGATGGGGTGGGGTCGGGGGACGGGGTTATGTGTCAGGAGGGGGTAAAGCAAATGACTTTTTTGGGAATAAGCCAATAAGCCACAATAAGCCATGCTCAATTTTTTGTCCGAACAGGGCCTCAATATGGCAAACTATCACATATGCAAACAATATGAAAATACAAATAAAAAGGAAACACAAGATAAAAGAATTTAGCTATTATAGTCAAAGATGCAATCCTTGAGCAATAAGGAATTCTTCCATAACTTGAAATCCTTAAATGAGAAGGAATCTTTCCATAGCTGGAAATCCTTAACCAATAAGAAATCCTTCCATAACTTGAATTCCTTCAGCCATACTTGAGTGGAAGGCTTAGATACTTTGAATCAATTTAGGAAACCAAAAAAACAACTGCACTTAGGCAAGAAAATTCGGATTTGACATATTCCCGCGTAAACTGCACAGTCTTCAGTATTTTGGCCATATCTTCCTCATCTGACCTCCGATTGAAGTGATTCAAACTGAGTTGGATTTGAAATTCAATTATCTACAACTTTTGTGAAGAACAGATTTTCTAATTCTAAAGTTTACTTAGTCGAAATAGCCCTGCAATCAGACCCTACGAATCTAGAAAAAATATGTTGCGAGCCAAACAACTTGTATCTTTTGTATCTACCATCTTCAATCTCCAAATAATCGTCGAATGCTATTACAATCGAAGAACCATACAATCATCGATCTTATGCTTCCATTGGAGTTCACATGCTATGTTAATTATTACAACCACAAAAAATAATCGTGGCACCCAATAAATAACACATGCTATGTTAATTATTACAATCATAAAAAATAATCATGGTACCCAATAAATAACAATAACCACAAAAAATTATCGTGGTATCCAATCACACAAAATCAAGAAAAAATTATGTGACCATAATAGCGGGGTTAGAAAGCTGCAAAATAAGGGTTAGCACAATTCTACGTTCTACCCTCTATAACCTACAGACAACATGGCATGTTTAATCCATACACGTGATTACAGTCTACTCTGATACCACTGTTGGGAAACCGAATCTCCAAGACCCAGTAATGACATGTACGAATTAGATAACAAAAATTGTAAAACCCTATAAGGCGGAATTACGGTTCTACCTCAACTCCTGCATCACGAAGGCTGGTTGAACTTGTTATAGCACACCTTGCTATATGCCACAAATACTGCTCGACCATACCTTACGATCTTCTACCGTATTCCCCGCACTTCTAGAACACAAACCGAGTATGGACTCTTTTGTGATCTGTTTGCTCTCTCTAAGCCTGCCTCTATTTACTGAATAATAGAAAAACCTCAAAGTAACTTAGAGAGCGTAACATGTGTATATATATATATATATATATATATATATATATATATATATATATATATATATGAGTAATAAGTTTGGGCTCCCAATGTAAATAAGAAAACCTAATCCCACTAGGATTCTATTTCTCATTTCACTAATTATAATTCACCCCACTACAGAATTATAATTGCACTCTCGTCCTTATCTCAATTATATTGCGAGCTCCATGATATTAAATACTTATTAATCTCTTCATGTTAAGATTACAGATACCCGTTGATTAAAATAAATTACTAACAAAAATTTGTTTAGTGTTTTATATTTAAAAATTGCTAGTTCTTGCTTAGCATGCTTTTCTGTTGATTAAGAGTACCCCTGGGTAGCTTCTGATCATGTCTCAGAGCCCAGATATGCAAGGCCAATTACTAGAAGTCCAGTCAAAACAGGTGCACACCTATCTCTAATCTGCGAGCGCTGGTAGACTCAAGTCCAGTGACTGGTTTTACTTGGGTAGCTAGGCCTTTGGCCTATGTTTTAATACTCCCACTGTTTAGGGGTATTTTGTTCTAGATTTTATTTTTGTTATGTAAATATTAAACTGTAACGCCCTTAATTTTAGGGACGTTAAAAGGATAATTTATTACAGAATTTAAAAAGAGTCACTGCTCATTATTACAACATAACTCTCGTAACAGTATTTTAAACACAAAATAGGGAACTAGGGTTCCTAACTACTGCTCCTCTTGTTCCTCCGTCCTAACAAGTTCTTCGGCTTCGAACGCCTCCAAAGTGAAGAGTTCGCCCTGTTCATCTATCAGATCTGACATATTATACCAGCGTCGCCACCCATATAATATGTCAGGGTCACTAAAAGGTAACACCACGAGCTACAAAGGCTCAATAGTATAATCCTACTCTCAACCCTTATCTTATGAATAAGAGATCATAATAACAACGATTCTACATAGATCAAGCATATTGACAAAACAATTAATCAAATCTACATTTCTTCTTCAAACTAACGTTGGTGTTGACTTTTCTGACTCGTCGTGAACTGTGTCGTTATTTCCACTTTTCTTTTTCCAAAAACTCCTTTTTAACTCACCCAACCTCGGTTCCGCCATTCTGGGTTCCCGAGTATCCTCACAATGGTTCCGCCGCACCAGGTTCCCATTGGCACACATTTGCTTTGGCTCCTCTCCACGGATAACCAAGCCACACACCCAACCTCTGTTCCGCCGCGCCGGTCTCCCGAGTATTCTCACAATGCTTCTGCCGCGCCGAGTTCCCATTGGCACGTACACACACATTTCACATAATGCCACCAACACTGGTCATTACGTAGTTTCAAAAATATTTCCTCTCCGGGAAAACACATTTTTCTTATTGACAACACCCTAGGTGCCATGTTTCTACTTTTTCGATTTGTGTTTCGTTCTCATGCAAGACTCCGCGGTAGGACATTTCACATAAACAAGCATTCAACAAAACCTTGAAAATTAATCCAACAAGATCATCCAACTCCATACTATTTAGCATGCTTGAATTTCCATAAGCGAATATAAATCATGCATTTCCAACATCAAAAGATAACCTTAACTACTTTAGAAAGAAATGATCAAAGTTACTACTTAAGGACGTTCTATTCTCCAACATACGATTTTATACAATACATAGAGTTGGTGGACTAGGATTCCTACCTTACTTCTTGGCGGTGGTTGGCTACGGTGAATTGGTCGTCGGTTTTGTGATTTGGCGGCGTAACGGCTCCGGATTGCTTCGAAAGGAAGAGAGATGAACTTTTCTCTTCCTAAAAACAACTTACTAACTAAACTAAGCTACTTTAAAGATCTAGAGGTGGTTTTGGAAGTGAAACGGTAGTTTCTCTCAAGAACTCTCAAGAAACTCAAGAAAACTAGAAAGAACACTTAGAATTTCTAGAGAGAAGTTGGAGCAATGAGTGAAGGTGCGAGTTCAAGCTTGGAGTGAGCTTCAATTGATAGGCAAAGCTCTCCCTTCCCCTCCTCATGGCCGGCCCTCTCTCTCTCTCCCATATCTCATTTTTTTATTCCATCAAATCAAGCTTTCTTGGAAGATCAAAGTCTAATTTCTAGGCTTGCATGACTAGGTTTAATTAGTCCTTGGATTTGATTCTTGGAAGATTTGTGGATGAAAGGAGAGTTTGTACAAGTTTAAAAATTGATAATTGTACAAGGTAGGACAATGGAGGTTAGATTTTGTTTGAAAGAATATACAACTAAGGATTTGAAGTACAATGGAAGATCAAGCCCAAGGTACAATCCAATCTTCCTCCTCTCTCTCTCTCCTCTCTCTCTCTTGTACTAGTTTATACACATTTATATACATGACAATGTGCAAGAAAGACATAAAATAATAGGAACTTTTGGTACTTGTGTCAAAGAGCTTTAAAAGGCTAAGATTTTCTTATTAAACAAATAAATAAGCACATGTGTACCAACTCAATTCTTTAGTCATCCAAGTACATATATAATATTTACATAGGTACTTATGTAATCTAGGGAGATCATCTCCCCATTAAATTAAACCAATTGGGTACAAAAACCCCATATAAAATAATATAAGAGTACTTGGGAAATCTTAGGGCTTTAAAGTCCAAAAGTACATACACATATTATAATATAGGTACTACATCACACGGGGATTTTGAAAATGACTAATTTATTAAACCCTAGTACTTAGTTGAAAGACTAACCTTATTACCCAATGGATAATAAATCCCCTAGTATTTATTGTCCAATGGACAAAAGTAATAAGGAAATTTTTATATTAGAATAACCAAAATGTCCTTTTAATCAATTATAAAATTCTATTTTTTATAGATATTAGTACTTAATCAAATCCTCATTTAATATAGAGAATAGGGTTTCTATTACCCAATGGATAAAAGTTCCCCTAACTTTTATCGTCCGATGGATAAAGAAGAAAACCAAAATAATAAAAGAAAATAAATAAATAATTTCCTAGTCTAGGGTTGAAAAGGTTCACAAGGTTCAAAAATGGGCAAAAAAGTCCATCTATGGTTAGGGAAATGTAACTAGGTAACTTCCTAGTTCGGTTCCTCCAACTAGCCGGTTAGAAGTGAATTATACACACCAAGTAGGGCATTAAGTCAAGAAATGAATTTTTAAGGGCTAAAGTGTAATTATGACAAATTACAAGAAAATTAAAGCAATCCAAGCAAATTTAAATTAATAACTCGAATAATAAACAAATTTTTATTTATTGAAATTCAAACTTATTACAACCTATCCCCCTTAAACAATTTCGTCCTCGAAATTAGGTGCACGCTTGGATTCGAACAAGTGGGGATAATTCATCTTCATGGTTTCTTCTCTTTCCCATGTGGTCTCTCCAGCTCCTCGGTGTTTCCACAAAAACTCGTACCAATTTAATGGTCTTGTTCCGGATTACCTTCTCACTTCGATCCTGAATCTCTATGGGTTCTTACTCATAAGTCGCATCTTCCTCGATGGAAATATCTTCCCAGTTGAGAACATGTGTGGGCAATGCGAGGTATTTGCGGAGCATTGAAACGTGAAACACGTTATGCACTCTATCTACCTGTGGCGGCAGGGCTAGACGATACGCAACCTTTTCAATCTTCTCTACAATGTCGAAAGGTCCGATGTAGTGTGGGGACAGCTTTCCCTTCTTCCCAAATCTGATAACTCCTTTTTTCTGTCTGATCTTCAGGAACACATGATCTCCCACGGCAAAGGTTAATGGTCGGCTTCTCTTATCCGCATAACTCTTCTGTCGGCTCTAAACGGTCTGGATCCTTTGCCTGATGGTCTTGACCTTCTCCGTGGTATCCCGTACTATGTCAGGCCCAATCAATCCCGTCTCTCCGACATCTGTCTAGCAGACTGGCGATCGACAGGGTCGACCGTATAGAGCTTCGTACAGTGCCATCTCGATACTCACCTGATGGCTATTGTTGTAGGCAAACTCCTCCAAGGGTAAGTGTTGTTCCCAATTCCCAGAGAAATCCAAAGCACAGGCTCTCAGCATGTCTTCCAACGTCTGAATAGTCCTCTCCGTTTGTCCATCTGTTTGCGTGTGGAAGGCCGTACTAAGCCTTACATCCGTTCCCAATGCCTTCTGCAGTCCCTTCCAAAAGTGAGATACGAAACGTGGATCCTTGTCTGACACGATTGAGATAGGTACTCCGTGTAGGCGTACAATTTCTCGAATGTATAATAGGCTCAGTTGTTCCACGTTCTCTGTCATCTTAACAGGCAGAAATGCGCAGATTTGGTGAGTTGGTCCACAATCACCCAAATAGCAGTATTTGACTTAGCAATCCTTGGTAGTCCAGTCACGAAGTCCATTGAGATATGCTCCCACTTCCAAGTCGGTATTGGTAAGGGTTGGAGATCTCCTCCAGGTTTCTGGTGCTCAGCCTTGACTTGCTGACACACGAGACAGGTGGATACAAATCGGGCTACATCCTTCTTCATTCCTTCCTACAAGTACGTTCTTCGTAGGTCATGATACATCTTTGTACCTCCAGGGTGAACTACGAAGTTCGAATGGTGAGCTTCTCAGAGTACAGCTTCTCGAAGGGTTCCGATGTTAGGCACGAACACCTTCCCCTTGAACCTCAAGTTGTTATCCTTCTCGATTGTCCATCCTGGTAACGCCTTTCCTTCTCAGATTTGCTACCGGATGAACTCGTAATCTTACTTGAATGTTTGGGCTAGTAAGATCTCTCGGTGAAGTGCCGGTTCCGCAACTAGAGCATACAATCAAGCATTCCCGTTCCCTGACGATGGTCATAAGTTGAACTCGTTGAGAGTGTCTATCATTTCCCATTCCTTAATGGCAGTCTTGACTTTCTGTGCTCTTTCCTTTCGACTTAGAGCGTCAGCTACCATGTTGGCTTTGCTGGGGTGATACTGCAATGTAAACTTGTAGTCCTCCAGGTATTCCATCCATCGACGCTGCCTCAGGTTCAACTCCTTCTGAGTGAAAAGATACTTGAGGCTCTTGTGGTCGGTAAAAACTTCGAATTGTTCTCCCCACAGATAGTAACGCCAGGATTTGAGGGCAAATACTACTGCAGCCAATTCTAAGTCGTGGGTGGGGTAGTTCTTCTCGTGCGGTCGAAGTTGTCGTGACCCGTAGGCTACAACTTTTCCATTCTGCATCGGCACACATCCCAAGCCATTTCTTGATGCGTCGCAGTAAACCGTATAATCTACACCACGTTCAGGAATAATGAGTATCGGTGCATTGGTCAATCTCTTTTTCAACTCTTGGAAAGATTTCTCACAGGCTTCATTCCAATCCAGCTTCACTCCTTTCTAAGTTAGCCTGGTCATTGGTTTGGCTAAGATTGAGAAGTCCGGTATGAATCTTCGGTAATACCCAGCCAATCCCAAGAAACTTTTGATTTCAAACACAAAGGTCGATTGTTTCCACTTCAGCACTTCTTCGACCTTGCTTTCGTCCACAGCGATTCCATCCTTGGATACTATGTGCCAAAAGAACTTAACCACTTCTAGCCAAAACTCGCATTTACTAGCCTTGGCATAGAGTTGGTTATCTCGGAGTACTTGTAGTGCCATACGAAGATGTTCTTCGTGCTCCTCCTTGTTGGCGGAGTATATCAAAATGTCATCAATGAACACCACTACAAATTTGTCTAAGTAGGGTTGAAAGATCTTGTTCATGAGACACATGAATACTACCGAAGCATTGGTCAGTTCGAACAGCATTACTACAAACTCGTAGTGGCTGTATCTGGTGCGAAAAGCCGTCTTGGCGATATCCTCGTCCTGAATCCTTAACTGATGATAGCCTGATCGGAGATCGATTTTGGAAAAGCAAGTTGCTCTTCTTAATTGATCAAACAAGTCATCGATCCTAGGCAATGGATATCAGTTCTTGACTGTGACTTGGTTTAACTTCCTATAGTCAATACACTGTCGAAGCGTCCCTTCTTTCTTCTACACGAACAATGCAGGCGCTCCCCAAGGTGATGTGTTTGGCTTGATGAATCCCTTGTCCAGCAATTCCTGCAATTGTGTCTTGAGCTCCTTTAGTTTTGCAGAGGCCATGCCGTACGGGGCCATGGAAATTGGGGCGGTTCCTGGTTGGAGTTCTATAGAGAAGTCTATCTCTCTTTGGGGTGGCAAGCCAGGAAGTTCTTCAGGGAAGACATCGGCGTACTCGCAAACGATGTGTGGTAATCCCAACTCCATCCTGTTGGCTTCTTCCATTTGGAGACTAGCTAGCCATCCAAATAATTGATTTTCCCATCTTGATCTTCTTGTCGTCGAGCTCATTGCTTCTCTATCCCACTTAAAACGCAAACGAGTCCCTTCTGGGGTGTAAGCCGTCACCATCTTCTGAAGACAATCTACGACTGCTCGATGAGCCGATAGCAAATCCATTCTAAGGATTATGTTGAAATCCGCCATGTCGATTACCCTGAGGTCGAAGGTAAGGCGTAGATTGGCTACTTCTATCTCGCACCCTCTACACACTAGACTAACAGCTATACTTCCCCTCATTGGTGATGTTACCCTCGTACTTTTACTTAGGGGTTCTGTTTTTATTGCTAGAGCAGTTACGCAAGCAGTAGATATGAATGAATGTGATGCACCAGAGTCAAACAAGGCTTGTACGCAGGTACTATGTAACAGTAGCGTACCTTGGATCACAGAGGGATCCGGCTCTTGCTCCTCGGTCTGCAGCGCAAAGATACGCCCTCCAGCGCCTTGTTGTGCTTTCAAGGGCTACTTTCCTTTATTCTGCCCATTCTGCTGCTGTGCTGGGCCTCCAGAGTTTTGCTTCACAAAGCTGGCTTGCCCAGGCTGTTGAGCCTTCTGGTTTCCGAAATTTCCATTCCATTCCTTCTAGGGCTGGGGGCAGTCACGCTTGTAGTTACCCATAGCCTGGTAGTTGAAGCACTAGACTGATGCTCTGTTTTGGCCATTCCTCTGTGGTTCGCCACGCCCTGGCGTAGTGTTCTTCTAAGTTTGGTTGCTCTGACCCGAAGCAAAGGATTTGGTGGAATAGGGTCCACGGTTGTTGTTGGAAGGTTGGGTTCGGATAGGTCCGCCAGCGTTGCCTGTCGCCTTCCTCCATCGGGTTTTGAAGTCATTCTCTTCACTCTCCAGTTGAAGAGCACACTTCACCACACCGGCATATGTGGGGAAAGCTTGAGCCACCATAGCTCTTCTAGCTGTTTTCAGTCCCTACTCAAATCTTCACGCCTTCTTGTCCTTGGTTGCAACAGCATCCTGGTCGTAGCGGGATAGTTCCTCAAACTTGGCCGCGTACTGAGTGACGGTCATTGTTCCTTGTTTAAGGTTTTGGAACTCCTGTTCCTTGGCCAAACGAATTGGCGTGGGAAAGTACTTGTCGAGAAACAGGGTCTCGAACTCAGCAAAGGTCATGGTGGCTACGGCATGGGTTGCCTCCATCAGATCCCACCAGTAGCGGGCTTCTCCTTTCAGCTGGTACGTGGCTAAGGCTACACGATCTCCATTACGGGTGATCTCCAAGGTGTCCATGATCACCTTGACTTCCTTCAGCCATGATTTAGCCACGGTGGGGTTGGTATCTCCGTTGAAGGTCGGAGGTCAACGTTTGCAAAACTCATTCATTGCTCGAGTTCGGGTCATAGGTCCATCGTTATGGTTCTGGTTTTGGCGGTTAGCGTTCAGGGCGGTTATGAGTGTTTGCATGACTTGAGCGAGGTCGGGGTTGGGATTAGGGTTAAAGGAGTCACCGGTCTCATATCCTAATCCTCTGCATCGGTTCACCATCTAAGAGCGAAAATTGAAAGGGGAAGGTTTAGTTTTAACTAAACTATTTTCTTTTGCACATGGTAAGAAGCAATCCATCGTGTAATATGCAACAGTACTCATTAAATTAAACAAGCTTTTCATAGATAAGTAGAAAATTACAATCAGAAAGCATAGAGTTCTACTACAAAATAAGTAGACTAGAACAAGATTTCCTACTACAAGCTAAGACGGCCCTACCATCATACTACATGGCTCCTTTATCACAAGTGCTTGAAAGGCAACTCGAGCTATCAGAACCTTATTCTAATACTACTACCCTACTGACGAGGTGTAACAAGCCCGTAGAACTCTCTTAGCTGCTCCATCCATTCATTCTCTCTGATCTCGAGCCAACACTCTCCCTCACGGCAAATCTTCTCAGCTAGCTCCCTAAGTGGTGAGTCCTGAGGGTCGATGGCTAGGAACTGGTCCTCGCTGGTGAAAGGTGTCATCATGACTAGCTCGTATAACTGGTCGCCGGTCTCGGGGTCACGGATCCCTAGGTGAGGTATCAGTGTGAGACTCTCAGGTGCGAGTAGCCCCTTGTAGTACAGGAGGTCAGCTATAGTAGTCTTGGCAGCGAAATAGTGGCTATCCATATCTACAATAAGGAAAGTTATATATTAGACTTAATGGTGGAAAGAGGGAATCGTACACCAATAAATACAAGTACACATAAACAGTGATCATATCAGATAAAAACACAAGTCTTTTATTACTTAAACCAACGAGTACATCATAGACGGCTTACAAGCCGGAGCTTCCTACGGCATTCTGATTACAACAAAAGATCCTACCACTTGCTAGGCTTTTCTAACTAGTCTAGAAAATATGCAGGAATTCAACCCTATAAGCTCCTATGTCGGTCTCGTAGGGTGGTGGTGGCACATCTCCAGAGTCAGCGGTTATATCCAGGAAGTCGGGCATAGCCCATTTGGGCGGTAACTCCCCGTAAATCAACATTTCCTCATCGTCGGACTCCCAACCCATCGGTTCCTCCTCGGGAAACTCTTCAGGGTCTTCTTCCTCATCATCAGATGGTAAGTCTGGATTTGGCATTGCCATTAGATGCTGCCAGTCTGCTTTGTTAATCGGTGGGTCATGGAACTCCTCGGGATCCACTTCCTCGGGGTCCTCTTCATCGGAATCTGCCTCGAGATCCTCCTCGGAATCCTCTTCTTCAATGTCTTCCTCAACTTCCACGTTGTTAGGAGGTGCTACGGCCACTGCTTCGGCATTGTTTTCTTCAATTAGGAAATCCACGTTACCGAGGGGTGCGATTTGGACTAGGACAGGTACGACTTCAACCTCATCTTCCTCCTCCTCATTTATGGGACGAATAAGGGTGCCATGCTCCTGGTAGAAGTCATGAGTGTAGGGGAAGGCATAGGGAAAGTAGGGATCCTCCACTAGTTGGTTTGTCATGGATCTTACGGTGCTTGCGAGTTGGTGAGCTTCGGCTAGAAGGTTGACTTGGTAGGGACTCAAGTGATTCATCTACAATAAAGGGAACTATCTATTAGACTTATTAATAAGGCATGCATAATAACAAGTCTTTTATTCATAGCGTAACCAAAATACAACTTAGACAGTGGGGATTCTATTCCTTAACATCCTATATCCCGAAGGATTACAACGGCTATTGAATTTATTGGGGTGCTTCCAAGTCTTCTTCGATCTTCGAAGTTTTTCCTATTTTGCTGGGTTTCCTTCCTTAGCTACCTTCATGGTGTCTTCGTTGCTATCGGTTCTCCCTCCTCGTTTCCTATCTCGGAGTTTGGCATTGGGGGTAGGACACCAAAATACTCATAGAAGTTAGATAAAATAGGAAACATTTCTGGAAACCAGGGGTCCTTCTCGACGGGAATAGGGGTATTCTGTTGAACTCTAATGAAGTCAAGTTTTTCTGCAAGTACTGCGGCAATGAAGTTGGGATCTTCTAAATGCTGAGTTGTTATTCTTTCTACGGTATTTCTAGGTTGATAGGCTTAAACTAATAGATCGACCGAAGTTTTCATCTACAAGAAAAATTCTATTAGTCAAGTTTTGAAAAAATAGTTTTGGTAACACTTAGAGAAAACTTTTCAGGTTTCTACGTTCCACATTCGATCCTTGATTTAAGTCATCATCCAATTGTTCGGGAATTCCCAGCTTGGCGGTACTGCCAATTCTGCGCCTTGCTTCAATCCGAAGATGGTTTTGACAGAATTCCACCCAATTTGGGATGGTAAACTTAAACTCAATTCACGTTTGTGCAACGGTCAAACTTATCTCATGGTCTACCCATTCTACCCATGGCCGAGGTTTTCAACCTAAAGCTCTGACACCAGGTTGTAACGCCCCTAATTTTAGGTACGTTAAAAGGATAATTTATTACAGAATTTAAAGAGAGTCACTGCTCATTATTACAACATAACTCTCGTAAGAGTATTTTAAACAAAAAATAGGGAACTAGGGTTCCTAACTACTACTCCTCTTGTTCCTCCATCCTAGCAAGTTCTTCGGCTCCGAACGCCTCCAAACTGAAGAGTTCGCCCTGTTCATCTATCAGATCTAACATATTATACCAGCGTCGCCACCCATATAATATGTCAGGGTCACCAAAAGGTAACACCATGAGCTACAAAGGCTCAATAGTATAATCCTACTCACAACCCTTATCTTATGAACAAGAGATCATAATAACAATGATTCTACATAGATCAAGCATATTGACAAAACAGTTAATCAAATCCACATTTCTTATTCAAACTAACATTGGTGTTGACTTTTCTGACTTGTCGTGAACCGTGTCGTTATTTCCACTTTTCATTTCCCAAAAACTCCTTTTTAACTCATCCAACCTCGGTTCCGCCGTTTCAGGTTCCCGAGTATCCTCACAATAGTTCCGCCGCACCGGGTTCCCATTGGCACACATTTGCTTTGGCTCCTCTCCACGGATAACCAAGCCACACACCCAACCTCGATTCCGCCGTGCCAGTCTCCCGAGTATCCTCACAATGGTTCCGCCGCGCCGAGTTCCCATTGGCACATACACACACATTTCACATAATGCCACCAACACTGGTCATTACGTAGTTTCAAAAATATTTCCTTTCCCGGAAAACACATTTTTCTTATTGACAACACCCTAGGTGCCATGTTTCTATTTTCTCGATTTGTGTTTCGTTCTCATGCAAGACTCCGCGGTAGGACTTTTCACATAAACAAGCATTCGACAAAACCTTGAAAATTAATCCAACAAGATCATCCAACTCCATACTATTTAGCATGCTTGAATTTCCATAAGCGAATATAAATCATGCATTTCCAACATCAAAAGACAACCTTAACTACTTTAGAAAGAAATGATCAAAGTTACTACTTAAGGACGTTCTATTCTCCAACATACGATTTTATACAATACATAGAGTTGGTGGACTAGGATTCCTACCTTACTTCTTGGCGGTGGTTGGCTACGGTGAATTGGTCGTCGGTTTTGTGATTTGGCGGCGTAACGGCTCCGGATTGCTTCGAAAGGAAGAGAGATGAACTTTTCTCTTCCTAGAAACAACTTACTAACTAAACTAAGCTACTTTAAAGATCTAGAGGTGGTTTTGGAAGTGAAACGGTGGTTTCTCTCACGAACTCTCAAGAAACTCAAGAAAACTAGAAAGAACACATAGAATTTCTAGAGAGAAGTTGGAGCAATGAGTGAAGGTGCGAGTTCAAGCTTGGAGTGAGCTTCTATTGATAGGCAAAGCTCTCCCTTCCCCTCCTCATGGGCGGCCCCCCCTCTCTCTCCCATATCTCATTTTTATTCCATCAAATCAAGCTTTCTTGGAAGATCAAAGTCTAATTTCTAGGCTTGCATGACTAGGTTTAGTCCTTGGATTTGATTCTTGGAAGATTTGTGGATGAAAGGAGAGTTTGTACAAGTTTAAAAATTGATAATTGTACAAGGTAGGACAATGGAGGTTAGATTTTGTTTGGAAGAATATACAACCAAGGATTTGAAGTACAATGGAAGATCAAGCCCAAGGTACAATCCAATCTTCCTCCTCTCTCTCTCTCTCTCTCTCTCTCTCTCTCTCGACCTCTCTCTCTCGACGTCTCTCTCCTCTCTCCCTGTTGTACTAGTTTATACACATTTATATACATGACAATGTGCAAGAAAGACATAAAATAATAGGAACTTTTGGTACTTGTGTCAAAGAGATTTAAAAGGCTAAGATTTTCTTATTAAACAAATAAATAAGCACATGTGTACTAATTCAATTCTTTAGTCATCCAAGTACATATATAATATTTACATAGGTACTTATGTAATCTAGGGAGATCATCTCCCCATTAAATTAATCC
This sequence comes from Rhododendron mucronatum var. ripense, assembly GCA_019656295.1. Lineage (NCBI taxonomy): Eukaryota > Viridiplantae > Streptophyta > Magnoliopsida > Ericales > Ericaceae > Rhododendron > Rhododendron mucronatum. The sequence goes on along the minus strand of BPLT01000004.1, from coordinate 4,747,984 downwards.
AATTGGGTACAAAAACCCCATATAAAATAATTTAAGAGTACTTGGGAAATCTTAGGGCTTTAAAGTCCAAAAGTACACACATATTATAATATAGGTACTACATCACATGGGGATTTTGAAAATGACTAGTTTATTAAACCCTAGTACTTAGTTGAAAGACTAACCTTATTACCCAATGGATAATAAATCCCCTAGTATTTATTGTCCAATGGACAAAAGTAATAAGGAAATTTTTATATTAGAATAACCAAAATGTCCTTTTAATCAATTATAAAATTCTATTTTTTATAGATATTAGTACTTAATCAAATCCTCATTTAATATAAAGAATAGGGTTTCTATTACCCAATGGATAAAAGTTCCCCTAACTTTTATCGTCCAATGGATAAAGAAGAAAACCAAAATAATAAAAGAAAATAAATAAACAATTTCCTAATCTAGGGTTGAAAAGGTTCACAAGGTTCAAAGATGGGCAAAAAAGTCCATCTATGGTTAGGGAAATGTAACTAGGTAACTTCCTAGTTCGGTTCCTCCAACTAGCCGGTTAGAAGTGAATTATACACGCCAAGTAGGGCATTAAGTCAAGAAATGAATTTTTAAGGGCTAAAGTGTAATTATGACAAATTACAAGAAAATTAAAGCAATCCAAGCAAATTTAAATTAATAACTCGAATAATAAACAAATTTTTATTTATTGAAATTCAGACTTATTACATAAACTGTTTGGCTTTCCCTGGGTGAGCACTGGTCATTCCAGAGCCCAGAAGGGGATAAAATCAAACCTGTTAATGAGAGATCAATGCATGCCCTTCTATATGTGTTCGGCGCACGCAAGTTTGCTTGCAGCACGTAGATCCATGCATGCAAGCTGACTCTTGTTCGTCAAATTTCAAATGAAGCACTGTTTTGATCTCTCTACACTGTGTTGGGTTTTATTCCATTTATTATTTGTAATTTCATCTATCCATGCTATTTCGATCACATCTTGCAAATTGTTACAGCTTTAATCCCCATTTAAACTGTTCCCTGCCCTAACTGGCTATGAAATTGATAATAAAGGAAGAATCTCAATACTTTCATAAAATGCCTAAGTAGAGACCGACCTCCGGATTGGGAGAAACCCGCCTTAAAACCCTTCCCCTCTCGTAACTTGGCTCCCGAACCCAGATATGGTTATGAAGGACTGGAGCTTAATTTCACTTTTTCAAATCAAAACAGCGTGCAGGGCATTTCGAATATGGTTCCTTGGGTGTCGGACCTTCAAACCCAAGTGCCGACTTTGTATTTTCGAGCGCTCGCCCCGCTGAGCGCTCCCTCAATCCGGCTTTAAAAAGAATGGAATCTTTTTACGGGCACGTTGCCCACAGTGACGACTCTATTGGGGATTGATCGAACCAATATTAATCTATACTTAGAGTTTAATACACTTATGAACAATTCTTTAAAAGTCGGTCAAAACGGAGAGCTTCGCGCTGCCAAAGGTGGGAATGGTGATTTAACAGGACCTCGCGTCCGGCCAATCCAATCTGGGACTTTTTTGATTATTCCCTCGTGTAGTTTCCTCTAAAGATGGACTAAATAAAATGAGCCAAATTTGAAAAGGCATTTTGCGACATTGTGATTCTTCTTCTTTTTAATCAGATTCTGGCATTTCTCATTTGTATCGATGTGGGATAGCCCCGAATGCCCAACGACCTTCGACGATGAAAAGTCATTCTATCGTTTGACTGTTGCTTTGCGGTTACGCGGGTAGTAGGAGGTATATCTTGGCTTTAGTCCAAGAAACCTGTTACGAACCAAAACCGGCCTTTGCATATACAAAACACTAGCACTCTTCAAACTAGGATAGGTACCTGTCAGGGTAATATCTACTTGCATCTAACCCCCATATACTGTCTATGTATTACTGCTTTCCCTATCGCATGCACTGTACTGAGAAAGGCATCTCGATGCGATAATGGATTGAAAAACTTAGAAAAATGCCACAAAGATGGACAAAAGAAGCAAATGATGACTCATATAGGCTTGGACTAAAACCGACACCTCCGTGCAATCACATTAGGTCCATATGACCTACACGGCATGACAAAACTTGGCAAAAGCCCTTGAACGACATTCGAGGTGCTTTGAACCTGAGATGGAAAATGATAAGTTGGAGGTAGTAGCTAACTGCTTCTGACTCGTGCTGGAATTGAAGCGCGCGTAGGTTTGAAACCAATGCGCATCACTTTTAACAAGCCTGCGTGAACCTCAAACAAGCGCGTATTAAACTCTAAGTATAGACCAATATTGATTCGGTTCGATCCCCAGTAGAGTCACCACTGTGGGCAGCGTGCCCTATTTAGGAAAGGATTCCGTTCCTTTCTAAAATGCCGGATCGAGGGAGCACTAAGCGGGACACAAGCGCTTGGAATACAGAGAGTCGCCACTTGGGTTTGAAGGTCCGATACACAAGGAACCATATTTTGAAGCACTTGCAGCGTTGTTTGATTTGAAAAAGTGAAATCATCAGTCCGTCATAACCATATATGGGTTTGGGAGCCAGGTTACAAGAGGGGAAGAGTTTTAAGGCACCCCTCTCGCCCAATCCGGAGATCGGTTTTTACTTAGGCATTTGCGAAAACATTTGTTTGCAATTCTATTTGATGAATCAATTCTTTAGCCAATTAGGGGCGGGGAACAATTTAATGGGGATTAAAGCTGTAACACGATTTGCAGGATGATAGATGATAGCATGGATGTGAAAGCTATAAGTATAGGATGAGAACAGACTCCTGTGGGAGTTTAAGCAAACTAGGAGGCTCCTGTTTTGGAGTGATGTGCACAGGAAGAAGCCAGCATGCACCGAACAAGTCACTGCATGCTGTTCACTCCTACGCGTGCAACTTTAAGACACGAGCGCGCCGGTGAGATCAAACCCACAGTTCTTATTCTCAAACCCTCTGGGCTTTGAAAGACCAGTGCACACCCAGGATAAACCAAGCAGTCTATAGCAGTTATAATATACAGTTCTAAGCAGTTTTAAAGGCTGAAAGAGCCCTATAAATTAACAAAACAACCCATAAACAGTGTAGGGACAAAATAGCGATCAAAGACCTAACTACCCATGCAAGGCTAGCCACTGGTTGGAGACGAACCTGCGCGCGCAGGTATGCCATAGGCACGAGCGGGTCTGAGCCACTTAACCAGTGCTAGGTTTACATGTTTCTGGGTACCTGGGACATATCCAGAAAGACTCTAGTGGTACTCCACAGCACCTGATATGCATATTGAATTAAAACTAACAGTTTGAACTAAGGAAAGCAGTAAACTGGTTGTTAGCATGCTTGCAGTGATCTACATTCAAAATAAAGCATAAAATAGTAAGACGCCAATCCCCACGCGAACCTGCGCGCGTAGCCAAGGAGTGGCGCGCGCATACATGGGACCAGCACGCGCTGGTTCCTACCATGACGATTTTTGAAACCTTGCCAGCTTTAGGACCAGGACTGGTATTGATTACCAGTCTTGACCCTGCTAGCCCCCCTCAGGGATCAGAACAGAAAACAGTAGGTCTGCTATACCTACATTGAGTTTGAAAGAATACTTGAGCTTTGGGGTTTGAGGCTTGATTGATATGGAAGAACAAGCTATGTTCTTGAAGGAGTATGAGTGATAGAAGTAACAGGGTGGGTGTAACCCTTTTGAAGTTTGTATCTCTTTTTTTTTTTAACTCTTTTATTGGAAGAACCATGGGGGGGTATATATAGGGAGAGATGAGGTAGGTATGGAGCTACAAAGAGAAGAGTTCAGCTGAAGTTGCTTGGTGGTTAAGCTTACCAACCCATAAAGGTGATGGGGATAGATTTTGACCGGCGCGCGCAGCGCTCTGGCGCGCGCGGGTCAACGGTCAAGCTTTGATTGTTGACCACACCTGGCAACTTGACCCGCACGCGTATGTTTGGGAGCAGCTCACGCGTGTACCACCTACTCATGCATTAGTCAACGGTCAAGCTTTGACCATTGACCTAGACCTGTCAAGTTGATCTGTGTGCGCAGGCTCTCAACCAATGCGTGCTAGTAGGGTTTTTGGCTTTTGAAGTGGCTTTAGCTCTATTAGGTTCAATGGTTTTGCAAACACTCAAAGCTCAAACACTCGACATTTCCGGGGGTGTCTTGATCCGTTTCACCATTGGGGAATCAAAAATCGAAACTAAACTAATCTGGAAGCCCAGATTGGGGTGTCTACGCGCCCGAAGATGAGGACGAGGACAATGAGGATGTTCATGCAGAGCCTGTCCTTGTTTAGGACCCAAATCATGCTGGGCATCTCATTGTTCAACCCATCCCTAGAGAGGCTCGTGTGCCTGCTCTGAATTCGAACCCTGAAGTTGTTAGGCCTGTTCAAAACCCTGACATGATTGCTCTTATGGCCAAAATGGCTAAACTGGAAGAGGCTGTCTCAAAATCCGAGAAGATCAGTGCAGGGCGAATTGACCTGGATTGTCTCTGCTTGTACCCTAATGCCAGACTTCCGGACAGGTTCAAGATGCCTGATCTGGTTAAGTTTGATGGGAGTGGAGATCCTAGAACTAATCTCTTCGCTTACCATGTTGCCATGAAGCTACAAGGAGTGGAAAATAAGGCTATGTCTCAGCTTTTCCCTCAGACTCTCTCTGGGCCAGCCTTCCATTGGTTTCTGTCACTTGACATCTCCAAAAGAAAGACTTGGGAAGACATTGGGGCTGCATTTATTTTGCAGTACAATTACAATTCCCAGCTTAAGATGACTACTTGAGAATTAGAATCCACCAAAATGGAGGCAAAAGAGTCCTTCGCAGACTTTGTCAAAAGGTGGAGAGCCAAAGCTGCTCTAATGATTGAATGCCCGAGCGAGAGAGACTAGCTCCGCATCATTTCCCGTAATCTCCAACACGACTTTGGCAACTACCTGGTTACTCTTCCAACTTTGAGACCTTCTTCGAATCTGGCTTGGCCACCGAAGATGCACTGCAAAGTGAGATTCTGCCAAGGGGAGAATCTTCCAACCCTCCAAAATCAAAGTCTCGAGCTTACTCTAGGAACACCCATGCGCTCTTTGGTGGTACTAACTACGCCAATGCAGCATCGACTGGCGCCAACGCCTCATCCTCCAACTCTGCTAACCACATTGCAGATGTCAACCAGGTGCAAACACCGCAGAACAACCGGCCTCACACTCAACCCCGCAGCTTCTCCACATTCGAGGCACCACTGTCCTCTGTCATGGGAAAGTTGATCAAATCCGGGCACCTCAAGCCCCTCAATCCAACCCCCATTCCAAAAAATCCACTAGCCAACTTCAAACCTAACCTTTACTGCACTTACCGTCAGGGGGCCGGCCATGTCACTAACTCTTGCTATCGCCTTCGTCAAGCGATTCAAGACCCCATGGATGAGGGCACGCTCGAAGTTCCCCCTCCACCACCTCAAAAGCCAAATATCATCTCCAACTCCATGCCTAACCACAAAGTTGTCCCACATTTTAACCAGATATCCCTCAGCTCTACTCATATCAACCCCAACTCCATAATATTCAACCCCACCAACTATATAATCCCAGCAAATCAGCCCAGGCCAATTGTATCTCTCTTTCTCAAGTCTGAGGCTGAACTCATGTACATTCGTTCGAATGGACTGACATCTTATCCCAATGCAACCCCAGAGCATATGCGCAGGGGATTAGCCACATTTAATGCTATCATCGGTGATCTCCACAATGGTCCTACTCCCTCTATACAACTCAACTCTGCGACCACAGTTCGCAACCCATATTTCAATGTAATTGACCCTAACCCCTCTCCAAGCCTGTTGAGCCGGTTTAGATTTGCTATACCTATCTTACTCGAGCCCGAGGTCGACATGCAAGCTGTAAGTTGGGCCATAGCTGACAATGAGGACTATGCCACTCCTATAATCAATGAGTGGGCTGAGCTCGAGCTAGACAGTTTCCTGCAAAACCCAGAGTATGTCCCCTTCGACCACGCCTAGTACGACGCATGGATGGCTAGTTATGATCAGGCGATACTCGATTCTTTGGATGGTATCTCATTATACATGCTTTTTCCACAACCTGAACCCATAGTTCCCGAAGAAGAGTACTTTTGGGATCCCGAACTAGCTTAGCAGGATGCAATGGCTTTGAATCCCGACCTTCTTCAAGGCTATTACAGTCAAGATTATCTTGCGTACTATACTGAGGAGGACCCCCATGTCCTTGAGGGTTACAGCTCCACCTTCAACTCGGTCTCTGAAGACGAGTATGACCCCTCTTCTTATATTATCGATGAGGGACTTCCACGTCCTGATATTCCTTACCCTGAGGATGGAAATTGCAACATCATGGTTACAGGCTTGGTTCAGCCGACTGATCTTTGGGAAGTCAACGAGATAGTTGACGTTCAAGTGGGGACAGAAGTCTGGGCTGTTAATCGCTCTCTAGTGGATAGCAGACTTTGGGGTGTTCCCGTTGTTGCAAGTCCAGGCCCGGTTTTAGAAGAAGCGGTAGTCAAGGGCCTTAGCTTTTGGGACTTGCTGCTAATGCAGGATTTGGCTAGTGACTTGGTTTTGGATAGGGATGTGCCGGTAGCAGCTCCAGTCAGTGATAAAAGGAAGCGCAAGCTGGGGCAGGTTCCTACCGATCTCTGGGATATAAATGAAGACCCTCAAGTGGTCCCTGTCTCTGGGAACATTCATAATGTTATAAGGAGTGGACAGGTTTTTCAGCCTACTAATTTCCAGGCTAAAAATTCGTCCAACCCTTCTAACCAAAGGAATGAACCACTTGCAAGGAGTGCACCGCTTGAGGCATCGACTGGTCCTCTGAACGCAGATGTGATTCAAAAGCAGCTCGAGCGGATTCCTGCTCTTTTATCAATTTGGGGTCTGATATGCTCCTCTCGTGAACATCGCCAACGACTATGCCATGCTCTCCCTCGCCTGGAAGTGCCTGCTGATATCACTCCCAAGGCCACGATTTCTCTTATCTTGCCTCCCACCTCAAGGCATACAGTTGTCTTCACTGACAAGGATTTACCAGTCAAACGTTTTTATCACAACCGCCCTTTACACATTACTATCAAATGCCGAGGACTTTGGGTTCCCACCATTCTTATTGATAACTGCTCAGCAATCAATGTCTACCCTCTTAGGGTAGCTTATCATTTGGGACATACAAAGAAGGACCTCGTGCCTTCTAACTTGGCCTTTAAAGCGTATGACAGCATACGTCGCATGGTCGAGGGGACCCTAATGCTGAAGCTCGATGCAAAAGGCTTTGAAATGGATGTTAAGTTCCATGTTATGGACATCCCCGCTACTTTCAATCTGCTGCTGGGTAGGCCTTGGCTCCATAGGTCGGACATCATGGTCGTACTTTCAACTCTCCATCAAAAGGTTATGCTGGAACTTTTTGGTACACTTACTATCTACGGAGACTCCAGTATTCATCCACACAAAGAGGATGGTTCTCCTGTTTTAGGGATCAACCACGGCGAAGAGGACGTCGACTTGGGAGGTTTCTCTTTCGACACATCTGGCTTGGTGCTCGCCATCAATGTCGACAACGACTTCATTAAAAGCTCTGTTACTTTGGACATAATGAGGAGGATGTCGTATATGCCTGGCTTGGAATCAACCAGCAAGGGATCCCTGAGTTCCCTACCTTTCTTTCTAGTGAGGGTCACTTTGGTTTGGGATATGTCACTCCTGCCAAAGAAACAAAAAAAGGGAAAGGTACAGGAAAACCCCGAACCCTTTATGGTAATCCAGATAGCTACTTCGTGCGCGAAGGGGGAGATGCTGCTTACACGGGACAGGCTAAACCTTTTGTTAATCCAGAGACTGGGGAACTGCTGCCTGGTTTTGAGGTCTTCGCTGCTGACACTTGGTTAGACAATGACGAGGAACAAGCAAAAGCAAAATTCAAGAGGAAGCTAGGCTAGGTTAAGGTGAAGACTGACTGGTTGCGATCTTTTGATCAGGGAAGATTGGAGTTGTTATTCCAGGAAATCTCCCAAGTAGGTTTTGCCGAAGAAGCTGAAGAGGACGAAGTGCTCATGCTCGGGCCCGATGCCCTTAAGGATCCTACCCATTTCATTGTGGAAGCCAAGGGTAGTATTAAAATTTGTATTTTCAAACCGCATCTTACTTGCATTGACAACACATCTGAGTCTGACACAGAGTCTTTTGAGTCATCTGAATCTAAGTCTAGCTTTGGGTCGGAGTTTGTGCCTTTTGGCCCTCCACGTCATAGCTTCTACTTCAAGTTTGATTCCGCTGTACTTGGCAACACTGAAGGGTTTTGTAAAATGAAAGAATCTACTTCTGACTACTCCGATAACTTATATATAAACTGTGTCGGCCCCAACGTGAAGGGATAGATTTCGATGGAGATATTCCCAAGGAAATCCATGCCCTCATCGAAAGGGAAAATGAAAGGCATGCTCAACCATTAAAAGAAGAAGTAACTTCTATAAACTTGAAAGATGAGGGCGATCCCCGAATAGTTCAAGTGGGCTCCACGCTATCCCGAGAGGAGCATTGTGACTTCAAAGAGCTGCTCATAGAATTCAGTGACATCTTCGCATGGTCTCATCAGGACATGGCCGGTATTGACGCCGAGATAGTGGAGCATCGAATCTCGCTGCTACCAGATGCTAAACCTGTGAAACCGAAGCTGAGGTGGATGAGGCCGGATTGGGTACAGAAAATCAAGGACAAGGTCACCAAGCAGATTGACGCTGGTTTTCTCATGGTTTCTTAATACCCTACTTGGGTAGCCAACATTGTCCCTGTTCCTAAAAAGAACGGACAGATCTGAGTGTGTGTCGATTTCAGGGACTTGAACAAAGCAAGCCCCAAAGATGATTTTCCTTTGCCTCACATTGATGTGCTTGTGAATAATATGGCGGAATATACTATGCTCTCGTTCATGGCCGGATTTTTAGGTTACAATCAGATTCTTATGGCACCAAAAGACCGTGAGAAGACGACTTTCATCACTGAGTGGGGAACTTATTGTTATTTGGTCATGCTGTTTGGGTTGAAGAATGCTGGTCCTACCTATCAGCGAGCTGCCACAACTATTTTAAATGACATGATGCACAAAGAAGTTGAGGTCTATGTGGATGACAGGATTGCCGAGTTGAAAACTCGAGAAGGCCACATTCCAATGCTTAGGAAATTCTTTGAACGACTCCGCAAGTATCGAATGCGTCTCAATCCACATAAATACACATTCGGAGTCACAGCACGCAAGATGCTCGGCTTCTTGATCACCTCTAAAGGGATAGAGGTTGACCTGTCAAAGATCAAGGTAGTTCTTGAGATGAAGCCACCGGAGTCTGAAAAGGGAGTGCAGAGCTTTTTGGGGAAGGTGCAGTTCATCAGCAGATTCATCGCCAACCTGACTTTGACTTGCGAGTCGATGTTTCGTTTGCTCGAGAAGGATGTTCCCTTCACATGGACAGATAAATGTCAGGCTGCTTTCCTTTCCATTCAGAAGTACTCGCAAAACCCACCCATTTTGATGCCACCTATGCCAGGAAAGCCTCTGATTCTCTATCTATCTGTTCCCCGTCTTCCATGGGATGCTTGCTAGCTCAAGAAGGGGACAAAGGAGTTGAAAAAGCCATTTATTATTTGAGCAAGAAAATGGTCGGATGTGAAGAGCACTACACTGCTTTGGAAAAGACGTGTTAGGCTCTTGTGCGGGCCTCCAAAAAGCTAAGGCACTAAATGTTGGCTTACCCTATGAAGTTGATTTCTCGAATGGATCCTCTCAAGTATCTATTTGAGAAACCTGCTGTGAGACCCAGTTCTTTAAAAAAATAAAATAACAAAAAAGATGGAAAAGTGAGTCTATTTTTATGTGGACCCTTAATGTGATTTCCTAGAACTATTGGGTTTAAGGTGCAAAATAAAAAAAAAGGCATGTGCTGTGTGTGCACGTGGAGCTTAATGGGTGTGCTTGTGTGCATGTGTGTGATGTATATCTCTTGGAAAAGAAAAAAAAACATTCGGGAGGAAAAAAAAAAATAAGAAACTAGGGAGATCAGAAACAGAGAAGAAGAAGAGGCAAGCGGGATAGAGGGAAAAGAGAAGAGAAGAAAAGAAAAGAAAAAAAAATTAGGTTTGTAGTAAGTGTTTTAATTGTCTTCTTCTTAATTTGGTATTATGATTTGTTTACATCTTTCTCTAATTGACTCTAGGGTTTGAGTGGGATTTGAATAAAGAAAAAAAAACATGTATTCTTTTAAGAACTCAAACCCAGATTTTTGGTGCTAGGAATAGATTTCTTAGATGCTTTAACTGAGCTTAATTTGGTGAAATTAAAGTATGTTACCTGATTATTTGGTTGGAGTGGATTAACAAGGTTTGAACCTATATCTACAGTCGTTAGGAATGTGATTTATGCTGGAAAAACGAATCTGTGAGATGCTGAAATAGAAAACAGGTGCTGACCTTATGGTTCTTAGTTGGAAAGAGTATATTAAGTGTTGAATATCATTGTATCCTGTGGGGATGCAAGTTGAAAACGCTAAAAATAATTTTGGGTTTGGTTTGCAGCATGGAACAGTAGCTCCACCAGGGCTATCAAATAAGTACTTTTATCATGTGTGGTCGAGCTTATGGAAGTCTGTTACACACTAATTGCTATTCGCCTAATCGGATAACTTTTTGATTATGAAAATGACACTCTCTTATGTGGTCCGATGTGCTGAATTTTATTACGTAGTTAGTCTAAAAGGAATTTGATGCTAGAGTAATGGTTGCAATCCTTTCAATTTATGGGTATCTCTGTAATCGTACTCACATGTATGGATTTATGTGTTACTCGCCAGGTTCGGAGGCGGCTACGAGCACCGCGACACCACGTAGGGAGTGAGCTCGTGTTGGTACCTTTTTGGCTAGACCTCGAGGTGGATGTTCTTATTTTTAATAGCGGAAGATGAGACACGGTATAGAGTTTTTTTTTTTTTTTTTGTATTGATATGGTTAATATTTGGCTTGAGCTCCTAAGCGAGAATATGATCGTAGCCTAAGTGGCGTTATAATATGGCCTTAGTGGCGTTATTGATTATTGCCTTAGTGGCGTGACAACTATTGCCTTAGTGGCGTGACAACTATTGCCTTAGTGGCGTAGATATGGAAATTGCCTTAGTGCCGTTATGAGTATTACGTAATGGAACGTTACTGTGGAGCTGAATATTCTTGTTTAAATTGGTTGATAGCACTTGTCTTTGTTGCTTCTCTTATTACGGATAAGGACATTCACTGATCAAGTTGATAGCTCACACCGCCACAGTGCTTCCTTTTCAAGTGTGTGACGGCACATGGGTCCACTGCAGAGTCTAGACAGGAGTTGTGTACATAGAGTCTAGTTTTTTTTTTTTTTGACTCTTTTGGTTATGTGCCTATTTTTGGAGCTTGTATATGTTGTAAATACCTGCGGGCACGTCTTGTATGACTGTTATTTTCCGTATATACGCAAGTTAAGTTTTTTTTTTTTATGAGTTGGACACCTGGCTGGTGTTTTTATTTACTATTTGAGCAGGGCCAAGGTGTGGGTCCATCCCATTTGGAAAATAAATTAGCATGGTGTTTTCCGGGATGGGGTGTGACAATTTTTGGTATCAGAGCCTATGGTTATTAGGCTCTGTAGACATTTTTGGAGTCTAGAACTTGCAGTGGACCATAGGGAGTCAGTTGAGTTAGTGCGTAGCTTATCTTTGCTTGCGTGATGAATATTGAACTGCAATGATATTTATTGCTTATCTTGAGTTCAATGGCAAATAAAGTTATGGATGGTCAGGAGAAAGATTCAGGGGGTCAAGCGGGTCAAGATGAACCTAGTGCTCAAAGTCAATCAGATATCATGCAGGCTCTTGCACGGATTATTGAGTTTCAAACGGGTGCACGAGCAAGTTCACCAAATCAGCCGCGTAGTACAATCCATGAACAGGTTATGAAACTTCAACCTCCGACATTCTCTGGTGGTGTGGAACCATTGGAAGCGGAGGAGTGGCTAAAGAGGATGGAGTCTATTTTTGATATCATGAGTGTTTCTGATGATCAAAAAGTTACTCTTGCTCCTTTCATGTTAAAAGATCAAGCTCGATTTTGGTGGGAAGCTACGAAAGGGTTGTTGACTACACCAGCAATTGGGGAACCGGAGCCCTCAGTGCCGAAAAAAGTTACTTGGAAAGAATTTATCGCAGCCTTCAATGAGCAATACTTCCCTCTATTGTATCGATATGATATGGAGCTTGAGTTTTCTAGTTTGAGGCAAGGTGGTATGTCAGTTGCTGAATATGATGCTAAGTTCATCAAATTATCTCGGTTTGCACCAGACTTAATCCGTACAGAGGATGCTAAGTGTAGAAGATTTCAGTTTGGTTTGGATCCCGACATTCGAGCTGGAGTTGCTACTCATGAAGCAAAGAGATATTTTGACTTGGTACACAAATCAAAGATTTCAGAAAAGAGTGTTATTGAGAAGAAAGAAAGGCAAGCACAATATAGGAGGGGTCGATTTGAGGCTGGATCATCTAGACAGAGGTTTCAAGGATCTCAATTGAGCAGAGTTCAGGGTAGGGCACAACAGAATGTTCCATTTGGTGGTCACCAGGGGAGTTCTCAAAAGCAACAACCTAGACAACAAACCAGTGTTTCCTCAGCTAGTGGTACACGGGATATTACTTGTTTCAGTTGTGGAGCGAATGGGCAAGTGGCACGAGATTGTAGGGGAAAACAACAAGAGAGATGTTATCGTTGCAACCAACCTGGGCACAAGATTCGTGATTGCCCTGTGACATCTGTTGTTTCTCCATCGGTGGGTAGTGTGGTTGGTGGCAGTACAGCTTCATCCAGGACTCCTCAGAGAGGTGGGGGATGTAGAGACCCGTAAATTCATAAAATTGATTTAAATGTTTTAAAAAGGAAATAAAAGGAGAAAATTGATTTGGAAATATAGAGATTTGGGGTTAATGTGTTAAAGTGTTATGCTTGAGGGGTGAATGTGTGATGTGTGTAAAGTGTTTATGCATATACGTGTGTGGGGTGAGAGGCAGGGAAATTATTTCCCCTCACTCCCTCTCTCCCGTTCCTCTCTCCCTCTCTCGGCCCTCTCTCTCTCACTCCCACTTTTACCAAATTTCACCCAAACAACACAAAACCCATGCAACTCACCCATCAATCCATCATCCCTATGTGTATTGCAGTCCGAACTTCGTTGGTTTGAGCTCGGTGGAGACAAATTTCATTTGGTTTCAAAGATTGGAGCTAGGGCTTGGAAAGTCTATTGGTTTCGTTCTTTGATTTTGAGGTAGGGAGTTCTAACTTACAATATATGTTTATGGCTTGTTTCTTGTACCCTGATTCTCGTTCGTGATCGTTGTTGTTGTTGTTGAAGTTGTTGCTGCTGAGAAACCCATGTGAATCTGTCAAAAATCTGCTCGTAGGCTATTGTTATCGATAACATTTTCCTTGTTATCGATAACACCTTGTTCCAAAACCCAGAAAACCTATTGTTATCGATACCTTTGAGTTCCAAAGCCCAGAAAATTGTTCGTTATCGATACCTTTGGTCATTGTTATCGATACCCTTGCGTCTGGAATCATTTCTGACCAAATGGTATCGATACCATTTTTATTGGTATCGATACCTGTTGCTTATCTCCAGCTTTTGCTGTTTTGTTTCGAACTTCATCGTTTTGGTTCCTAATCACTTCCAACATGTTCTACTACCTCCCGAATGATCCCGTAACTTGATTACTCGTATCAAATGATTTGTTGAACATATTCATGGCCTTAATACTCGTTTGAACATGATTTTACGAAAATTGTTTTATAAACCAATGTTGGATTTGAATGGTACGGACTGGTTGAAAAAGGATTTTGAAACTTTACAGACACAACGAAAACATATCAGGACATCCCGAAACGGTAAAGAGCCTGGCAGAGGACATCGGGGTCCTTTAATTGGCCCGGCATGAGCTATATGCTCGTATCAGGACATCCCGAATGGGTAAAGAGCCTGGCAGAGGACATTGGGGTCCTTTAATTGGCCCAGTAAGAGCTTCTGTAACGCCCCGAATTTTGGGTACGATAAATAAACAATTTTATTGAAAACTTTAAAGAAAAGAGTCGGGCTCTTATTACAATATAACTCTCAAAAGAGTGCTTTCATTACAAAAGGGAAGGAAACTAGGGTTCCTAACTACAGCTTCGCATGCTCTTCCATCCTAGCCAGCTTCTCGGCTCCGTACGCGTCCAAGCTGAAGATCTCGCCCTACTCATCTATGAAGTCTGACACATTATACCGGCGTCACCACCAATATAATATGTCAGGGTCACCAAAAGGTAACACCGTGAGCTATAACGCTCAATAGGAAATTCTTACCCACCATCCTTACTACTAACAATCACATATTCAAATTCGTTAATCATCTATCGTTGGTGTCCAAGATTCTCGTGTTTCTCCTACGCGACTCGTCGTAGACCGTGTCAACGTTTTCCACTTACAAATCAATCTTTCAAAAATCCTTAGCATTGGCTCCGAACCGCGGATAACCAAGCCTTTCAAAATCCTTTGCATTGGCTCCATACCGCGAATAACCAAGCACACACACACCCAACCTCGGTTCCGCCGCGTCGGGTTCCTGAGTATCCTCACAATGGTTCCACCGCGCCAGGTTCCCATTGGCACGCAAAACTTGCATTGGCTCCTCTCCACGGATAACCAAGCCATATTACCAATAAGGCTACCATGTCCGGCCCTATTGGCAATCTTTACAAAGGGCTACCAAGTCCGGCCACATTGTGGTTTTCACAACCCACGCAATGGGCTACCAAGTCCGGCCACATTACGGTTTTCAAACACATCTCATGTAATACCACCAAATTAGTCATTACGTAGTTTCAAAAATACTTTCTTTCTCAGAAAAACTTATCCTTTCATAAACCACACCCTAGGTGCCATGTTTCTACTTTCTCGGTTCTCATGTCACGTTTACATACAAAGACTCCGTCGTAGGACAAAGGTAAGTATAAATCATTTCCTTGTAAACAAACAAGATCATCCAACTCTATAATGCTAATCATGTTTAAATCAACGCTTAAAGCATAACGCCACATGTTCGGACGCCCTTGGAGTGATAAATCACTTATTCTTTATCGTGTCACAAGTAATACAAGCAATTCACATATAAGCATACTCACAAGCATCGTAAAGATCAAAATACAAGTACTTGATATGGAAAGTAAATAAAGATAACTTACTTTGAAATGGAAGATAACGAGATCTTACATATACATAGGGATAGGGCAAGAGTATCCTACCTTGATCCGAAACTAGTCGGGGCCGAATAAGCAAGGTTGAAAAGTTCTACGGGCGGTGAAACTCCAAATCTGGACTGATCTTTGGAGGGCAGTAGCTCGGTCAATCTTTGGCCGAATACAGTCGTTCTTGGGTCAAAATCGAAGCTCAAGAAATGCTCTACAACTTTCGTGAAGAAAGTTGATCCTAGAAACTACTCTAAGTAGGAGAAAAATGGTGATGAAGGAGAAGACAGTAAGCTGTCTGGAAATGGAAATCCGAGAATTTCACTGAACTTTGGATGCCAATATCTTGGTCATTTATTGACCGATTGGGGTGGTTCTTGAGCCTAACTTGAAGCTCTCGAGGTGTTCTACAACTTTCCTGAAGGAAGTTGGTTCTAAAAACTAATCAAAACAGGAGAAAACTGAGGAATTCCGAAGGGCAGTAGGCTGCCAGGAATGGTTTCTAGAGAGAAGGAAGAGCAAATGAGAAGGTGTGTGTTCAAATGGCAAGAGAATGGCTCTATTTATAGGCCAAGGCATGCCCTCTCCCTCTCCCTCAAGGCCGGCCCCCCTCCCTCTCACTCTTCCTCAAATTTTGACACTTGGCAAGAGATCTTTGAAAGATCAAGGCCAACCTAGGCTTGCATGGCTAGTTGGTGTACCTTGGATTTGATCTTGGGAGACATGGTGGGCAAGAAGAATAATTTGTACAAGATTCTTGTTTAAACAATAATAGAAGGACAATGGAGGTTAATGGAGGGTTAGTTACTTAGCTAGGAAGAAAGATACACCAAGATATGAAGTACAAGGAAAGATCAAGCCAAGTACTACCTTCTTTCTCTTCTTTTTCTCTCTCTCTCTCCCTCCTCTCTCTCTTGGCCGAATCTCACTCTCTCCCCTCCCTCTCAACCGGCCTCTCCTCTCTCTCTCTCTCTTTCTCTCTCTCTCTCTCTCTCAAGTACACACATATACTATTATGTATAATGAAAGAAGAAACAATGGGGTACTTTGTACTTGAATCAAGAGACTTAAAGACTAAGTTTCAACAAACTAATTGGCACATGGTACTTTAAAAGACTAACTTCCTTTTATCCATTGGGTAAAAATTCCCCTAACTTCTATTATCCAATGGATAATAGTTATTAGGTTATTTATATACTAAAATAATCCAAGAAGTACTTTAAAGTAATTAAAAAGTATTTTTTCTTAATATTCTTAGTACCTTGGCCAAGTATACTTTTAAAGTAAACAATTGGGGTTCTATTGTCCAATGGATAATAGTTTCCCTAACATTTATTGTCCAATGGACAAAGAATAAAACCAAAAATATTAAAAAGAAAATGAATAATCAATTCTTGTTCTAGGGTTCAAAAGGTTCAAAGTATCCAAGGGGGGGCAAAACGGTCATTTTACGGTTAGGGAAAAGTAACCAAATGATTTCCTAGTTTAGTTTCTCCAACAAGTCGGTTAGAAACTAACTAGGCTTACCAAATGGGCTAAAGCGCAAGAAATCAAATTTGAAGGGCAAAAATGTAATTTTGACAAATCATAGAAATTTAAAAGTAAATTCAAGTAATAAAAATAAAATTCAAATATTTAACGAAATTTTTACAGACTAAAAATCAGGGTCGTTACAGCTTCGGCTCATGACACATGTACGGAACATGTTTTGACCGATGGTGCTTTCACAGGTTATACGTTGAAAAATATGATTGATTTTGGAAATGAAAGATTGAAGTTGGATTACTGTTGTTGCTCCATTCCATTGGTTTCAGTTGCTGTTGTTCCCCTTGTTATCGTCCCTACATTTCATATGCATACATTGTTAGATTAGAGCTTTCTACTGGGCTAGTGTTGCTCAAACCTTACTTTACTTTCAGGTGCCAACTCGGGGCAATAGATGCATGTCTGGAGTGCTTGGCGTGGACATGGTTTTTGAAAGCTAACAATGAAGAGTTATTAAGTCATCTTTGTAATTTATTTTTGGAAGATGTATTCGTAACTCTATTTGTAAATCTTGGACTAATGGATATTGTAAGCATTTAACTCCTTTTGATATTTAGTACTTATGTGGGTTTGAGGCCATTGAGCCAAAGATGTACTTTTGTAAACATTTGAGGAATTGGATTATAATGTGTGGAAATGGAAACGTCGAATCATTTTGGGGTGTTGTACGGAATAATGTGAGGTTTTATTTATGGAAATTCATTTATTACTATGTTTAAAACCGAGGGCGTGATAGGGGAGCTACTAGTGGACCTCGCACTCAAGCCAGAGTATTTGCTATGACTCGACAAGATGCTCAGGTGACACCTGATGTTGTTACAGGTACACTTAATGTTTCTAATAGAGATGCACATATTTTAATTGATCCTGGCTCTACTCATTCATATGTGTCCCTGTCATTTGGCATGCATTTAAATTAGCCCCTTACATTATTAGATCATTGCTTATCTGTGTCTACTCCTATTGGGGAAGTGGTGTTGGTAGATGTGATATATAGGGGTTGTGTGATATGTGTGGGTGAAAAAGAACTACTTGTGAATTTAGTGCCTCTTGACATACATGATTTTGATATAATATTGGGCATGGATTGGTTGGCATCATATCATGCTTCTATTGATTGTTTCAAGAAGGAGGTAATATTTCGGGTTCCTAATGAATCTGAGGTTAAATTTTGTGGTGAGCAAAATGTTTCTCCTGCTTGTCTTATATCAGCAATTGAGGCCAGGAAATTGCTCAGGAAGGGTTGTGATTGTTATTTGGCGCATGTGATAGATACAACAAAATTAGAGATTAAATTGGAGGATATTCCAGTTGTGCGGGAATTTACAGATGTGTTTCCAGAGTAGTTGCCGGGGATTGTGCTGGACGGGGAGGTAGAGTTTTTTGTTGAGTTACTTCCAGAGACTGCTCCTATATCCATAGCACCGTACCGAATGGCTCCTACCGAGTTGAAAGAATTAAAAATTCAGCTGCAGGATTTGCTTGACAGAGGTTTTATCCAACCTGGTGTGTCGCCCTGGGGAGCTCCAGTGTTGTTTGTTAAAAAGAAGGATGGCACATTGAGATTATGTATTGATTATCGTCAGCTCAATAAGGTAACAGTGCGCAACAAGTATCCTTTACCTCGGATTGATGATTTATTCGATCAGCTACAGGGAGCTACAGTGTTTTCAAAAATTGATCTCCGATCGGGGTACCACCAAATGAAAGTGAAAGATGTTCCAAAGACTGTTTTCGTACTAGATACGGGCATTATGAATTCTTTGTTATGCCTTTCGGGTTGACTAATGCTCTAGCTGTGTTTATGGACTCAATGAATCGGGTATTTCAGCCTTATCTTGACTCGTTCATTATTGTCTTTATTGACGATATCTTGATATACTCACGAAGCAGGGATGAACATATGAAGCACCTACGCATTGCATTACAGACTCTACGAGAGAAACAATTGTTTGCAAAGTTAAGCAAATGTGAGTTCTGGTTGGATAGAGTGGTTTTCTTGGGGCATGTGATATCTGGAGATGGAATTTGTGTTGACCCTACAAAAGTGGAAGCTGTAGTTAAATGGGAATGCCCAACTAACGTTTCTGAGATCCGAAGTTTCGTGGGTTTGGCAGGCTATTATCGTCGATTTATTAAAGGTTTCTCAGCAATTGCTAGACCATTGACTAGATTGACTCAAAAAGCAGTGAAGTTTGAGTGGACTGACACTTGTGAGAAGAGTTTTCAGGAGTTGAAGGCTAGATTGGTTTCAGCTCCAATTTTGACTATTCCTTCTGGCGCTGGAGACTTTGTTATCTATAGTGATGCTTCACACCAGGGTTTGGGATGCGTGCTGATGCAGCGTGGAAAGGTAATTGCTTATGCTTCAAGACAATTAAAGAACCATGAACGCAATTATCCAACTCATGATTTGGAGTTAGCGGCAGTTGTGTTTGCATTAAAGTTGTGGAGACATTACTTATATGGCGAAGCTTGTGAGATTTTTACTGACCATCAGAGTTTGAAATATTTGTTTACACAGAAGGACTTGAACCTGAGACAAAGACGATGGATAGAGTTAATTAACGATTATGATTGCAGTATTCACTACCATCCAGGAAAGGCTAATGTTGTGGCAGATGCTCTGAGCAGAAAATCTTCAGGTAGATTGGCGTGTGTTCAGTGTACTCGTGTTGATAATTTTACCGAGTTGACTTTGATGGGTGTGCAATTAGCCTTGACAAATACTAATGCTTTGATAGCTCAATTTAGAGTGAGACCTCTATTGATTGATTGGATTCGGGAGACTCAATATCGAGATCGGAAGCTGAAGAAATTTATCGATGGAGTGAGAGATGGGACGCGGACAGACTTTGTTATTCGGGACGGGTTATTGTTATTTGAAAATCGGTTGTGTGTATCAAGAGACCAAGCTTTGAAGAGAGAGATTTTGGAAGAGGCACATAGTTTAGCTTATACTATGCATCCGGGTAGTACCAAAATGTATCGCGATCTTAGGGAGCACTATTGGTGGATTGGGATGAAGAGGGAGATAGCTCAGTTTGTGGCTCGATGTTTGGTATGTCAACAAGTAAATGCCGAGCATCAACGACCTGCAGGTTTATTGCAACCTCTTCCTATTCCTGTATGGAAGTGGGAGCATATTGCGATAGATTTTGTTACTGGACTTCCTCGTTCTCAAAAAGGCTATGATTCTATTTGGGTGATTGTAGATCGACTGATGAAATCCGCACATTTTCTACCTGTTAATACGACCTATACGATAGATAAGTATGCTAAATTGTATGTTGATGAGATTATTCATTTGCACGGGGCTCCAGTGTTGATTGTTGCTGACCAAGATCCTAGATTTACTTCTAGATTTTGGGCGAGTTTGCAACAAGCTATGGGTACTACTTTGAAGTTTAGTACAGCTTTTCACCCTCAGACTGACAGGCAATCTGAGCGAACTATTCAAATTTTGGAGGATATGTTGCGTGCTTGTGTATTGGACTTCAAAGGCAGCGGGGATGATCATATGTCATTGATGGAGTTTGCTTATAATAATAGCTATCAATCTAGCATTGGCATGGCACCTTACGAGGCTTTATACGGTCGGAGGTATAGAACTCCTGTATGTTGGAGTGAAGTTGGAGAAAGGTGGTTGTCAAAACCAGAGTTGGTTCAAGTCACTGTCGATAAAATTAAAGTGGTTTGTGATCGCTTGAAAATTGCACAAAGTCGCCAGAAAAGTTATGCAGATAAACGGAGGAGAGACTTAGAAATCTCTGTGGTTGATTGGGTGTTTCTTCAAGTTTCCCCATGGAAAGGGGTTATGAGGTTTAAAATGAAATGCAAATTGAGCCCACGATATATTGGGCCGTATGAGATCATTGAGCGGATTGGGTTTACGGCGTATCGCTTGGCATTGCCACCGGAGTTGAGCCGACTTCACGATGTGTTTCATGTCTCCATGTTACGAAAGTATATTGCGGATCCATCTCATGTGTTGACTTCCGAGCCGATAGAGTTAAAAGATGATCTAACTTACGTGGAGCAGCCAGTAGAAATTTTAGATCGCAGAGGTCAAGTTTTGCGCAATAAAACTATCCCATTGGTGAAAGTTTTGTGGAGGAGTCACGCGGTTGAGGAGGCAACTTGGGAGACTGAGGAAAGTATGAAAGCTCAATATCCACATCTATTTCCAGAAGGTAAGTGAATTTCGGGGCGAAATTCTTTTAACAGGACGATAATTGTGAGACCTGGTTCTTTAAAAAAATAAAATAACAAAAAAGATGGAAAAAGTGAGTCTATTTTTATGTGGACCATCAATGTGATTTCCTAGAACTATTGGGTTTAAGGTGTAAAATAAAAAAAAGGGCATGTGCTGTGTGTGCTCGTGGAGCTTAATGGGTGTGCTTGTGTGCATGTGTGTGATATATATCTCTGGGAAAAGAGAAAAAAACATTCGGGAGGAAAAAAAAAAGAAACTAGGGAGATCAGAAACAGAGAAGAAGAAGAGGCAAGCGGGATAGAGGGGAAAGAGAAGAGAAGAAAAGAAAAAAAAATTAGGTTTGTGGTAAGTGTTTTAATTGTCTTCTTCTTAATTTGGTATTATGATTTGTTTACATCTTTCTCTAATTGACTCTAGGGTTTGAGTGGGATTTGAATAAAGAAAAAAAAAACATGTATTCTTTTAAGAACTAAACCCAGATTTTTGGTGCTAGGAATAGATTTCTTAGATGCTTTAACTGAGCTTAATTTGGTGAAATTAAAGTATGTTACCTGATTATTTGGTTGGAGTGGATTAACAAGGTTTGAACCTATGTTTACAGTCGTTAGGAATGTGATTTATGCTGGAAAAACGAATCTGTGAGATGCTGAAATAGAAAACAGGTGCTGACCTTATGGTTCTTAGTTGGAAAGAGTATATTAAGTGTTGAATATCATTGTATCCTGTGGGGATGCAAGTTGAAAATGCTAAAAATAATTTTGGGTTTGGTTTGCAGCATGGAACAGTAGCTCCACCAGGGCTGTCAAATAAGTATTTTTATCATGTGTGGTCGAGCTTATGGAAGTCTGTTACACACTAATTGCTATTCGCCTAATCGGATAACTTTTTGATTATAAAAATGACACTCTCTTATGTGGTCCGATGTGCTGAATTTTATTACGTGGTTAGTCTAACAGGAATTTGATGCTAGAGTAATGGTTGCAATCCTTTCAATTTATGGGTATCTCTGTAATCGTACTCACATGTATGGATTTATGTGTTACTCGCTAGGTTCGGAGGCGGCTACGAGCACCGCGACTCCACATAGGGAGTGAGCTCGTGTTGGTACCTTTTTGGCTGGACCTCAAGGTGGGTGTTCTTATTTTTAATAGCGGAAGATGAGACACGGTGTAGAGTTATTTTTTTTTTTGTATTGAAATGGTTAATATTTGGCTTGAGCTCCTAAGCGAGAATATAATCATACCCTTAGTGGCGTTATAATATGGCCTTAGTGGCGTTATTGATTATTGCCTTAGTGGCGAGGATAAATATTGCCTTAGTGGCGTAAAGAGTATTGCCTTAGTGGCGTAGATATGGAAATTGCCTTAGTGGCGTTATGAGTATTACGTAATGGAACGTTATTGTGGAGCTGAATATTCTTGTTTAAATTGGTTGATAGCACTTGTCTTTGTTGCTTCTCTTATTACGGATAAGGACATTCACTGAGCAAGTTGATCGCTCACACCCCCACAGTGTTTCCTTTTCAGGTGCGTGACGGCACGTGGGTCCACTGCAGAGTCTAGACAAGAGTTGTGTATATAGAGTCTAGTTTTTTTTTTTGACTCTTTTGGTTTGGTTATGTGCCTATTTTTGGAGCTTGTATATGTTGTAAATACCTGCGGGCACGTCTTGTATGACTGTTATTTTTCGTATATATACAAGTTATGTTTTTTTTTTTATGAGCTGGACACCTGGCTGGTGTTTTTATTTACTGTTTGAGGAGGGCCAAGGTCTGGGTCCATCTCATTTGGAAAATAAATTAGCGTGGTATTTTCCGGGATGGGGTGTGACACCTGCGCTCACTGGTAAGTTAGCACGCTGGTTGCTTTTGTTGGCGAAGTTCGATCTTGAGTATGTCACAAGGAAGTCAGTCAAAGGGCGTGCAGTCGCAGAATTTCTCGCTGATCACCTTGTTGATGGATCAGAGGACTTTGAATATGTGTTTCCAGATGAGGAGGTGCTGCCAGTTGTTGAAGATGTTTGGATGCTCTACTTTGACGGGGAAGCTAACCAGAAAGTATTTGGGATCGGGGTAATAGTGATTTTGAAGACTTTCTACCTTTGTTTTGCTTGAAACAATGCTCCTTATAGATGAGTGCTTGAAAACAGTGGTTGATGACTGTTTTATTTGAGACGAGTCTGATGTTTGAGTGATTAAAAGGTTTGGAGAGTGTGAGAGTAGTGTTTTGATTGGAAAACTTGGTTTGAAAACTAAATTTTTTGCTCTTTCTCTTTCTAAAACAGTGTTATACTTTGGAATACAGCGCGTGCGCTCTCTCTCTCTCTCTCTCACACACACAGAAAAACTGATTTCCTCCCTCTCCAATATATGCATGTATATAAAGAAGGTTTTGAAGTGGAATCCATCATGGGATTCAAAGGAAATGATCACATTGCTTGCGAGAGGGGCAAAATGTGCCCCTGCATAATCGAAATCAGCTGAAAGATTTCACAGAAAGTGATTAGCCAGATGCCCACATTTTGCCACAGAGGACTTGAGCGCTCAGGTTTGACCTGATTGCTCAAGTCAAAGGCAGTCCTAAGCGATTGCTTATCTAGTGCACCTGAGTGCTGGGATCATAGATCTAAGTGCTTGGCTTTGATTTTTGAAAAGGTTTTGTTTGAGTTTTAAAACACAAAATGAGCATTGTTCTTAGCTGTCCGGAGACTATTTTACCCTTTTATCATCATTGGGGAGGCTAAAAGGTATTTCAGAGGGTCTAAGGTATCTACAACTATGTACTCATGCTTTAATGAGTTGTACAAGAAAATTCACTTTGTTACACTTTCTCGTATTTTCATGCTAATCAAACACTATAAAAAGGGTCATTATTTTCACTTTCTAGCATTTTCTATTACTTTCACTGTATTTAAAGAGACCCTTAGATTAAAATATATAATGCTCTACAATAGAAAATCCCTAATTGATAATTTGAGTGGGCTTTTAACGAATGAACATGAACCTGAGTTCAAGTGGGTTGGTTTGTTTATGAGCCCTAACTCTTCGCGATCTAAGGATTGCACAGGGCGTGCTTACATTACACAATAATGAAGAAAACCCGGCTTTAGGCCAATGTACACTCGAGCAATCTTATGTACACAAACTTTTGCACATGGATTCAGATACAATTTTGTCTAAAATCATTCGACATTCGTGGGTCTGTCATTATTGTTGTAGAGCCCATGTGCATGAAGCAGTTTCACCAATATTTATATTGGAGAAGTGTAGGTGCTTGATCTAATATTTAAATTTTTTATTCAGAATGCAAGATCCAGGATAACTTATCTGATTGAGTTGATTTTTTATGTGGCCACTCAAAAAAATTATTTTACAATTATTCAACAATTCGAATTATCTATGAGAGATTTATTGTGAGCCCCACAAACTAGTCTATGCATCCCACAAACACAAACTAGGTGCACAAACTAACTGTACAGGGAGTTTATAAATGCAATTGCGAATTTACTGCATACAACCCATTTTTTAAGTAAGAAATATTTGGACAAAAATGCCCTTTATAGAATTGATGAAAATGCCCTTAAATTTAGTACATATAACCACATCCATACAACCACACCATTACAATACAACCCACTCCTCCCTCCTATTCCATCCATTATCTTCCTGCCTTCCTCCCTTCCACCATAGCTGAAACTTTGGAAAACCAGGAGCTCCCACCATTGACCCAGCCCACCTTCCACTTTCCACCTTTTAAATCTCATCTCCCAACTCTCAATGAAAATCTCAATTTCTTCCTCTTCCTCCTTGCTAGAGAATAAGTATTTGACCCAACAAATGAAAGCAATATGCATTTCGAACTTGGTCTTTGGAGATTAGGTTCATTTGCAACCAACACGGTAGTTAATAAAAGGTAGCCACGGATGTTATAGCTTTGGAGTCAAAACCGCAGCAAAAGCAAAGCTCTTCCAATTTCTGTTTCTCTGTCCCGACATTATCAGATTCTAGAGCTTGATTATATTTAAAAATTTCAAACTCTAGAATCCGAAATTTATAGTGAAAATCTAATTGTAGAATCTGAAAAATATATTGTCGGGACATGTTCAGAATATGATATTTTCTAAAAATTTATGATATGGTCGTCAATTTTCAAACTTTAGAGTTTAAAATTTTGGCATAATTTCAAGTTTTAGAATTTGACAATGTCAGGCCAAAACCCGGTTAAAAATGGAGGAGTGATTATTGTCTGCAATTTTCGAACTCTAGAGTTCGAAATTTTGGTAGAATTCCAAGTTTTAGAATATGATATTGTTGTCAATTTTCAAACTCTAGAGTTTGAAAATTTTACATAATTTCAAGTTTTAGAATCTGACAATGTCGGAACAAAACCAGGTAAAAAATGGAGGAGTGATGAGTTAACTCTTGCTGTGATTTCAGCTCCGAAACTGCAACATCTATGGCTACCTCTTCCAAACTTCCATTTCCATTGCATAGCCTAAATCGCTTTACTAATTTCCAAACTCTTCTAGCACTAACACACGAGAAGGAACATGTTCAATAGGTTGGTGGTTGTGTGGCGTGGTGGTGGACGTTGATTGTGCTGGTGGTGTGATGGTGGACGGTACTCGTGCTCGTGGCATGTTGGTGGTGGTCCGAGGAAGAGAAGAATAAGAGAGAAGAAGATGAAGAAATTGACAATGGGAGAGAGAGAGAATGGTCGAAGGGGGAATGGTTGAAGTTCAATTTTTTGGGGAAAAATTAGGTTTGGGGTAGGGAAGGGTAATGTGGGAAGATCGTGGGTATTTTTGAGGTTGTATGCAGTAAATTGTTATAAAATTTGGGTGTTTCATTGAGTAGAAGTTGCATGCAGTAAATTCGCACTTGCATTTATAAAATCCCAAACTGTACCTTTAGCATTTCGCTTGTTTTAGGCCGGGCTATTCGCAGCCACGTATTTTCTCCCATAGCCCACTCTATTTCGGTAAGTGGTTGTTGAAAATCATAAATAACATTTCGGTAAATAGCTGTTGAAAATAAGATTATATTTCGGTAAC
Source organism: Rhododendron mucronatum var. ripense (assembly GCA_019656295.1). Taxonomy (NCBI): domain Eukaryota; kingdom Viridiplantae; phylum Streptophyta; class Magnoliopsida; order Ericales; family Ericaceae; genus Rhododendron; species Rhododendron mucronatum. The sequence goes on along the minus strand of BPLT01000004.1, from coordinate 4,721,868 downwards.
TACATGTCAAAAATATATTTAACTTTCGGTAGACAACTGCCAAACATGCATTTTCGGTAAATAGCTGTTGAAAAAAATATCATATTTCGGTAATTTGATGTTGAAAATGTATCTTAATTTCGGTAACTAACTGTCGAGTCTAATTGAAAATTTTTAACGGGTTGTGAGAGAAAATACGTGGCTGCGAATAGCCGCGCCCCTTTTGTTTTCGTCGAAAGGGATAAAGTGATACTAATCATACTAGATCATAGTCAAAGGGCGTAAAATGTGATGTACCCTAATCTTTTCTTTGAGATATCAAAGCCAAAAGCATCCTCAACCGTCAGTTTGGATGATGACGGCCACCGGCATCTCCTCCGCCAGCTCCTTGTCCAGCGCCACCACCAACCGCAGCATATCCAAAATTCGCCCCAAATCTCGACCAACTCACCCTTGCGGCAGCAAACCTATCGAAGCTTTGTCATCCGTTGCAACTGCCGCCGTCGAAAATGGTTCAAGTATAAACTATTCATTCTTTTAATTTATCAATCTTCATCTCCTAGTGTTTTTTCTCATATATTCTTCACGAGTTCAATTTGAAGCTTATGCGATTGGTTTCTACTCTCTAGTTATTTATTCTGCTGATTCTTTAAACTTCCATCACCATGGCCCTGACTTAAGTCACATAAAGCGTTTGCAGTGCGGGAGCGGGTGTGTGAGCATAAAAACGTCTTTGGAAAACATCCTGAAGCTTTAAAATTCGCGAGAGCGAGCATTGAGAGCGCAAGCGAATGGTCCTACCAAAGGATTATGAGACTAAGGCCTTGGCTCACTTTTTTAAGTAGCTAGAGTACGATTTAAGGAAAAGCTTCAATTGATATGCAGCACGAATGGGCAAAATTGAAAGCCAGACCTTGAACTATTGAAGTGAAAAAGTCATGAAACGAACAGCGCAGAAGAGTGTCCCTTCCCTTTGGGCAAATTTGGGTAAAACTCCTTTAAATTAACATAGATATAGGGTGCCAAGGACTGGACAATTGGAGTAAAATTTTTAACCAGATGCTTCATTTGATAAGAAGAACCCAATGGGCTAAATTAAAATCTGACCTTGAAATATCTGTTTGTTTGCGTAGTCGAATCCACCAAATGACCTTTAAATATAAACATAGATATATGTAAATGTTTATATACATGTGCTTGTGTACAAACTTTTGGGTCACTAGGAGGCCAATGCCCATAGTTGTTAAGGGTGCAAGGGGCACCGAGGTGCAAAGATCTGTTGGGGCCTAGGCGAGAGGTGCAAGCCTTTTTTGAAACGAGGTGCACCTAGGTGAAAGAACTAAGGAAAATAGCATCAGCAATGCTATCTGTATGGATTTGAAAAAAATTAAAAAAAAAGCTTTTTCATTTTCATATACAGTATAATATATGTCGACTATATCCACGAAGAGAGAAGATCGACTAATGATCGAGAGAGAAGCGATGAGAGGAGAGAGAAGATCAACCGTTGACGGTTGATCATACCTGTGCTATTTTTGTTTCTGGTGATCGAGAGAGGAGAGATTTACGGTCGACGGGAGTCAAGGCTGAAGGATGAAGGTAATATATTTAACCTAGCTTTGATCCTTTGGCTGTGATCCAAATTGAAAGAGGTGTGCTTTTCTCGGCTAGACGCTCCTTGGCTGCGCTTCATTGAAGGCGCCTCGCCTGCCTCGTGCCTAGGCGCGCCTTTGACAACTTTGCCATAGCCTGGGGACCTTGGAAACATGTAAGTGAAGAGGATTTAGTATCCTTTGAATTAGGTAAAACTCATTTCAATATGGTTTGGGCCAACGAGTAGAGAGATGTTTTGGTTTTCCCCTCAAACTAAGCAATTTGGGCCAACATTCAAGTTAGTAAGGGAAATGCTCTTTGTTTTTTTCGAGTTAATATTCTATGTAGTAGTGACTTACAGAGTTGGATTGTGTAGTTCTATTATTATTGAGATTATTCTATTGGTTACAGAGTCTGCATCATTTGGAAGGAGGGGAATGCTATCTGTCACCGCAATACCGTTTTTTCTAAATCTACATGAATCCCTGGCAGGATTTCATTCTGATGCTGCAGAGTAAGTTAATTACAGTTCCAGTTGTTACTTATCTCATTGAGTAACATTAATCAGATTTGCGTTATGTTTTATAGCAAGAGAATGGTGGATAATAATGGAAAGTCAAAGGACATTTGATCTTTCACTTGATTTAGCAAGAGAATGATTGTAATTGGAAAAGATAAAAAAATTTGTTTTACCCCCTTGTGCATGTGAATTGCATTTCTGTTTCCTGTGAAAGACATCAGAAGATTCATTGTTTCTAATGAAAATGGATATCTAGAAATTGGATTTGGATTTATACTTCCTTTCCATCAATTACTCTAGGCAGGTTTTTTTAGAATGCATAAGGTTAATTTAGGTCAATACATATGTTTTATATTGATTTTCATGGTACTCAAACTATGCGATGACTTGTAATTGTTAAAAAAAAACGAAGCTATGTGATGACGAATGTTCAAATCCTTCCAGCAAATGTTTCATCCTATTCAAATGAAGGCAAGAAAATAATTTGACTTTTCCTTTTTCTTTCGTCACTTTTGATTTTCACTTTCAATAATATTTTTCCCTAATCAAATGGACTACTCTTGTACCCTTTCCCATTAACATATTGTTATATGATTAATGTAGTTGCCTTGGAGTAAGTAGAATTTTATCATTCTATCCTTTCTTCTACCTCCGCTCATTTGGATGAATTGCATCAAAGGATAATGGACTGGTGTGAGAAGACTCCAAATTGTGATATGAATGTGATTAGACCGATAAACTTGCATGGGTCTGATAAGTCTTGTACTTTTTGTTGATTAGCTTTAATTAAAATGTTGGCTGTAGTTCTTAAAACTTCGCTGTTGGATTAAACTCATGGTTTTATTCTGCAGCGGAAAGTAAATGCTTTAGTCTATTTGAGCATGGTAGTTCTTTTTCTAAACTGCCAATCGTTTGACTGAATTGCAGAAAATTATTATGAACCATTGTGTCCATGAATTGTAAGCTGAAATTGGATAAACAAATTAATTAAATGACTCCTCTATTGTCTCTGATCATTTTGTTAATATAGGTAAATGTTCTTTTTCCATTGACTTAAATTCTGGTAATATTTGCAGCTGTTCTGGCTTTGAATGTGGCCTACTGGTCACTATAAGCATGAGTTTTGAAAATCCCTATCATTTCCGTGATTCTTTGTTGCACAACTGGCATTAAAATTTTTATGTTCAGGCCCTTCCGGGATCATTTTCTGGTGAAGGAAGAGGTAAAAAAGGTATTGTCTAAGGGGAAGGCTGCTGGTGTACTTCGTTTGGTTTTTCATGATGCAGGAACTTTTGAAATAGAGGACAATGCAGGTATATGTTTTGAGGATATGGTCTTTGGAAAATTTCTAATGATGTAGTAATCATTACTTCTAGTCAACAATATGCATCCTTTTTGGGGTATGGTATGCATAGGCGCTGATGGTTTCATTGTTTAACTTGCTGAGCAAGGAGTGATAGTATCATACTTCTACATGAAATATTTTATCCATTTTTTTATATGTTGTATCTACTACATGTTGAAACAGTTGGTTTCGTTGTTTGACTTACTGAACAAGAATGAGTCAATGTATTGGTTGAGACTCAAAAGTTGAAACCAATCACAATCCATGTTGACTGATGTAAGGCTTTATTTCAATCTAGTGTGAAAGTATGCACTAGAAAAGTTTAAGGATAGAAATTTTGCCCGAGTGGGAGAGTTCTTTTTAACTTTGCAAATAAATGTTAAATTAAGCATTTTTATGAAAGACAAATTTCCTTCATCTAAACTTCATACCATGAATTTCCAGTACATATGGATTAACTTGAAAATATTCTGTCTTATTAATTTCTGTGGGATTTTTCGTGTGTCTCAACTTGTTTGGTCTTTCCAGTAAAATAGCTATTTGTACGACTTTCCAACCCATCTACAACTTTTATACCCTTCATTGCTTCTAGAGCACAAGTTAATTTGGCCAAACTCCGTCCTCAAAGCATGGTCATAATATTGCCTTCACATCAATAATAGCATCACAATATGTCACTCAGACGTTCACTTTTGGAAGATCAAAATTGGGAAACTGCTAAATGATGTGTATTAGCATGTGCTTTAAGCATAGGAATAGCAAGAGTTTCATATCAAAAGTAGCTGTCTCATTTTGGCCCATCTGCCGAGAGCTCAATAAAACTATCCTTGCCTTTGCTTTCACATATTTTTGTCTATACTTTCTAGGTTTGAAGTTTTAAGAGGTTGTCTTCTAACAATTCGACTCTGTGGTATAACTTTTATGTTTTCTTTTACAAAAAATATAACTTGAGTTTTTTGCTGTGCCCCAACTTTTTAAAAATATATTTTGACATCCTAATGGCTCCGCGACGTGTACGGCATAATAAAAGTGGACTCATTTTGAGCTTGTCCTGAATGTATCCAAAAGTGTGCAGTACTGATGTATGACTGACACAGCCCAAAGCCTAAAACCAAATACTGTTCCTCCTGAAGTTGAATTTTTAGAGCTTTTGGGATATTGGTTTCTTGAAGCGACAGGTTGCTGGATTTCCAGAAAATAAGGAACTGGAAGGTACAGATAGAGAAGATGTGAAGGGCCTTTGTTATTAATTAAAGGCAATGGCTCGGGAATTGGGATTGACATAGGCAGTTAGGTGTTATTTTTAGGGTTTTAAGTCTTAAAAAAAAGATCCTCATGGACTTACAATTGTGAACCTATTTTTGGTGAAAGAGGTGGTGTTGAACAAGGAAAAAGGGCTTCGCGTTAAAAAGGATGGCTAAGAAATCGTGCAAACTTTCTTTAGTATAAGCTTTCAACCCAATTGAATGGAAAGACTGGATGCGTGTTTTAAGCTACTAGATTTTTATTTCTCAAATGAGTCTTTTGGGAAGTAATAAATTAAAACTCCTTTAAATATTGTAGACCTGGTATAGACACTTATAGACCCACAAACTCAAATGGATCCATAAAAAGTGTAGACATGCAAAATTTTGGCCAAATTTGGCACAATTATTGGCCCAAAATTGCACGAATTATCAAGTAACATACTTCCACAAAACAACGCCGGATGACAAGTCTTGGCCAATCAAATTTAGCAGTTGTTACATTGTGGTGGTCAAACCCATAAACGTGACACACTGTTGTTGTGCAGTAATTATGTAGAGAGAAATCTATATCCAATAAAGGAGGATTTTCCTATGACAAAGCAACTTAAAACTTAGTCTACGTCCAAATTATGCCCCAAAGACATGTTAGAACTTGTTATATCTTCCTGGTTATAGAGATCAGCAACATCTCGAATTTTCCATCTAACCCACATATGGCAGAAGTGTGCAGGCTCTCCTCACTAAAACCTTGACCTAGTTTGGAATTAACTTGCTGTGAAACCTCAAGAAGTATTTTGTGTTTCTGCTGGAAGGCCTGAATGGGGTCCCTGTTCATCAGCTCAGAAAAAATAGTATGTCAATATCAATTGTTAAAATGTACGATATTGAGACAGCACCGACACCATAACTAATTTCTTCTCAAGCACTATACTTATTGGCATGGACGTAAAACCTACATATTGAAAGTGTCAGACAAAATTCATGAGTTGCACTGTGCCATATTGGTTTCTCCAATTTCTATACTGGATTTTCTTCTACCTTTTCTGTTCATAACATACATGAAAAAGCTGGTAAAAGCTCGATTGTTAAATGGCATAGTGAACTGACACCAATTTGGGGAATGATGACTCTGTTCGGCTGTGGTGACATCTCTTCTCTCTTTCGAATTGAGCTGGGCATTGGCTTCTTGAAAATTGGACCAAAAAAAAATTGTGAACACGATAACTTGGATATTTTGAAGCGACTTTTCGTTCCTATGGCTGTGGTGCTTTTTCCTCTTCTTTCTGTTCTTTTTTTGTTGGTAGTCATCCTCTTCTTTTTGGTCCTCCCTCAGACACGCATACATCTGGTATACTCAGTTTGAATTGCTTTTGCTACTTCAGGTGGAATGAATGGCTCTATTGTTTATGAACTAGATAGACCTGAAAACACAGGCCTTCAAAAATCTCTCAAGGCAAGCTCTCTTCTCTCTTGAACTCCTTCCCATACCCCATGTACAGTTTGTTGTGGACCCCCACAAGCATAGTCATTTATCTTTCCACATTTCTGGCTGTGTTTCCTTGCTAAGCAAAACTTGAAGTTCTCATATGCCTGAACATACGTCCAGAATGATGAACTATTTGATGGCCACCAACTGCCTAACTCAGTGGCTGCGTTGTTGTCTAGATTCTTGGAAAAGCAAAGGCTGAGGTGGATATGATGATACATCCAGGTTATTACCATCTCAATTTGTCAAAATGTTTTACCTGCAATGGATTTCTGGTACAGGGGCAATGATTGGTGCAATACAAATCTTTTTGTTAGATGTTCTGGCATAAGCTAACTCTGATCGGTTGTTTTGTTTCTTTATTAGTATCATGGGCAGATATGATTGCAATAGCAGGAGCTGAAGCTGTTTCTGTGTGTGGAGGTCCAAATATTCCAGTTCAGTTAGGCAGAATAGATTCCATGTAATGGGCTAATCTTTTAGTAATCTGAGGCGGGAATAATGTTACCCAGTCTGCAAAACTGGATTTTTAGTCAATTTATGATTAACTTCCCCTAGCTTTCTCATTTAAGCTTTAGATGATTGGATCTTAGTAGCATTCCAGTGGTTATCTTTTGATATATTTGAAGAGAAGTTACCAAACAACTGTCATTCTTAATTATAATTGTACTGGTGCTACATAGGGTGCCTGATCCTGAAGGGAAACTTCCTCAAGAATCATTGGATGCTTCGGGTCTGAAACGGTGTTTTCAAAGAAAAGGCTTCTCGTGAGTTTAAATAATATTGTATTCTTTTTTTATTTTTTATTATCAATAAACTGTTTATTTTAGTTCTTACTTTTATGGTTATTGTTTCCAAAAAGTGGTAATACCTGATTCTTTTTTCTTTTTTACTTAGATTGCATACTTCTATAGGATGACTTTTTGCTCTTAGACAGTTGTCGTGGCCCGATTTTTACAGGCCATCGCTTACCCACTTTTGAGGGCAAAGAGGCGACGCTTTCAAAATCTCGAACTTAAAATGCGACTAAGTGTATATATTGAATTTGACAGGTGTGAGTCAGACTGCTATTTTAAAAATGAAGTTGCCACCTAACATTGAGTTCGGACGTTTAGGTGACTCATTAAAGTTTTTCGAAGAAAGCAACTTTAACTTTATAAAATAGCACAGTTTGAGCAAATTCTTCTTCCAAACTTGGCTTTTAATTGACTCCCGTTTTAGGGTATGCAAAAAAAGAGATGGGCTCAAGAATTTACTCTTACAAGCGGGGAAGGTGTTAGGCATCCCACATCGCCCCTTCTGTGCTTATTTCTCAATTTTGGCATTTTTCCATTTAATTAGCCTTGGTGATTAAATAAAATGTAGAATGCGTGCAATGCAGATGCTATGCTACTAATAACATGATGAGTGAGATAGCCTATGTAGCACAGATACGGACACAGATATGAACACAAACACGAAACAAAAAATTTCTAAAAAATGGGGACATGGAAAAAATGAGTAAATAATATTTATTTTATACCAGTGGTAATACAGTTAGATGTATAAGAAAAGCATCATATTACACTTTTAACCCAAAATATTTGGAGTAATATGTATTTAACCTGTAATTTTTTTTTAAAAAAATTGCATATTTAACCCCTGGTGTGTCCCCATACGTGTCCCTCCCGTCCCGGCCGTGTCCCAACAAAAAGCAAAATAAAAGGAAATAGTTATAAATAAAGTAGTATTTTAGTATAATGGTGAAAATATAAAGGTACGAATATAAGTTTTTTTAGTATAATGATAATAATGTTAGGGTAAAAATATAAAATCTTAAGTACAAAGATAATTAGATTAGGGTAAAAGTATAACTTTACATATAAATATATTTCGGGGTGAGTTCGGGGCAGGGTAACATTAACCTGACCTTGGCCAGGTTTTTCTAATTTCACCCCCGAACCCGCTTCGGCACCCGAAAATTTGATAACAACCTGAAATTGCCTTGCCTCCCTACTTCCTTTGGAAGTTGTTTCTGTCATGGCTATAAGTTGAGTTTCATAACCCAAGGGTTGGCTTAGTGGTCAAGGTCGAAGACTTAGGAGTTTGCTCCCTTCGAAGGTCTCAGGTTCAAAACCTCTTAAGTGTTATCAACTCCTTTGGGGCCAGTCCATACAGAGCTTCGCTCCGCCTTTAATTGGGACCCTCACAAGTGGGCGATGGGATTGGTTCCCAGAATTAGTCAAGGTGAGCGTGAACGCCCGGACACTTGAGCTAAAAATAATAATAATAAATTGGAGTTTCATTCATTTGAGGATGTGACCACACTAGTCCCAGGTGGTCCAATAAGTCGTTGAGTAGAGAAATCATCTTATTGTTGATCCTTTCATGTTTGGGAAGCGGGTTGTTGGTGACAGTTGGGGAAGCAAGCTTGTTGCTTACCACATCTCAATGATCTTGGCATCGATTAAGTTCTAGACCTTGTTGCGCAATGTCCAACAAGATTCAGTATCATACCCCGGTTGGCCGGACTACGAAACATATTTAGCGTCGCGTTTGTAGGTTGCTGGTAATGGATTTGGGGATGGTCGAGCTGGCATCAGGCTGATGTAGCCAGAGGCTATCAAGCGGTGGAACACCTTGGTCCCAGGAATCGCTATGGCCGTGAAGTTTCTTCAACGAGGTGGGTTTCTTTCTGGTCGGTTGGTAGGATATGTGGCAGGTTGACTTACTGAGGCTGGAGGTGTATACTGATATGGGGTTGATACGGTTATTCATAAGGTTGCTGGAAGGGCTGGTTGATAAGGTTGTTGGTAAATCTGCTGGTATTGATTTTGCGGACAAATATTGAAGTTTGGAGAGTTGTCCACTGGTAAAATCAAGGCCACATCACTGTCGTTGGCCTTTTTGGGTTGGACTTTCCTTGATTGGGCAAAGATGAAGTCTCTCTTGATTCGGCATATAGGTCCACAATCTTTTCTCAATCTTCTCCCTAACTTCATAAAAAGATCGTCCAATGGAGTACAAAGCTTCCGTAGTAACCATTTTTTCTGAGCTTGGACAAAACGATGTACGAATTCATGATTAAGTAATGCAGGGTTTGACCTAGGAAGTTGAGTTTTTCCAACGCACAACACATGCACAGAATGATTCTCCTGGCTCTCGTGACATTTGCATTAGAGATGATTTATAACCATCTTGGCATTCTGCCGATATTGTTTGACAAATTCCTGAGATCATTCCATGATCGTAAATGGCGGAGATCCAACCAGGCAAACCACTGTGATGCGGGTCCAGTAAGACTGTGCTGGAACAGTTACATCATGAGCCTATCCGGATTCGGAAGGCTGCTGAGTGCCCCAACGTAAAAGCGAAGATGAGCCATGGGATCGTTAGTCCCACTGAACTTGGTGAAATCGGGTATTTTGAATTTGAGCAGAAGTGGTTGATTGGTGAAGAAGCAATGATCTGAGAAGCTGGTAGAAGCATATGCATTGAGATTTGAGACCCTACATTAGGAATTGCAATGTGACAGATATTGGATTATCCGTACCCAATACCTGAAACTATAACCCTATCCAAAACGGGGGGAAGAGAGTTGTACCATAAACAAACCAAACGGGGTTGGGTTATTCCCCGAACCGATTGGGTAACAGCATGTTCACCTTTCTCGAATTGAAACTGCCCCGCCCCGAATTATGTAGAATTATTTTTTCTCATACCCAGAATCAACAACTGCAGCTGCAAATAAAAAACAGACGATCAGAAAACTTCTGAATCTCTAAGTAATGCTCTATCAAATCTTGGCACTGTGGATTAACTCTTGCAAAAGCACATAGGTAAGACTTTTCCCCAAACCCAGCCTTCTTTCCCCAAATCATGATGCACTCCCTCAAATCCAGCTTGAAAGCACGAAGCTAAGACTCTTCTCATTTCTAATCAGATTTTAGAAGCCCCCATAATCAACTCTCGCAAAAACATGAACTCTTTTGAACAGTAAGTAGTTTGAAAACGGAAAACAAGTGAGAAGAGGCTTGTTGTTATGTAGTTGTGATATTTAAATCTACAGTCATGGTAACTTAACCCAGATCTGTTACATATTGTTCGGTTGGAGAGAGAGAGAGAGAGAGAGGGAGAGAGAGATGCGACGGCAAGAACGATCGAGAGACAAAGTCAGAGACGAAGCCAGCCGGAGAAGAATAAGATCAATGGTGAAGAGGGAGATCGCTGGCCGGAGAAGAGGAAGGTAGGAAGCGGCTCCCCTGAGCTGATGAGAAATGAGAACCCTACGGATTTTTGCCTTATGATAATATAACATACGATAACGGAAACCCCAAAGGCACTGTGTGTGTGTGTGTGTGTTTGTAGGCCGGTTCCGGGGACATAAATTTTGACACTTCATCTCAGCCCTTGAAACCAATGGCTGAGATTATAACATAAAATTGTACTCACTCTCTCCCCTACTCCAATCTCACCTAATCTTTGCTCTCTATCCTCTCCCGTAAATCACCTTTCCCCTTCCACAACCCTGACAACATACATCTCCGGCGAGCTCCATCTCTGGCGACCCGTCATCAGCATAAAATATTAAACATCTCTCCCTCCATCCTGTTTTACATCTCTCTCTATCTCTCTAACGAGTGAGTCATCATCCATTGAGAAACCTCTCATGGAGTTACTCCTCCATCAGATGGAGAAACTTTTGTATTTTTTAACCAGATAAACTAAAAGGTTTGCTCAGCTCGAGCCTCGACCAGAAGATTTTAGGGTTTTAATCACCATACCACCACCACTCCCACCACCACCACCACTCCTACAACCACTCCACCACCACCACCACTTCGCCACTATCACCACCACTTCGCCACTATCACCACCACTCCACCACCGCCACTCCTCCACCACTTCACCACCACTCCACCACCACCACCACTCCCCTATCACTCCATCACCACCACCACGGCACCACCATTACCACATTGCCACCACCATTACCACACCGTCGCCACTGCCACCACCATAATGCCACCATTGCACAACTATCACTCCACCAACACCACCTCACCATTACACCATTACTCCACCGCCGCCACCATCATTACACCACCACCACCATCACCATCACTCATTGCCACCGTTACATCACCATCACTCTACCACCACCATTACACCACTATCGCCAGCACTCCAACACCATCGCCGTCACCGCCGGCGCGACTCCATCACCACCAACACACCACCACGACCACAATCATCATTCCACCATTATTATAAGTACATTGTGACCATTAGTAAATTAAGAGAGAATCGGAACTAAAATTAATTTATCCTTTTTTTTAATTCAGTACTTAATATGTTTTACCAAATAGCTTTTCAGCTTAAAAAATTCAGCTTTCAGTACTTAATTTTTCAGCATTCAGTTTTAGTTTTCAGTTTTATCAAACAGGCCGTTAGCCTACCACCAACCTACCATCAAGATCTTCAACCACTTTGCCAGTTCGACTGCCAGTCCGTCCTAAAGTCAGATCGCTTGGCATAACGCATCTCTATGTCTCAAATCATCACTGGAGCTGTTGGACCTATCCTTCCACCTCAACCCCAAGTCCCAAAAGACATTTTTCCAGGCAATCTCCATCATATAGTTCTCTATGAGTGAGATTGCCCGGAGAAATGTCTTTCGGGACTTGGGCCTAAGTTGGAAGGATAGGTCCAAGGGACTTCGTGGTGATATGATATTGGGAGTTGTGTTATATTGGGCAAAGTGGCCAGAGGTCTTGATGATAGGTTGGTGGTAGGATGAACTTGGCAGCTAGTTGAAGGATGGGCTACTGAGTGGTAGTAGTTTTAGTATCCTAGTCCAAGGTTCTGTGGTATCTTCCCCAGCCCTTCCTCCAAAATTTTGGCTAGTCATGGCTACTATTGGAGTTTCATTCACCATTTGAGGACAGACCAAATCAGTCTCAGGTGGTCCAATGAATTATTGAGGAGAGAAATCATCTGAATCCCATCATGATTGGGTATCAGGTTGTTGGTGACATTTGGAGTAGTGGGATTGTTGCTTTTCTCCAACTCAATATCCAACAAGATTCGGTGTCATTCCCCGGTTGGCTGGAATGGAAAACACATTTGCCTTCGGGCTTGTAGGTTGCGGGCATATGTGGCTAAAGGCTGTCAAGAGATTGAACACCTCAGTGCAGGGAATGGCTATGGCTGTGAAGTTCCTTCGGTGAGGTGGGTTTCTTGTTGGTTGGTTAGTAGGATATGTGGCAGGTTGCTTTACTGGAGTTGGGGGTGTATATTGATATGGTTGTTGATCAGGTTGCTGGTAAGCTTGTTGGTAAGGATTTTGGAAATTTTGCTGACATTGAGTTTGCAGACAGATGTTACGGTTTCGAGTGCTGTCCACTGGCAAAATCAAGGCCACATAACTTCTTTGGCCTTCTTTGGTGGGACTGTCTTGGATTGGGAAGAAGAAGAAGCCTCTCCCTTTTGGCATATAGGCCCACAATCTTTCTTGTACCGATACCGTTCTCAATTATCTCCCCTTTGAATGACTTCATAAAAGGATTGCCCAATAGAGGGACAAAGCTTCTCATAGTAACTGTCTTTCAGAGTTTTGCACAAAGTAGCGTACTTACTGAAGATCAAGAAGTATGGGTTCAGCCTGGGAAGCTGAGTTTTTCCAGCACAAGGCATATGCACGAAATGATTCTTCCGGCTCTTGCATCATCCGCTTCAAGTAGAGGCGATCTATAACCATCTCGGCATTATTCCCACACTATTCGACAGATTCTTGGGATAGATCGTTCCATGTTCGAAAGCGGCGGAGATCCAACCGGGCAAACCACTGTGCAACGGGATAGGAAAGTTTGTGCTGGAACAGTTGCATCATGAGCCTATCCAGATTGGGAAGGCCGTTGAGTGCCCCAGCGTAAAGGCAGAGATGAGTCATGGGATTGGTAGTTCCATTGAACTTGGTGAAATAAGTTTGCAATTTGGGTGGAAGTGGTTGATTGGGGAAGAAGCAAAGATTTGAGAAACTGGTGGAAGCATATGCAGTGGGCCTCTGCATGGCCTTCAATATGTCCTCGAGCTGTTGGATTTTCTGCGCTAAAGAAAAATCGGCCTCCCGTGGCAGATTTGGCGCTTCATGTGGAATTTCATTGTTATCATAGAGGTTCAGACCAGATGATATTGGGATCACTGGTGGTTGTTGAGACTGAAAAAAGGTAGGGGCATATTTTGAAAAGTGAAGTGTGAAATTTGTAATGATGATGCCTTCTTAATTAGTGGGAATTCCCAAAATGGACAAACAAAGTGGAACGGAGGGAGTACAAAATTAGAAAATTATTAATTCTTATGACTAGAAAGTGGAACGGAGGGAGTACAAAATTAGAAAATTATTAATTCTTATGACTAGGTATGGTTCAATTCACGTGGAATTTATTAAAGATATCTTGACTCTTGAGGATTCCTAACTGTGCCCATTGCCTATTTTCTATGGAATTCTTGGATCTCATGCTAATCTAGATCATTCATAAGTAATGTATCTTATGTATTATATACGTTGGAACCGGGACGTAAACTTGTGATATACATTTACATATGTACTTATATATGTGTGTGTGTGAGTGTGTGTGTGTGTCTTGGATATATATAAATGTGTCCCCAAACTGTCTGTGTCCTATATTTTAGAGAAATAACGTATCCATGTGTTTGTGTCATGTCGTATCCATGTTTCTTAGCTCGTTACATGTTTAGCACCTCTTGGACCAAGGAACCTTAACCACATACATGTTAAATTTCTTGTCCATATATGTATTGCCTGTCAAACCAGTCAAGCTTATAAAAAATTTATTTGTCAATCATGTTCAACTGTACCAAAATTCTAAAGATGGCTTCTTCAATACCTAACGGCCTTTTTGCATTTTCTTGGCAGCACACAAGAACTTATTGCACTGTCCGGGGCTCATACTCTTGGTAGTAAAGGTTTTGGAAACCCAATTTCCTTTGATAACGCATACTTCAAAATACTTCTAGAGAAGCCGTGGTTGTCTTCAGGTGATTGACCAAATCTACTTGTTATTCTCTTGAAAGTCTGTTTTGTGTAGGGGTGTAATCGGTTGGTTTGCAGGGGTGCGAACCCGAAACTGATCAGTTCAGGGTAGGAATTCGTTATATCAACCCTGACCGAATTAAAGAAGGGACTGGTAGCTGTTCGGTGAGAAAAACCTGATAAAAATCTAAAATTTTGGCAAATAGCTAGAACTAAAATGAGAATTCTAGTATAAATTGGGCTAATTGGTCTAGTTGGGGCACTCCTATATTGTGTGTCAAACCCACCCATCAGTAGCATTGAGAACCCAGAAAATGTTCAGTGAACGCTTAGCCATCAGTAGCATCAAAAATTAAGAATCTTCAATGAACACTTAAGTTAAAGGCCTCAGTAGCATCAAAAACCCTAACAATGTTCACATCCATACAAAACTTTTGTTATTTTTTATCAAACTAAGAAAAATAAAATGTAAGAGAGAAAACTAACAAGGAATAAAGCTATTTTTGCTTGAATCCAGTTGTTCCAACTCATCTAGTTGTTCTCTAAGACAGATTTGAGATGGTCTCCTCTACCCTTGCTGGGTACAAATAAGAGCTTCCAGGTTTTTGGAGAGAGAGAACTCAGATATGGGTCAAGAACATGTCGTCTAGTGCTAAAGGCGAATTCGGAAGCAATGGTGGACATGGGGATAGCAAGCACATCTTGTGCTCCTTGAGAAAGGATGAAATGCCTAATGGAATTGGATTTCCACCAACAGTCAAACTGTTGACTTTCTCCTTCACGAGACTACAAATTTTTTTTTTAGGTCTGACTCGCTAATCATATGGGTTTCTTTCTCTACGTGCATCTTAAAAGAAACATGAATATCAATTCATCATCTTCATCTTTTGATGATTCTCCTACCATTTTAGTTTGCTAAATTCACACTTGTGTCCTACTTCACATACCACTCAAACAAACTTGTCAACTCTTCCTTCAACTTATCAATCATCACTGAATTTTTTAAGCAAAAGTGGACAATGTTGTTTTGTCAAACTTGATATGCATACTTCTTGTCAAAGCATTTAAACCAAGATCCAATTTTGCGCACATTTTGTTGATTTGACTTTGAATCGACATCATTCCATTAAAAAATACATTGCTAGTGACATGCAAAGAACCTTGAAAATTGTTGCATTGCCTTGTTGAACATTTTAAGAAACTTCACATACAACTTAATCATTTTTTTCCACTTATTCAAAAAAAAAAAAAAAAGAGTTAAATCTTTTTCCAATCATCAGCTTTTGGCGGCCCAAACATATCCCTTCTCCCTTTTCCCCTTCCTTCCCCATTTTCCTTTTTCTTCTCCTTCTTAAACTCAACCTGATCAGGCTCATCATTTGCATTACCATCCTTATTGTAAATAATAAAACATCATCAAAATGTTCATCAAGTTCATCGTCTCTTAGGCTTGATTTGAAGAGCCCGTCATTGCATAATCATCCACAAGCCTTGATAGATTAAAGCCTTCTCTAACCTAAAATATGTAATTCCACTGAGTGGCCATATCTAGACAAGTTATTTTTTTTTTTTCCAACAGAAAATTTCATTTATCACAATGATAAAAACATGAAATCTGAACGATAGGAAAAGAAAAGTATTGAGAGAGCTTCGCAGAGTACACTACTCTCCTACTACTGATACTCGCAAAATCTAAACCTACCCCAGACTACTAATTTTTTTTTAATAATAATAAAAAGGAAAAGCTGCAACAACGAAAAGAAAAGATTACAGTTGACAAGGAGAACCCCATTCCTGAAATAAGCAAAAAAATC
This sequence comes from Rhododendron mucronatum var. ripense, assembly GCA_019656295.1. Classification (NCBI taxonomy): domain Eukaryota; kingdom Viridiplantae; phylum Streptophyta; class Magnoliopsida; order Ericales; family Ericaceae; genus Rhododendron; species Rhododendron mucronatum. The sequence goes on along the minus strand of BPLT01000004.1, from coordinate 4,705,849 downwards.
TCTTTAGAAACTGTCGGCTGGCAAGACCCCTTGTTGCCCGTACTTCGTAATACCCCTATGTCAGCCTCACCATTGACGGCGACCCATGGCCAATTAAAATCCCCTTAAATACAAAAAAAAAATGTCTATCTACCACAACGTTTAAGTCTACATTCATGCCTTCTTTTTTGACACAAGACCAAAATTCCACCATTCTAGATGGGGAGGATCTCACATATGATACAAACTTTCTCGTAACTAAAATTGAAAAATAGAATGAGAGGTGAGTAGAGTTCCACTTCAAGGGAGGAAGACCTCCAATTGATTGAGGAGAACCAAACCTCTTCTTCAAAAGAGAAGACTTTATATCAAGATGTAACTTCCTCTTTCATTGCTTTACAAACTTATATATACAAGAAAAGATAACCCCATTAACCCATTACCTATAAAATAGAATAACTGACATATCCAACTACCTAACCCACCACCCACAACTCATATCACTACTCAACACCTAACATAAAATTAATTACATACAACGTATATTATGCATAAAATAAACACATAACAACTTACCAATATTTCGCACTAACAATTATCAAATCAATCTTTTTCAGCCCCTCGGGGACGATTAGACTCAAGATATGAGTACAACATCTCACGTGCAAAAAACCGTGGTCTAAGATAGGGGTGTCCATGGTCCGGATTGGTCCGGTTCCATAAGAATCCAGTAACCAAACTATTTCTAACGATTCCAAAAAAATGAGGGCCGGAACCTAACCATTACAAACCGCTATACCGGTTCGGTTTCGGTCTACCCTATTAGCGTTCAAACATTTCCATAACATATGATATTAGAAAACACAATCGCAAAATTGTTCATAAAAATAGCTTGTAACTTCATTAACACTTCAAGTCTTGAACCAAAATTAATACAAAATAGTTCATAGACTACCACCATTAAAATGGCTCACCAAAAAGAGATTACATTTACCAACAAAATAGGTAAAGTAGAAATGGAAATATTATGATGCATATCAATGTAGGTATATATAAGTGCGTATACGTATATATTACTAGTCAATCGGTTCCGGTTCGGTTCGAAGCACGGTATGTAAAGAAAAACTAGTAATTGAACCAAATGTATCGGTTTTTATTTTTCTAGAACCTAACCTGACCATTAAACCGTAGAACCAGTTGAAAAGGCACGGTTCGGTCCAAATTGGTTCAGTTGCACCCCTAATCTAAGATGTTTGTCTTCCTATTTTATTTTTTAGTATTCTTCTTAAATTGTCAATCCCTTAATCTGATAAGCATTGCTCTATTATTTTCCCAAGAGCCTACCCTTGTGGTTTGAAACAACACAAAAATTAAAAATTTTCTTTTGGTATTTCCATTCAACATTACTATGGGTCGTGAGACACATATTTGAGATTTTGGATTGAAGTCCAAGTGTTGGCAGTTACAAACACCCTTTGACTCCTAAGTACTTTCTTCAATGCTTTCTTCTCTTCCCCAAAAATTACCTTACATTACTCGAGAATTGTTATCCAACTTGGGATTTTTATCCACTTTGGTTGTGCCACACGCATAAAGCGTCAAAAATCTTCTCCTTCAACAAATCTAAATGGCAACTCATACACTATAATCATTTATGCAGGGTATTGTTACATGCATTCATGTTAAAAGTCGTTAACACAATATTTGCAATTAAACTTGTTTCCCCATTTGCCCCTTTAACATATTCAAAACCGAGAATTTTTTTTTTTTTTTGTTTAGAACCCGTATACTTTTTGCTTGGAGGATATTTGAGGCACCCATGTGCAAAATGAGCCAACATGGACTTTGTACCATTATTCTATGAATGACTTGCACATGTAGCCCCACACCATTTGCATCTTGTCCTAAGTTGATCTTCTCCCTTATACTTAACAAATTGCGACCAACAAGGAGATGTTTTGTTACTTACCCTACCATCACCACCATTATCTGCATGAGACACAGTTCTTTGTTTTTTTGGGTACTTGGTCAGACTTCTCAACATCATTATCCACATTAAGCAGTTCATCTTTATTTTCCCCATCATCTTGATATTTATTAGAAAAGTGAATTGACAAAACCTGATTTCATAGATCTGTATAAAACATAGGCCTAACATGCCTTATATAGGCTACAAAACTTGATGACTAAGAAACCTAAACAAAGAAAACATACAGAACAAGGAAACCAAGACTAACTAGGAAACATGAACAATAACCTAGACTAAACAAGTAACATAATAATAAGGAAAATCTCAAAATACCCCCAAATTTTACACTCACCTCATCATTCGGGGTGTGAAGAGAGGTGAAGGAGTGGGAGAGTTAATAAAGGTGGCGGAGAGGGAAAAGGAATTCGGAATGGATGTAGAGAGGGGAGGTGGCGTGGTCGTCGTGGAAGAGGGAGAGTTGGGCAGAGATGAGGAAGTGGTTTGTGAGGAGGGGGTGGAGGAGAGTTATGGGGTTCATGAGAGAGAGAGAGAGAGAGAGAGAGGGGGGGGCGGGGGGAATGTGTTTGAGATATATATATATATATATATATATATATAGAGAGAGAGAGAGAGAGAGAGAGAGAGGCATAAAGTCAGGCTTTAATGGAAAAACAACCTCTGTTACCAATTCTTAACGGAATTTGACTTAATGGAAAAACAACCTCTGTTACCAATTCTTAACGGAATTTGACAGAGAGGGTCTATTTGAATAACAGAAGATAACTTGAGGAGTAAAATTGATTTTTTTGAAAGTTCGAAAGTTTTTTGGACATTGAGTGTAAAGTTTGGGGGGTATTTTTAAATTTTACCTAATAATAAAACCTAGAAAACACGGTACCATAATATTTCCAAATATTATGCTAACATCCCCTTCAAATTTAGTTAGGTCTACTAACTTGAGTTTGAGAAAGAAACAAGCAGAAGCCAGGAGCCAGGAAAAATAAAGAGCCAGGAGCCAAGAGCGAGAACCAGGAAAAAGATCAAGATTGAAACATAGAGAAAAACTGCGGCGATGGTCCAGCTGTCGAGCGATGCTAGATTATAGTTGAGATCCCGGTGGAAAAGAATCACATAAGCCGAGAGGGGAGAGGTCCAGATGAACAAAAGAGAAGTAGAGTGAACACAGTGATGGTGTTGACAACGATGACGACGACAGAGATTAATCGGAGGTCGATGAATGTTATGTTGGTGATGGTGAATTGGTGATCATACCAAGATTATCTATAGGTGGTGGATGTGAGTATACTGAGTGCCCATTGGATGATGGCAAGACTTAGGCTGCCCATCGGCTACCAAATATTATATAGGACCTAAACCTTGTGACTCTGATACCATGTTAGGCCTAACAAGAAACTTGCTTTCATTGATGTGAATAAAATATAGGCCTAACATGCCATTATATAGGCTACAAGACTTGATGATTAAGAAACCTAAACAAACTAAGGAAACATTCATAACAAGGAAACCAAGACTAACTAGAAACCATGAATAATAACCCTGACTAAACATGAAACATAATGGTAAAACTTAGAAAACATGGTAACATAATATTTTCTAATATTATGCTAGAATATCATCCGTCTAAAAAAGGGGAAAATTAAACAAAACACAAGTATGAGGAAAAAAAAAAAAAAAAGGCCCACTACTTCCTCAATCCTCACATTCCCATTTGAGCATTAGCAAGCTTGGTTATTTACGGTCAATGAGAAAACGAAAAATAAACAAAGCACATTACTTTTTCAGCGACTAAAGAAGCAACTCATAAACTTACTATTGAGGCCAATTTACTTTCTATGAAGAGAAATAAGCAAAAACCCATGAATTGTTCATAGAACCCCTTTGAAAATTGAAGTAATCGGGCCAAAATAATAGATGCAACAAGTAGCTACAAGAGAGAGATACCGATGAAGTTCTAACAATCGGACCAATGATCATTGCAACCAACCCCAGGATGATTCCAAGCATTATTATTATTATTATTATTATTATTATTCGCGAGAGAGAGAGAGAGAGAGAGAGAGAGAGAGAGTACAAAATAGGGAGAGGATTAGCCGATTAGGTTTACAATTCGACCATTGTTGACGGCTTGATATGTTATGATATTGATAATATGCTATGATATTTTGTAAGAGAGAGAGAGAGAGAGGCAGGATGCTCTGATATTTTGCTCTGATATTTTGCAAGACAAAGACAAAGATGTTTGAAGTCAGAAAGACGATTAGCCAATTATGGTCTGGTGTTATCGGTTCGGTCGGGTTAGAGTAAAAAGTCTGGAACCTTAGACCGAACCGAAAACCAAAAAATCAGCGTCAGAAAAATCGAACTTGATCAGAACATATTTGGGACTGACGAAACCAGAAATTATTGGTCGGTTCGGGTTTTTGGGCTTTGTTTTCACCTCTAGTTGAACATTACAAATCAGTGCAGCACAGTCTAGACTTAGTTATACGATCCGATTTTTGCCTACAGCTATTTGATGAACCCACCCTATCAAGAAATGCAAAATTACGAAATGAAGGATGATTAAGGGGATTGGTTCATCTCCCAAGCTTTCTGCTTTGTTTGCATTGGTTTTTGAAATTTTTTTTATGAGAGTAGTAGGGGTAATAAGTGGAGAGAGATAGAGAGAGAAATGATTGAAAGTAGGGGGAATCTTTTGAAAAATGCTTTTCAAAAAGTAAAGTGAACAAGGCCTTCATCTTCTACTTCTTGGAGAACAAATATTATTTTCGTTTTGAAAGTGGAGGACTTTGATCAATTGTAGGTCATTATTATACTGTTTTACATATGCTTCAGTTGTAACAAGACTCTTCGCGCATCTTTCTCCTATGCAGCTGGTATGTCAAGTATGATTGGGCTTCCTACAGATCGTGCACTTGTTGAGGATGATGAATGCTTAAGGTGTGTCATTTTGTGCACCCTATTTAACTGCCTTTAGCCCTTTACTCATTGCATGTACTGTGGATAAAGGGCAATTAGTATTTCTAGTATCAGCCTTACTGCAATAAATACCTAATATATTTTCTTAACTTTCACACGCACGAACAGCTACCACCCCCAACGAGTCCAATATCATCTCGTCTATTCTTTATAGCTCTACTACTTTGTTGAGAGTCATGAATGAGTTCCATGTTTCTTGTAGTATAGCATATCCGAATGATAAAAACACTCTTGTTCATGTTTGGTCAATTCCCTGTCGCCGCAATTAAATACAGCATGGTTTTTCAAAAGTTGTTTGTAATACTGAATGTCAGTACTTACTTCCTCCCCTACTCAACAGTCTATTTAGAAAACGGTTGCTAGACAAGCCTTGTTCCAGATTGACCCAATAAACATCTTTTGTTCTCTCTTTGGTTTCTATTGTGCTTGTAAACTTGTTCCTTCAACCATTTTGGGTACATGAGTGCAGAATTTACTTACAATTGCTCATGTAAACAGGTGGATTTCAATGTATGCCAATAACCAGGACTTGTTCTTTGAAGATTTTAAGAATGTTTATATCAAACTGGTGAATTCTGGTGCCATGTGGAAGCCATCATTGTAATTCTTTCTTTTGGTTAGAGTGGGTTGATATTCTTTTTGGGGGCATCACTCTAATTTCCTAAGTACATAATAAAATAAAGAAAGGCTTCACATATATACTTTTTTGCCTTCTAATTTTTTCTAGCTGTGTATTGTGACGACACAAAAATGTATCATAGGAGTAAGACATGCACAGAATCCTACTTTATGTATGTAGAGTATAAAACTGGTTGGTGGCAAAAATCCTTCCCGATGTAGCTGTTATTTGATATGCAAAATGGTTTTGAATGTTTGCGTTGTTCTTGGTACCTTTGTGGACAGTATGCAGCATTCTTGATGAAGAGAGAGTGTATATTTTCAAAGGTACAGATGACCCAATTGGTGGGATATTCTGTTGGCCAACAATTGGAAAAAGTTTGATGGGTGTTAATCTACAATGATTCAATTGACGCCGAAACTGGTCACAGAAAGTGCATGGACAGTCAGGACTTTAAAAGTTGGATTCACTTTTAAAGAAACCATAATCATCGCTTTATGGCTATGTGTGTCTCTAGTTAATTACCGTATTGAGTGGAGAGAAACTTGGGTTCAGTTTCATGGCAGGATTGGTAGCAGAAACTGTAAATCTATATCTGTATTAAAACTATTATGCGGAAAACAGATATAACAAGATTTTGAATTCAATACATCTCAAGAACAATAAATAGCGTACCTTTATTGGCCATCATGATTAGAGAGAACAAACCCCTTAATTAGAAACACCTTAACTCATGGCTCACCTTCTTCTCTCTGTCTCTACTTTTCTAGAATACCTCAGTACTTTAATTGATGGAAAAACCGTAGGAATAAGGGGTGGGTATTCTACCTTTTATAGAGGAGAGAAGAGGGCCTTAGAGATAATTATTAAAAGACACCTAGTCCATCAAGGTCTCTTTCATTATCAAGAGTTTTCCTTAATCTATAATTCTAATTAGTTATCGTAATGAACCATAACACTTCATTGGCTTATCTGATGGTGGAGTCCCATATGCACAAAACGTGGAGGCTAATGGGCCACACTACTAGGAAAAAACTAACATTCTCCCACTTGGCCCATCAAGCCGATTGTGATGCAAAGTATATTTCTTCAAAATATGCATTTTGTTTAAAAAAACTCGAGTGGGCTCCACACTAAAAACTTTGACACGTGATCACGGATTTAAAATAGCCAATAGGTTCAAACCAATTAGAAACTTTAATACTGTGATTAATTCAGACCACCAATGTGAGTCATAGCAGTTGTATAGCACCATGCCATATTCCCTTCTATGCACCACACCATTGACAACCTTCACTAACCAAGTCCATAATAGGAAAAATATCATTATTTAGGCTGTAATGCCTAAAGCCCCCGTAATTTGTCTTGTCAAGACATTTCCTGTTGAACATAATCCAAAATAATATGTGCACGCATAATTGGAAACAGGAAAATCAGAAACAAACTTTTATTTGCGCTAAACAGTGTCATGCACTATGACCACTCAATCAAGGGTTGTTAAAAGACTCATCCTGAAAACATGTTATAAGTCTTTGGCGGCAATCCCTTCATTAATAGATCAACAATCATAAGAGTGGTACTCAATTTTAAATTGACACTTGTTGTTTCTGGACTCAGTCTCTAACAACCAAGTACTTTGCTTCCATGTGCTTGGAATCACTTAAATACTTGACATTCTTAGAGAATAAAAATATAGCGGAATTATCACAATAAATCTTCATTCGGTCTGACAATTGAGTCGACAACATCAAGACCAAAGATGAAGTTCCGCAACTATAAACATGATATGTGGCCTCAAAGCATGCCACAAACTCGGTTTTCATTATGTATGAAGCAGTAGGCTATAGAATGCTTCACACATTTCATGAGATTACTCCAACATCTAACGGAAAGAAAAATAAACGTAATATTTACTTTCTGCTATTGAGACAACCAACAAAATCTAAATCCGAGTATCCAATCATGTCAAATGATCCAATTTTCTATAAGTAAGCATATAGTCCTTGATTCCTCATAACCTTATTCACTGCTTTTCAATTTTCCATTCCTGGATTACTTTGATATATGCCCAACATCCCTACTGCAAAACTAATATCCAGTTTAGTGCAAGTCTGGGCATACATCAAACTCCCTAATGCTGATACATATGAAATTTTATCCATTTGCTTTCTTTCTAAGTCTCCAATCATGTCAAATGATCCAATTTTCTATAAGTAAGCATATAGTCCTTGATTCCTCATAACCTTATTCACTGCTTTTCAATTTTCCATTCCTGGATTACTTTGATATATATGCCCAACATCCCTACTGCAAAACTAATATCCAGTCTAGTGCAAGTCTGGGCATACATCAAACTCCCTAATGCTGATACATATGGAATTTTATCCATTTGCTTTCTTTCTAAGTCATTCTTTGGGCACTGGCTTTCATTAAATTTGTCACCCTTGACAATGGGCGCATCACTTATTGAGCAAAGCCGCATATTGAATCTCTCTAGAACTCGGTTAATATAACCCTTCTGAGACAGTCCTAGCAGTCCTTGAGATCAATTTCTAAAGATCTCTATGCCAATAACATAAGCTGCCTCACCCATATCAACCATTTTAAAGTTCTTCGAGAGATATCCCTTAGTTTCATGTACTAAACCAAGGTCATTACTGGCTATCAAAATATCATCCACATATAGCACCAAAATGATAAACTTACTCCCACTGACCTTCAGATATATACACTGATCAACAGCATTTTCTTTGAATCCGAAGGAGGTAATGGTATCATTAAACCTGAAATACCATTGCCTAGAAGCTTGTTTAAGACCATATATGGATCTCTTTAATTTGCATGCCAAATACTCTTTCCCTTTTATTGCGAATCCTTCAGGTTGCTCCATGTAAATATCCTCATCCAAACTACCATTCAGAAAAGCGGTTTTCACATCCATCTGATGCAGCTCCAAGTCATAATGAGCTACTAGGGCCAAGATGATTCTAAGTGAGTCCTTCTTTGACACAGGAGAGAAGGTCTCCTTATAGTAAACGCCTTCTTTCTGAGTGAAACCCTTGGCCACAAGTCTGGCCTTAAATCGTTCGATATTGCCTTTTGCGTCGCGCTTGGTCTTAAAGACCTACTTACAGCCGACTTTCTTACAATTAGTAGGCAATTCAACGAGATCCCAAACTTTATTCTGGTCCATTGATTTCAACTCATCACTCATAGCGTCAACCCATTTATTAGAATCATCACTATTCATGGTTTGTGAAAACGAAACCGGGTCATTCTTAATCCCAATGTCGAAATCCGATTCTTGTAGATACACCACATAATCATCTGAAATGGCAGACTTTCTTTCCCTCTGAGATCTTCTCAGAACTGCCGGTTGTGGTGGTTCTACAATACTTTCAATGGCGGTATCCTCATGAAGTGGAGAATCATTACCTACATGTTGTTCATTCTCCTCAACTGGTTGAGGAATAACAACTTCTCGATGAGGAAGAATTGTTGGGATATCAACTCTTTCTTCATCAAAATTAACCTTTCTTGATTTCTCACTCCCACTATTTTTGCCATTCTCTAGGAATTTCGCATTTTCGGTTTCAACTATTCTCGTACTATGGTTAGGACAGTAAAATTTGTACCCCTTAGACTTTTCTGGATAACCAATAAAATATCCAGAAATTGTTCGAGAACCTAACTTTTTTCTCTTGTGGATTATATATTCGAGCTTCCGCACCCCAAATTTGTAAATGTCTCAAACTGGGTTTCCTACCGGTCCACAACTCAAAAAGAGTAGTTGGAACCGCCTTACTAGGAACCCTATTTAAGAGATACAAAGCGGTCTTTAATGCTTCACTCCACAAGGAAACAGGTACATTTGAAAAACTCATCATACTTCTAACCATATCCATAAGTGTACGATTACGCCTCTCAGCAACACCGTTCTGCTGTGGCGTACCAGACATTGTGTATTGAGCACAAATGCTTCGCTTTTCTAATAGTTTGGCAAATGGGCCAGGATTTTGGCCTGACTCATCATATTTTTCATAAACTCACCACGTCTATCTAACCTCACTATTTTGACCTTTCTATCTAATTGTTTCTGGACCTCAGTAATGTACACCTCAAGGATGTCAACGGCTTGAGACTTTTCATGAATTAGATATACGTAACCATAACGTGAGAAGTCATCTATAAAGGTGATAAAGTATTTTTGTCCAGTAAACACATGGAATAGGACTTTCGCAAATATCAATGTGGATTATCTCAAGAAGTGCATTGCTTCTAGTGGCACCTTTCTTTGTGTGTTTGGTTTGCTTTCCCTTATGCAATCCACACAAATTTCAAAATCAGTGAAATTTAAGACTTCTAAAATCCCATTCTTCACCAATCTGTCAATTCTATCCTTGGAGATATGCCCCAATCATCTATGTCACAGGGTAAATGATTTTACATCCATTCAACCACGTTTTAAACCAACATCCGAATGCAGGGTCACTAATGATTGTGCAAACTCATGATTCAAGGCAATTTTATATAAACCATCATAAAAATCACCAGAACCAACCATTATTGAATTAAGCATCAATTTGAGTTTTCGACAACCAAATGAAACTGAATATCCAGAACAATCTAATCTAGATAAAGAAACCAAATTCCTAGAAATAGAGGGAACATAAAAAGTGTCTTCAAGATCTATCTAATGACCCGTCTTTAAAACCAAGTGATAGTTACCAACAGCTACCACTTTAGCCTTGAGATGGTTCCCTAAATAGACAAATCTCTCACTTTCCTCCGGTTAAAAGGTATCCCTGCAAAGAATTCGTAATGTGAGTCATAGCTCCAGAATCTATCCACCAAGTATTAGAAGGAACTTCAGCAAGATTTGATTCGTAACATACAAAAGAAAGATTACTACCCTTCTTTTCGAACCAAGCCTTACGTTTATTGCAGTCCTCCTTCACATGTCCCTTACAGCCACAAAAGTGACCCTTGACAGTGAGACCATTATGAGCCTGACTACTTTTCTCAGGTTCATCGACTTTCATTGGTGAATATTTTCTCACTTTACCCTTTTCTTTCATAGCAACTTGAGTCACTACAAATGCAGTGTGATGCCTTTCCTTTCTCAATCCCACTTTCTCATGAACACACAAGTTTGTTAGCTCATTCAAACTCCACTCTTTCTCGTGGGCATTACAGTGAATTTTGAATGGGCCAAACTGTGCCTGAAGTGAGTTGAGTATAGCTTGAATAAGGAAAGACTCATCCACTTGAATTCTCGAGGTTGCAAGCATTGCAGCTTTGTCATACATGTTCAAGATGTGCTCTTGAACTCCACCACTACCATCATATTTCATGGTGGTTAACTCAGCCATAATCGTATCTACAAGTGACTTATCAGCAAATTTAAAGCAATCTTTCCCAGTCTTCAGGTAATCTAGTGCAGAAAAATAAGAAACTATAACAGGAAATAAAATAGGACAATACTTAATAAAAGCTTTGAGAATTATAAACATTTATAATGATGAACTATTGACATCACCTAGGTCCTCCTTTGGGTGAAACCTAAGCATACCTATTGTTCACTCATTAATTAGGTGCAACATAATCACCTAAGTTGGTCTAAATAATTTATAATGATGAACTATTGACATCACCTAGGTCCTCCTTTGGGCAAAACCTAAGCATACCTATTGTTCACTCATTAAGTAGGTGCAACATAATCACCTACGTAGGTCTAAATAATTTATACAACTTATCAAGTTAGTCATGTTATCTTTGGATATCCAATCCTAACCCGCTAAGTTGCATAAACTACTCACCCTACCCAGTTCATAATTATTTAAATGTGACTCTCCTTTGGGCCTAGTCCCATTCTTATAATCATGACTGCAATTCGAGAATATCATTGACTTAATTGCTACCCTTTTAACAAAACTTTAATGTAGTTTAATATTCATAAGTTTCACTAACCTTGGTCACTTTGGTGACTGCCAAGTTAGTAATCTCTATGATTATCCAACTAACCAATGATATACTCTATTCTTTTATTCGAGTTATGCCGATGTCATTCTTTTATTCAATCACAATTATCGTAAAATAAAATATACAACTAAGGTTTTTTTTTTATTTTTTTTAAAGTGATTGATAATCCATTCAATGACATTTAATCTAACCATAACTCTCACATATTACAGTAACACAGTAATAGAAAAACTTTTCCAATTTAATACTTTAAAATAATCATTTATCATCGCAGAAAACATAATCTAACGATATACATTAATTTATTGTAAGCATGTGATCATGATCATTATTTCTATTACTGACCACATAAAATATACGTACAGTAATGTGATTTGCTAGTCCACTAATCATGACCGAGAACCGAATCCAAATTATGATTCAATCAATTTACCACAAGCTTTGTCCATATATAACAGACAGTGAACCTTTAGTTAATAAACAAAACGGAGTCGAGATCACGTTCCATACTGATCGAAACATGAGCAACCAACAAAAATTGATTATCCGTACCATATTAACCCGTGAATCAATCACGGCATAAATGAGATAAAACGATTCTTTTCGATCCGAATGAACGATGCAGTAGTACTCAAATCTGCTATCAATTTAAACGATGATTATCTACTGGATTCACTGTATGATCATATTCGAGTATTAACTTTAATCGGCACAGATGAATACGATTTGTTAACATAATAGAGAATATTCAATTCCAATCACGAAAACGAGATCTCCTTAATCATAGTCTAAACTGACTACATTAGGCCATATGTAAACATAAATATAAGCCAGTAACGTCCAACAATTCGAGTCATTAATTAATCAATGAAATTAATTAACATGGCAGTACGTTCTACTTCATTAATTCCAAGATGTATTGATTCAGAAAACCATGCTCTGATACCAACTGTAAATCGATTTACTATATTCAATTGCTAGCCCATGTGACAGCAATTTAAAAGCAATTGAATGCTATGAAACTCTTCTTCTTCTTCTTTTAATCCGAATGAAGAATAACACAACGGCATAAAGTATTCCATTAATTAACAATATTTATATACTCGATTTACCGTAAGGGCAAATCGATATGCGAGAATAACAGTAATTCACATATAACAACAGTATGTCCGAGATAACTTTATTCCAAGATGTATTGATTCAGAAAACCTAATGCTCTGATACCAACTGTAAATCTATATCTATATTAAAACTATTATGCGGAAAACAGATATAACAAGATCTTGAATTCAATACATCTCAAGAACAATAAATAGCGTACCTTTATTGGCCATTATGATTAGAGAGAACAAACCCCTTAATTAGAAACACCTTAATTCATGGCTCACCTTCTTCTCTCTGTCTCTACTTTTCTAGAATACCTCAGTACTTTAATTGATGGAAAAACCGTAGGAATAAGGGGTGGGTATTCTACCTTTTATAGAGGAGAGAAGAGGGCCTTAGAGATAATTATTAAAAGACACCTAGTCCATCAAGGTCTCTTTCATTATCAAGAGTTTTCCTTAATCTATAATTCTAATTAGTTATCGTAATGAACCATAACACTTCATTGGCTTATCTGATGGTGGAGTCCCATATGCACAAAACGTGGAGGCTAATGGGCCACACTACTAGGAAAAAACTAACAGAAACTACCGATGAAATAGTCTCTGATTATGTGATTGTTAAATTTGTTGAGCTGAGACGATTTTTTTTTCCTTTTGGATAACAAGTGTGGCTTATTCATTCAGACATTTGATGAGTTTGCCTTTGTCCAGGTTCTGCACAGCTTATGCTGTTCCTACTTGACGATTCAAAACATAGATAGGAGACATTATCCTAGTAGGCAAGTAGTATTATCTTGCTTCTTCATGTGACAATTTAAGTAGATTCTTGTGACTTGAACTCATGCCCTAATATTTAAATAGGTGATTACTTGTCGGCATGCATCACGGCTGGATGTATGTTCTCTTGTTTTCGCTATGCAAAATCAACTCCTGGTAAGGACTCGTTTGGATGCAAGTTTTTACCTACTATGGACTTTCAGATTTCTATAATACTAAGGCCTGGTTTGGCTAAAGAAACAATCCGAATTATTGGCTTATTCAACAACCTGTAAACTAAATCAAATAAAAACGACCTATAAGCTGAATTAAATAAGTAAACTCATTCTTTCTATGCTCAGCCAATATGCCAAATTGACGGGGTTATTGATCTGCAATAATAATAAAAATCCCAGATTATTTTGTTTATTAAATGGGCATAGAATATGATGAAAATGCAAGTCCATTCCAGTAGAACAATCAACTGAGACAACAGCCGTAAGGGTACAAAATCTAAGCTTGCGGTGGGTTCAAGCCTATGAAACTCAACACTTCTTAGGTCATAGTCTAGTTTTGTGGCCAAAGGAAATAGTTCCAAACTCATCCAAACAAACATTAACGGTCTATACATACTTGAATCAAGGATTTGAAGGATTCCAAATATTCAAATAAAATAGGGGATTTCAAATTTCTGGGCTGCACACTTAATTTATAGCAATTTTGACCAGTACTTGTATTTGTGGTCCAAAATGGTCGTCGGTGGACAATTAGGACTTTCCACACGTGAGAATCATGATGTAACAGGCATGCTCTACCGATCGGAAATTATTAATGGCTCTTGGTGTACCACCACATGGTGCTTTGGGGTCCTTATCTATTATATATTGGTGTGAGCTCTACTATAGTGTGTGGCTCCACCCCAATGTTTGGTGGGAAAGAACCTTAGAGCATCACTTGACGATGTTCTAGGAGCACTGAATAATCACTTGTAGTAGGACTACAAACGAATTAAGCTACTCGTGAGCAGCTCATGGCTCGACTTGACTTGACTTGTTTAGTAATCGACTTGAGAGCTCGACACTCAAAAGCTTTGCTCGACTTGTTAAGGGCTTTGCTTGTTTGTAAACGAGCTACAAACGAGCCGAACTCAAGCTCGAGCTTTAAGTTCATTTAATAAACGAGTCCAGCTCAAACACTATGAAGTTTGGCTTAGCTCGTTTTCACCCTTCTGTTAAGGATATGTATTCTTATAAATAAATGCTCCAATCGATGCTGTAGAACTTTAGCTATTGATATAATTTTTTGCAAGAGCATCTCCAATAGTTAGCATACTATAAAGATAGTTATTGTTTAAGATATAGCAATAAGCAGTGTCAACTTGCTATATTATAGTAGGGAAAGACTACACTACACTCTTTGTTTGGATGTGTATCATATGCACCTTCCAAAATGTTATGAATTATAGAGAAAATATTACGAATCGTATTACTAAAAAGTTACGAATCGTATAAAGGTTACGAGATACGCTAAAATGTTATGAATCATAATAAAAATACTACAAATTGAACTGTTGAAAAGTTATGAATTCTAGAACAAAAGTTACGAAACACGTCTAAAATGTTATGAATAAACTATAAAATAAGTACATATGATACATTATTTTAATGAATGTGTATTGTAGACTTTTCCATCATGGTAATGTTACTTCAATGGTTCCTTGGCTATTTTTACCATCATCACTTTTCACTCCATC
Source organism: Rhododendron mucronatum var. ripense (assembly GCA_019656295.1). NCBI lineage: Eukaryota > Viridiplantae > Streptophyta > Magnoliopsida > Ericales > Ericaceae > Rhododendron > Rhododendron mucronatum. Next base: position 4,690,685 of record BPLT01000004.1, on the reverse strand, counting down.
TAAAAAAAACTCGGTCAACGACTCTCAATATTATCAAAATTTCAAATAAAATGCAAATTTCACTTCATTTATTAACTAAATCACTTTCTTTCATTAACTTGTTGAGTCTCATTTGTCTTGATTACCAATTTCTTAGAATCCCTGCCTGGGTGTTCTTCAAAATATTTTAAATTTTATATTTTTTTATGTGTCTTGTATTTTTCAATGGAAATGTCTCAAATAATTTGAGGGGTGGAGAGGCTAAATAGGGATAATCAGTTTATTTGGAGGAAAAAAAAAAAAAGAAGACCTGCAAACAGGGATGAATCAAGAAATATAGTCTAGTGTGGGCACATGTTAATCATAATAGAGAAAGTTCATTGATAAGTATAAAATAACCTCCCAAGGTTAGCTCAGGCCAGGAAGCATAGCACAACACGAAGGGCCATGTAGGAGACCCAGTGACGCAAATCTTAGCTTGAAGAGCTGAGCTCAATTGACCAGCCCAGGGGCAAAGGTCATCCCACGGTCAGCCCAAGCCAAAGACCTCACGGCACAACCCTAAGGGCTCAAGCTAGAGTCCCAAGAACATGGAATCTAGCTTATAAGAGCTAGCATCTATTAACCAGTCCAAGGACGGAGGCCAGCTCACGAGTACAGCTCATAGAAAGATATCGAGCTCAACTCACCTGGTGATCTTGGCAAATATGACAAACCTGCAGCCAGACTTATAAAACACTCCATAAGAGAGGTTCGTACAGTCTAAGGGACGCAGAGAAGAGTCGAACTCTTATCCCTTTTCTAGAATAGCCAAGACCTTATCTCATCCCAACGGATGGGGCTGTGAATCCCAAGGGATAACCGTGAGAAACCAATGCACGAAGGGAACTCAGCTAGTAGCCACAAGCCTTGTCTCCTTAGAAGAGATCAAGCTACGGTCCACAAAGGATAACCACAAAGATCCGTGTACCGCAAGAACTCCTAACCTTGATGACAATCACAGAGTCCAAAGGAGAGGAGAACTCCTAAAGCTGATATGGATCAAAGAAGTCATTGGTGCGGAAGAAACTCTATTACTAACCTATTCCCGTCATGTACGGATAAGCCCAAGAGGTCCCAGCACCGTAAGGACTCTTAACCTGACAAGCAAGTACAAGAGTCCAAAGGCGAATAGACTCCTCAAACCTGATAAGGATCAGGGGAGTCCTAAGGTGAGGAGGACACTCCTACACCTATCTATACCTGCCACGAACGGATAAGCCTAAGAAGTCTCAGCGCCGTAAGGACTCTTAACCTGACAAGCAAGTACAAGAGTCCAAAGGTGAAGGGACTCCTCAAACCTGATAAGGATCAGGGGAGTCCTAAAGTGAGGAGGACACTCCTACACCTATTTATACCTGCCAGGAGCGGATGAGACTTAAGAATCCCGATCCCAAGGGATTCCTCCCAAAATGACTAGATAAAGATCACATCTCCACCTCACAAAGGTACGTATACAATACGAAACTCATATTCAATCCATTCTCTCCATATCTCGACTGACTTAGGCATCGGAGGGGCGATGGCGACAACCATGCTGGTGCCCATAGTTTATGGTTTTTGTTTTGCAGGTCATTAATTTAGCACGTATGAAGCCGTTTCATTCGCTAGAGGACTAGATGGACGATTGAGGTACCCCACCTCCGGAGGTGACCAAAAACCGCTTCATCATTCATTTTTTTTAGTCAACTACAATAAGATCGTACAAAATTAAGGCACACATTACTAATTACAAAAGTTTATAATGCATACTTTAAGTTAAATTAGGTAAAAATAAGCAAAAAATCTTAGAAATTTTTTTGAAGTATGTTTTAAATGAACATCGACAAGTTTTTGAATGATGGAGCAAGTACAAATGTATCATATGATGAAATACAGGCATAAAACTAATTCTATATGTGTATTTTCAAGATATATGCAAGTGTGTATGTTTATATGTTAGCACATTTTTATAATTATGCTAATTTATACAAAAATATAAAAAAATAATAATAAGTTCGCATTCGAGTGGGGGCACATGCTCCCGCGTGACCCCCTTTGGGTCCATCCCTACCTGGAAATATATGTATAGGTCAAACTTGTGCCAAATATACCTATAGCTATATATAGTAATGGGAAAAAAATCGAAATGGTCACTGTAATTTAGTGTTTATGTCAAGTTGGTCCATGCAGTTTGAATTGGCTCGATTTACATTCTGTAATTTCCATTTTGTTTCAACTTGGTCCAATTACTAACTGTCGTAAGCCTCCGTTAACCCTAGACACAAATGGTCCCCTTTTTAGTAAATTACCGAATCCTTTCTTCTCGAACCTCGTAGACCTAAAATATTTTCCTAAAAAGCAAAACGGTCACTTTTTCCTAAAACCCACTGGCTCGTGTTCTTTTTTTTTTTAAGTACTTGAATTATTCTTCCGATATTTAAGAGGTGACCAGACACACCTAAACTCTATGCCCGGTAGAGATAAGTTTTTTTCTAAACCCCTTTTGTGGCCCTAACTATGGCCAGACCTGATTCTCCTTTACCCGGAGATACGTAGGCAGCTTGATGAAAGCTTGATCCCTTTTGAAAATAAAACCCACTTCATTTTCTAAAATTCAAGCATTTTTCAAAAATATCCGAACCTCTTTTATAGAACATAAAACTCCTCATTTTCCCTTTCTTTTCAAGAACCACGTCTCAATCCATAGGAATCAGATCACTTATTCAGGCCCTAATCCCTCTCACACCTTCCCCCCGAAGGCGTACGAGACACATTTCGGTCGAAAGTAAAATCCCGGGCGCGACAAATGGAGAATGGAAGCCGTGAAAAATAATGGAGAATGGAACAATGAGGCTCTGTGTTTTGGTTCAGAGATATATTAGGGTAAGAGGAGAATGACAGATTACGATTTTAATCCTAGAAAAGGGGCTCATTCGTGTCAGGGGTTAACGGAGTCTAACGGCAGTTAATAATTGTATCAAGTTGGAACAAAATAAAAACTACAGAATGTAAATCGAGCCAATTCAAACCGTATAGACCAAGTTGACACAAACACTAAACTATAATGACCATTTCAATTTTTTCCCTTTACTAATTCTAATTCATAGTATAACTCACCAATGGAGCCCTGATTTTGAACATGACTAATATTATAATAATCGCATATGGAATGGTAGACCGTTGGAGACGATCTATGAAGACGCGAGCTTTATTTTCTTGAGCGGTTAGAAATTAAAGTTATATTCATTAGTTTTAGCTCATCGACTTTTTCTTCATTCTTTTGGTATATATATAATATAATATAAACCCAAATTGGAGGAGTGTCTCTCTGTCTGCGGGTCTCTGCATGCAGTTCGCTATGCAGCCGGATCTAAACTCCGTATAGGAGTGACGGACCAAATATGTGAATTTTTCGTTGCTACACTGTGGAGAGACCAAGATTATTACCAATTTATTTATAGGGATGGCAATTTGTATCTAACTGATGGGTACCTGAACGGTTATCAAAAATTTTTCCCAAACCATAACCGAAATTTTCCCTGTGTGTACGGGTATGGTTGAGGGTAAGAACAGTGGCGGCTCCAGAAATTTTTCTAAGGGTGTTCAGAAATTGCACTATACTATTTCGGGAAACCACAACTATATATATAAACAATAAGTCATACATAACATCTAAAATGCGACTCCAAAAATAGCAAAGTATGTAAGCTATTACAATTGTTCTTAACGAGTTTTCATATTTTGAAATTGTTGCATTATATCCTTGTACTTCATTGCTGGAAAACTTCTTTCATTGCCGAGTTCTGCGTATTTTTTTTTATATTTGTTCATTCATTTTCTTATTTTCTTTTTTCATTTTGTTATTGTTGAAATTGGGTTAGTGGACTGAAATTTAGGTTTTCAATTTCAAGTAGATTAATTTGTGAGCTATTTTTGGGGTGGGTGTTCATTAACGTCTCGGTTGGGTGTTCAAACAATTAGGTTGGGTGTCTATTGACAATTAAATTGGGTGTTCAAAGTAACGCTAGTTCAAAATTTCTACATGTATTTTAGGCAAAAAAAAAAAATTTTGGGTGGTCAATTGACCATGGAATTGATTGAATAGAGCCGCCTCTGGGTAAGAAATAACTGTTCGGGTTTGGATCGGTTATGGTTTGTCTGCTACCTGAACTGTTCCCCAAACCGAACCAAACCAAACCAAAATTATGAAATTACAAAATTACCCCTATATATATATATATATATATATATATATATATATATATATATATATATATAAGATTAGGGCTTCACTTTACTCATTCTTTCAGTCATCAGTCATCAGCCACGCCTCAAAACCCGACTACCCAAGCCCTCCTCTGCGGGAAGATTGCCCACTAATGTAACCCTAGCATCTTCTCGACTTCTCTGTTCGAGTCTCCGACGTCGTTTGTTCTCTCTTTTGCCGTCTATCATCACTACAACATCTAGCCATCGTCAATCTCCATCTTTGATCACCCATTTTGCTGTTGACTCCCTTTTCTCCGATTGACTTCGCCGTCGTTCTTCCTCTACTAAAGTCTCTGTGTGTGTGTGTTAAGGTTTCTGCTCTTTGTCTCCCCACTGTGTACATATATATGTATTTGTCTATAATTGCGTTATGTAGATATTTTTGTTCTTACTAAAAGTAAATTGATTGGCCATTTTTTTGTAAAGAATCCATTGATGTGCTTTGTTTGTCTGTTTTTTTTTTTTTTCTTTCTCTCGTTTTGAATTGCCATTTTTTGGTTAAAGAACCCATTGATTTGCGTTTCTTTCTTATTTTTCAACTCCATTAGATTTCAACTACGGGTACCCATTCGGTTCGGGGAATACCCGAACCCCGTTTGGTTCGGTTACAGGAGAACTCTTCTCTCCCCGTTTTGTTATCGGGACGGATTCGGATAGGGTAATGGTTTCGGGTATCGGATACGGATATTCCAATATCCACCCCGATTGCCATTCCTACTTTTTTTTTGGTAAATTCTCCAATAGCCAAATCAAAAAAAAAAAAAAAAAGCACAAAGGACAGAAAAGTGGGTCTTTAATGTGATGGGTAATGCAGTGACTAGTCAAGCAATACTTGGTGTGTAATGTAGTGACTACAATGTTTTGAAAATCAGACCAGTGATCGAACCAGAAAAAGGACTAGGTAGATAGATTACTGGTTCAACCGCGGTCGAACTGGAGTTGAACTGTGACGTCATAATTAAATAAAAAATATTTATTTTATAAAACTAAGTAAAATAAAAATTATAAAAGTATACCTGGTAGTCTGGTACATAAAAAGAGGAAGAAAACTTGAAGAAAGCTGCGGTCTAAACTTCTACTCAATCCCACATCGCCTATGAGTGGAACAAGAGGCAATCCTCACGTGTATAACTATTAGCAAAGCGTCAGAGTTTGGTATACAAAGATGTACGGCAGTCCCGGTCTAAACCGTGGACAGCAGGACAGCATGTGCGAGTAAAAAATCAGTTCAAATTTTCAGCGGTTTGGATCTCTAAAACCGGAATGGTCTTACAGATTTGCTGGCCCCGGTTCATGGCAAATTCTGTAAACAGCCCCGTGGGTTCAACCGGATATTTTGAGCGGCTTTTCAAAGTGGCAAATTCTGTAAACGGTCCTGTGGATAATAGCAAATTCTATAAACAGTCCTGTGAGCTGTCACGATGGTGCCATGCGCTATCACGATGGTGCCACGCGCTCATCATGACACACGATGGTGCCATGATTGCCATCCACATCTCTCTCTCCTTCCAATCATATCACCATCACTAGGGATGGCAACTTCGACCGAACCGAATGGATATCCGAACCGTAACCATTTTTTTTCCCCGAACCATAACCGAAATATTTCCCGTTGGTGCGGATATGGTGGATGGTGGGAGATAACCGAACGGGTTCGGTTCGGTTATGGTTCAGCTGGTAACCGAACCGTTACCCGAACCGAACCGAACCGAACAGTTACCCGAACTGAACCGAAATTATTTATTTACAAAAATACCCCTCTATATATATATATATGCACTTATATGTTAGGGTTATCCTCATTTCCCCACATCAGGTTACAGCAGACGCCGAGTGCGGCGATCTCTCTCTCTCTCATCTTGATTTCCTCCCTATCCTCTCTTCACCAACGCCAGCTCCTCCCCCCACTTGCTTCACCGCCGTCCACCTCCGACCACCTTCCATACTCAATCCCCTATCCGGATCCTCTCCCTCCACCTTCCCCCCTCTCTCTCTCCCTCTCCACACCTCTCTCTCTCTCTCTCTAAAATCTCCCCAAATCGTAAACATCAAACCCCCCGACACCCTCCGTCGCCGAGGCAAACAGCTCGAGTCCTTGAATTCAACACACCAATGGTAAATCACTAATCCCAGTTTAAAATAATAGGAATTACAAATTAGGAGATTTGTTAAACAATCCTTGGAACTTGGGTTTTGTTCCGGGGACGATGGTGACTTCTCTCAAAACCACCAAAAAGATTTTTATTTTTACCGATCGAAACTTTGACTTCTGTGTGTGCGTTCGTCTCTGGTTCTCTGAGATCTATGTTCGAAAATGACTGAATGTTGAGCTCTTTTTTTTTTCTCTTTTTTTGATCTGGTTCGGTTACCCATTCGGTTCGGGGATTATCCGAAAACCGAATGGTTCGGTTATGGTTTCCTTTTTCCATTCCCGTTCGGTTATCGGGGCGGATATGGGTGGTATATCGGTTTCGGGGATCGGGGACGGAATCCCCAATATCCGCCCCGAATTTACCGAATGCCATCCCTAACCATCACCGCCTAAACAGAACCCAAAATCGCAAACACCAATTACATCGCATGAATGGTGAAGAACCTCTTCGGAAGAGGGTTTCGTGTGGGGTAGGGCTTGTTGGACATTGGTGCAGTTAAGATTCCATTGTACAAACCGGGGGGCATGAACCGAAATAATTGAGGAAAAACTCTGTTGCTATGAAAAGGATATAGAATGGATTAATGGGCTTTTGTGTTTGCAGATTATTTCAAGGTACTTCGATTTGTTTTTGTTAAGTTTGTTAGTAATTTATTTTAATCAACGGGTATCTGTAATCTTAACGTGGGGAGATTAATAAGTATTTAATATCATGAAGCTCGTAATATAATTGAGATAAGGACGGGAGTGCAATTATAATTCTGTAGTGGGGTGAATTATAATTAGTGAAATAAGAGATAAAATCCTGAAGGATTAAGTTTTCTTATTTACACTGGGAGCCCAGACTTATTACTCCTTAGGTCCCTATCGTAACTCTATATATACACGTTATGCTCTCTAGGTCAGATTGATGTTCTTCTATTATTCACAAAATAGAGGCAGATTTAGAGAGAGCAAATAAGATCACGAAAGAGTCCACACTCGGTTCGTGTTCTAGACGTGCAGGGAATACGATAGAAGATCGTAAGGTACGGTCGAGCGATATTCATGGTTTATAGCAAGGCATGCTATAACAAGTTCAACCAGCGTTCGTGTAGCAGGGAGTTGAGGTAAAACCCTAATTCCGCTTTATAGGGATTTGCAATTTTTTGTTGTCTAATCTGTACACGTTATTACTGGGTCTTGGGGATTCGATTTCCCTTTTGAGACATTTTTATGCATTTTGTGTAACGCCCCGATTTTCGGGTACGTTAATTAAATCATTTTCAACTGATTTAATAATTCATAAAATTGATATATAAGAAATGAAATTTTATTAAACAGAGTTTAGCAACGGAAACCTCAAGTACCAAATTCAAACCTACTTAATTGTCTTACAACCCAACAAAATAAAATAGAGTTTGACAAATGTGATAACACTTATAAAAATTTAAATAAAAGTATGTTAAAATGACAGAGCTTCTAAGGGTATGGCCTCCAAGATGCTTTGGATGAGTTCCATTGTCAAAGATGCTTCTAAGGGTATGGTCTCTTACCATTGTCAAAGATGCTTTGGATGAGTTCCATTCTTTCTCTGGCCTCAGTCCTAACCTCCAAAAAAGTGTTGTTTTTTATTCTAGTGTAAGCAATGATCTTAAAGAGGTCTTGGCAGCAATCCTTCCTATTCCTCAAAGTTGTCTTCCAGTCAGGTACTTAGGGGTCCCTCTCATCACTTCTCGACTTTCTTACTCGGATTGTATGCAACTTAAAGACAAAATCAAACAAAGGATTAATAGTTGGACCACTAAGCTGTTATCATTTGGGGGTCGTTCTCAACTTATTAGCTCAGTTTTATGGAGTATGCAAGTGTTCTGGTGCTCTATTTTTATCCTCCCCAAGAAGCTGCTTAAGGAGATTGAAAGTCTGCTCAGAGCTTTTTTGTGGACAGGAGTCCAACTTAGGCAGACTGGGGCAAAAATTAAAAGGGAGTGGGTGTGTACTCCAAAAGATGAAGGTGGTCTAGGTTTCAAACCTCTCACAGTATGGAATAAAGCTACCATGATCAGACATTTGTGGGCTTTAAGTAAAAAATCTGACTCTTTATGGGTTAAATGGGTGCATGTATACATTATAAAGAGGAAGTGTCTTGGCAGATGAGGTTGCCTCATGATTCTTCTTGGACCATCCGAAAGCTTTTTAAACTCAGAGAGGAAGCGCAGCCCCTAATTAAGTATGTGATTGGTAATGGGAACACTACTTTTCTTTGGTTGGATCATTGGCATGTTGTAGGTCCCCTTTACAATCTATTTGGCGAAGATATAGTTCGAAATGTTGGTAGCTCCCTCCTAGCAAAAGTCTCATCTATCATTCAAAATGGGGATTGGCACTGGCCCAGACAGAGGAATAGGGCAATCATGCAAATTATAAGGAGTACACCTTCAACTCTTAGGCCTCATACAGCTGTGGAAGACTCTGTGACATGGGTACCTGCACCTAATGGTGTCTTCTCAGTTAAAACTGCTTGGGAAGCCCTAAAGAACCCTCTTCCTAAAGTTCCATGGGCTCATGTTGTTTGGCTCAAGCAAGGTATTCCAAGGTGGGCTTTTATCATGTGGCTTGTTTACTGGGGTAGGCTATCTACAAAGGATAGGCTCCTTTCCTGGGGGATGAGAGTGGACCCTCAGTGTGTTTTTTGCCATAATGTGCAGGAGTCCCATGAGCATCTCTTCTTTCACTGTTTGTTCTCAGCTGTATTTGGGGCAAAATCCTCCTTTTGTTTGGCATGTCCAGAAGTCCAGGGGAGTGGGAGCATGAAATTAACTGGGCTGTTCAACATCTCAAGAAGAAAGGATTCTCTTCTGCTCTCTATAAGTTAGCACTGGCTGGTACAGTGTATTACGTGTGGAAGGCTAGGAATGACTATTTTTAGTAACAAGCAATACATTCCGGGTCTCGTTTATGAGCAGATTGTCAAGGACGTGCGGGATAGGGTGTTCTCTTGGAAGAATTGTGGCCGTAGCCCTGTGAATAGAGCTTTGTGTAGAGCTTGGAACATCTCTGAGAAAATTTTGTAGCTAGAAGTAGTTTGGTCTTGTTCTTTGTATTTGTTTCTGTTTTGTCTCCAGGTTTTGTTGGACTGTTTGTTTTGATGGGGGTATGCCCCTAAGTTTTTGTGTTTCTTGTTTCCTTTTTGGTAATAAAATCTCTCTTTACCAAAAAAAAAAAAAAAAACTCTCCTTCCTCAGCTGGGAGGTCTTCACCCTGGTACGGATCTTCTTGCAGCGGATTCTGCTCTTCGGTCTCTTGATTATCTGGCATGCAACGCCAGCCCAACGGCACTATAATGAGTTTTGAAACTCAGTAGATAATCTCAACCCTACTAACCCCTTACCTTACAATTAGCAGGTCGACATTATAATAAATCATAATATACAGAAGGTACAGATTTACAGCACATCGTCAATTTCTTTACTATCCATCGACTTACATGAAATCTAAGGATCCTCTCCACAAGGTCATTTCCTCTCACATCCACCAACTTTGGCCGTCCCATGGAATAACTCTCCCTTTATTTGTCCTGCACCAGGATTCTAAGCGAATACTACTAAATTATGTATCCAGTCAGGATTCGCTTACAACCATAATAAAGGAACAACTCACCATGACAACTCAGCATTAGAGGTCGCACTATCTTATTGCTAGGATCCTTTACCGTATTCAGGGATACTTTACCGTTTCCCAAAATACTGTACCTGAAGTCCTTTACCGTACTTCACACACACTGGGTACTGTACCGCATTTAGGATCTTTTACCGTATCCCAAATACTGTATCTGGAGTCCTTTACCGTCCTCCACACACACATTGGGTACTGTACCGTATTTAAGATCCTTTACCGTATCCCAAATACTGTACCTGGAGTCCTTTACCGTCCTCCACACACTCTGAGTACTTTACCGTACTCCAACTCAACTAAAGGTACTTTACCGTACCAAGGTCCTTTACCGACACCCAACATCCTCAATCAACTTTACCATTTTATCCTTTACTTAAACATCGTCTATGTGAGTCATTACTCGTAACCACCCAGGAATCTAGGTCCATTCTAGCCAATACAACAACAAGAAATCCATAACAACAATATCAATAAACCAAATATATTTCAATATAAAACCAAGCATGACAATTCATGTGGTGCGAGTAAGTAAAACACATAGAGTTTTATGATTGGACCGATGCCCTTAAGATTTGTTGAACAAGTAAATTAGTTTTAGTTTATTTAACCAACCCATCTATTAATTTATTAATATATTAGGAACACATAATATCACAAGAACATTCTTCGCATTAAATCGTAATTCCTAGTAACTTGTTTCATGAGTCAGGGGTCAATTTAATAAAAGGAAAATCTAATAATCCAATAATAACAAATTCCAGGGCCGAAGTATATACTTCTATAACTCAGGGGGGCTATATGTCATATTATCATTTAAAATTCAAAACCCAGTGCGTTTCTTTTGCACTGTTCATTGCCGAGAACCAAAGAATCAATTGGTTCAGACCGTGCGTCGTTTCGATCGATTTCTTCCACTCGGAACATATAAACCAATACGTAAATATTTAATATACTTAAGATCTACTTTTTAGTACAAACCAAAACACAGGGGATAAACTGTAATTTCTGATGGGTGGGTTCATGATGACGTCAGTCATCTTCATCCTGGGTACTGCACACTGGTATATATATAACACGTATATAAATATATGGTTTAATCCGGAACTTTGACCGGGTCGTGTGAGCAATCCCGACATCGAAAATGGGCTTATTATACCTTTCCGGAATCGGCTCGACGAAACGAACAAGATGAACGGATCAGATTTTTCATATGAATAGTTTCACAAAAACGCAGATCTGAACCGAAAACGAAAATCTTAAATTTTCTCAACTTACAACATACGGGTTTGTTTCTTTTCAATTCCTATCATTACGACTAATGTAATAGCACATTTATATATGTAGGAGGAAGTAGAGAAGCGATTGTTCTACCTTTCTTCCGGCCGATAAGCAAGTAACGGAATTGATAGAAGAAGAAAAGGAAAAACGAAAATTGGAGAAGACGAAGAGCGGGATGGCTTCCAAACTGCCTTGTGTTTTTATTTTAGGAACCTCAGGATATGGATTTGTATATGGAAGTGATAGAGATATAGAGTGCAATTGTAGAAGTAGTAGGAGTGTGGAGTGATAAGAGTGAATGTGATGGAGTGTGAGAGGGAAGTGAAGAAGAGAGAAATTTTGGAGAGATAAAGGAGAGGGGCTGTCGAGAGGATGAGTACACAAGCCAATATTCGTGGGCTACTGTTGGGTTTCAAAATCCCAATGTATGTGGACAACTAATGTATGTGAACAAGTATGAATAACAACGGAAAAAAATTAAAAAAAAAGGATAACTATTATTCAAGTTAGTATTGTCTACAATTGCTATGACTAATAAAATTATACACCTAAATCTGCTTTTATATTAAGTAACCTAATTAATTAATGAACTAGGACTTAACATCTCATTTTTTTTTATTTAAAAAAAAAAAATTAGGAATGTTACAACCTACCCCCCTTAAAAAAAATTTCGTCCTCGAAATTAAAGTATACCTTCTGGTGGAAATAGATATGGGTAGTTGGTGCGCATAGTATCGGCTATCTCCCAAGTTGACTCCTCTATACCCCGATGTCGCCATAAGATCCTGACGAGTTTGATCGTCTCACCCCTGATATTCTTCTCACTATAATCCTGTATCTCTATAGCTTGTTCGTCGAAAGTCGTGTCTTCGTTAAGTGTGACCTCCTCCCAGTTGAGTACATGGGAGGGGTGGGACATATACTTGCGAAGCATAGACACATGAAAAACATTGTGAACTCTGTCAATTTGAGGTGGTAGGGCTAGGCGGTATGCGACTTCTCCAATCTTCTCCAAAATCTCAAATGGTCCGATATACCGGGGTGATAGCTTCCCCTTCTTTCTAAATCGGATAACTCCTCGTCGTGGCTTGATTTTAACGAATACATGCTCTCCAGCTTGAAAGGACAGGGTCTAGTCCTCTTGTCGGCGTAGCTTTTTTGTCGTCTCTGAGCGGTCAAAAGTCGTTGGCAAATGACTTTGACTTTTTCTGTTGTCTCTCTAACAAGTTCTGGTCCCAATAGGCTTGATTCTCCTAGCTCAGTCCAACAGACAGGGGATCGACAGGGTCGTCCATATAGGGCTTCGTACGGAGCCATCTTGATGCTGGCCTGATAACTGTTGTTATAGGCAAATTGGACTAACGGCAAATGACGTTCCCAATTTCCTTGAAAGTCCAAGGTACAGGCACGAATCATATCCTCTAAGGTCTAAATCGTCCTTTCGGTTTGTCCGTCTGTTTGTGGGTGAAAGGCTGTACTCAAACGAAGATCTGTTCCCAACGCTTTCTGCAGACTCTGCCAGAAATTTGATGTGAAGCATGGGTCGCGATCGGATACAATTGATACTGGTACCCCATGCAGTCGTACAATCTCTTGAATATAGAGTCTGCTGAATGACTCCATGGTATCCGTCATGCGTACATGGAGGAAGTGTGCTGACTTAGTCAACCAATCAACAATTACCCAAATGGCAGTGTTGGATTTTGGTGATCGAGGTAGTCCTGTGACGAAGTCCATAGTGATGTGCTCCCACTTCCATCCAGGTATCGGTAATGGTTGAAGTGTTCCTCCAGGTTTCTGGTGTTCAGCTTTAACTTGCTGACAAGTGAGACATGTGGACACATATGCTGCTACATCCTTCTTGATTCCACTCCACCAGTACTGACGACGAAGAGCTTGGTACATCTTTGTACTTCCTGGATGTACGGCAAAGTTGGAATGGTGAAACTCCTTCAATACGGCTTCTCGAAGTGTACCAATGTCAGGTACAAAACTTCGTCCTTGGAAACGAAGACTCTTGTCGGAGTGAATTGCCCATCCGGCAGATGCTTTTCTAGTTGACAGCTGGTATCTGATGAAATCGCACTCCTGTTCAAAGGTTTGGGCCAACAGAATTTCTCGATGTAAAGCGGGTGTGGCAAACAAAGCAAAAAGGCATGCTCCTTCCGCACTTACAGTATGTTGAAGTCTAAACTCATTAATGGCTTCCATCATTTTCCATTCCTTGATAGCCATACTTGCCAACTGTCCTCGAGTTTTGCGACTGAGAGTGTCAGCAACTACATTGGCCTTCCCAGGGTGATAAGACAACGTGAAACTATAGTCCTCTATGTATTCCATCCACCTCCTGTGCCTCATGTTTAGCTCTTTCTGAGTGAATAGATACTTCAAACTTTTGTGATCAGTGAACACCTCAAACTGTTCTCCGTACCGATAGTAACGCCAAAACTTAAGGGCAAATACTACTGTTGCCAGTTCCAAATCGTGAGTTGGATAATTCTTCTCATGCGGCCTCAGTTGTTGGGATCTATAAGCGATGACCTTCCCATTTTGCATGAGCGCAGCTCCCAATCCATCTTTGGATGCGTCACAGTACACTGCATATCCCACGTTCCGCTCGGGAATGATTAGTATGGGGGCGCTGGTCAATCTTTTCTTGAGTTCTTCGAACGATTTCTCACATGCTTCGTCCCATTCAAACTTAACCCCTTTCTGGGTCAGTCGCGTCATTGGTTTTCCTAAAATTGAGAAATCTTGAATGAATCTTCTGTAGTAGCCAGCTAGTCCCAAGAAACTTCTAATCTCAAACACCGTTGAGGGTCGTTTCCAGTCCATGACAGCTTCTACTTTGCTGTTATCCACAGAGATTCCTTTCTCTGACACCACGTGTCCCAAGAATTTGACTTTTTTCATCCAAAATTCGCACTTGCTAGCTTTTGCGTACAATTGATTATCCCGAAGTACTTGCAATACGATTCTCAAATGCTCTTCGTGTTCCTTCTCTGTTGGCGAATACACAAGAATATCGTCAATGAACACTACCACAAATTTGTCCATATATGGCGTGAAAATTTTGTTCATCAGACACATGAAAACAGCAGGAGCGTTGGTTAATCCAAATGGCATCACCACAAATTCATAATGGCCATAACGGGTTCGAAAAGCTGTCTTGGGTATGTCACTGTCTCTAACTCGTAGCTGATGATATCTAGACCGTAAATCGATCTTTGAGAAGCAGGTTGACCCTCTCAATTGATCAAACAAGTCATCGATTCTAGGTAACGGATAACGGTTCTTAATTGTGACCCTATTGAGTTTGCGGTAGTCGATACAGAGTCTGAGTGTTCCCTCTTTCTTTTTGACGAATAAAGCAGGGGCTCCCCACGGTGCTGTACTGGGTCGGATAAAACCCTTGTCCATCAGTTCTTGTAACTGAGTCTTCAACTCTCGTAGTTCTGCTGGTGCCATTCTGTATGGTGCCATGGATATTGGTGCCATGCCTGGTTGCAACTCGATCGTGAAATCTAAGTCTCGATGTGGCGGTAGTCCAGGTAACTCCTCAGGAAACACGTCATCGTACTCGCACACAATATGAGGAAGACCGAGTTCCATACGATCTATCTCCTCTAGCTTGAGGCTTGCAAGCCAACTTGAAAGCTTATCATGCCACCTCGATCGATGTGAGGTTGTTGCACAGGGGTCTTGTCTATCCCCCTTAAATTTGAAACACGTACCGTC
This sequence comes from Rhododendron mucronatum var. ripense, assembly GCA_019656295.1. NCBI lineage: Eukaryota > Viridiplantae > Streptophyta > Magnoliopsida > Ericales > Ericaceae > Rhododendron > Rhododendron mucronatum. Next base: position 4,675,594 of record BPLT01000004.1, on the reverse strand, counting down.
CAAAGAATATGCTGTCACCATCTTCCGATGGCAGTCTACGATAGCGCGATGCGCAGATAGCCAGTCCATTTCAAGTATGATATCAAAGTCCGTCATGTCGATTACTCGTAGGTCGACAGTTAATCTCAGGTTAGATACTTCTAATTGTGCCCTTTACAGATTAATTCCACATAAATTTTACCCCCTAATGGTGAGGTTACATGCATTGTCTTCCCTAGGGGTTTTGTTTCTAGTCCAAGAGCAGAGACACATGCAGAAGATATGAAAGAGTGCGAAGCTCCTGAATCGAATAATGCTTGAACACAAGTGCTATATAGAATAAGAGTACCTTGTATCACTGACGGGTCATACTCCTCCGCAGTATTTTGCTCAGTGTCTTGCAGAGCAAAGACTCTGCCTCCTGTTGGCTTGTTCTGTCTGCCTGTATTGTTCTGAAAGGGACGGGATTGCTGCTGATTCCATCCAATCTTCTGTTGGTTCGGATTAACCGAATTCTAGTTCCCAAACCCTAACGGCCGAGCCTGAAATTGTTGTTGTCCCCATTGCCCAAAATTTCCAGATCCAGCAAGCATTGGGTAGTTGTTCCTGAAATGGCCTTCCTGGTTACAGTTGAAACACTTGCGGTTAGGGTACAGATTTCCCACCTGAAGTGAAATTTGATTCTGATTTGGGTTAGGGTTGGAGTTTTTCCAGGTCTGAGTGGTTTGCTACAGAGGGCGAGGGTTGCTCTGGTAATAGGGTGCTTGAGCGATGAAAGTCCTGTTGTTGTTTGTGCGGATTGGTCCTCTAGACGAGGGGCCATTCTTCTTTTGCGTCTCCCACGTTGACTTTGAGTCAGAATTCTCGCGCTCCATCATGAGTGCCCATCTCACTACCTGTGCATAGGTGGGGTACTCATGAGAGACCACACTAGTACGAATAGAGCGGGACAGACCCCATTCAAACTTCCTAGCTTTTGCAATATCAATGGGTACTACGGTACTAGCATGACGTGCCAGTTCTTCAAAACGGGTAGCATATTGGGTTACTGTTAGGGAATGCTGCTTCAAGTCCATAAATTCTTGAGCCATGGCTTGTTTTACAGGTGCTGGGAAGTATTTTTCGAGGAAAAGATTTTCGAACATCTGCCAGGTCATAGTTGTCAAATTATGAGTGGTCTTAATCAAATCCCACCAATGATCGGCTTCCCCTTGCATCTGAAAGGTTGCTAAGGCAATGCGATCGCTTGCACTGGTCACATTAAGTACTTCCAGGTACTTAGAGATATGTTTGATCCTTGCTTCTGCAGCACTAGGGTTTGGTTCCCCATAAAAGATCGGAGGGCGACGTTTGCAGAATGCATCCAGAAGTTGATCTCTACTCCTGGTTAGTGGTCCACGTTGTTGCTGTTGCTGTTGAGGGTTGGCGGCAGCAGCAGCAACAAATGCTTGCATTAGTTGGACTAAGTCTGGTTGTGCTCCTTGTGCATTGGGTTGTGGTCCGCTATTCTGATCATTGTTTGATTGGGCTCCGTTTCGTGTTCCCACCATCTATATTCAAAATTTATTATTATTATTATTATTATTGTCAGGGGGTTTTCCATTTTCATAACTAAAGAGCATAATATAGTGACGAACGCAATAACACCGATGTGACGAAAGCCATTTTTATTGATAATAATGAAACAAATTGTTCATTGGATCCTACCAAAACAAATGAGTACTATGAACATAAAAAATAATAATAATAATAATAATCAGAATGATGAAAATGATACTACTATATCAACAATAGTTCTAGACTACTTATTCCTTCCTGGTTCTAGTTATTACATCCTACCCTCCGGCTCTAAAACAGCCCTATTCTATTCACAGAATGGTGGTTCTTCTGGATCTTCGTCCTCTGAGTCTGAAGATATGTCGATGTAGACCGGGGGTGGTGCCGATGGTCCAGAGTAATGAGATGTCACGCACTTGGATGAAGCTTGACGGTAGGAAACATATGGCTGAGCCAAAACCTCTCCTCTCAATTTGTTGTATTCTGCATCATCTTGCAGAATCTGATATGCTTTCTGGTACTTCAAGATATGATTCCTTATGCGGTGGAACACCAATTGCTTCTGTTTCTCTTCATCGACAACTGCGGAATCCTCGATCACCTTCTTCATGTCGTATTTGATACTTTTTTCGGCTTGCCATGTCAGTCTCCCTTGGTGTTCACGTTCATCCCAGGATTTGATATGACGTCCTCGCTGAGTATAGCGGCCATAAGTATCGAAACTCGTACCATATGGTTCTGGCGAAGAAGAGCTCGACATCCTACATTTTAAAATTTAGTATTTAAAGGATATAATCTTCATAAATATATTTATATATATGACAATAATAATTTGGCGCATGAGAGGGCAGTATATTTACAATACGATCAAATACATATACTCATGAAACCTAGTGCTACCCAATCTACCCAAGGCCGAGGGTTTGAACCTAAAACTCTGATACCAAGTTGTAACGCCCCGATTTTCGGGTACGTTAATTAAATCATTTTCAACTGATTTAATAATTCATAAAATTGATATATAAGAAATGAAATTTTATTAAACAGAGTTTAGCAACGGAAACCTCAAGTACCAAATTCAAACCTACTTAATTGTCTTACAACCCAACAAAATAAAATAGAGTTAGACAAATGTGATAACACTTATGAAAATTTAAATAAAAGTACGTCAAAATGACAGAGCTTCCAAGGGTATGGCCTCCAAGGCTCAACAAACTCTCCTTCCTCAGCTGGGAGGTCTTCACCTTGGTACGGATCTTCTTGCAGCGGATTCTGCTCTTCGGTCTCTTGATTACCTGACATGAAACGCCAGCCCAACGGCACTATAATGAGTTTTGAAACTCAGTAGATAACCTCAACCCTACTAACCCCTTACCTTACAATTAGCAGATCGACATTATAATAAACCATAATATACAGAAGGTACAGATTTACAGCACATCGTCAATTTCTTTACTATCCATCGACTTACATGAAATCTAAGGATCCTCTCCACAAGGTCCTTTCCTCCCACATCCACCAACTTTGGCCGTCCCATGGAATAACTCTCCCTTTATTTGTCCTGCACCAGGATTCTAAGCGAATACTACTAAATTATGTATCCAGTCAGGATTCGCTTACAACTATAATAAAGGAACAGCTCACCATGACAACTCAGCATTAGAGGTCGCACTATCTTATTGCTAGGATCCTTTACCGTCTCCCAACTCTACACACTGGTACTATACCGTATTCAGGGATACTTTACCGTTTCCCAAAATACTGTACCTGAAGTCCTTTACCGTACTTCACACACACATTGGGTACTGTACCGCATTTAGGATCCTTTACCGTATCCCAAATACTGTACCCGGAGTCTTTTACCGTCCTCCACACACTCTGAGTACTTTACCGTACTCCAACTCAACTAAAGGTACTCTACCGTACCAGGGTCCTTTACCGGCACCCAACATCCTCAATCAACTTTACCATTTTATCCTTTACTTAAACATCGTCTATATGAGTCACTACTCGTAACCACCCAGGAATCTAGGTCCATTTAGCCAGTACAACGACAAGAAATCCATAACAACAATATCAATAAACCAAATATATTTCAATATAAAACCAAGCATGACAATTCATGTGGTGCGAGTAAGTAAAACACATAGAATTTTATGATTGGACCGATGCCCTTAAGGTTTGTTGAACAAGTAAATTAGTTTTAGTTTATTTAACCAACCCATCTATTAATTTATTAATATATTAGGAACACATAATATCACAAGAACATTCTTCGCATTAAATCGTAATTCCTAGTAACTTGTTTCATGAGTCAGGGGTCAATTTAATAAAAGGAAAATCTAATAATCCAATAATAACAAATTCCAGGGCCGAAGTATATACTTCTATAACTCAGGGGGGCTATATGTCATATTATCATTTAAAATTCAAAACCCAGTGCGTTTCTTTTGCACTGTTCATTGCCGAGAACCAAAGAATCAATTGGTTCAGACCGTGCGTCGTTTAGATCGATTTCTTCCACTCGGAACATATAAACCAATACGTAAATATTTAATATACTTAGGATCTAATTTTTAGTACAAACCAAAATACGTAAATATTTCATATACTTAGATCGGTTTCTTTTGCGCTTCAATTTTTTTTTTAAGGCTTTATGCTCACCTTTGAAATTGAAGTAGTAGTTGAAAATAAAACTGAAAGACGAAGGGTTTCCCCCTTCAGACTCTTCCCATGCAGCTTGATCGTCGATCCTCTTCGACCTTTGATGTGTACCAAACATCAACCATGGATCCGATTGATAGATTGTGACCGAGCGTACAAGAGAGACTGCCTATGTATCCCAAGCTAGGGAATCAGGTCAAAACGTAGTTCAGTCAAAGGTTCACTCGAGTATTTACCTCACTTTTACGTTCTAACTTTTGTCTAGAACCGCCCATTCGGGTTTTCGGTCTAGCAAGCTTTCAAATATTGCCTTTACTTTTGCCTAGACCTCCTTCATAGGTTTTGGCCTAGCAGGCTGCTCTAACTTTTGCTTGGAACTGCCCACCCTTGGGGTTTTCAGCCCAACGAGCTTCTCTCAGGGAAAAGTTGCTTTTGAATTGATCCTTGCTGACCAAGGTGTTTGAATTTTATTGTCATCAAGGTCAATGAAATGGCCGCAGGCCCAGATGAATGGATGAAAGGTCCAAAGTGCTACAGTTGACATGCATTGCTCCATGCCAATTTGAACTTTCTAAGTTGTGCTTGGCGGAACACTGTTCTTGCAAACTTGAACATGGTATAAGGCGTTGGACCTTCTGAGCTTTGCTTTACATGGTTTGGCACCCGGTAGCAGGGGGATTTGATGTTCCCTTATCTCAGGGTCAACGTTAGGCATGTCATTTGAGAGACCATGCCAAGTCGTCAATGAACTCTTCGAGCCTGTCTGACTGGGCGCAATGCTCCTCTGGGGACTGCGTTGAACCAGTTTAAACCATTCGGGGGTCTACTTCATCTTTCAATTTTATTTGAAACTACTATTTCAATTAATAGGCTGAGCATGCCTTTCATCTTCCCTTTCAGCGAGGGAACACATTTCCTTGGGGATGATCCCATCGAAATCTATCCCTTCGTCTTCAGGGTCGACATAGTTTATTCAAAAGCCAGCGAAGTACTTAGAAGCAAGATAATGCATATTATAAAGAAAGCCCATTGGGGTTTCCAGCAAAAGGCTCGAATTGAAAATAGAAGGTATGACATGGAGGGCTAAGAGGCACAAACTCTGCCTCAGAGCTAGACTTAGACGACTCAAAAGACTCTGTGTCAGACTCAGACGAAATGCCAATGCAAACTAAACACGGTTCTGAAAATGCAATTTTAACAGCTACCTTCAGCTTCCACAAAAAGAGGTAAGATCCAGTGGGTGTCAGGCCTAAGCAACAGCACTTCGGCTTCCTTAGCTTCTTTGACCAAACCTACTCGGTGCTCCTTTGATCAATGGACCTCAGCCCGTCAGTCTGCTCCTTTCTAAGCTCCTCATTACTGTCAATCCAGGTGTCAACAGTGAAGACCTCAATTGCCCAACCTACAGCCATCATGTTAATCTCCGGCTCAAACGGATACAATTGGTTTGGGTTGGCTTTCTGGGACGATATAGTGGCTAGGGTTGATTAAAGTGGAGATGATAGATATTTGACCAACCAGAGGGTCAGAGTGGTGTTGAGGCAGGGAGTTGGAAATGACGTTGGGCTTTGGTGGCACTTGAACCGTGCCATTGTCAATGAGATCTTGAATCTCATGTCAAAGATGGAAGCATGCATCAGTGGGATGGCCAGGCATTGGTGAAAGACACAGAAGAGCTGAGGCTTGTAACCAGAAGGTAAGACTTTTGGCGGGGATGTCGGGGTCAAAGGTTTGAGATGCCCTGACTTGATAAGTTTTTCAATCACTGCAGACAGAGGTGCCTCGAAAACAGAGAAACTCCGAGGCTGGGTTCGGGCCCAGTAGCTTTGGGCTTTTTGAACCTGATTGACATCGGCAGCGCGATTGGAGTCAAAAGCCGGAGCATCGCTCCCACTTGTAGTTGTATTGGAGTAGTTGCTGTTACCAAACAGCGCGCTACTATTTCCAGAATAGGGCCATGGCTTCGCTTGTTGTGAGGAGGACTCTTCCCTAGGCAGAATTCCAATCTACAGTGCATCCTCAATGGCCAAACCTGACTCAAAGAAAGTCTCAAAGTTGGCAGACACTTGAACCAATACAAGGTGCTTGGCATAGTCAGGCTGAAGATTGCGTGAGATGATGCGGAGTTGATCCCTCTCGCTCGGGTGATCAGTCATTAATGCGGCTTTGGCTCTCCACCTCTTAACAAAATCCGCAAATGAGTCGTTTGCTTCCATTTTGTTGGACTCCAACTCCCGAGTAGTCATCTTGAGTTGAGAGTTGTAATTGTACTGTGCAACAAAGACAATCCCAATGTCCTCCCAAGTTCTTCTTTTGGAGATGTCGAGCGACAGAAACCAATGGAAGGCAGGCCCAGAGAGAGTCTGTGGGAACAACTGAGACATAGCCTCACTTTTCACACCCAGGAGCTTCATTGCAGCATGGTAGCCAAAGAGATGAGTCTTGGGATCACCGCTCCCATCGAACTTAACCAAGTCAGGCATCTTGAATTTGTCGGGAAGCCTAGCATTGGGATACAAACAGAGGCGATCCAGGTAATTTCTTGCGCGTTGACCTTCTCGGATTTTGAGACAGCTTTTTCCAGCTTAGCCATCTTGGCCATAAGAGCAGCTATGTCAGGGTTTTGAATTGGCCTAACAACAGCGGGGTTGGGGTTTGGAGCGAGCACACAAGCCTCTCTAAAGATGGGCTGAACAATGAGACGCCCTTCACAATTTGGATCCTCGACAAAGACAGGTTCTGCATGAACATCCTCATCGTCCTCGCCTTCCTCTTTGACTGCTAGTGGAAGGCGAGTGTTGATAATGTTATTCAGGCGAGTGATGGAGGCATCAGTCTGAGTGGCCCTCTGTTGCATACTATTTTGGAGGTTCATGAGCATGGTTTCTAGAGTTAGCGGTTGCGGTTGATCTGCCATCGCAGGTTTTTCAATGGAGCTTGATGAAGAAGCTGAAGATGGGGAAGCCGGTGGCGTGGCTTTTTGCAAAATCGATGGCGAACCTGATTGTAGGGTGGCCAACAATGAACCTGGATAAGCCTTTGTTGTGACTGACTAGGATCCTAGCCTGACAAGCCTTTAAATCGGATTCTGAAGACGTTCCCAAGTAGGTTTGGTTCTTCCTTTCGGTACCCTCTTGTTCGGTGCAATGGTTCCAAACTAGACAGTAAAGCAATTGAAGGCTCAGTGACGTTCCTACAGCAGTTATTTGCAATAGGAATGCAACACACACGTCATCATCGTCGGTGTCCTCCTAGACTCTACAACTAAAGACGAGTTTGTCTTATGATGTTCGGACGCTGCCAAAATCCTCGGAATTCTTTTTGAGGGTGTATCCTTTGAATAGATCAAGTAACACTAAGAGATGTCAAAATAGTCTAAGCCTTTGACTATTTCGCTCTCGAAATTTCAACTTTGGACTTGGAACAACTCGATGTAGATGACGTGATACCGGAACCGAGGCGGCGTAGGTGACATAGCGCCATAGGCTAAACGGTGTACGTGCTGCGCACGATAACCAAGGTGGTGTAAGCATCACGGCATTCTCTCCGTTGTTCCTCATTTTCTGTTTGAAACCTCGATCAGGCATTAGACAAGGACTTAAAAAGGTTTGATTTCCCAAAGTCTTGTTGATCTAAGGACTTTGAAAATTGATAACAGGCACCATCGAAATACACGACTCTTCATCAGGCCATGGCAACGTCCTAATAAGCATAAGACAGGTTCGAAAGAGAGACAACCAAGAAGCCACCCTAAACATGCTCCTACGCAAAATGGTATGTATGTACAGTGCATGCGATAGGGAAAGCAGTAACACGTAGGCAGTATATGGGGTTAGATGCAAATAATCTTACCCTGCAGGTACCTGTCCTAATTTGGAGAGTGCTAGTGCTTTGTATACGCAAAGGCTGGTTTTGGCTTGTAACAGGTTCCTCAAACTAAAGCCAAGATATACCTTCCGCTGCCAGCGTAATCGCAGAGCAATAGTCAAACGGTTGAATGACTCATCATCGTTGAAGGTTGTCGGTCATTCGGGGTCCCCGGGATCCGGTAAACCGTGCCGGATTGCCAAAACGATCCAACGAGGCTTTTCCCACATCGATCCATATGAAGAATGCTAAAAAGTTTGATTAATGGAACAGAATCGCAAATTTGCAAATGCCCTTTCAAATTTGGCTCTCTTCATTTGACCAATACTTAGAAGAAACTACACGAGAGAACAATCGAAAAAGTTCCGTCAGGATGGCCCGACATGAGGTCCTGTTAAATCACCAATCCTTTCTTTAGCAGCGCGAAGCTCACTATTTTGGCAGACTTTTGTGGGATTGTTCTCAAGCGTATTAAAATCTAAGTATAAACCAATATTGATTCGATTATCCCCCCCTTTTCTTGGGAAAGGATTCCGTTCCCTTCCTAATGAAAATGCTGGTTCGACGGAGCGCTAAGCTGGACGACAAGCGCTCGCAAAATACAGAGTCGCCACTCGGGTTTGAAGGTCCGACACCCAAGGAACCGCATTTTGAAGCACTTGCCACGCTGTTTGATTTGAAAAAGCAAAGGAACCAGTCCGTCATAACCATATCTGGGTTTGGGAGCCAAGTTACGAGAGGGGAAGGGTTTTATGGCACCCCTCTCACCCAATCCGGATATCAGTCTCTACTTAGGCATTTGCGAAAACATTTATTTGCGATTCTATTTGATTAATCAACTTTTAGCCATTTAGGGCGGGGGAACAGTTAATAGGGATTTAAAATTGTAATAGTTTGCAGGATGTGAATGATAGTATGGATGAGCAGTTAGTATAGGATGAGAACAGACTGCTGTGGGAGTTTAAACAAACTAGGAGGCCCCTGTTTTGGAGTGACATGTGCAGGAAGAAACCAACATGCACTGAACAAGTCACTGCATGTTGTTCACTCCTGCGCGCATAACTCCAAGCCACGCGCGCTCCGGTGAGCTCAAACCCACAACTTTTATTCTCAAACCCTCTGGGCTCTGGAAGGACCAGTGCACACTCAGGACAAACCACGCAGTCTATAGCAACATAATATAAAGTTTGAAGCAGTTATAAAGGCTAAAAAGCCCTACAAACTAACTAAACACCCCATAAACAGTGTGGGACAAAATAATGGCCTAAGGCCGAGCTACCCGTGCAAGGCCACTCACTGTTCTGAGGCAATCTGTCGCGAGAGGGTGTGCCCTGGCGCGCGATGGTTGCGCCCTGGCGCGGACCAGTGTTTGGTTTACACATTTTCTGGATTTTGGGACAAGTCCAGAATGATCCCAGGGGTACTCCAAAACAGCAAAAACACAAACTAACTACAAACTAGCAGTTTCTAGCAAAAGAAAGTAGTAAACTGGTTTTTAACATGCTTAACTGTGATCTACATGTAAATAAACACAAAAACAGCAAGACACCAATCCCTACAAGGACTGTCGCGCGCTGCACTGAGATAGTCGCGCGCGTGAGTGGCTCCATCGCGCGCTGGTTCTTGCCATGACAGTTTTTAAAACCTTGCCAGCTTTAAGACCAGGACTGGTATTGATTACCAGCCTTGGCCCTGCCAGCCCCCCTCAGGGATCAGAACAGGAAAAAAGTAGGTATGCTATACCTTTGGTTGAGTTTGGAAGAGCTTGAGCTTTGAGGTTTGAGGTTTGATTGAGGTGTGAAAATGGAGGAAAAAGAACAAGCTATGTTCTTTGACAATTGGGATTTACTAAGCCTTTTGAAACTCTTTTTTTGGAACCCATTAATGGAAGAACAAAGGGGGATATATATAGAGAGGGAGGAGCAAGGTTGGTGCTGCAAACAGAGGAGTTCAGCCAGTCCATGAGGCCTGGCTGAGGTAGCATTGGTGGCCAACTGTTCTCCCCAAAAAAGGTTGGTGGTAGGTAGGACCGTCGCGCGATGGAGTTAGTCTGGCGTGCGATGGTCAACGGTCAAGCTTTAACTGTTGACCACCACCTGGCAATTTGACCGTCGCGCGACGGAGTCAGTCTGTCGTGCAAGGGTGCGCCCTGGCGCGTGATGGTTGCGCCCTGGCACGCGATGGTCAATGGTCAAGCTTTGACTATTGACCACCTCCTGGCAGTTTGACCATCGCGTGATAGACTGGGAGCAACGCGCGGCAGTAGGGTTTTTGACCTTTTGAAGTGGCTGAGGATTAGGCTAGGTTTAAGGGTTTTTCAAACACTTCCAACACTTGTCAATCCCAGGGTGTTCTTGATCCATTTCATCATTGGGGAATCAGAAACCGTAAGTAAACTAATTTGGAAGTCTAGATTGGGGAGTCTACACCACCCCCTTCGCCAGATCTCCCGGTGAGTATGGCAGAGGAGTTGTTGTGACTAAGGACGCAGGTAGAAGAGCTTCAAGTACACGAGGGAGTCCCTTCTGTCTCCAAATCTAGGGAACGACGTCGAAGGAGGAATATGCCCCCTTTGACCCAAACTGCTGACACAGTTCAGGCCTCTGCCTTTAGAAGGCTCAGCCCATTGTGTCATATAGACGCTAGCGAACGCGTTCATCTGGAATTTCGGAATCGAGTGCCTTTTTATAGCGATCGGTCGGGCGATAACCATCCTCCCCGAACATTACTTCCGGAGACAAGTGCCACGGCTTCTAGCGCTCACACAAGATTTCATGAGCGAACACTATCAGAGGTGGCGCCTCGGACTGATAACATGAGGAATAATGTAGAAAATTCCCCAAACAGCCATTCCTCAAGACCTAAGGACCGGCAAAGTGATCAATTCCGATCCAGGACTGAAGATTGGCGATATGATGGGCGTGGGAAAGGGGTGGCTACTTATCCTCGTTAGCCCTCGCCGGGGCATTCCGGGCGTCATTTCCAGCGGCACACGCCGAGGGGTTCTGCCTTCCCGAATCAAGCACGGAAGGATAGCCAGGGGCTGCTTTTGAAGGAGAGATGCGAGGTTAGCAGCGGCAGTGGAGCCCTAACTGTGGTGAACACCCGAACCGGTGAGAGAACCACCTATCGAGTGATGCAACAGCGTGTGGAATCACCCCACCCCTAGGAAAGAGGAAGGGTAACAGAGTTTAAAAAACGGAATTCACTTGAGCCTAGTGTCGGTGGACGAGGACTTCGAGAACTAATCTGGGACAAACGTTCAAGGGATGTTATCCATGAGATTTATGTTGCACCCACGGCAGCCAATCCGCCGAGCCTTAGAGATACAGCTGTGACCACAGCCGAAAAGACAGGGTCACCTTTTCCAAGGCCATAATGGAAGAAATTCCACCTTCCAACTTTAAGGTCCCGAAATTCAACACCTATAGTTTGAAGTCGGATGCTCCAATCCACGTGCAACAGTTCAAGTCAATGGCTGCACTCTGCGGACTTAGTGAGGCAATGATGTGCCGAACTTTCTCTTTGAGTCTCCCGGACTCTGCCATGTTGTGCTATATGCAACTTAGATCTGGGTCAATCAGCAGCTTCGGCGAGTTGGAGCATTCTTTCACATCTCATTTCCTCACGAGCAACCGGCGGCCAAAAATCGTTGAGGCATTGACAGACATAAAGAGAGGGATCGGCGAGTCATTGAAGGATTATTCAGATCGCTTCTACAATTTATACAACCTGGTTGAAAGTTGTGACCAAAGGACTGCTGCTACCTCATTTAAGCGCGGCCTAGATCGAACCTCCGATCTCTCCAAAGAGTTGATGCTCTAGCTGCCGAGCGATACGTCGGATTTGATGCAAACCATTGCCCGCTATATTGAACTTGAAGAATATGTCGGTGGCTCCGGGGTTGCAGAAGTAGCCGATCCGGCTAAACCGGTAGTGAAGGAAGCGAAGAAGCAAGTCAATACCATTGCCAAAAAAGAGAGCGTCGGGGTTGGCGGAAGTAGGGGGCGACAAATCATGGGACTGACTGCCAAGTGATGGACGGGATCACCTTGCCATCACCACCTATTTCAAAGAACCCATCTTTGCATGCTCTGTGAATGCGGACGGCTACCAAGATTTCCATGGCCGACGGGGGCAGCGGGAAAGTTAGGGACCGTCGATGGGCGAGAGCCAAACCAGAGGGTGTACTGTTTGTTCCACAATGAATAGGGACACTATACGACTGCATGCCAGCCGTTTAAGCTCTATCTCGAAGAGCTTGTACAACAAGGGAGGATGGATCGATGGATCGACAGGACTAAGTCGCCGGACGCAGGGATCCAGCTGCGAGCCCGAGTCCTAGATGGTGTGGTTCAATGCATTCATGGTCTAATGGATCAAAGCCGGGCCAACAAGCTCCAGGATGAATTATATCACCTTTCATCCGAGTTGATGGTGATACAACCATATTCGAAACGCAAGATGGATGCTCGTCATACGTGGGAGATTACGTTCACCGAGCGGGACATAGAGGGGTTGTCCTTACCCCACAACGATGCCTCGGTCCTCTTGATTTCCATTCAATGGAAGATGGTTCGCCGAGTGTTGGTCAATCGAGGAAGCTCGGCGGAGATTCTCTATTACTCGGCGTTCAAAGCCCTTGGCCTCTCAAGGGATCGGTTATCCCCGGTGGACGCCCCTCTTATTGGATTTACTGGGATTCTAGTCTACCCACTTGGCAAGATAGTGCTTTCAGTCTTTGCCGGGTCAATACAATTGGATGTGGAATTTATCGTGGTTAGTTCGCCGAGCCCCTATAACGCCATCTTGGGCCGCAATTGGTTGCACGACATGAAGGCTGTTGCGTCGACGCTCCATCAATATGTGCGATTCATCGACGAGTTTGGGCCACAGGAAACCATTAGGGGTGATCAAATGGCTTCCAAAAAATGTTTTGTTAATTTCGTCCGCGAAAATGGCAAGCCAAAGGAGGTTCAGTTGGTTGAGGTCGCCGAGTTACCAAAGGAGAGCTGGCCCAGCGAGGATGTGAACGAAGCATTTCAAGGTCTTGATGAGATCGGCAAACTGGCTAGGGAGAGAGCCGTGGAAGATTTGGTCCGAGTACCAGTCAATGAAGATGGCACTCGATTCTTTATGGTTGGTTCGGAACTCGATGAAGCTGAGCGTGATCAATTGGTCCAGTTTCTCAAACATAATATGGAGGTCTTTGTGTGGACTCCATACGAGATGCCCGGTGTGAGCCCTGATGTGATCACGCATTCATTAAACGTTGATCCAGGGAGGAGACCCATCATCCAGAAGCCACACTGAGCCTCAGCGATGCATGCGAACGCCGTCAACGAAGAGGTTGGGTGTCTCATTGATGCCGGAGCAATTCGTGAGGTTCAATACCCTACTTGGTTGGCCAATTCGGTGGTATTCCGGAAGAAAAATGGTAAATGGCGGGTGTGTATTGATTTCACTGACCTAAACGATGCATGTCCAAAGGATTGTTTCCCCTGCCCATGGATAAACCAGTTAGTGGATGCCACCGCCAGGTATGCACGCTTAAGCTTTATGGATGCATACCGGGGTATCACCAAATTGCCATGGATGAGAAGAACCAGGAGAAGACCACCTTCATCATTCCCAACGGCGCCTACTGTTATCTGGTGATGCCCTTCGGTTTAAAGAATGCCGGGGCTACATTCCAACGTATGATCTCCCTGCTGTTCAAAGGCTTGCTCGGCCGGATACTAGAAGCATACATCGAAGATATGGTTGCAAAGAGCAAGGACGCAGCCGATCATCTTCTCCACCTCGGCGAAATATTCAACGTATTGAAGAAATTCGGCTTGAAGCTTAATGCTAAGAAATGTGCATTCGGCGTAGGATTTGGCAAGTTCCTTGGGCACTTGGTCACGTGCCGAAGGATTGAGGCTTATCCAAGTCAGATCAAAGCCATCCAGGAACTAAGGACCCCAACCACGGTGAAAGAGCTCCAGCGTCTCGCCGGAATGGCTGCTGTCCTAAACCAATTCATCAGCAAGTCCTCAGATGTCTGTCGTCCATTCTTTCAAGCAATAAATGGAAATATCTGAAGGAGTTTTCAATGGACGGTGAAGTGCGATCGCGCTCTTGCCGACTTAAAGGTGTGCCTTTCCCGAGCCCCCTTGCTTGTCGTGCCAAAGGAAGAGGAAGAGCTCTACCTTTATCTGGCCATATCCCAATATGCCACTAGTGCGGTTTCGGTATGGCAAGCAAGCACCAAGAATAGCATCGACCAGCAACCAATCTATTACATCAGCAAGACGCCTCTGCCCACCGAGACCCGCTACCTGCCAATAGAGAAACTGGCACTCACGTTGGTCACGACGAAGAGAAAGCTCTTGCCATACTTTTAGAGCTTCACTATTGTGGTCATCACTGAGTATCCATTGAAAATCGTCCTCCGAAAGGCAGATCTGTCGAACTGGCTATGCAAATGGTCCCTCGAGTTGGCTAATTTTGACATTTGATATTGGCCCCGAACGGCGATCAAAGGCCAAGTGCTGGCGGATTTCGTCATTGAGTTCTCTCCCGGGGTATCCCTGAATGAGGTAGATGATCCAGGTTTGATCAATGATGCAGTCGTGCCAACCGACGAACCTCAGTTAAGGCATCCAACGGATGACAAGTTCATAACCAAACGGCCCATTCCCTCTCACCAAGCAAAACTCTTCACAGGCCATGCCTGGCGTCTTCATGTTGATGGAGCGTCCAACAATCGTGGGGCTGGTGCCGGAATAATGTTGATTTCGCCGAGTGGAACAATGCATGAGCATGCCCTCAGAACAATGCATGAGCATGCCCTCAGCATTGGCTTCCCTGCTACCAATAATGAGGCCGAGTACGATGCCCTAATAGCCGGGCTACGAATTGCTAGGCACATGGGTGCCGAAGAAGTTCAGGTTTACAGCGACTCTCAACTTGTGGTGAACCTACTCAATGATGACTATGAAGCCAAGGATGTGCGTATGAACAAATACATGGGCAAGGTCATTGCTTTGACCGGTTCATTTCGGAATGTGTTTTTTGATCATGTTGGTCGTGATCTTACTTCGCACGGTGACGCTCTAGCTGGTCTCAGAGCTGTCTGCGCCGCACACGACGGCAATCAAACAATAACTCTTGGCGAGGCCTGCCGAGCTTTGAGCCAGAGCCGTGGGAAGTGATGGACATTCACTTGGCACCGAGCTGAATGGATCCTCTTATCACCTACTTAAAACATGCCGTGCTTCCTACAGATCACAAGGAAGCTCACAAAATTCGCTATCAGTCCACCTCCTACTTCCTCGATCCCTCCGGCATTTTGTATCAACGATCATACACATGTCCCGACCTTTGTGTAGTTCATGAGCAAGAAGTCCCAAGCATCCTTCAAGAACTCCACGGGGGGAGTGCTGGTTGCCATACCGACGGCCGGTCCTTAGCCGATCGCACCCTTTCTCAGGGTAATTGGTAGAAAAACATGGTGCATTTAGCCACCGAGTTTGCCAAGCAATGTGAACTGTGCCAAATACATTTTCCGCTTTTCCACCAATCGACCCTGCCTTTGCAACCTGTTTCCAGCCCTTGGCCCATCGCCCAATGGGGGGTAGACATTATCGGCAAGTTACCCAAAGCCTCCGGTGGTTTCACGCGCATCATCACTGCCATAGATTACTATACCAAATGGGTGGAAGCCAAGGCACTCATAACGATCACGACCACTGATGTGAAAAATTTTCTTTGGAAGAAAATCTTCACTAGGTTCAGGGTGCCATATGCCATCGTATCTGATAATGGCACCTAGTTTGTGGCCGATGCTATCAAGGCCCTGTACAAAAAATGCGGTATTCAGATGAAGACAACTTCCGTCTCTTACCCTCAGGGGAACGGCAGGCTAAAGCTGCCAACAAGGCAATTTCCACCGGATTGAAACGCCGACTCCCCAATAAGCTCGGCAGGTGGGTGGCTGAACTGCCCGATGTGCTGTGGGGCTATCGCACCACTCCACGGCGTGGCACTGGCCGAACCCCATACTCCATGGCGTTCGACGTCGAAGCCGTGGTCCCTGTGGCTGTTACTTGACCTACACCTCAAACCGCAACTTTGATGTCCCGACAAATGATGCCATGTTAGCCGCCGAAGCTGATCACATTGATGAGCTCCGAGACGATGCTCACGTCAAGTATGCGTCCTATCAGCAGCAGTTGGTTCGGAGCGATGACAAGATCATACGGACCCAGCCTTTCAATATTGACAATCTTGTTCTTCGGCAAGTGGTCCAGAAGAAGGAGTTGAAGAAGTTTATGCCCAAATGGGAGGGTCCGTTCCGAATTATTAAGAAGGTCGGCTACGGCTCTTATGAACTATTGGAAATCGATGGCACGACAATACCGAACCACTGGAATGCACAGTTACTTAGAAAGTTTTATGCTTAATTAAATTTTCTTTACTTCAGCTACTTATGTAATCCATTTTTGTTTCAATAAAAAATTATGCTCGGCAATATATCTTTTACACAGATTGTTATCCTCGGCAGTATTGTTGTTTAAATCCTCGTTTAAACACTTGACAAGCACCAGGGCACGCCTTTTCGTTTCCTGTTCTGAAATTGATATGCCATATCCTGAAGGGGGCATACCCAGCTTTAACTGTACTTTGCTCTGGCAACCTGTTACCCGAATGTAAGTTGCTGCCGAAGCAGGGGCTAGGTACGACAAGCTGGGGCTTAAACAGTCAAACCATGTGCATGAAGTGCGATACATGAGCTGACATGCATTGCTTCGTTATCTCCCGGTATAGGAATATATTACCCCAAGCGTAGGGTTTAATATGTCGATTGAAGAATAATAATTCGGTGAAGTCCGAGATCGTACCCAAGGGAATTAGTTTATGGCTTGGTTGGATTTGTAGGTGCAAGTAAGGATTTCGGCTATTAGGTAGCCAACCGAGTTTTATTTTTAAACAGTGGAAATAAAAGGGCTAAATTGAAACGAATAAACTAGATAAAAGATAGGCTAGGTCTAGGAATCACTAGCACTCATGACTCGAGCTCAATCACATTTTTCACCAATTCACGTGATTTAAAATACACAATTGTAGGTATCCAAACCGGGAAATAGAGATTCGATTATCAAGCTAGCTCTAGAACTCATTTGGTAAACACCTCGAGCGACAGAGCTCTAAGCATCATGTGTGGTGAGTAGGCGATGCTCCCACCTACACATGATCAAAGAGGTTAACACCTCGGCGATTTACCAAACGAATCCGAACCTCACATCAATTTTCAAATCCAAAAATTAAAGCTTTATTAGTGAAAAATGCAATTTTTACCCAAGCTATGGGATGCTAATCATCCCATGACCTAACCCTTGAAACTACTCACACATATCTATGAAGATAAGAGCAAGCAAAAATCTACTTAGCATACTTGAAGACAACACTAGAAGAAAATTAGCTTAAACAATAGATCGGGAATTAAGCAACAACTTTAATTAAAGCAAGAGTAGCAAAAGACAACTAATAAAGGCAGGAAATTAAGAAATAAAGTGCTGAAAATGAAGAACAAAGCAAGAACAATTCAAAAAGCTGAAAAGTAATCTAAGCTAGATCTGGAAATGTACTCAAAAACGTTCTATCTAAATTCCTTTGGATCTCATACATCACTCTATTTATTCCACGCCTGGAATATTCCCCGGATATGCTCTCAAAATCCACGCTATGGCCCTCGGCATCGCTGGCCACGGCCATAAGCTGGATCACTAAGGTGGTCGGCATCGATGTAATGTTTGGCTTCCCATCGATGCCGACGTGGTTAGGGGGCTTGGCTGCAATGGGGCTCGGCATTGATGGACATCAATCCTTCCCATCGATGCCGAGATCAATAGGGCCTTGCTCGCTGCTGCACTGCTCGGGCCATGCTTGATCTTGCCTTGGCCATTCTGCTTCTGCCTTGGCGTTGCCTTGGCTGTCGCTCTTCTGCCCGGGCTGTTCCTCTTGCCTTGGCTCTGCCTTGGCTTTTGCCCTGGCCATGACTTGGCCATCGGGCCATACTCAAGCCATGACACGTTTTGGGCCTTTAAAGCTTCTTATTAGGCAATTCACCTACAAAACAGCACCAACACATTCTACGAGCAAAAATCAGTAAAAATAACTAATTAGAAACTAAATTAACCTACAACTAGATACTAGCGCACCCTCTCATTACATTCCCGGGTGCTTATCACGCCCCCCAACTTAAGGTTTGCTAGCCCCTAGCAAATAACAAACGAAAAGAAGAAAACTATAACTATGCAATCCCTCCGTATTCACAACTTAAAACATGCTCCATCATTATCAACTAGCAAGAGTTCAATCATTCCGGCTTTTTATTTCATTCTTACAACTCACACTTTCAGCGTCCAATTAAACAAGCTAAGTATCAAGCAAGTTAAAGAGCAAGCTAAAAAGTTTGTGTCCTTGAACAAAGGGAGGATACGGGACACAAAACTTGCGAATTCAGACTAAACCATATCCACCGAAGAAGTGCTTGACAAACAGACATTAGCGAACAAGAGATACTATGCCTCAAGAAACTACAGCACTTTATTCAACATAATTAAACACAAGCAGATGAAATTTGGATAACGAAAGGAAAACATGCCATCAACTAATTATGCAACTATCAGACAGTCAATCAAAATGGAATCCAAGCGCACAAAAGATCAACTAAGGTCTTTTTAAGCTTTTAATGACCTTGGTTTCAAAGAATAGGTTAGCCAAAATAGGCGACGGTCTATTTCTAGCTTGGTTAACTACCCGAGTGACCGCCGCCAATCATATGAGATGAACCAAGTCAAGGCCAAACCGACCAAACCAATAACCAACTACTAACTAACAATGTGCAATACTAATCTATGAAACGGAATAAAACAAAACAAATAAAACAAAGGATAGAATAGTTGGCATGTCAACCAACCAAGACCCCGACCAAGTTAGGGGAATTTCTAAACCACCGACTCTGCATCAGACCATCACCACGTCATCCAATCATCCTATCAATCAACCAACTCCTCACTCTCATATCCAGCGAAGTCATCACTCACTTCCCCCTCATCAACTGGTCCTGGCTCATATTTCACCCCAAATTGTTGCTCCAAAACTGTAGTTTGCCAAGCTATTTCTTTCCTTTGAGCTTCCTGCTCCCTCATGATCTTCCTTCTCTCAATCTTCTCCTTCCTTTGGCTATTGATTATTGAAACCCCCTAACAGAAAAGCTTCTTGATCCAAGATCCTTGTTTTTCTTTCCTCGCAGGCATTGTAGTAAGATAATCCCCCCTTTTTGCTTGCTTCCCCTTGGCCGTGAAAATCTGGGATGAGCTCTTCACATCAAAAGTATCATCTATCGTTCCCGGAGACAGTTCTTCCAATTTCTCATATGCTGCCCCCCTAACTCCTTTCTCTTTGCACAAAACAGTAATCATACAAGGAAATGGCATACTAGCAGTAATCAATGTATTGGCCCTAAAATCACGCAGCTGAGTAAAAATGAACATGGCCCAATCAACTACCAACTCACTAGCAGCGAATGCAAACAAAATCTCTCCATCTTTCCTTGCTGGTCTACTCTCCGAGCCTCGGGGATACAGATTATAATGAATCACTTTATTCAAAAACCTAAAACTTCCTTTAAAGTTTCCGGGCACATGAGGTAATGAAGCCAAAGAGGGGTCACTATACAAAATCTCATTCACCACTTGCAAATCAATCATCTCATCCTTCCTAGGGTAATTCACAGATTCGGGAGGGGGCCTTTGAATATTCAAATACCTAGCAATATCATCCGGAGTAATCACAATGTCAACTCCCCCAACCCTCGAAGCAATACCAACAGCAGGATTATTTTCCCAATCACCCTCAGGAATAACCATAAACTTGTAAAACTCAATAACAACATTCTTATTATATCCAAATAATTTTTCAGTCCAAAAATTCAAACCTCTTTGCTGAATGTACCGAAGCCCTATATGACCCTCCGACAATGCCTTTGCATCCACTTGCCTCTCATTCCTGAACTTTTTGCCCGCAAAACTATTCTCCCAAGTCAGCCTTTTATCCGCTGCAATCTGAGCCGGAGTCCTACGCCTCCGCTTGGGCCGAGAACCACTAGCCTCTTCGGGCTGAATTTCTTCCTCACTGTCTGCCATAAACTCATCCTCTTCTTCGATTTCGGGTTGAGAGGGGCCTGATCGATGCGCAGTTTGCTTAATTCTTGGCATTTGGGAAAAAAGGGATTTTTGGTTTTAGTTTGGGAATTTTTGGATTTTTGGTAGGGTAGGGTTTTGGTGGACTGATTTTTGGTGGGTATGGGTGAATGTAGGCTAGAATATGGTGGGGAATGAATTAATAGGTGAAGAACAAGAACAAAAATTCGGAATTTTTAGGGTAAAAGAAGGAATTTCGGATTTAAGAAGAGAAAAGTGGGTTTACCTTGATTTTTGGCTTGGAATCTGGAAATTGGTGGAGGATACTTGAAGATTCTTGAGTGAGATGCGGGATTTGGTGGTTTTCTGTGGAAGAAAGATGGGATTTAGTAGGGAATTGGAGAGTGGAAGTTAGGGTTTTTGTGGTTTAATGGAGAAAAAGAAAGGAACAGTCGGCTGGGTTCAGAAGTTTGGGAGGTGGGATTGTTTTGGTTTCGGACGAAGCTGATTGATCTGTTAAGGGAAACTCAGTCGGCATCGATGTAAAAGAAAACCTCCCACCGATGGCAAAGCTTGTAACGGCCAAATGAGATAAGCTGCTCGGCAGCGATGGAACTCCCTTTTTCCTATAGATGGCGCTGGCCTTACTGCTCGGGGCCTTATTTACCTCGACAGCGATGTAAAATGTGGCATCCCATCGATGCCGAACCCCTTAATTCCAACGGTTTTGCTTTGCTTCAATTTGATCCCCAAAACACCTTTTAAACACCTTTTAAACAATGAACACTCAACAAAACACCCCTCCAAACACCGGTCACCTAGGTTAAGCAAAGAGTAGGAAAATGACAGGATGCAAAATAGGACAAGGTGACTCATTTGTGGTATGATCATGCAAAGAATGCCTTGTATCCTCTCCTAAGTGCGCTTTGGATTCCAAAATAATTGAAAATCGACATTAAACACAATTAGACATGGACATGCGATTATTCACCTACACTACAAGCAATTTATTGGAAAGGTGGGGATATGGACCAAAGCTTGTTCAACAACTTGCTTAAAACTTAACCCATTTAATTGTCAACTAAGTATGCAAATTGAGAAGCACAAAATTTCTTAGGATTGCCACGAACTCTTGCCAACTACCAATTATTAAGCATGCAATAAGTCATGAACAAAACAAAAACTATGACAAAAGGAAAGATTTGCAAATAAAAACCTTTATTTATTTTTAAAATTTCCAATTTTCTCATTTTTTTTGAATTTTGAATTTTCTATTGTTTTTTATTTTTAACACAAAACACGAAAATCAAACAAATAGCACATAAGCTAACCCCTCCCCCCAACTTAAAGCGATGCTATGCCCTCATAGCATTAGGAGCAAGAGCGAAGAAAGGAAGAGTGCGCGAATGTACCGTCCAAGGGGAATGTCAACCCCTAAATACCTCGACCAAGTTGGAGGATTTTATGCCAATGTTTTGCTCCAGCCAGATTAGATGCTTCTAGGGTTCACTCATTCGGTTCTACCAACTCGGAACCATAGCTAGTCACACAAGGCCATATCCAAAGCTTTATCGGACTAACAACCGCGGCGCTTAGCCGCACCCATGCTTAGGGCTCCTGAACGCCTCACTCACTCCGGCTTTAGACCCAATCCACCAAGGCTGGTGTGGTAGCATATAAACCCTGCAGAAGACTTACGAGAACGACTTTCCACAAAACAAATGACATTAGAACCACCGGCCCGTGTTATCCGGCTTCAAACCAAACAAAAACCAAAAGACAGAACATAAAAAAAAATGCAAAGAACAAATGGAAACATGCAAAATAAAATGAAATGCACCACCCGATCATCACGCGATCACACGAGTCATACTTTTCTTCCCATTCCCTACCGGTGGGGTAAGAAATGGGTGGCTATACTAGACCGTTGAAAATGTGTTATGCTAGCGCCCGTAATAAAATCTATCGCTCGACCTCGCCAAACACTTAAGTTCAGCGTCCCCTAGGATCAAAAACAAGTAAGGAAAAGATACAACCTAGCGTGCACTCCAGGCAATATCACACCTCACTCACAGACCTAAGTTGCCTCCGATTAGGGGCAATCGCGGAGTGCATGGATCAGTAACGATAGACTATTACCAAGAAGAACTAATAAAAGCCCTTGTTACACTAACACATTGGTGAAATCTTTTGATGTAATTTATCTCCAAGATTTTATTCGATGCAAAACACATAACAAAATATAACCAAAGTAGAACAAAGCATGCATAGCTAAACTAAAAGCGAACAAAGTAAGAAAGAAAAACAATTATGCCTTAAAGAGAGAGAGAATGAAAAATTAGAGAGAAAAAGAAAGAAAGGGGTTCAGCCACACAATGGTTTTGAGTAGATATCATGCTATTAAGAACTATTAGAAGAAACAGAGCACTCCAAGCTCCACTCTTTGCCAAAAATTGAATTCGACCATGCCACAAGATAAGATACTTGGAGTAAAGCAATTGCTGCATTTGTTTTAAAAACTTAAGTTCCACCAAGTGCATAGTCCAAACCAAATTAATTTTCTATTTATTGACAAAATCTACAATATAAGGATGATAAACCACAAGAAAATTTTCAACACCAAGAAAATCAATATGTTCTATGATTGGCAATTTCTCAAGAATAGGCTCACATGGATCTTGTTTTTCTAACAAAGAGTATAAGAAATCTACCTCAGCATCCATCTCTTTAGCAGTGAGATGATCAAGGGACGGAGGATTTGAAGGGACAATTGCAGCTTCCATGGGCGCCAACTCTTCAAAGATTGGTCCGTAAGCATCTGGTTTAGCCAACAACGAATACAAGTAATCCACTTCGGCATCCATTTCCTTAGCGGTGAGAGGTTTTGCCAATGGATCTTCATAGTACACGCCCGAAGCTTCAAGTATATTCATCTCGTGAGCAAGGAGTAATTCCTCCGGGGAAGAATCAGAATACGAGGGATCAGAAGAGACAACTTTAGCAATGAGACGTTTCCCCCCTGGATCATCATATAGAGGGGGATCCACAAGAGAGGGGAGAACCTTCTTCTCTATCAAAGGTAGTTCTTCAAACTCTTCAAATTTTGGGGTCCAAGCGTTCATAGCACACACTTCATCCCCGTCTTTGAGCAAGGAATACAAATAACCGACTTCGGAAGATTCAAGAAATTCAGCCTCTTCGGCTGTAAGAGCGACTTCCAATGAATCACTATCGAGCAACACATCCACATTTTCTTCTATAAGAGTGTCAATAAGGCTCACTTCATTCACGTTCTCGTCAACCCCCATTTGATTGCCCACATTAAAAATATTGACCTTCATCTTCATGTTACCGAAGGTCATGTTGAGAAGTCCGTTTCGACAATTGATAATCGCATCCGCTGTAGCCAAAAAAGGTCTCCCAAGAATAACCGGAGTAGAAGTAGCCAAAGAGTCAGTTGGATTGGTGTCAAGAATTACGAAATCCACCGGATAAACAAACTGTCTGTAGACACCCCAATCTGGGCTTCTAGATTAGTTTACTTACGGTTTTTGATTCCCCGATGATGAAATGGATCAAGAACACCCCGGGAATGATAGCGTGTTTGAGCTTTGAGTGTTTGCAAAACCCTTGAACCTAACCTAGCCTAAGCCACTTCAAAAACCAAAAACCCAGCTGGTCCGCGCCAGGGCGCAACCATCCCGCGCCAGGGCGCACCATCGCGCGCCAAAGTCACTCCATCGCGCGACAGTGCACCAGGGCGCACCATCGCGCGACAGACTCACTTCGTCGCGCGATGGTCCAACCTACCACCGACCTTTCTGATGGAGGACAGTTGGCCACCGATGCAGCCTTAGCCAGGCCTCGTGGACTGGCTGAAGGCCTCTGTTTCCAGCCAGATTTGCCCCCTCTCCCTATATATACCCCCTTTGGCCTTCCAGTAAAGGGTTAACAAAATTCAAAGGTTTTAAAAGGGTTCCATTGTTATTGAAAGGTTATAAAGTCCCTACTAAGAACATAGCTTGTTCTTCCCATTTTCTCCCACTCAACAATACTCAAACACCTCAATCAACAATCAAACCTCAAAGCTCAAATTTTTTTCAAACCCGAAACCAAAGGTATAGCTTACCTTTGCTTTGTCTTTCTGTTCTGATCCCTGAGGGGGGCTGGCAGGGCCAAGGCTGGTAATCAATACCAGTCCTGGTCCTAAAGCTGGCGAGGTTTCAAAAACCGTCATGGCAAAAACCAGCGCGCGATGGAGCCATTCTCTCGCACGACGATTTCGATCATCGCGCGACGGTTCTCGTGGGGATTGGTGTCTTGCTGTTTTGTGCTTTATTTACGTATATATAGATCACTTTGCAAGCATGATAAAAACCAGTTTATTGCTTTCCTTTGTTAAAAATTGCTAGTTGTAGTTTAATTTACATGTCTGCTGTTTTGGAGTACCCCTGGGATAATTCTGAACTTGTCCCAGAACCCAGAAAATGTGAACCAAGCACTGGTCTGGTTGCGCCAGGGCGCAACAATCCTGCGCCAGGGCGCACCATCGCGCGCCAGGGCGCACCCTCGCGCGACAGTGTGACTCCATCGCGCGACAGTCTGCCTCTGACCAGTGAATGGCCTTGCACGGGTAACTTGGATTTAGGCTGTTATTCTGTCCCCACACTGTTTATGGGGTGTTTTGTCAATTTCTAGGGCTTTTAAGCCTTTAAACTGTATATTATGCTGCCTATAAACTGCGTGGTTTGTCCTGGGTGTGCACTGGTCCTTCCAGAGCCCAGAAGGTTTGAGAATAAGAGCTGTGGGTTTGAGCTCACCGGCGCGCGCTTGTCTTGGAATTATGCGCGCAAGAGTGAATAGCATACAGTGACTTGTTCAGTGCATGCTAGTTTCTTCCTGCGCGCGTCACTCTAAAAAAACAGGGGCTCCCCAGTTTGTTTAAACTCCCACAGTAGTCTGTTCTCATCCTATACTAACTGCTCATCCATGCTATCTATCACATCCTACAAACATGTTACAGTTTTAATCCCCGATTAACTGTTTCCCCGCCCTAATTGGCTAAAAACTGATTAATGAAACAGAATCGCAAACAAACAACGTTTTTGCAAATGCCTAAGTAGAGACCGATCTCCGGATTGGGCGAGAGGGGTGCCATAAAACCCTTCCCCTCTCGTAACCTGGCTCCCGAACCCAGATATGGTTATGACGGACTGGTTCCTTAACTTTTTCAAATCAACCAGCGCGGCAGGTGCTTCGAAATACGGTTCCTTGGGTGTCGGACCTTCAAACCCAAGTGGCGACTCTGTATTTTCGCGAGCGCTTGACGTCCAGCTTCAAAAGCGCTCCCGCGAACCGGCAGCATCTTTCCTTTCTCAAAGGGTGGGGAACGGAATCCCTTTCCCGGAGGAGAGAAAGATCGGGCAAATCGCATTGCGCACACTGTCCAACTTGTACTAGAACGTCTTCTACTACTCCCCTCGGTGTGCGACCACTCCGATCGGCCAACTGTAGCGTAACTCGAGTAGGTCTCATCTCCCCCAACCCAAGTTCTTGATAAACGAAGTATGGAAGTAGGTTGTCACTTGCACCAAGATCAAGTAGAGCTTGCTCGATACGCTTCCCTCCAATGGTGACCGCTATAGTAGGACTTCCCGGATCCTTGTACTTCGGAGTGATATTCGTCTGAATGATAGAACTCACTTGCTCGGTAAGAAATATCTTCTTTTGAACATTAAGCTTGCGCTTCCGAGTGCATAGATCTTTAAGAAACTTGGCATATGACGGAATTTGCTTAATCGCATCCATTAGAGGAATGTTGATCTTCACTTGATTGAACAACTCATGCAACTCCGCATTCAAATTGGGTTTCGCCAAAGCTCTCAAACGGTTAGGAAATGGAGCCGGTGTTGGAATAACTTGAGGATCCGGTACACTTTGTTCCTTCGCCTTACCCTTACCATTTTCCTTTGAAACCTCTTCGCTTGCCTCCTTGGGAGATTCCCCAAGAGTTGATGTTGGAATTGAATGATAGATAGGAGGGGGCAAAGAAGATGGTTCTGGAGGCATCTCTACTTGGTTATCCACCACCTTTCCACTTCGAAGAGAAATAATCGCCTTTGCTTGCTCGGGGAATGTCACCGAAGAGCTAGCAAAGTGAAGACCTTGAGAATTAGGTGGAGTGGATGTCGTTTGCGGGTTGGATTGAGGTTGTGTTGGAAACTTCCCTTTTTCTTGTTGAAGCATACCCACGGTAGTTGTCAACTTCCCCAACTGATTTCTGATATCATTCATCATCTGAGTTTGTTGCTCATTGATTGCGGTTTGACTTTGCAAGAGAGCGCTGAATTGATCTTCCCAAGAACGCTTTGGTGGTTGTTGAAACTGAGCAGGTGGTTGCTGAAATTGATTAGCATGTGGGAATGAACTGGATTGAGCAAAACCGGGCGGACCTTGAGCTTGATAAAAACGGAAAGCATTTTGAGGTTGCTTCCAAGGCAGTTGAGGAGCGGGAGGAGCTTGAGAAGAACCCCCTTCATTAGGTTGACTCCAACGGAAAGCTGGGTGTTGACGTGTACCCGGATTGAAAGATTGAGCATAAGGATCAAAACGTTGCACAGCTTGAACTTCCTCCGGAGCAATCCCATTAATCACATTCTTCAAAGCCGGAATGTTTGGACAAGTCTCGGTAGAATGGCCCACCATCTCACAAATAACACAAACGTCCTCCACTTGGCGTACCACTTTGACTTCTTGAGATTGAGCACTTTTGAGTTCCAACTTGTCAAGCTTCCGAGCGATCTCCTCCAAGCGAGTTTCAAAAGCACTTTGCTCCGAGATAGAAAATTTTCCCGTACCGGTGGGACCTTGATTGAACATACCTCTTTCCCCCGGATCTGTAAACTGCCATGCTTGAGTTTTCTCGGCCAAAGACTCATAGTAATCCCATGCATCCTCCGGTGTCTTTCCCATAAAATCACCTCCACCCAAAGTATCGAGAAGCTTTTTACTTTCTTGAGAACACCCCATGTAGAAATAATTGACTTGAAGATACAACAGAAAATTATGATGGGGAACCGCCATGAGTAAGTCTTTGTATCGTTCCCAATACTTGTGAAAAGTCTCGTCCTCCCTTTGCTTGAAATTCTGAATTTGATCCATAAGCAATTTCGTCCGACTGGCCGGAAAGAACTTTGTAGTGAAAGCATCTTGAACCTCCCTCCAAGTACGTAATGAACGAGGCTTCAAGGAATTAAACCATTGTTTCGCCTTATCCTTCAAAGTGAATGGGAAAAGCTTAAGGCGAGCTTGATCAAGTTGATTCTGAGCAGGTACCAAGGAATGCAAAATAGACTCAAACTCCCGGATATGAGAATACGGATCCTCCAACTCTCGACCCCGAAATTCTGGAATCACCCAAAGATACTCAGCTTTGAATTCAAATACATTCCCAGCAGCTGGAGTCGGAATAACGATAGGCGATATTTGAGGACCCCTTTCTGGATTGAGATATTCGCGAAGAGTACGAACAACAGCTTCTTCGGCCATTGGGCCTTTGCGAATAAGTTTGTGATTTAATTTGCGAGGCGGAGAATGCACAGGATAAGCCCGAGTAATACTCCGGATTTTAGGCGGAGAAGAAGAACGATGAAGCCGATTGGAAGTTGGGCTTCGGAACACAGGCATACACAAAAGAGATACTACTAACTAACTAACTAACTACCAACAAGCTACCAGACTAGAGGGGCTATGCCGCCACCTCATCTCAACAAACAGAATATACGAGGGGTTATGCCACCACCTCGGCTAAGCAATGCAATCAAATTAAGCTAAGTAAACTAACAAATTAAACTAAACTAACTAACTAAGAACACTCGATATTTAGCTTGGTTTCGTTACACCTCAAGTTTGACAACAAGGTCAGGTTAGAGGTATCCACCAAACTAAATATGAACAACACATAAACTACTAAACTACTACTACTAAACGAAAGCGGGATACTTACAGTGGTTTGTCGAACCTCCAAGAAAGCCATAATAAGAAATCCCCGGCAACGGCGCCAAAAATGCTTCGTTATCTCCCGGTATAGGAATATATTACCCCAAGCGTAGGGTTTAATATGTCGATTGAAACATAATAATTCGGTGAAGTCCGAGATCGTACCCAAGGGAATTAGTTTATGGCTTGGTTGGATTTGTAGGTGCAAGTAAGGATTTCGGCTATTAGGTAGCCAACCGAGTTTTATTTTTAAACGGTGGAAATAAAAGGGCTAAATTGAAACGAATAAACTAGATAAAAGATAGGCTAGGTCTAGGAATCACTAGCACTCATGACTCGAGCTCAATCACATTTTTCACCAATTCACGTGATTTAAAATACACAATTGTAGGTATCCAAACCGGGAAATAGAGATTCGATTATCAAGCTAGCTCTAGAACTCATTTGGTAAACACCTCGAGCGACAGAGCTCTAAGCATCATGTGTGGTGAGTAGGCGATGCTCCCACCTACACATGATCAAAGAGGTTAACACCTCGGCGATTTACCAAACGAATCCGAACCTCACATCAATTTTCAAATCCAAAAATTAAAGCTTTATTAGTGAAAAATGCAATTTTTACCCAAGCTAAAGGATGCTAATCATCCCATGACCTAACCCTTGAAACTACTCACACATATCTATGAAGATAAGAGCAAGCAAAAATCTACTTAGCATACTTGAAGACAACACTAGAAGAAAATTAGCTTAAACAATAGATCGGGAATTAAGCAACAACTTTAATTAAAGCAAGAGTAGCAAAAGACAACTAATAAAGGCAGGAAATTAAGAAATAAAGTGCTGAAAATGAAGAACAAAGCAAGAACAATTCAAAAAGCTGAAAAGTAATCTAAGCTAGATCTGGAAATGTACTAAAAAACGTTCTATCTAAATTCCTTTGGATCTCATACATCACTCTATTTATTCCACGCCTGGAATATTCCCCGGATATGCTCTCAAAATCCACGCTATGGCCCTCGGCATCGCTGGCCACGGCCATAAGCTGGATCACTAAGGTGGTCGGCATCAATGTAATGTTTGGCTTCCCATCGATGCCGACGTGGTTAGGGGGCTTGGCTGCAATGGGGCTCGGCATCGATGCACATCAATCCTTCCCATCGATGCCGAGATCAATAGGGCCTTGCTCGCTGCTGCACTGCTCGGGCCATGCTTGATCTTGCCTTGGCCATTCTGCTTCTGCCTTGGCGTTGCCTTGGCTGTCGCTCTTCTGCCCGGGCTGTTCCTCTTGCCTTGGCTCTGCCTTGGCTTTTGCCCTGGCCATGACTTGGCCATCGGGCCATACTCAAGCCATGACACGCTTTGGGCCTTTAAAGCTTCTTATTAGGCAATTCACCTACAAAACAACACCAACATATTCTACGAGCAAAAATCATTAAAAATAACTAATTAGCAACTAAATTAACCTACAACTAGATACTAGCGCACCCTCTCATTACATTCCTGGGTGCTTATCAAGTGCAATCATCTGAAACAATAAACCATACAACAGATACTGAAGACAAAGAGCTTTCATTAAAATCATTACAAATTTAGGGCTCGGCTCATTGAAACTATTCTTTGCCGGCCTCAAGTACAAAAGAAAGTAAAAGAAATCTATGCTCTGGCCAAGTCATTGGGGTTCGGCTATGTATCGGTGGTAGGGTTGGACTGCTCAGCTGGAAGCAGGCTCTCTGGCAATTCCATAGGCAGCACCACTGGAGGCTCCCTTCGGTGATCATCCTCAGGAACCTCAGCGCAGTCAAGACCGACTTGGTATCCGCAGAGGAAGGAGGAGTTGTGGGTATCCCT
The DNA here is from genome assembly GCA_019656295.1 of Rhododendron mucronatum var. ripense. Lineage (NCBI taxonomy): Eukaryota > Viridiplantae > Streptophyta > Magnoliopsida > Ericales > Ericaceae > Rhododendron > Rhododendron mucronatum. Next base: position 4,645,490 of record BPLT01000004.1, on the reverse strand, counting down.
TATTCCCTTCAGCTCTCCCTCCTTGAAAGCCTTTGTAACTAGGCTTTGCACCTACTGCTGATAATTTTCGCCGACTTCGTTGTAACCAGCGTCACCAGCCTCCTCTAGCTTCCTCGGGAGATCTTCCTCCATATGCTCCTTCTCCTCCTTAAGCCGATCATTTTCTACCTCGGCATCCTTAATCCGGAGCAACAGTCGATCCCTCTCTTCCCGAACGGTCTCGGCTAGCGCCTCGATCTGATCGGCGAATTGCTCTGCCTCCTTCCTCTTTGCTTGTAGATCCCCCCTAAGAGGCCTTTTGGTCTCTAGAAGAACATCTATATCACCGAAGGCTTTGTTGGTACACTGCCTGGCCGGCAATGAGAAAGGATTAACATCTGAAAAGGAGAATTGTTTGAACTTTGAAAGTTTGTGGAAGTGCATACCTTGGCAAGGAAGAGGCACAGTTCGGCCATGTTTTTGGCCTTCCCGGTCGGCAAGTTCTCCATGTCCTTGGGCAGGGCCAAGCCCTTCAGGAGGGTCGTGGCCAAGAGGGGGCTTTCCTCCAGGCTATCGCCAATGGTGATCACGTGCCCATCTGAGCAGTCAAAATCGGGCACGAAAAGCGCCGAAGACTCATTCCGGGTTGGCAAGATCATCTTCGGCGAGGCTGGTTGTGAGGACCTCCACATTCTCAGCAACTTTGGCCTTTTTCTTGGCCCTTTGATCCTCCACCTCAGCGGCCGAGTGCCTCTCTCTTCGGCAGCCGGAGTGGGGTTTCTCGGTAGTAACATTAATAGGGGGCTGATCCTGTTGCGACGGTCGGTCGGTGGGGATGGGTTCCGGTTGCTCCTTCCGCTCCGGTAGCCCCGAGGTAGAAAGATCCTGGACCAGGTATTGCATTTGTAGTGCCTGCCAGGCAGCGATGGCCAAATCAAATGTCGTCCTCACCATTTTCTCCTTGTTTTTTCAGTGAGCAAATCTGGCCTTTGTTGGTTCGTGACCGAGGAGGGTCGGAGCATCTCGATTGGCACACCGAAGCAAGGCAATCAGATAAGGCCACCTGTCGATGATAAAGATCCCCTTGTTCGGTGCTGAGCAGAAAATGAAAAGTCAGTACGATATAGGGAAAACAGGAAGTCAATACACAACGAAAAGCAGCTACGGAGACAAGTACCAGGTTTGTCCCCAACGCCGGGGAACCTTTGCACTCAAGGGATTCTATAGGGCTTCTCCACCGCCGAACCCATTCTAGTTGGGAAGGGGTAATCGAGGAGAGGGTTGATTGGCCCCCACTTGATGTTGCCAGATACTTTGACCAGGACGTTCCCCCACTTCTCGGTGTCATAGAGGCGGTCCACCAGATGATTAAAGTGTTGACGAGTGGTGAGGTAATATTTGTTGTACTTGGGGTTCCTTGATACAATGTACATTAGCATCAAGTCCCCCAAGGTGAATGAAAGGTTGTTCGACTCGGCTAACCTTATTGCCGAGCATAGAATTCGCCAGGTATTCACCACAACCTGGATTGGCGCAAGGTTGTAGTTCGCTAGGAAGTAACGAAGGAAGCGGCTCATTGGGAACCTTACCCCCCCCCCCCGGTGATGACAAAGAGCGGAAGTATGATGAAACCATCGCCGAAGGGGATCCTTTTGGTGGTTACTCTCTCGACAAGAACGTCGTCCGGAATTGAGTACTTCACCCGAAATTCTTCAGTGAAGCCTCCTGGACCATCGCCATAGAAATTGTTGTATGGCATGGGTCCAAGTCCGGAGGCAACGAGGGGATGATATCAATGTCTCTCGGCGGGGCGTTTTCTCCCCCTGCTCCGGACGTGTTCGGAGGTCCACCAGACGATGTGGAGGTGCTGGTTTGGGCTCCAGCTGCGGCTCGTTCGGCACGATCCTCTTGGTCAAAATCCCCCTGGTCGGAGCTGACACCCTTGCAGGCACCATCATCCACTTGGAGGGGAACATGGATGCCAGGGATGACAGACAACCCAGTAGGTCAGTAGAGGTTTGTTGGAGCGTTCGTAGAAGCTCTGATATTCCCTGCCAAGGCTCTGGATTGTCTCCAGTAGGGTTGGATATGCCTCGGGATCTACATTCGGAGAGTTGATGCTTGAGTCCACCATGTTGAAGACCTAAACAAGAAAAAGATGATGAGAATTCCTATTTCAGCACGGCTGCTTTTTTGCACATAGCCCCTCTCGGCATGAAGCAAGAAGCTTAATCTGAGAAGGGTTCCCTAAGGTAGGAGGTTCATCGCTGGGCAATGGAGGAAAACCACCATCGTTGGAGGTCCTACCAGGAGGCCACGACGAAAGACGGCCGAGGAATCTTGTCACTATTTAAGATTATGGTCATTTCTATGCAGAACAGAGTCCCTAAGACGTAATAGGCTTTGAAAGAAGTAAAAGAACCAGAGTATCAGAGATACCTGAAAACACTAGCAGTGGGCGATGGCGAGTGGTGGAGCGACGACGGATTCTGGTGGCAAGAGCAGCTACACAAACAAGAGTGAGAGCGAAAGCAGAAAGTGATTTCCTCTCGTTCCCCCTCCTCTTATATAATGGATGAAGTGGAAGGAGGAGCAACCCTGGGGATCTTGCATTGGAACAGAAGTGACGCCACGCCGTCCACTTCTGCTGCGCCACGTGGAAATCTGTGTTGATCCGTACTCGCGGGGTTCTCCTTTTGTGCCACGTGTCCCCCTATATCGTCCTAGGCTCTACCCCAGCCGTTCGATCTCTGAGTCCCAACGGTCCCGTCAATCCCCTCTGCACCAAATCATCATTGTTCTCAAGTTCAAAACGTCTCTTCATGTTCCCTCGATGACCCGGTGAAGTCTGTTCGGCGTACCTTTCATGGAAGCATCCTCAGATACGGGGACCGCCGATCAACTCCTCTCGTCCTTTTTCCAAAGTTGGAAGAAGTTGAGGGGCTATTGTGGCGAGTATAACTTGGTGAAGGAACTCCGGCACATCCCATAAGACACCCATGAGCCGGACCCGACTCATTAGACGGATGGGTCGGCATGTGCAATGTTCGGCAGTATCTTGCGGAACTTGACATGCCGAACAGGGTTCACCCGCAGAAGAATCGGTCTGGATATGGGTCATGAAGTTCAGTTTGGCGATGACCAACCGAACCAACAGCAATTCTGTGATTCAAGTATAGCCGAACCGATACGATTGGTAGAGTCCCCAGCCACCAAACCGCCCTTGTTCCCTGATTTGAAGTAGTCAGGAAGCGTTGGATAGGGGCAACAGGTGACGAGATATCACTACCTTAATTACAGGAGCAGATCGTGGAGATCGTTTTAGAAACCCGAATCATGGACCTGATTTGGGAGCGCGTTTGACGAGCCAATGATTGGACGCATGATGCCTAAGCGTGGGTTGATCCCCACGTTTCCTCGGCCTATAAAAGGGGCAGTCATAAGAGAGGTAAGAGGACGAAAAAAGAAAAAAGGACTACTCTTGCAAGAAAACCCTAAAACAACTGAGAGAATTACCCTATATCAAGGCGCTGCCCAATGGGCAGTAACTAGCAAAACCCTTTCTAAATTAGACTGATTTTCTAATGTAGGCCATTTTTACATTGAACCAAATAGCAAATCGGACAAGGAATCGGGTGGGGTTGAACCGGCTGGTCCTATCCGATTTTTGAAACATTGCATGACTAGCCAAGCAATTCTCGGCCCAAGTATTCCTTTCTAATTAAACTTAGGACAACACAATATGCGAATGGAATGGAACCCATTTGCTAAATTTCTACTAATATTTTGGAGTTGTGCTTTTTGTTCGTTCCTCTCATGCTTTGTGACTATTCCTCTCCTAACTTCAACCAACACTTCCAATATAATGCCCCGAATTTTGGGAACGTTAAATAGACGATTTTATTGAATATTTTAAGAAAGACTGGCTTATTATTACATCACAACCTTCATAAGAGTACATTCATTATAAAAGGAAAGGAAACTAGGATTTCTACCTGCAGCTCCGCCTGCTCCTCCATCCTAGCTAGTTCTTTAGCTCAAAAGGCCTCCAAGGTGTACAGCTCACTTCAATCATCTACAAAGTTTGACACATTATACCAACGTCGCCACCGATATAATATGTCAGGGTCACCAAAGGTAACACCATGAGCTACAAGAGCTCAGCAGAATAATCCTTTACCTACTAACCCATAACTTACAAACAATAGATCATAAAGATAATGATTTCCACGTAATACACGCGTATTTAACAAAGCAGCTAACAATGACACATCCGCATTCATTATTCAAACTGACATTGGTGTTCATGATTTTTCGAGTTTCTCCTACGCGACTTCTCGTAGACCGTGTCACCATTTTCTTTTACCAAATCAACATTTGCAAAATCTCTTTTAACACACCCAACCTCGGTTCCGCCGTTCCAGTTTTCCGAGTATCCTCACAATGGTTCCGCTGCACCGGGTTCCCATTGGCACACAAAACATTGAATTTGGCATTGGCTCCTCTCCGCAGATAACCAATCCACAATTGAAAACCCTCTGTTCCGCCAGTCCGGGTTCCCATTTGGATTTTTGAAAATCATTAAAACAATTGCGTTGACTCCTTTCCGCGGATAACCAAACCACAATTCATCCCTCGGTTCCGCCGCTCCGGGTTCCCGAGTATCCCCACAATGATTCCGCCAGTCCGGGTTCTCATTGGGTTTTTCGAAAACGTTTTCACACACACACACACCACACAATGCGCTACTATGTCCGGCCTCATTGTGGTTTCAAAACTTATCTTGCCTTTATCACACCCTAAATGTCATGTTTCTACTTCCTTGTTTTCTGTGTCACATTTTCACGCAACGACTCCGCAGTAGGACTTTTCACGTATACATAAATCATTCAATGTAATCTTAAAACTAAACTAGCAAGATCATCTAACTCTATAATATTAATCATGCTCAAATCATCACTTAAAGCATAACGCCACATGTACGGACGACTTTGGAGTGAAAATCACTTATGCTTTACAACAAGACAAGTAATACAAGCAATTCATGTATACATGCTCATAACCATCCCAAAGATCAAAATATGAATACTTCTATCAAACGATAAAGTCTTATCTTTCGAAAATCGCTCTTTCTCGCTTTGTGGGAAGTTTAGAACAACATATGTTTATTAGAGTATAAGTCAATTATTCCGACATGCTCATACTTCCATTAGCAAGATAAACTTGTTGACAATCACCATAGACTAATAGTTATACTCCCCCCCAATGGTGACGTTACTTTCATACTCGTTCTTAGGGGTTCTGTTTCTAGTGCTAGTGCAGTTAAGCAGGCGGTAGGCATAAATGAATGCGATGCTCTAGAATCAAACAAAGCTTGTACGCAGATACTACAATAGTAGCGTACCTTGGATCACAGCAGGATCCTGCTCTTGTTCCTCACTCTGCAGCGGAAAGATACGCCCTCCAGCGCCTTGCTGGGTTCCCATGGGCTGTTTTCCTTTGTTTTGCCCATTCTGCTGCTGTAGTGGGCCTCCAAGGTTTTGCTTCACAAATCTGGCCTATCCAGCTTGTTGAACTTCCTTATTCCCAATACTTCCATTCCTCCCTCCTTGAAGTTGGGGGCAGTCGCATTTGATGTGACCCATGGCCTGACAGTTGTAGCACTGAACTGTCACTATGTTCTGACCGCCTTTCTGTGGTTCGCCACGCCCTGGTGCAGTTGTCTTCCAAGGTTGGTGGTTCTGAGACGGGGTGAAGGGTTTGGTAGGGTAGGGTCCCCGGTTGTTGTTGAGTGGTTGGGTTTGGATAGGTCCACCGGTGCTATTATTCGCCTTCCTCCACCGGGTTTTGAAGTCAGACTCCTCACCCTCTAGCCAGAGAGCACACTTCACGACTTCAACATAGGTGGTAAAAGCTTGAGCCACCACAACTCTTCGAGCAGTTGTCAGTCCCCACTCGAACCTTCTTGCCTTCTTGTCCTTGGTTGGTTTGGAGGCTAAGGCATAACGGGATAGTTCCTCATACTTTGGCTGTGTACTGCGTACCAGTCATCGTCCCTTGTTTCAGATTCAGGAACTCTTGTTCCTTGGCTAGACTAAGGGGCGTGGGACAATACTTGTCGAGAAACAGGGTCTCGAACTCGGCGAAGGTCATGGTGGCAATGGCATGGGTTGCCTCCATCAGGTCCCACCAGTAGCGAGCTTCTCCTTTCAACTGGTAAATGGCTAGAACCACTCGATCGCCGTCCCGGGTGATCCCTAAGGTTTTGAGGATCATTTTGACCTCATTTAGCCATGTCTCGGCCACGACAGGATTGGTATCTCCATGAAAAGTCGGGGGTCGACGTTTGCAGAACTTGTTCATCGCTCAAGTTCGGGTCATAGGTCTGTCGTCGGGGTTTTGGTTTTGGCGGTTAGCGTTTAGGGCGGTGATGAATGCTTGCATGATTTGGGTTAGGTCAGGGTTCACGTTAGAGGGTTCTCCGTCATTGTGTCCTACTCCACTGCGTCGATTCACCATCTACGAGTGGAAAATCAAAAGGGGGTTGTAAACAATTTTCCTTTTGCAAATGGTGTATCTTTCTAAAGTTTATCATGAAGTATGCAACAGTAATCTTTAAGCAAGATTTTCAGAGATAAGTAGAAGGATACAATCATAAGCATAGAGTTCTACTATAATGGCAAGTAGAGACCTAAGATAAGATCTCCTAATACAAGTTGGAAAGATTCTATTACCAAAAGGTTCCCTTTTTGTCTTAGTGCCACAAATACTACTACAGTTATCAGGACCTTATTCTAATACTAAAGATATCATATAAGAACAAGCAGTAATCGAAATAATGCCTTTATTAAAAGCATTGGAAGAGTACAGCCTAGGAAATTCTTTAACAGATAGAAATGATCCTAGTTTCCGACATCCTACATCCCAAAGGATTACAATTGCTCCTAGGTATGCCTAATTGGCGTCCTCAGTTCTTGGGGTCTCGTCCTCTTCGAGATTCCTTTCACCTCACAGGTTTTCCTCAGTCACCTCATTGGCGTCCTTATCACCATCAACTTCTTCCTCCTTAACTCCAACCTCAAAGTTCTCCATCGGGGTAAGGCACCAAAGAATCCATAGAAGGCATACAGGATTGGGAACATTTCAGGAAACCAAGGGTCCTCCTCCATGGGAATAGGGGTATTCTGTTGCACCCTTATGAAATCTCATTTTTCTGCGAGTACAGCAACAATGAAGTCAGGATTTTCCACTAGTTGAGTTGTCATAGATTCTATGGCGATTTTGAATTGACGAGCTTCCGCCAACAGGTCGACTAGGTGATCCAAGTGGTTCATCTACAAGGAAAAGTTTTAAACCTCAATTAGGAATGTTTTAAGACAAAGTTTTATTAACACACAGGCAACCTTCTAGGTTCCACATTTGCTTCTTGATTTAAGTCATCATCCAATTGTTCGGGAATTCCCAGCTCAATGGTACTGCCAATTTCCACACCTTGCTTCAATCTGAAGATTGTTTTGTCAAAATTCCACCCAATTTGGGATGGTAAACTTAAACTCAATTCATGTTTGTGCAACGGTCAAACTATCTTATGGTCTACCCATTCTACCCATGGCCGAGGTTTTGAACCTAGAGCTTTGATACCAAGTTGTAACGCCCCGAATTTTGGGAACGTTAAATAGACGATTTTATTGAATATTTAAAGAGAGTCTGACTTATTATTACATCACAACCTTCATAAGAGTACATTCATTATAAAAGGAAGGGAAACTAGGATTTCTAACTACAGCTCCGCCTGCTCCTCCATCCAAGCTAGCTATTTAGCTCCAAAGGCCTCCAAGGTGTACAGCTCACCTCAATCATCTACAAAATTTGACACATTATACCAGCGTCGCCACCGATATAATATGTCAGGGTCACCAAAGGTAACACCATGAGCTACAAGAGCTCAGCAGAATAATCCTTTATCCACTAACCCATAACTTACAAACAATAGATCATAAACATAATGATTTCCACGTAGTACATGCGTATTTAACAAAACAGCTAACAATGACACACCCGCATTCATTATTCAAACTGACGTTGGTGTTCATAATTTTCTGAGTTTCTCCTACGCTGCTTCTCGTAGACCGTGTCACCATTTTCTTATACCAAATCAACATTTGCAAAATTTCTTTTAACACACCCAACCTCGGTTCCGCCGTTTCGGTTTCCCGAGTATCCTCACAATGGTTCCACCGCACCAAGTTCCCATTGGCACACAAAACATTGAATTAGGCATTGGCTCCTCTTCGCGGATAACCAATCCACAATTCAAAACCCTCGGTTCCGCCGCTCCGGGTTCCCGAGTATCCCCAATGGTTCCGCCAGTCCGGGTTCCCATTTGGATTTTCGAAAATCATTAAAACAATTGCGTTGGCTCCTTTCCACGGATAACCAAACCACAACTCATCCCTCGGTTCCGCCGCTCCGTGTTCCCGAGTATCCCCACAATGATTCCGCCGCTCCGGGTTCTCATTGGATTTTTTGAAAACGTTTTCACACACACCACACAATGCGCTACCAAGTCCAGCCCCATTGTGGTTTCAAAACTTATCTTGCCTTTATCACACCCTAGGTGTCATGTTTCTACTTTCTCGTTTTCTGTATCTCGTTTTCGTGCAACGACTCCGCGGTAAGACTTTTCACGTATACATAAATCATTCAATGTAATCTTGAAACTAAACTAGCAAGATCATCCAACTCTATATTATTAATCATGCTCAAATCATCACTTAAAGCATAACGCCACATGTACGGACGCCTTTGGAGTGAAAATCACTTATGCTTTACAACAAGACAAGTAATACAAGCAATTCATGTATACATGCTCATAACCATTCCAAAGATCAAAATATGAATACTTCTATCAAACGATAAAGTCTTATCTTTCGAAAATCGCTCTTTCTTGCGTTGTGGGAAGTTTAGAACAACATATGTTTATTAGAGTATAAGTCAATTATTCCGACATGCTCATACTTCCATTAGCAAGATAAACTTGTTGACAATCATGCATTCTAACTATTATAAACAATAGATAACCTTATCTACTTAGACAAAACGGTTAAGAATATTTATACTTTGAACTAAGGAGGTTCTGCTTTCCAATATACAATTTTATGCTATACGTCGAGTTAAGGACAAGGGATTCTACCTTTCTTCTTGGCAGTAGTGGCGACTATGGAGATAATGAATACGTCGGGTGGAGTAACTTCCTACGGTTGGCTTCCGGTAGTTTCGAAAGAGAAAGGTTTCTCTCAAAACTAGTTTGTGACTAAAACTACTCAACTTTATGGATCGAAAGAGTGGTTTATGATGAGTTTCTTGAAGAACACAAGAAGCACTTCAAGAACAAGGAAGAACTAAGCAAGAACAAGTAAGAACACAAGCTTTCTTAGAGAGAAGTTGGAGGATGAAGGTGTGAGTTGAATGGAAGGTATGGGGTGCTATTTATAGCCAAAATTTGGGCTCCTCCTCTCCCCTCTTGGCCGGCCCTCTCTCTCTCCAATTCTCCCATGGATTTACTCCATGGACTTGTCATTTCAAGCATTTAATCAAGATCCTAGCCTTCCCTCTTTTGTCACTTCCATTTTAGGCCAAATCCTAGGTGATCATGAAGGGTTTTTGGCTTGTCTTGTCCAAGGGAAAGGTTGCTTGCAAGAAAGACCAAGATATTAGGCTAGGTTCATACTTAAAGTAGTCTAGTCATGGGTTGTCAAGTTGTACTCTCCCCCTCTCGGCCTCTCCTCTCTCTGTCTCTCTCAGCTTTTCTCTGTCTCTATCTCTCTCTCTCTCTCTCTCTCTCTCTCTCTCTCTCTCTCTCTCTCTCTCTCTCGTACTACATATATATCTAGGAAAGTAACCCTAGAAAAATTAGGCTTAAGGCTATATCCCTAGGTTTGCATGCATGGCATGGCTAGGCTTCTTTTGGAAGAAAAGTGATGGCTATGACTTGTCTTGTCCAAGTCATACATACATTGACAAGTCAAATGTCCATTAACAAGGGATAATAATTCCCCTAGCATTTGTTGACCAATGGGTAAAGAGGTGAATAAAGATGATAGGAAAGGTTGATGTGACTAAGGTTTCTTCTTTTAGAAGCAACCTAATGGTACAAGATTCCTATAAGACTAGTCTTGTCAAATAGATATGTATATGGCAAGAGTAGTTGCTATTATCCAAGGGATAATATTTTCTCTAACATTTATTGTCCAATGGACAAAGGAATATTTGTGATAATTAGGGTTTGAAATGACTTATCATGGAAGTAAAATGATTGCTTATTTGGCCCATGATGTTGTCTTGTCAAATCAAGGCTTCATTGGCAACCTAATTGCTATTGACCAATGGTTGAAAACTCCCCTAGCATTTATTAACCAATGGGTAAAAAGGTGATGCCGATGTCAAGATTATTCTAGATAAGACAACACATAGATTTGGGAGAGTATATTGCCGTATAAGTTGGGGAAAGTACACTGGCACATGGATTGTGATAAGTACAATAATACAAATACTTTTAATCACCTTATGAACTAATGGGTAATAATTTTCCTACTTTCTATTACCCAAAGGACAAGCAATCATGTCATACTATTCATGAAATGACAAGTTAAAAGTACTATGATGACATGGCTTTAACCAATGGTCACTAACTTTCCTAGGTTTTATTATGTACTGGATATGTAATCATGTCACACTATTCATGACATGACAAGTCGAAAGTACAATGATGGATAGTCAAGTCATGCTATTATCCAATGGACAATAGTTTTCTTAGTTTCTATTACCCAATGGATATATACATGGGTTTAAAAGGTTTAACTATGTTTCTAAGAAGGTTCATAAGGCTCAAAAATGGTCAAAAAGGTCCATCTAAGTTTAGGAGAATGCAACTTGGTGAAATGATAATTAGGTTTTTTTTAACTAATTGGTGGGAAGCTAATTCTACTTGTCAAGTAGGATTTTTAGCCAAGAAATATAATTTAAAATTTTATTTTACTCACTAGGAAGATATACAAGTGTTTTTTACAAGCATACTTGTCTTTTAGAAAATGACTAGACTGTCTGGTGCGGAAAGATATAATTTTATAAATCTCAAATATAATTATGACGGATTATTTAGAAATTTAAAAGCAATCGAAGTAATTAAAAATAAAATTCAAATATTTAACGAAATTTTATTTACTGAAAATTAGAGTCGTTGCATCCAAAGTCAAAATTCGTACTACTATCACATACGAGAGAGAAAAGCATGTCCAATATAGTTCAAGTTAACTTTTTGGTTGTGTATTTCATCATGTATTTGAGCCCCCTCAAAATTGTAAACCAGCTCGGGTTTTTTTTTTTATTCGTTAATCCTAATCTACTCTATTCTAGGGGACTTGGGGAGGAAGAGGGGTGGTCACGGGAATCGAACCCTGCCCATGTGCATGAGAGTATAATGGAGGTACCAACTTCACTCCACTTGCGAAACCACCTCGCCTAGTACACAACGGAACTTTTCGATGGATGCATCCTAAGTCACATAATAATCGTGTGGAAGTGCCTTTCGAGAATATTTAAAATTACAATAATTGGTGATGCGAGAATTGAGGAAGGAACAAATAATACTACCTCGTGATTATGTGACCTATGGTGCATCGTGCACAACTCATTTCTGAATTGCTTTTGTTAAGAACTAGGGGGAGACTTGGGGTTGTTTGTGATAACCTAAATTTAGCACTTGAAATTGAATTAATTAAGTAATAAATGATTCAGTAGGTTTAATAATCACATTTTACATTGCTTAACAACTTAAGTGCTACTTAAAATGTAGGCTAAAAAGTTAAAAAAAAATTAAGTAGCTTTGAGGTACTTAATTCTAGCTGAATTCTTATATACTTGCATTCAACCACCATACTACCACCACAACCACTCTCACTCCCACCACCTCCACCATGTAACGGCCCTGATTTTTTATAAATAAAAATTTCGTTAAATATTTGAATTTTATTTTAAATACTTGGATTTACTTTTAAAATACCTTTTTAACTTTAATAATCCGTCATAATTAGATTTTAGACTTATAAAATTTCATCTTTTCACATCGGACAATCTAGTCCTTTTCTAAAGGCAAGTATGCTTATAGAAGCACTTGTATATTTTTCTAGCGGGTTAAAAAATCTATAAAAACTTATTTCTTGGCTAGAAATCCTACATGGCAAGTAGAATTAATTTCTAACCGATTAGTTGGAGGAACCAAACTACCAATTCACCTAGTTACAATCTCTGAACCCTAGATGGACCTTTTTTGACCATCTTTGAGTCTTATGAACCCCTCTAACCCTAGTTGAACCTTTTGAACGCTAGGAAGTAATCATTTTATTCTCATAACTAGTTATTCAAGCCCATCTCCTTTATTTCTTTAACCATTGGTTAATAAATGGTAGGAAAATTTTTGACCATTGGTTAATAGCAATTAGGTTGTCAATGAAGCCTTGATTTGACAATGCAAGATCATGGATCATGTCATTACCTTACTTCCAAAAGAAGTAAGCTTAGTCTTGTCAACCTCACTTACCATTAATACATCTTTGACCATTGGACAATAATTGCTAGGGAAAATATTATCCCTTGGATAATAGCAACTAGACTTGCCAATGTGTATATATATATTTGACAAGACTAGTCATATAGGAATCTTGTATCATAGGAAGCCATTACTTTGCTTCCAAGAGAAATAGGCCTAGTCATTGTTACCCAAAAAGACAACCTAGAGGGGGGGTGAATAGGGTTGTAAAGGAAATTACTAATTTAAAAATTATTCTCTAACAATATATTCAAGATAATACAAGCAAGTAAATGAGAGAGTTAGAGAGATAGAACCCGTTTATAGTGGTTCGATCCGGATTTGTCCACGGTCCGGCCTAGTCCACTTCTCCTCAAGCAACTACTTGAAGGTTCCACTAATCTTCAAAAAGATTACAAGTAGTAAGTCTTGCGGGTGCTTACAATGACCTTATCCCCTAGCTTTCCCGAGGAGCTAGTGCAACCGCAAGAGTTTTCTCCGAAAACCTCTCGAAAACAATCACACCCAAATTCAAACCCGAATTTGGTCTTCTAAGCTTTCAAGTGTTTGACTCAAACACTCGCTTAGAGATTACAAGCATGTGGAGAAAGTATGAAAAATATCGCTCACGTCTTGTATAAATTTTCTCTCAAGAAAATATGAAAGTGAAAGAACAAGGAGAATTTCGGACTTGATCTTTGGAGAATTTGCTCTTTGGAAAGATATGAAATGTCGTAGCTTGAATTTGTACTCATCAATGAGTTCTTGAAGCCTTTATATAGCCATCCAATCACCTACTAGCCGTTAGCAAATTACTGTGCCGTTGGAGAGCTATTTTAGGAAAAATAGAGCCGTTTGAGATTTTACTGATCAGCAGAAAATCTGCAGAAATACACTACTGGTCGTCCGGCCGGTCGACCGAAAGGTCGTCCACTCTCTCAACCAGCCTGTCATCCAGTGAAGTCCGGTTGACAACCCCTTCTGTTCAGACAGCCGGCTTGTCAACCGGTTCGTCAACCTGTAGCTCAAAACTTCATCTAAATAAATCCGTTAAAGCATGAATTGAGCTCATTAAGTCTTTGTAGATATTAAACATTGAATTCAAGATACTTAAAGTAATTTTACAAGGTTGAGAAAATTAGTCCGAAAATAACTTGGCGATAATTATAAAAACATCATTAAAATAATTCCTCTGATTTTTCGACAATCATCAAAATAAATATATAATTGTAATACACATAATTTTCCAACAAATTAATATGTATACATTTTTCCAACAATATCCAACTTACTCTCCTCTTTACCTATTGGATAACAAATGTTAGGGGAATTATTATCCCTTGGTTAATGAAGACTAGACTTGCCAAGTGTATATATAACTTGACAAGACAAGTCATGCCAAAAGGAATCAATACTTTGCTTCCAAAAGAAGCATCCTAAGCCTTGTCACTCATCACCTCCCATCCTAGCCTACTTGGTACCTTAGTGTACATATATATATATATATATATATACACACACACACACACACACATAGATACATGAGTAGTACATAGTACAAGAGAGAGAGAGAGAGAGAGAGAGAGAGAGAGGGAGGCCGAGAGAGTGAGAAGGAGAGGTGGAGTGTGTGCATGTGTTTTGTTTACTTCCAGAAGCAACCTTTTAGCCTTAAGCTTATTTGACAACCTATTTATAGGCATTTATGAACACAATCCTAGCCATTATTATGTTCTTTCTCGCAAGCAATATCAACCTAGGACAAGACTAGTTAAAAACCCTTCATGATAACCTAGGATTTGGCCTAAAATGGGAATGACAAGTGAGGGAAGGCTAGGGATTTGATTGAAGGCTTGAAATGACAAGACCATGGAACAATTTCATAAGAGAGAGAGAGAGAGAGAGAGAGAGAGAGAGGCGGCCAATGGAGGGGAGGGAGAGCCCAAATTTTTGCTATAAATACCACCCCACTCTTGCCTTGAACTCACACCTTCACACCTTTCAACTTCTCTCTCTAGAAAGTCTTGAAATCTACTTTGTTCTTGCTTATTCTTAGCGTTCTTGAAGTTCTTCCCAAGTTCTTCAAGAAACTCATCCTAGGCCACCACCGAACCGCCACTCGACCACCCTTTCGATCCAAAAAGTTAGGTAGTTTAGTCAAGAACAAGTTTCGAGAGAAACCTTTCTCTTTTGAAACTACCGGAAGATCACCGTAGGAAGTTACTCTGTCCGATAGCCGACGTATTTTCCGTAGCCGCCCTACCGCCAATAAGAATGGTAGATCTTTCCATCCTCATTATCTCTAAGTATAATACGCCAACTGTTTTCTTAAAGAATATATAAGGTTATCTGTCACCTATAAGGTTTGAAATGCATGATAGTTAACAAACTTATTTTCGCTAATGGAAGTATGAGCATGTTGAATTAATCGACTTTTAATCAAATAAACATATGTCATTTAGAACTTCCCACAAATGAAGAAATTAAAGAAAGAGTTTTAAAAGATAATAGTTTATCGCTTGATTGTAAGAATTTGTATTTTGATCTTTAGGATGATTATGAGATTGCATATGTGATTACTTGTATTACTTGTGGTTGTGTGATAAAGCATAAGTGATCTCCACTCCAAGGGTGTCCGTACATGTGGCGTTATGCTTTAAGTGATAAATTTGAGCATGATAGATAATATAGAGTTGGATGATCTTGCTAGTTTAGTTTCAAGATGACAATGAATGATTTATGATTGCTTATGTAGAAAAAGTCTTACCACGGAGTTTATGCATGAAAACGAGACACAGAAATCAAGAAAGTTAGAAACATGACACCTAGGGTATGGTTAATGACAAGACATGTTTTGAAACCGCAATCTGGCCGGACTTGGTAGCCCATTGTGTGTATGGAAAACCGCGATGTGGCCGGACTTGGTAGCCCATCGTGTGGATTGCGAAAACCGCAACGTGGCCGGACTTGGTAGCCCGTTGTGTGAATGCAAACTCGCAATGTGGCCAGACTTGGTAGCCCATTGCGTGCATTGCGAAAACTGCAATGTGGCCGAACTTGGTAGCCCATTGTGAAGATTGCCGATGGGGCCGGACATGGTAGCCTCATTGGTAATATGGCTTGGTTATCCGCGGAGAGGAGCCAATGTGAGTTTTGTGTGCCAATGGAAACCCGGTGCGTCGGAACCATTGTGAGGATACTGGGGAGACCAGAACGGCGGAACCGAGGTTGGGTGTTGTAACGACCCTGATTTTTGGTCGACAAAAATTTCGTTAAAAATTTGAATTTTATTGTAATTGCTTTTAATTTCCAAAGTTTGTCATAATTACGTTTTCGCCCCTTCAAATTCGATTTCTTTGCGCTTTGGCCTACTTAGCAAGCCTAGTTAGCTTCTAACCATCCGGTTGGAGAAACCGAGCTAGCAAGCCACCCAGTTACTTTTTCCTAACCACAAAATGACTGTTTTGCCCCTCATTGAAACTTTTGACCCTTTTGAACCCTAGACTAAGAATTGAATATTCTTTTTCTTTTAATTATTTTGGTTTTAATCTTTGTCCATTGGACAATAAATGTTAGGGAAACTATTATCCATTGGATAATAGAACCCCATTTGTTTATATTAATTGTATAATTGGGTAAAGTACTAAGAATATTAAAAAGTAACTTTTTGATTAACTTTAAAGTACCTTTTTGGATTATTTTCTTATATAATCTCCCTAGCAACTATTATCCATTGGATAATAAAAGTTAGGGTGGTTATTATCCATTGGGTAAAAGGTTAAATCTTTCACCTAGTACATGGATGGATTAATCTAGTCTTTTTATTTATTTTCATGTGCCAAAGTACAAATATTTTATTATGTAGTACTTAGTAGACTTAATGACCCTAGGATTCTCTAAGTACTCTTTATTTATTTAAAATTGGATTTTTGAACTACCTAGATACATTAGTACATTATTTGGTTAAAGTATTGCCTTAAGTACCATGTGCTAATTGCTTAGTTTATTGGGAAAAATCTTAGTCTTTCAACTCCTTGATCTCTTGGTACAAAAGTACATATTACTTTATTATTCTTGTACATTGTATGTATATATATATATGTACTTGAGAGAGAGAGAGAGAGGAGAGAGAGGCCGGAGAGAGAGAGAGAGAGAGAGAGAGAGAGAGAGAGGAAGGAAGGAAGAAGGAGAGTTAGTTGTACTCACCTTGATTTTCTTTGTACTTCATATCTTGGTATATCTTTCTTCCTAACTAAGTAACTAACTCTCCATTAACCTCCATGTACTTCTTTGATTTGTTTGAACCCTTAGATCTTGTACAATTCCCATCTCCACCATTCAATTGATCCAAGAATCAAATCTAGTACAAAAATAGCCATGCAAGCCTAGGGATTTGCCTTTGATCTTCCAAGATTCATGCCATGTGTCAAGTGAGACTTAGAGAGAGAGAAAGGAGAGGGCGGATTTGCCTTTGATCTTCCAAGATTCATGCCATGTGTCAAGTGAGACTTAGAGAGAGAGAAAGGAGAGGGCCAAGGCTTTGCCTATAAATAGAAGGCCATTCCAAAGCTTGAACTCACACCTCAAAGCATTTGCTCTTCCTTCTCTCTAGAAATCTCGGATTCCAGTTCCTGGCAGCCTACTGCCCTTCGGAAATCCTCATTTTTCTCCTTCTTAGAGTAGATTTTAGAACCAACTTCCTTCGGGAAAGTTGTAGAGAACTTCGAGACCTTGAAATTAGATCCAAGAACTACCGCAATCGGTTAAGAAATGACCAAGTTATTGGCATCCAAAATTCAGTAAAATCTCGGATTCCAAATTCCAGACAGCTTACTGTCTTTTGCTTTACCCCCATTTTTCTCCAACCTAAGGTTGTTTCTAGGATTAATTTCCTTCACGGAAGTTGTAGAGCACTTCAAGAACTTCGATTTCAACCCAAGAACAATCATATTCGGCCAAAGATTGACCGAGTTACTGCCGTCCGAAGTTCGGTCCAGATTCACCACCCGTAGAATTTTTCCAACTAGCTTATTCGGCCCCGACTAGTTTCGGATCAAGGCAGCTATCCTTACCTACTTTTCCAAGTATAAAGTAGTTTTTCACCTTAATTCTATGTATTGTATAAATCGCATGTCGTTTGGAAGTTACTTTGATCGTAAATAAAAAGTTGGAAATGCATGATGTGTGTTGTTTTGATTCAAGCATGCTATGTAGCTTAGATGATCTTGTTGTACTATTTCAAGGCTTTGATTGAATGCATGATTGTATGAAAAGTCTTACACGCGGAGTCTTGCATGAGAACGTGACACGAAAATCGAGGAAGTTAGAAACATGGCACCTAGGGTGTGTTTAACAAGAGAAATGTGTTTTGAAATCGCGATGTGGCCAGACTTGGTAGCCCATCGTGTGGATTATGAAAACCGCAACGTGGCCGGACTTCGTAGCCCGTTGTGTGAATGAAAACTCGTAATGTGGCCGGACTTGGTAGCCCATTGCGTGGGTTGTGAAAACCACAAAGTGGCCGGACTTGGTAGCCCTTTGTGAAGATTGCCAATAGGGCCGGACGTGGTAACCTTGTTGGTAATATGGCTTGGTTATCTGTGGAGAGGAGCCAATGCAAGTTTTGTGTGCCAACGGGAACCCGGCGCGGCGGAACCGTTGTGAGGATGCTCGGGAACCCGGCGCGGCGGAACCGAGATTGGGTGAGTTAAAAAGGAGACTTTGGAAAAGAAAGGTAGTAAAAACAACACGGTCTACGATGGGTTACGTAGGAAGAACTTCGAGAATTTTGGACACCAGCGATAATTATGAAATGAATGTGGATATGATATTGCTTTTTTGTTACTGCTTATATACGTATCATGTGGAAATCGATGTTTTATTATGATATTAGTTCATAAGTTAAGGATTAGTAAGTAGGATTTTACTATTGAGCCTTCATAGCTCATGGTGTTACCTTGTGGTGATCCTGGGATATTATATGGGTGGCGACGCCAGTATAATATGTCAGATCTGATAGACGAACAGGGCGAACTCTTCACCTTGGAGGCGTTCGGAGCCGAAGAACTCGCTAGGATGGAGGGACAAGAAGAGCCGTAGTTAGGAACCTTAGTTCCCTTTTGTTACCCTATTTTGTATTTCAAAAGCTCTTACGAGAGTTATGATGTAATAAAGAGCCAGACTCTATTTTGGAATTTCAATAAAATGTCTTATTTAACGTACCCAAAATTCGGTACCCAAAATTCGGGGCGTTACAACTTGGTATCAAAGCTTTAGGTTCAAAACCTTGGCCATGGGTAGAATGGGTAGAACCATGTAGAACCGTAAGCTAGCTTGACCGTTGCACAAACGTGAATTTGAGTTTAAGTTTACCGTCCCAAATTGGGTGGAATTCTGTCAAAACAATTTTCGGATTGAAGCAAGGCGCGGAAATTGGCAGTACCGCCGAGCTGGGAATTCCCGAACAATTGGATGATGACTTAAATCAAGGATCGAATGTGGAAATTAGAAACCCGAAAACATTTTTGGTAAACTTTTGCTTAAAAACGTTGCTAATTGAGCAAATTTTATTTACTAGTTCGTGGAGGAGCCGTTCTTGAGCAAATATTTTAAATTGGGGTTCGAGAGTGGGAGCCTAGCCTAGCACCGGGTGGATACCGGGCATAGCCCCATTCGGCCGGCCACCACACTCCCCCCTAAACTTCAAATTTCAAAATTTTACCTCCAAAACATTCAAATTTCAAATTTCAAACTTTAAACCTTTTCCCTCCTCCACCCACCTTTTTTGGCCCTATATATACCCCACCACCATTTCCATTTCTTCACCTCTCTCATCATCTTAAAACCTCTCCAAACTGAGACCCCGTGTACCGAGACATGGCAACCCGACGACGAGGATTTCCGAAAGAAGCCTTGATCCGAGACATCGAGCAAACCGAAATAACCATGACCATCCAAGGTCTTTGGTTGCAACTCTTCGCCTTCATCATATTTTGTGGAGTGCTCACACTAGCCATGCCATGGTGGTTCACCGTGAATAACCGTGCCAACACCTTCTAGTATTGGGCTCTCGTCGTGGCCGCCGCACTCGCCGCAATCATAAAGGAGTACGAACGCCGGTTGCGCCAAGCTTTCAATGAGAGATGGTAGAGAATTTCGAGGATGGACGAGACCCGAAGCCGGCAACTCCAATTAGGCCGATTGTAATCTTTTGGAATGTAGGATGTGGTAGATTAGAATCGTTTTCAACTTGTCTTAGGAAAATCTCGTGTCTCTACTTGCCTTGTAGTAGAATTCTATGTTTATGTTGTATGTTTTTCTTATCTATGAAAACTTGCTTATTTTTCTAAAAGAGTACCGTTGCATATTATTTGATAAACTACTTTTGACCCTTAGAAGGAAGCACCTTTTACAAAAAAAAAAAAATCGATTCGGTAGACTAAACCTCCCCCTTTTCGGTTTTCACTCGTAGATGGCGAATCGACGCAATGGATTAGGACACGATAATGGAGGACCCTCTAACGCGAACCCCAACCTAACCCAAGTCATGCAAGCGCTCGTGACCGCCCTGAACACTGCCCTCCAAAACCCGAACCCTAACGACGAACCAATGACCCGAACTCGAGCCATGAATGAGTTCTGCAAGCGTCGACCTCCAACTTTCAATGGAGATACCAACCCCACTGTGGCCAAATCATGGCCGAAGGAAGTCAAGGTGATCATGGACACCTTGGAGATCACCCGCAGCGGAGATCGTGTGGCCTTAGCCACGTACCAGCTGAAAGGAGAAGCCCGCTACTGGTGGGAGCTGATGGAGGCAACCCATGACGTGGCCATCATGACTTTTGCTCAGTTCGAGACCTTGTTTCTCGACAAATACTTCCCTACGCCTATCCGTTTGGCCAAGGAACAAGTGTTTAACAACCTGAAGCAAGGAACTATGACCGTTTCTCAGTATGCGGCCAAGTTCGAGGAGCTATCCCGCTACGCCCCGGATGCCGTTGCAACCGAGGACAAGAAAGCGAGGAGGTTCGAATGGGGACTGACGACAGCCAGAAGAGCTGTGGTAGCCCAGGCCTTCCCCACCTATACCGGTGTGGTGAAATGTGCCCTGCGACTGGAGAGTGAGGAGAACAATTTCAAGACTCGATGGAGGAAGGCGACAGGCAACGCTGGCGGACCTATCCGAACTCAGACCTCCAACAACAATCATGGACCCTACCATGCCAAACATTCTAGCCCGTCTCAAGACGACCAGCTCGGGAAGACTGCTACACTCGGACACGGTGAAACGCGGAGAGGCAATCGGGACCTGACAACAGTTAGGTGCTACAACTGTCAGGCTATGGGCCATTACAGCTGCCAATGCCCGCAATATCAGAAGGAGGGGAATGGGAGTTTTGGAAATCAGAACGCCCAACAACCTGGACAGGCCAGTTTTGTGAAGCAAAACCTCAGCGACCCATCGCAGCAGCAGCAGAATGGGCAAGGCAAGGGAAAGCAGCCCATAGGAATCCAACAAAGCACTGGAGGGCACATCTTCGCACTGCGGACTGAGGAACAAGAGCAGGATCCCTCTGTGATCCAAGGTACGCTACTACAATAGTATCTGCGTACAAGCCTTGTTAGACTTTGGTGCATCGCAGTCCATTATATCTCCTGCCTGTGTAACTACACTAGCACTAGAAACAGAACCCCGAAGAACGTGTTTGATAGTGAAATCACCGTTGGGGGAGAGAATAGCTGTTAGTCTAGTGTGTAGTGGGTGCGAAATAGGAATAGCCAACCTACGCCTGACCTATGATTGACTTGGCGGATTTCGACGAATGGATTGGCTATCGCTTCATCGAGCGGTCATAGACTGCCATTAGAAGGTAGCGACAACATATACCCTAGGAGGAACTCGTTTCCTTTTAAGGGGGATAGACGATGATCCCAAGACCGGTCTAGCGACCTAGCCTAATTTGTACTTGCGTGCCAATTTCGGGGACGAAATTGTTTTAAGGGGGATAGATTGTAACGACCCTGATTTTTGGTCGTTAAAAATTTCGTTAAAAATTTGAATTTTATTGTAATTGCTTTTAATTTCCAAAGTTTGTCATAATTACGTTTTCGCCCCTTCAAATTTGATTTCTTTGCGCTTTGGCCTACTTAGCAAGCCTAGTTAGCTTCTAACCATCCGGTTGGGAAAACCGAGCTAGCAAGCCACCTAGTTACTGTTCCCTAACCGCAAAATGACTGTTTTGCCCCTCATTGAAGCTTTTGACCCTTTTGAACCCTAGACTAAGAATTGAATATTCTTTTTCTTTTAATTATTTTGGTTTTAATCTTTGTCCATTGGACAATAAATGTTAGGGAAACTATTATCCATTGGATAATAGAACCCCATTTGTTTATATTAATTGTATACTTGGGTAAAGTACTAAGAATATTAAAAAGTAACTTTTTGATTAACTTTAAAGTACCTTTTTGGATTATTTTCTTATATAATCTCCCTAGCAACTATTATCCATTGGATAATAAAAGTTAGGGTGGTTATTATCCATTGGGTAAAATGTTAAATCTTTCACCTAGTACATGGATGGATTAATCTAGTCTTTTTATTTATTTCCATGTGCCAAAGTACAAATATTTTATTATGTAGTACTTAGTAGATTTAATGACCCTAGGATTCTCTAAGTACTCTTTATTTATTTAAAATTGGGTTTTTGAACTACCTAGATACATTAGTACATTATTTGGTTAAAGTATTGCCTTAAGTACCATGTGCTAATTGCTTAGTTTATTGGGAAAAATCTTAGTCTTTCAACTCCTTGATCTCTTGGTACAAAAGTACATATTACTTTATTATTCTTGTACATTGTATGTATATATATATGTACTTGAGAGAGAGAGAGAGAGAGAGAGAGAGAAGAGAGAGAGGCCGGAGAGAGAGAGAGAGAAAGAGGAAGGAAGGAAGAAGGAGAGTTAGTTGTACTCACCTTGATTTTCTTTGTACTTCATATCTTGGTATATCTTTCTTCCTAACTAAGTAACTAACTCTCCATTAACCTCCATGTACTTCTTTGATTTGTTTGAACCCTTAGATCTTGTACAATTCCCATCTCCACCATTCAATTGATCCAAGAATCAAATCTAGTACAAAAATAGCCATGCAAGCCTAGGGATTTGCCTTTGATCTTCCAAGATTCATGCCATGTGTCAAGTGAGACTTAGAGAGAGAGAAAGGAGAGGGCCAAGGCTTTGCCTATAAATAGAAGGCCATTCCAAAGCTTGAACTCACACCTCAAAGCATTTGCTCTTCCTTCTCTCTAGAAATCTCGGATTCCAGTTCCTGGCAGCCTACTGCCCTTCGGAAATCCTCATTTTTCTCCTTCTTAGAGTAGATTTTAGAACCAACTTCCTTCGGGAAAGTTGTAGAGAACTTCGAGACCTTGAAATTAGATCCAAGAACTACCGCAATCGGTTAAGAAATGACCAAGTTATTGGCATCCAAAATTCAGTAAAATCTCGGATTCCAAATTCCAGACAGCTTACTGTCTTTTGCTTTACCCCCATTTTTCTCCAACCTAAGGTCGTTTCTAGGATTAACTTCCTTCACGGAAGTTGTAGAGCACTTCAAGAACTTCGATTTCAACCCAAGAACGATCATATTCGGCCAAAGATATACCGATCTACAACAAAAATTACATTTTACAGCGTTCCAAAAACGCTATTGAATGTCATAGATAGCGTTCTTTGGAATGCTGTATTAGGCGATGCTGTTAAAAGTCAAGACTTTTAATAGCGTTTTTTGAACGCTGGCTTATATAAACTTTTAATAGCTTTTTATGAACGCTGTATTTGATAAACTTTTAATAGCGTTTTTTGAACACTGTTGTTGGAAAACTTTTAATAGCGTTTTCTGAACGCTGTTTTTGATAAACTTTCAATAGCATTTTTTGCATGCTAATTTGGAAATTCGTTTAATAGCGTGTTTGCTATTGCATCAGTTTTTTAATATTATTTTTTTATTATATTACAAAAACCAATTGTAAAACAATTATTAGAAAAACCCGAATATAATCTAAAACCTCAATATTGCCAATGCAATTAACCAAATTCATTCAATAGGGCAAGGATTCATTACACAAACTTTCGAAACAACTCGAAAACACAAATTACATGAAAGGGTTGCAAGAATTACAATGGATTCATATAGTACCTAGGTGTCCAATGTTACCAAAGGTAAACCCATAAATAAGCTAACCAACATATTACTTGAAAATTTTCTATGCTGCAAGCTTGTTGAAATTGATGCAATCTTCGAGCAATTAAGTCTTTCTTTCCTCCCAAAGCTTAACACGTGGAATTGATGCAATCTTCTTGATTCCCTGTTGTACAAAATTTTGGATCAATAGATGGATGTAGAATAAGCTCATGATTCGCGAAAGTATTCATACTATAAAAGCACAAGTTTATTTCATGGCTTTGCCTATATTTCTTGGGTACAGTTTTCCCCACAAACATCATATTAGAGTATGAGCATTGTCCTTCAAGCCTAAGGGTCCGAACTTGGATCTTTAAGCACACTGATAAGTGTCTTGCGTAGATATGGAAAAAATTCCGGTTCATGGAAAGTAGACTTTTCCAAGGAAATCATGCGGGCAAAAAGTAACATATCAAACCTAAAGACTGGTTTATGGAATTAACCAAGCACACTCACACCACCATTCCCTTGAATAATTTTAGTGAGTGGGTCCCATGTAGTCCAGGCACCAAAAAATTCCCCAGTAAATCTATTGGGAGGAAATTCATTCCTTTGAATAATTTAGTAAGTGGGTCTCATGTAGTCAAAGCACCAAAAATTTGCCTAGTATATCTCTTGGGAGGAAAAAGGGATCATCGGGGGAGAAACTTCTCTATGCAAAGCACATCAACAAGATTGCAGTTGCAACGCAAAGAGCTAGATCTAAGAGCTCAGAACACAATATTTTTCTTCAACCAATAAGGTTTGGATACACAAATACAGTTGAATGAACATTAAGCGAACAGGTCAAGAGTGATAAAAACAAGCTAATAGGTCAAGAACCAAACCTCCATGTAAGAGATGTCTTGCTTCTGCAAACCAGTACAAAGTAAGACTGAGGCCTGGGCATATGACAGTGTGACAGGAAATTTTTCCCTAAAATATGGATTTGCGAGTTTCGGTACAAGATCCCAAATCTGTAAAAGCCAACAATTTAGACATACAAGTAAGTATATAAAGCAATGACCCTTGTGCTTAAGAAAATAAGAGAATCATACCTACGTATTATGTACTATGTATAACATGCACTTAATTTTGTGATTGAATACATTTTTTAGTAAACATTCTTGAGCATTAAAAAATCCGCAAAGAAGATTCAGAGAAACAATTTTACGAGAGAAGTCAATCTCCAGTCACAACATTAAAAGATAATGCTCCCTTATGGCCTCATCCCAATCATACCCAATTATGTGATTCTCTCCACAAACTTGCAGCTATGAACCAAACATAATGAAATCACATATAGCCTCAACACAATCACATTCAATATAGCCTCAACACAATCACATTCAACAATAATTGTCCTTGTATGCGTAATTATTTTGGCTCTTTCAATTGTGGTGGTGGTTAGTGAATTAATGAAATTGCTTACAAATCTTGTGAAACAAAGATTGCCTTCACTAAAATGGAGAGCAAGAGAATAACCGAGGTGGGAAAGAGAGATAAGCATCGTTTTGCTTCTAATATTTAGCAAAATAAAGTTTTAAGAACATGTCATTAATGACAGCCAGAACCACTTACGACTCAGGACTAATCCCTATTGATGCACCCAAACACCAAATGCATAAAAGGAAAATCCAATTTAAGTTCATAGACTTTACAATGACAAAAAAACACCAGACGCAAGAGGCTAAACCAGCTTTATTACTCTTGAACCTCATGTAACAGACTGCAGACTCCGTTTTTTGGATGCCTGACCACTCATTATCTGACAAAAGGTAAGTGAGAGAGAGAGAGAGAGAGAGATAGAGTAGATCATTGTGCAAGAAAGGATCTATGTTTTGTTTGGCGGAGTAAGTGGTGCATCAATTGGGGTATTTAACCATGGGTGCTTCAATACAAAAATAATTCTCAGCTTAATATCAAGAACACAAATGACATCTTAACCATCATGTTAAGAGCTTACCATACGATAATCTGTAAGATTGTTTATATATGCTTCCAGCCGCTTCATATCGAAAGGTGTCAAAATCCCATCAAGTGATTTCAAGAATCTATCTGAAATGGTAGGCAATGCAGGCTCTAGATCTGTGAAGTTGATCTTTGGATCCAACACACTACAAGATTAAAGGTTACAGAAGCAGATTATATACAAGGACATTACTTAAAAAAGAAAAACAAATCAAATTCTGACCCCATAGCAAGCTTGTATTCCACTGCACGGAAGCTAGAATCCAATAGTCCTCTAAATCTCCCTAAAAATCTAAGGGTGGTCGATAAAACATCAGTTCACAAATGAAAAGTTGGCTGGATTAATTAATGTAATGCTTAAAATGACGGACCCACCTTGGTAGAAAGGACTGAAGAAGCCCCATTGGTCCAAACCACTGGATTCAACATCCTCATTATTCAATGGTTTCAGAACCATGCATGTATGCTCACCGGCCAATCACAATGCTCTGATTGACATATTTATCGGATGGAATGTTAGAACAGTAACGAATTCCCCCAGAGGCCATTCAAAAAAGGTACAAGATCTTAACTGGAATCTGGTAAATGTAGAATGGAGTGAATTTATGTTTCCTCCAAAAGTGGAAAAGGTCCATAGTAAGCCCAAATGAGAAACCAAGGTAATGTAGCCATTCAGGCCGTCATTCACGAAGATGTACTAGCAGAGGTGGCAGGTCTGTCCTAGGTTTAATATTTTCTTCTAGCAAGGAAACCTGAGCTAAAAAAGAAAAGGATCGAAGTTGGAATGTAACCAAAACACATAGCAGGTCTGAGAATTAATTCCCATTGCAGCATGGCTGTTTACAAATGCCACTGCTATATCTTTCTCCATCTTATTTTCCCTTCTGCTGATAGTAAACAGCATGTAGTCACAGAACGAAAATAGGCAACTATAGCATGTGATTCAACAGGTACCACTTGAGCTTTTATGCAGATGGAGATAAGTAGTATCGGTCAACAAGAATCCGGCCTACCTTAACAATAAACCACAATTGGAAACGTGAAACAAAAGTTTTAGAACTCAAATCACCAAAAACTAACAAGTGCTTTACTAAGGTGGAATGATAACATCCAAAGAATAACATTTGCTCCAAAAACATTGAAACGCTCCCTAACTCTGTATCTTATAATCCACAAGGGACGTTTGGTGTAGGAATGGATCCAGTCAAAATCAAGACTAACTCTATTACAATTTTCTTAATCTATTCTCATATAGCAAGGGAAAACACCAATTGGTGTCAAGCGTGAACAAAATTTTGAAACTGTCACAAAAGTGATTTTCGATGTAAAAAAACAAATTTTAGAACTGCTTTTACTATAACACGATTAAATGTTAGGGCAAAAATAGTAAAATAACTTGAACTCAGACACCCACTCCCACACCCGAAAACAACTACCCACCCACACTCTCGCTCCCACATATCTACATCCGCGCACACGGCGTGCGTGCCCGACTCCTAGATTTCTACATTAGATGCATTAGGTATAGCCCGTGTTTTCTTCAATGGAGTTAAGAACTTGGATAAAAGATTCGAAACTTTTATACATTGACTCCGTTGACACTATTGAATCTGAAGAGGAAAATAGACATCGGCTACATGTGCAAGGATTGAACGTTTCGTTCGGTTCTGTTTTGATTCCTTCCCTCGTCTTTACTCAACCAAATTAACAAGTCGAGAACGAAACTCCAAAACAAGGTTAAAAGATATACGTAGTACTCGAATCTGAATCGAGAAGCGTACCTCTGTCTATCATTTTTTCTTCCTCTACCATTTGCATAACCATCCCTTTTAAACACCCTCCACACCATTGTTTCCACAGACTGAAACTAATTGAGAAAAAAAGTTGAACAGGTGGCGGGTAGATTTATGCTACATATGATTTCAAACTCAAATATTAAGCCCATAAAAAGTTCAAACCCAGAGCATATCAACAAGGTTAAAAAGTAGAGCAGCCCCAAACTAAACCTGGAATCGAAACCCTCAAAATTGAAATCCCAAAACAAAACCCCAAAATCGAGAACCCAAATTGAAAACCCTACGAACAAAAAACAAGTGAGAACATACTTATGAAAAAAACAGGGGAAAACATAAATAACAGTTTGCCTCGTAAGGCACTTGAAAAATTAGTAGACCTAAGTTTCTTACTAATTAATCCAAACGTCAATCAATCAATATCCAAACTAACCCTTAAGCACAAAACACTAATCATAAAAACATCAACAAACATGAAGTCATGAAAATATATACAGTTAAAGAATAATCCCTGTATGAATTTCCTGGCCCATTTTGAATGGCAATTGAAAGAGCAAAACATGAAGATATGTAGAGCCTTCTACGAACGAAAAACAAGTGTTGGTTAACAATCTTCAAATCATTCAAAACCTCCATTGCCTAATACTTGAGAAAGTTCAAATTAGTCAAATAAAAAGCTTTACTGAAACTCACACACTCCAAAAAAATTATAATGGAATCAGACCAACCAACATCAAGCATCAATAAGCAAATCCTGAAGAGAAAGCAAAGCCTAGATAATTGACTGAATATACGAAAACAAAATAAGTTCACTTACGTAATAACACTTGTTTAGGGCTGCTAGAAGTGGAATTTTGCTCGCCAAACCCAGAGATCGGTTGTGCTTGGGTGCTTTTGTGCCTGTGCAATCGAGGGATAGAGATCGAGAGCGATCCAGAGTTTGACGAACATGAGGAAATCGAGGACTTACATTTAGCGAACAGGAGGACTTAATTTTGATCCTCCATCACAATCGATATCTAGGGTTTTGGTAGCTACACTGTTGAAATCAAAACCCCAAAACAAAAATATGTATATACATACATATATCTTGGGTCTATCGAGAGAGAGATACCTTGTGAAGTAGAGAGGTTAGGGTTGGGAGCCGTCGACCGTTGGTGCTACTGAAGGAGATGGACGCCATGGATACACCATGGTTCTCGGGTTTATTTGCAGAAAACAAGAAGAAGGGGAGAGGGAGAGGAACTGGTGAAATCGATGTGAGGATTTCTTAGAGCGTTGATGAGATCGTTGAAGGGGGAGTCGGTGTGCGAATGGCACCAGTACTAAAATCTTGAAATTTTTAGCAAATCATGAGTCGATGTCGATGTCGCTGTGCAGTTGTTGGTCGCCGGGGGTCGAAGGTCTGAAGGGGAGAGATCGAAGGTCTGATGGAGAGAGAGAGAGAGAGAGAGAGAGAGAGAGAGAGGAGATGTGTCGTGCCTCCATCTCTGAATTTTTTTGTAAAGGGGTATGGAATTAGGGCTCAGAGGGATGGCGCCTCTTAGTTTTTTAGTGGAACGCTGTTTTTTAGATAGTGAAACGCTATTGTAAAACAAGGCGCGAGGTTTCCTTCTTTTTCTCCTGTTGAACGCTATAAATAGGGATGGCATTCGGTAAATTCGGGGCGGATATTGGGGATTCCGTCCCCGATCCCCGAAACCGATATACCACCCATATCCGCCCCGATAACCGAACGGGAATGGAAAAAGGAAACCATAACCGAACCATTCGGTTTTCGGATAATCCCCGAACCGAA
The DNA here is from genome assembly GCA_019656295.1 of Rhododendron mucronatum var. ripense. NCBI lineage: Eukaryota > Viridiplantae > Streptophyta > Magnoliopsida > Ericales > Ericaceae > Rhododendron > Rhododendron mucronatum. Next base: position 4,616,139 of record BPLT01000004.1, on the reverse strand, counting down.
TGGGTAACCGAACCAGATCAAAAAAAGAGAAAAAAAAAAGAGCTCAACATTCAGTCATTTTCGAACATAGATCTCAGAGAACCAGAGACGAACGCACACACAGAAGTCAAAGTTTCGATCGATAAAAATAAAAATTTTTTTGGTGGTTTTGAGAGAAGTCACCATCGTCCCCGGAACAAAACCCAAGTTCCAAGGATTGTTTAACAAATCTCCTAATTTGTAGTTCCTATTATTTTAAACTGGGATTAGTGATTTACCATTGGTGTGTTGAATTCAAGGACTCGAGCTGTTTGCCTCGGCGACGGAGGGTGTCGGGGGGTTTGATGTTTACGATTTGGGGAGATTTTAGAGAGAGAGAGAGAGGTGTGGAGAGGGAGAGAGAGAGGGGGGAAGGTGGAGGGAGAGGATCCGGATAGGGGATCGAGTATGGAAGGTGGTCGGAGGTGGACGGCGGTGAAGCAAGTGGGGGGAGGAGCTGGCGTTGGTGAAGAGAGGATAGGGAGGAAATCAAGATGAGAGAGAGAGAGATCGCCGCACTCGGCGTCTGCTGTAACCTGATGTGGGGAAATGAGGATAACCCTAACATATAAGTGCATATATATATATAGAGGGGTATTTTTGTAAATAAATAATTTCGGTTCAATTCGGGTAACTGTTCGGTTCGGTTCGGTTCGGGTAACGGTTCGGTTACCAGCTGAACCATAACCGAACCGAACCCGTTCGGTTATCTCCCACCATCCACCATATCCGCACCAACGGGAAATATTTCGGTTATGGTTCGGGGAAAAAAAATGGTTACGGTTCGGATACCCATTCGGTTCGGTCGAAATTGCCATCCCTAGCTATAAATGTACCCCTACGACAGCATTTCTAAAAGAACGCTATTAACTTATGCTATAAAAACTCATATTTGTTGTACCGGAGTTACTGCCGTCCGAAGTTCGGTCCAGATTCACCACCCGTAGAATTTTTTCAACTAGCTTATTCGGCCCCGACTAGTTTCGGATCAAGGTAGCTATCCTTACCTACTTTTCCAAGTATAAAGTAGTTTTTCACCTTAATTCTATGTATTGTATAAATCGCATGTTGTTTGGAAGTTACTTTGATCGTAAATAAAAAGTTGGAAATGCATGATGTGTGTTGTTTTGATTCAAGCATGCTATGTAGCTTAGATGATCTTGTTGTACTATTTCAAGGCTTTGATTGAATGCATGATTGTATGAAAAGTCTTACACGCGGAGTCTTGCATGAGAACGTGACACGAAAACCGAGGAAGTTAGAAACATGGCACCTAGGGTGTGTTTAACAAGAGAAATGTGTTTTGAAATCGCGATGTGGCCGGACTTGGTAGCCCATCGTGTGGATTATGAAAACCGCAACGTGGCCGGACTTGGTAGCCCGTTGTGTGAATGAAAACTCGTAATGTGGCCAGACTTGGTAGCCCATTGCGTGGGTTGTGAAAACCACAAAGTGGCCGGACTTGGTAGCCCTTTGTGAAGATTGCCAATAGGGCCGGACGTGGTAACCTTGTTGGTAATATGGCTTGGTTATCCGTGGAGAGGAGCCAATGCAAGTTTTGTGTGCCAACGGGAACCCGGCGCGGCGGAACCGTTGTGAGGATGCTCGGGAACCCGGCGCGGCGGAACCGAGATTGGGTGAGTTAAAAAGGAGACTTTGGAAAAGAAAGGTAGTAAAAACAACACGGTCTACGATGGGTTACGTAGGAAGAACTTCGAGAATTTTGGACACCAACGATAATTATGAAATGAATGTGGATATGATATTGCTTTTTTGTTACTGCTTATATACGTATCATGTGGAAATCGATGTTTTATTATGATATTGGTTCATAAGTTAAGGATTAGTAAGTAGGATTTTACTATTGAGCCTTCGTAGCTCATGGTGTTACCTTGTGGTGACCCTGGGATATTATATGGGTGGCGACGCCGGTATAATATGTCAGATCTGATAGACGAACAGGGCGAACTCTTCACCTTGGAGGCGTTCGGAGCCGAAGAACTCGCTAGGATGGAGGGACAAGAGGAGCCGTAGTTAGGAACCTTAGTTCCCTTTTGTTACCCTATTTTGTATTTCAAAAGCTCTTACGAGAGTTATGATGTAATAAAGAGCCAGACTTTATTTTGGAATTTCAATAAAATGTCTTATTTAACGTACCCAAAATTCGGGGCGTTACAGGTGTGGTAAAAATGCTTTTGGAAATGTTGATTTGGTAAATGAAAACGAGACACGGTCTACAATGAGTCGCATAGGAGAAACTCATAAAATCATGAACACCAACGTTAGTTTGACTAGTGAATATGGATATGTCACTGTTACTGTCTTGTTAGATATACATGTCCTATGTGGAAACCGTTAACCTTATGGTCTATTATTTGTAAGTTATGGGTTAATGGGTATGGATTATTCTATTGAGCTCCTGTAGCTCATGGTGTTACCTTTGGTGACCCTGACATATTATATCGGTGGCGACGCTAGTATAATGTGTCAGACTTTGTAGATGATCAGGGTAAGCTGTACACCTTGGAGGCTTTCGGAGCCGAAGAGCTGGCAAGGATGGAGGAGCAGGCGGAGCTGTAGTTAGGAACCTTAGTTTCCCTCCCTTGTGTAATAAAAGTACTCTTATGAGAGTTATGCTGTGATAACGAGCCAAACTCTATTTAGTTTTTCAATAAAGTCGTTTATTTAACGTTTCCAAAATTAGGGGCGTTACACACCAGCACTCCTACAACCACTCCACCACCACCACCACTAGTCCTCCACTACCACTTCATCACCATCACCATCAATCCATAACCACCACCATCACTCAAGCACCTCCACCACCACTACCACGCCGCCGCCGCCACCACCACCACATCCCCACCATTGCACAACCATCACTCCACTGCCACCACTCCCTACCACTATTATACCATCATCATTCCACTGCCACCACCACCATTACGCCACCACTTCACCACCACCGCCACACCACCATCACCACTCCAGCCCACCACCACACTAGCAATACCACCATTACACAACCATCACTCCATCGCCATAACTCATTGCCTCCATTACACAACCATCACTCCACTGCCACCACTCCCACTCCCACTCCATCCCCACCCTCACCACTCCACCACCCTCGCTCCATCACCACCAACCCACCACCACCATCACCATAATCACCACTCCACCCTTACCATAAGTTGTGACCCTCGGTAAATTAAGAGAGAATTAGAACTAAAATTAATTTATCATTTTTTTAATTCAGTACTTAATATATTTATCAAATAGTTTTTCAACTTAAAAAATTAAGCATTCAACTTTCAGTACTTAACTTTTCAGCTTTCAGTTTTCAATTTTATCAAACGGCCATTCCTAAAATTTACGTCTGCTATCATTTTTTACTTTTGAAAATTCAACAATAGTCCTAATTGCAATAAGTGAAGACGTCTCCAATCCATATCTACAAAAGCTTGGATAATTTTGAAAGTCTATACTTTTCCAAAAATAAAACTTAGTAAGTCGATGTTGGACAATATATATATATATATATATATATATATATATATATATATTATTTGCGATGTTGAACTTGCAAGTGCATCCTTTTGATTTCCCAATCACCGGTGTTTCCGATCAATAACGGTGATGTCGATGCATTTATATTTGTGATTTCATATTTGTGTGCAAGAGGTTAGGTTGTGATCATATAATAGTAACTGCACACGGTATATAAGTACAAATATAATTTCATTATGTTGGAGTAATTCCTACGAGTACCAGAAATGAATCTACACTAAAACTGTGAACATAGAAAATAGTTTTGAAATTAATAAAAACTATTTATTAGAAATAGAAAATAGTTTTTGAATTTATTTTTGAAAAGTAGTTATTTTAAAAAGATAGTGATGAAGCGATTTTTGGTCACCTCCAAAGGAGGGGTACCTCAACCGTCCATTTGATCCTCCAGCGGATGAAGCGGCTTTTGGCGTGCTCGACTAACGACCTGCAAAACAAAAAGGGTAAACTATGGGCACCGGCTTGGCTGTTGCCATCGCCCCTCTGATACCTAAGTCAGTCAAGATATGGAGAGAATGGACTGAGTATGAGTTTCGTATTGCGTACCTTTGTAAGGTGGAGGTGTGATCTTTATATAGGCATTTTGGGAGGAATCCCTTAGGCTAGGGACTCTTAAGTCTCATCCGCTCGTGACAGGTATAGATAGGTGTAGGAGTGTCCTCCTCACCTTAGGACTCCCCTGATCCTTATTAGGTTTGAGGAGTCCATTCACCTTTGGACTCTTGTACTTGCTTGTCAGGTTAAGAGTCCTTCCGGTGATGGGACCTCTTGGGCTTATCCGTTCGTGGTAGGAGTAGATAGGTGTAGGAGTGTCCTCCTCACCTTAGGACTCCCCTGATCCTTATCAAGTTTAGGAGTTCTCCTCTCCTTTGGACTCTGTGATTGTCATCAAGGTTAGAAGTCCTCGCGGTACTCAGATCTTTGTGGTTATCCTTTGTGGACCGTAGCTTGATCTCTTCTGAGGAGATAAGGCTTGTGGTTGCTCTCTGAATTCCTTCGTGCATAGGTTTCTCACGGTTATCCCTTGGGATTCGCAGCTCCATCCCTTGGGATGAGATAAGGCCTTGGCTATTCTAGAAAGGGGATAAGAGTTCGACTCTTCTCTGCATCCCCTAGACCGTACGAACCTCTCTTATGGAGTGTTTTATAAGTCTGGCTATAGGTTTGTCATATTTACCAGGTGAGCTCGGTATCTTTCTATGAGCTGTGCTAGTGAGCTGGCCTCTGTCCTTGGACTGGTTAATAGAGGCTAGCTTTTATAAGCTAGATTCCATGATCTTGGGACTCTAGCTTGAGCCCTTAGGGCTGTGCCCGTGAGCTCTTTGGTTTGGGCTGACCTTGGGATGACCTTTGGGGCTGGTCAATTGAGCTCAGCTCTTCAAGCTAAGCGCTGCGTCACTGGGTCTCCTACATGGCCCTTCATGTTGTGCTGTGCTTCCTGGTCTGAGCTGGCCCTCAGAGATTATTTTATACTTATCAGCTAGTTTTTGGGTAACTACAACTTTTGAAAAAAATGGTTTTTATATAAGAAAAGGTTTTTGAAAATACTCCCTCCGTCCCTTTTTAAGTGTCATACTTCATAATTTCAACTTATTAAAAAGACATCATCATTATACCTTTCACATCAACTTTTTCCTCCACTTTCCCTACTTACCCATCATCATTACACTTTTACTCACTAACTTTTCAAAATGGAATCTACTTTTAGGGACAAAATAGACAATATACCAACTTTTACCCAGTAACTTTATAAAATGGACACTTATTAAGAGACAGCCAAAAATGGAATACCGGACTATAAAAAAGGGACGGAAGGAGTACTAGTTTTAAAAATAAAATAGTTTTTCAAAAAAAGAATTGTATGTTGTTGTACAAAAAAAGTTAAAAAACAATTTTTGGAGAAAAACTATTTGAAAAAACAATTTTTTTTAAAAAATAGTTTTTTTAGTAAATTTTATTTTTTGAAAATATTGTTGAAAAATAAAAAGAGAGGGAAAAGGAAGATAAAGAACATTTTTGTATAATGATGGGTGTATTTGATTGAGAATATGTGGATTCCACTAATTTGGTTATTAGCAAAATGTTGCTAGTTTTGGTTATCCTTCCTAAGCCTAAAATTTGATTATTTATAAAGAAATTGCTAAGTTTGATTACCATTGTGAACCACATTTCACACAAATATTTTTAACTTCAGAAATCTAATACTTATGATTATGTCATTGTGGATAGCCTAAGGCACTGCAAACCACATTAATGAGCCCCGGCCGGTCCACCCGACCCATGCACCACGTCACCGTTGCCACTTAAGGGTTCAAATTTTCCTATGTAAACGGGCTATTGGCCAACACTGCATCAAAAGCAGACTATTTGTCTCGAACTTCAATGGCTTATTGACTTGTTTGGGTCAAACCAAGTGGGACACGTTGAGCAGACAATGTCCTGATACTTTAATTATGTACATCACCCATTAGGTCATTACCTACAAAATTACTACTACTTATTTCCTAATGGAAACTGTATATATACATACACTCATAATTGGAGAAGCATCATCGTCACATGACATGCATGTGCATTTGGTTTTCTGGACGAACATCTACAACACTACTAGCTAGGTATTTTAACTAGTCAAATCATACCAAAAATGTCACGCCCCAAATCCGGGAGCATGGCCGGCCGTGTACTATGAAGCAATCATGGGACACGAAACCTAATTAAAAATATTTTTACAATTCGAACTAATAAGAGAAAAACTGGATATTTTATTAAAGCAAAATGTGCAAACTCAAAACCAGTATTTTTGTTAAAATATCTCATATTCTCCAACTCCAAATTCCATAATGAACTACCAATAAATAAAAGTGCGAAAGCTAATAATTAAAGTGCGGAAGCTGTTTGACAATAGAAAAAGAAATAAAATTGCAGACACCCTAGAGGTCCAAACACAAGGTCCCAACAACACCACAGAGTCCACTATAAAGCTCCATGAACTAACTTGAAAAATAATATGGAATAAATCCGTCAGCTGACGAGCTTAGTGAGTAGTTAAGCATGCTAAGAGTGATAATAAAAAGTGGCATACTTTTGAACGAACAATAATAAGGCGTCCAAAGAAGTGGTTTCAAGATTAATAAGGGAGATAGATAGTTCAACGAATATTATCAACAAACCAAATACTGAACAAAGGGATCAACAGCTCAACAAATAATATCCATAAGATGAATAATGGATTAACGAATAGCAACAACAATAATCAAATCACCACAATAATTATATCAAACAATGAGTCCAAGAATATCCGAACGATGAACAACGAACAACGATAACAGAAGTCTAAACCGTAGTGGGAACCATAATTACCAATTACCAAATGCCAAATATTTTCCCAGGGCTTCGCCCGTTGGATCCAACACCGTACTTAGAGTCACCAAAGGATGGCGCCTGGGACCTTTTCCCTAAGCTGATTCGGAATAGGGTCGCAGGGTATTCCACAAGTTCTTTCCCTATTCGTTGAGCACTAGAGTCACAGGGTATTTCACAAGTCATTTCCCTAGTGGCCAAAGTCACCACGATATTTCACGGGTCTTTTCCTTGGACTTAAATAAATGTAAACATAGTCCATGGTCCCAACCACAAATAGAACAACGGCGAGCTGGAGTCACCTGACCTGCCAGGACTATTCCCCGTGTCGTTGTATAGTCACAATAATATCATGGAGTCAATGAATCGACGATAATAAAAGTAAGGGCAATCGATAAATCACAAATATTCTCAATTAACCTTGTATGCCAAAGGGTACGTCAATTGTCAATAATTATGAGAGCAACGAACAAGAATAATTATCATCAGATCACAACCAATAACGAACTGTCAAGAATCGATAGGCTAAAGAGGATTCCAAGAAAGGGATCACATGCTTAACCACTCACCTTAAAGAAGGATTGATCGCAAATGCAATGCTCGCGCGTTCTCTGCTAATTTGAATTAAAAGAATAGATACACACATATTAACACTAAAAAAACCAACTATGCGAACTGTAGCTCTAATGCTTAAACTTACTACTATACAGTAATAAAATATTTAACCTACGACTAATTGCACTAGAAAATAACCTATTGCCACACATGTACGCACATGCAACTCACACCTCAACAGCATATGATCTAAACCCTTAATTTATACCCATTCACATGGGCTTCCAAAACTCATCACTGATGCTACAAAAATGCTCAATACACATACATATATATACAGCAAGCGGAGTAAAAGAGAAGGGAAAAAAAAGAATACAGGAACAAGATTGCTAACCCTTATCGTCTTGTCACAAACCTCCGCAACACCTCTCTCTCCCTCTCTCTCTCTCTCTCTCTCTCTCCACGTACAAGGCAGCCACGCTCTCTTTTTAATATGATGAAAGGATGAAACCCTACCTCCTGTATATTCTCATTCCGTAAACTGCCCACGTATATACTGATACTTTTCTAATCTAATTACATGTTCAGCCCGAAATTTCTCTTCCACATTCAATAATTACTCGTCGAGGAAAAATACCTAATTATCACCCAACTTAGAATGTCAATATAAGTTATTCGAGTTTAGGAGAAACTATAAAATAAACAAGTAGACGATAATTGATAACTCTTTTTTTATTATTATTAGGAAGAAATTTGAAAAATATAAATGAAAGATTTAATTATTAGCGTCAAAATACATTTTTTTTTTAAATTGAAAAAGTAGGATGTCACAAAAAACCATAACTTTTAGTATTGTTTTTTATGCAGGAGCATAATGAGAGTCTGCTAGAGTGGGGGTGATTCTCAATTCTTCTAAACATGTCTTTAATTTTTGGTCTAATTATCCATAGTGTTTTTAGTCATAGTTTTGAAGTCATTTCGTTAGTCAAAGAGTCATCGAGTCGATCAAAGAGTCATTTAGTTTTTCTATATGCACAAGGAGTCTAAAGGTCGCTTCTAGTTTCTAGGTTATTTATTTTGTCTTGGAAAGATTAAGAGTTGAGTCGAGTCTAGGCTAGTATAAATATGTTGGCAAGTCTCATGGAGAAGGAGAGTTTGAGTTTATGAAAATATGTGCAAGTGTTTTCTTGCTTGAAGTGAGTGATTCCTTTGATAATCAAGTGTGTGGATTGGTCGCGTGAGTGTCTTCCGCGATTAGCAACATTGAGTGCCTTCTGTTGCCCCCAATGAGTGGCATCCCAGGATTATCATAACCTCGCAGGTCTCAACTTGCGTCAAATTGGTATCAGAGCTATTGGCTTAGTTCCTAATTGCCACCTCCTAAATTTGACAAGTATCCGAATGAAGCCGATGATGTTCTATACTTAGTGGATGATATAAGAGATGACAATGGCGTTCGAATTGTTGAAGATACTAAAGTGGAAGTTCAAGAGAAAATTGTTGAAGCCGCAGAAAACAAATTCCAAGACAATCACTATTATGAAGATCCTTTCTATCCAATGGGCTTCATCAATTCATCTGATTCATGGTTCATAAAGAAGCTAATTATTGATTGCATTATTTTAACTCAATGGACTGATTGGATGGATGTCTGTGTGAAGATTGGCAAGGTTACGAGCTCGTCTTCAGCATTCAACGTGCTATTCAAGCTTCAGGATCATAATATGTGGAGCAACAAGTATTAGAGCTATCACATGTCTTACTTTCCAAATTCGAGGACGAATTCTGTTCAAGCAAAGGAGAATGATGCAGGAGCATAATGAGAAGCCGCTAGAGTCGAGGGGGTGATTCTTAATTCTTCTAATCATGTCTTTAATTTTTGGTCTAAGTATCCATTTAATTTCTAGTCATAATTTTGAAGTCAAATGCTTTGTTTGGTTTGTGATTTGAGTAATATTTTTGGATAATGAGTGAAGAGCGAAATGAGAGTAATGATTTGAGAGAGAGGCAAAAAGTGGAGAGAGATAGAGTGAGAAATGAGAGTAATAATTAAAAAGTTAGAAGGAGAAATGAGAGTAATGATTGAATTGAGAAATATTTTTTGAATAGAGTAGTGAAGTGAACAAGACATTTGTTAGTCAAACAGTCATCGAGTCGATCAAAGTGTCATATAGTTTTTCTATATGCACAAGGAGTCTAAAGGTAGCTCCTAGTTTCTAGGTTATTTATTTTGTCTTGGGAAGATTAAGAGTCTAGTCTAGTATAAATATCTTGGCAAGTCTCATGCAAAAGGAGAGTTTGAGTTTATGAAAGTATGTACAAGTGTTTTCTTGTTTGAAATGAGTGATTCCTTCGATAATCAAGTGTGTGGCTTGGTCGCGTGAGTGTCTTTTGCGATTAGCGACGTTGAGTGACTTCCGTTACCCCTGGCGAGTGGCATCCTAGGATTATCCTAACCTCGCTGGTCTTGGCCTGTGTTAGTTTTTTTATCAATCGATAGAAGAAATCATATACATCATATATGAAGTACCAAAGTATAAAGTTGGGACACTACATCAACCGTGAGAGTTCACGAGACAACTAAGTCCAACAACTCAATTAGGGGTGATACCAATCCGGTTTCGACCGGTTTGGGTGTATTTTTTGGTCAAAACCGGTTATCCGGTTTGAGATTTTTAGAAACCGGAACCAAATTCGATAAATCGGCCCGGTTTCGACTGACTCAACCGGTTTCGGTCCGGTTTATCCGGTTTTCATTCATGGACCATATTTTGGGTCCAACACATCAAAAAATTCACAATTCAACCAACAAAATATCAACTAAAAATCCATAATTCAACCCCTTTTTTGGGCCAAACAAAAACGGATCAATTTTGAGCCCAATACATAAAAACAAAATTTATAAAAACATAATTAAGCCCATAAAAACAGGTTATATATATATATATATATATATATATATATATATATGATTGATTTTATGTAATAAATATATTTATTAGACCAATATACACCACAAAATATCAACCAAAAACCCATAATTCAACTCCTCCCCTATGTTTAAATATATATATATATATATATATATATATATATATATATATAACCGGTCTGGTTTCGACCGGTTTTTAAAACACATAAACCTGATCGAAATTATTCAATTGGTTTAAAAAATTCGGTCCGATCCGGTTTTTCTGGTTTCGATTGATTTTCTGGTCTCAGCTAACAGCCCTAAACTCAATCAAACTCCTGACCTTCTAGTGAAATACTTACAAAATTCCTGGTCAATTGAGCTAGCTCTAGTTGGTTACTTGATCACTTTTTGGGTATGTGCTCCAATACTACTAGGTGTTTGCGTAGCTGAAGTTCCAAAAAAGCACATCAATACATAATTTTTTAATCGAATTGGTGACATGGCATCTTTTAATTGGACATCCAATTTGCCTAGCCTTCAATGGCTAGCTACGTGTAGCTAGTCAAAATTGTGGAAGATAAAATACCGCGTGAGATAGAGAGCTTGGAGCATTGAAAGTTGGTTCTCATTACAAATTATTTTGGCCAACAGGCTTCTTATAAAGAGTTATCGGAGATGCTCTAAGAGCATTCACTTCACACTCGTTTCTTCTCATCTACCACTATAGTAACGAGCCAAAGGACAAAAATGGCGCTGCATCAGTCTCGTGGAAATCACTTGAGCTACAAGTCCTTTTTGAACACACGAGGAACTGTTCACTCGTTTACCAACAAAATATAATATCTGCAAGCGTAAAACATTCGAAAATCTAGAAAACATTACCTGAAAGTCGCTGGAAAACTTGAAACTAATGGTGAATGAGAGCTGAATCTGTGAACGATGGTGATATCGACTGTGAACAATGGTCTGTAGTTCAATTTTGGACTATGGAAGTTTTAGGCTTTCAACCGATGGAGAGAGAGAGAGAGATCTTGGGGGTTGATTGGAAGATCAATGGAGAGGGGTTTGCTGGTTAAGTTCAATAAATATGAGAGAGTAAAGTTAGAGGGGGGGGGGGGGGTGTTTCTCTTAGAATAAAGAAAACAATATTTTTAATGGAATAGTTTTAATATAGAGAGTCTAATGTAGTAGACATGTTAAAAGTGAGTAGCTAGAATAATAAAGTGGTTTTTTAAGGAATTTGATCCAAAATATAGAGAGCTTGATGCGGATGTTCTACTAAGTAATTCTATCGAGGGACACAATTTGTAATGACCCAGATTTTTAGCCCTAATTTTTTTTTGAATAAAGAAATTAATTTTAATCAGATAGTCTATAATAAATGATTAATTATTTTAAAAGTGTAATTAGATTAAAATAAAATTAAGTACTACTTTACTCCATTATAATATTATTTTTTTCCTAGTTGCCTGATCAATAATACATGTGTATAACTGTAGAAATACTTCTATCTAATAAAACACAAGGGTGTTTAGAAATATTCTTTCTCAAAGGTTCAGATTTGTACCTGACACAAATTTTATCTACCCATACAAACAAATCCAATGGTCCACATTTCTCCACCCTTCACATACAAACCAATGGTATCTTCGTAAATAAATTAAATTGTTTGGCCAAATTTTTTATGGCAAGCTTCGGAAATAGTGAGCATTCAACGTGCAGATCCCAAAGAGTTTTATATATTAAAAAAATAGTTAAAAGATTAAGTGTTCAAATTTTCAATCCGTTTGAACCAATGCGAAGATCTTATTTTTCTGATTATTTTATGCTAAAGGGTCGTAATTAAATTTTGATTGTAAGGCTTTTATTTTATCTTAATCTTATTATAACTCTATATATTTGGTTTTACAGTTATCTTAGGGCTTTAATAGAAAGACTTTAGAATCAAAAATTCATTACGACCCTTTGGGGTAAAATAATCAGTTAATTAAGATTTTCGCACCGGTTCAAACGGATTGAAAATTTGAACACTTAATCTTTTAAATATTTTTTAAGACTTTTATATATTAAAAAAATAGTTAAAAGATTAAGTGTTCCAATTTTCAATCTGTTTGAATCCGTGCAAAGATCTTATTTTTCTGATCATTTTATCCTAAATGGTCGTAATTAATTTTTGAATATAAATGTAGAGACCCATATTTTCAAAAATAGTTTAAAGGATTTATTAATGTTAAAATATGGAATAAATGAGGGATTTATTGAATTATTCGATTTGGGGTCAATGTGGGAAGGTTATTTGTAGAGGGGTGCATGTGCAATTTGTGATGTGTGTTAGTATATATATGTGTGGATGTGGATGTAGAGGAGTAAAATACTCCTCCCACTCTCTCTCTAACTCGCGGCGTCCCTCCCCTCTCTCGGCTCCTCTCCCTCTCTCACCCCATCACTCAAAAAACTCCACCCCAAACTCAAAACCCAAGACAATCAACCTCCTATCCATCATCTACACGCGTATTGGAGCTCGTACATCGTTGCTAGTGCTCGGTGGAGGTGTATTGCTCTCGGAATCAATTTTGGAAGCTAAGGCTTGATCTCTCGTGGCGTTCGGCTATGATACTCGAGGTAGGGATTTCTTACACTCTCTATATGTTTATGAGTGGATTTTGTGCCATGAATCGTGCCTATGGTTGTCATTGTTGTTGTTGTAGTTTAATCCTTGAAATCTGCAGAAAATCTGCTCGAAACCACTCCGTATCGATACGGGGTTTTGCCGAATCGATACCATTTGAAAACAAAAGCTTCAAAATTTTTAATAAGCTTTCCGTATCGATACGCCGTTTTGCTGTATCGATACCAAGAGCTTATGGACAGTTTTCATTGCTCGATTTCAAACTTCATTGTTTTTACCCCCGATTACTTCAAGCACTTCTAAAACACCCTTAAACCATCTCTAAGCTTGATGGCTTGTCCTTTGGTGACTCGTTGATCATTCCTATCCCCGAGACACGTGTAAAATGTAACCTTGGGTAACGTTGTAACGAATGATACATTGTATGGTTGTTTAGAAGTGTTGTAGGTTATGCAAAGCATAGTGGTGAGTGCGAATGGGTAGACGAATGTCCGTCTAGTGATCCAAAAGGTAAGACCGAAATCCATGTTCTCATGATCCGTTTTGCTGTTTTCTTTTAATCTTTTGGGTGCTTATCCCATGAGGTCTAGGTGTCAACAAAAGCAAGAGATATGCCATAGGGTGGTGATGGGTTGATACGTAACGAGTGGTATTATGGTCTACTTAAAGGGAAGGAAGTGTATTAATTTATTAGTCGGAGTCATGCTATGGTTGACAGTTTGGAACGTTTTGAAATGTAATCAATTTGGTGTATTGGTAGATCGTTTGGAATACTTGAAGATTAATCGATGTTGTGATAGGACTGTTTGGGATGATTAAGTTGTGATTGATTAAATGGCCTTTGGATTCAATTGAACGATTTGATGTTTGTGAAATGGGAATGTGGAAAGAATGTAAATGTTAAATGGACACACAAAGAGGACGTTCAGGGCTCTTAAATGAGTAAATGCTTGGCAGGGGATATCGGGGTCCCATAATTAGCCCGGCAGGAGCTAATGCTCATATTGAACACTCAAGGCCCAACCTTCTAGGTGGGTGCTTGGCAGGGGATATCGAGGTCCCATAATTAGCCCGGTAGGAGCTAATGCTCATATTAAACACTCGAGGCCCAACCTTCTAGGTGGGTGCTTGGCAGGGGATATCGGGGTCCCATAATTAACCCGGCAGGAGCTAATGCTCATATTGAACACTCAAGGCCCAACCTCCTAGGTGGGTGCTTGGCAAGGGACATCGGGGTCCCATAACTAGCCTGGCAGGAGCTTCGACTCAAGACACATAAGATGAGATGGCGTTGGACACATGACAGGTGGGAATGGTTCTAGTGTGAGTCAACGGATTCCGGTATTCAAGCTCGGATTACGGAGCTTGACCCGTATTGGTTTGGTTTTGGTTTTCACAAGTCATTTTGAAGTAAAAATGAAAGTTTTAAGGGAAAGAGAGTTGATATTCCGTAATGTGAAATTGTGATAGATTGTGGTGTTTACGCATGTAGTAAATGAGGTGGTTAAGAACCTATTGTAAGTTTGTTCAGTTTGATGTGAACTTAGTATAGCTTTGAGTTTGACATGAGTCTGACAGGAATCATCATAAGATGCTTAGAACATAGAAGTCGATATCCATTTGTCTATTGTGGTAAATCCCTGTTATTCTTGTTGTTCATTGAAACTTATTCATCTCTGGTGCATATTTCATCTCATTTTCGTATAGCTTGTGTAAAGATTTCTCTACTGGGCACGTGTTTGCTCAAACCTATTATCATTTCAGGTACAACATAGGGGTAGTGATATGAAGTGCATGGAGTGCATCTTTGCATTAAAAGGGGTTTTCAGGAGCTACCTATATATTTGTAAATCAAATTGTATTGTAATGTATTGGAATGTCTTTATTTGAAACGTTGTATTTGTGGACAAAATTGAGGATTTGGGAACAATATTGTATTTTGGGGTATTGGTTGTACTATTGTGAGGATTTATACTTCAAATGGTATTGTTATTTATGTTTAAAATTGAGGGCGTGACAATAAAGTTTTCATTTTAGTATCTAAATCTTTTAACTTTGTTTGGTTATACAGTTATATATCTTAGGGTTCTAATAGGAAAGCTTTAGAATCAAAAAATAATTACGACTCTTTAGGATAAAATGATGAGAAAAATAAGATCTTCGTACCGGTTCAAACGGATTGAAAATTGGAACACTTAATCTTTCAACAATATTTTTAATATATATAACTCTCCTCAGAATGTTACGGCGCCGTTTCGATACAAAACTGACGAGATTATAGTATTAAAAAATAGTTAAAAGATTAAGTGTTCTAATTTTTAATCCGTTTGAACCGGTGCAAAGATCTTATTTTTCTGATTATTTTATCCTAAAGATTAACTGTTCCATTTTTCAATCCGTTTGAACCGGTGCGAAAATCTTATTTACTTGATCATTTTATCTTAAAGTGTGATTATTAATTTTTGATTATAAGGCTTTCATTTTATCTTAATCTTTTAACTATATTTTATTTTACAATTATCTTAGGGTTCTAACAGGAAAGCTTTAGAGTGAAAAATTAATTACGATCCTTTATGGTAAAATAATCAATTAATTAAGATATTCGCATCGGTTCAAACGGATTTAAAATTGTAACACTTAATCTTTTAAATATAATTTTAATATATAAAAGTGTCTTCGGACAGCCTAGATTACTTTCAGATCAATGGCTGAGATCACTTCAATCCTACCCGTAACAAAGTACCCGTTCTTTCTTAGTTTATCACACAAATGCCATCAGTCTTACTTAAACCCATTTTCAAATTTCAAATCCAGGTCGGATTAAAAAAAAATTTCAAACCGAGGTTATCTGGCAGAGGGGTGAACCCCCTCAACCCTGGTTATCACTTCACCCTCCATCCCTGCCGCCGCCTCCTGATCGCAGCCCACTCATGTTCACCCACCACGGATTATTGCTGATTCACAGCCTAGATCTACCTCCACCCCTATAGGTTGGGGGAGTGCCGTAAGCATGGGTAATTCTCTTTCGTGAATTGATTTAATTTTTGAACCACAAGCTAGCAAGTGCCGTAGGCACGGACAATTCCAACCGGGATGCGTAGTGTCGTAAGCACGGACAAACATAAATTCGATGAACCGCACAGGTAAACCACTACCAGTCCTCCTTTTGAGGGAGAAGGGTGCGCTGGAGTACAAGGACATGGATTTCTTCTAACCTCTTTTTTTGTTTTTTCCTAATCTGACAAACCTCAAAGGTAAACCACTGCCAGTCCTCCTCTTAAAGGACAAGGGTGCACTCGAATACCGTGCAGGGACATGGATTTCTTCTAACCTCTTTTTATGTTTTTTCCTAATCCGACGAACCGCACAAGTAAACCACTGCTATTCCTACTCCTGAGGGAGAAGGGTGTGCTCAAATACCGTGCAAGGACATGGATTTCTTCTAACCAATTACCTAGCTATTTACCTAGCTATCTACCTAATAAAACACGAGGGTGTGGGGACCACATAAACAAAAGTTGAAAGAAGGGTTGAGATTCATTTGATCCAAGGGTTGGCAATGCAATCTCCCTTAGAAATTAAAGTGCTCATGTTCTTTACATATATTACAAAGCTGCCATCAAATTACTCCGCCATTTTATCTCTCTCTCTCTCTCTCATGCCAATGATGTTGCTCCCCCTCCCTCTCTCTCTCTCTCATGCCAATGATGTTGCTCCCCCTCCAAGAACTGCACTTTCGTCCCCATTGACTTCCAACCCCCTCCCACTCCTTGGTAGCCTATCGGGGCTTCGTCTCACCACCATGCCGCCTCAAACTTGAATACATTGAGGTTTGAAAAAAGAAAGGCACATACATATATTCGGCACTTCAAATCTAGAGAAAAAAGTTCTTCTCAGCGTTTATTCCATTCAGAAAAAGGCTTCCGTATCTGGCATCGAGCTATAGATTGGGGATGAGTTTGATTTGGTTCTTTTTCAACTAATATCTGGCATCGAGCTGAAGAAGGGGAATGATCTTGGGTGTGTTTTGTATGATTTGGCCTTATTGTGGAGTATAACCTACTGGAAAAATATTAGGGCAATACGAAATAGGACATTATTTGCTAATTACATACTAATGAATCGATTTAGTATTTGAGCCACTAGCTAGCAAGTACCGTAGGTATAGGCAAACACTAGTATACAATATAACTTATGTATATAGACTATATTTCCTACCCCATGATTGCCATTACACAAATCAAGGGATTTGGCCCCCGTATCTCTCCCTCCCCGATTCTCTCTCTCTCTCTCTCTCTCTCTCTCTCTCTCTCCATTCGGCACCCTCCCACTATTACATACACATGCATCCATATACTTATTAAATTTGAAAACCCATAAAGTTATGGCTCCTATTTTCATTCCTTTTAATCCTCTTGGCAACCCTTCTCCCTCATTTCTCCAGATTCTTTCTCATCCTCTCTCACTTCCCTCCCACATTCCACCACCTCCACACTTATCCTCCCACACTCCCACAACCTCCAAACTATACCCCCTCTCACAGACACACACACAAACACACACACACACACATCTCTATATAAATACAGGTTCTTAGGCTACGAAAATTTGTTACCCAAATCTCGTTCTTTGCTGCAAAACAGTGGCACTACAAGAAAAATGAAAATTGGTGACGAAAAAGTGGCGATGAAAAAATAAATTCGTCACTGTTTTGACAACTTTCGTGACAAAATAATTTCGTCACAAATTATACTTGTTTAGCTAACGAAAAAAATATTTTCGTCACCAAAGGTACCCATTTGGCGACAAAATACATTTTTCGTCACTGAAAGCTTTAAAAAGCTAACGAAATTATTTTTCGTCGCCAAAGATAATCATTTGGTGACAAAAAATATATTTTGTCACCAAATGCTAAACGTTGGTGACGAAAAATAATTTTATCACCATTTTAACGCTTTCAGCAACGAAAAATATATTTCGTTGTCAAACGGGTATCTTTCGTGGCGAAATTTATGAATTGCGCTTTGTCACTAAATGTATTTCGGACATAACTCTTTACTAAAATTTCTAATTGAGATAATTCAAATTGGATTTGAACAATAACTCAATTGCCTACAACTTTTTTTTTTTTGGTTAAATCAGCTTGAAATAAAAAAGAGGATAACCGAATATACAGCCTACAAGGGGCATACCCTAGGAGGACAAAGGAAAAGAAAGAAGAAAAGGTAAAAGAAAAGATAGAGAGCCTAAGCCAAATGGCTACATAGGAGTAAACGAAATGAAACGCCTGTTTCCTACCCATCTGATAGAGGGATACAAAACAGATAGCAAAAGTATTACACATTGTGCAATCTTGCAACCTTGCAATAGAACGATATTTACAAAAGTGTATAATAATTAGACATCAACTTGAAGCAGTCCGGACTGTGTACTCGGGGCAAACCAGTAGCAGCCACCATCCAAATCTACTGCAAACCAAAACAGGAAACAGAGGGGGGCAACTGTGTGGTCAATCAGAGCTGCGAAGCAGCTGGTTACTGCTGCTTCTTGCTGCTTGTAGCAGCGGCATAACAACAACATACAACAGCAGCAGCAGTGGTCAACTGCCAAAAAAAAATATACTAATTTGACATCAACGCGAAGCAGTCCGGAAATTTCACTCGTGGCAAACCAGTAGCAGCCACCATCCAAATCTTCTGCAGACCAAACAGGAAACAGAAGGGGCAGGTGCGTGGTCCAGTAGAGTTGCAAAGCAGCTAGACACTGTTGCTCCGTGCTGCAAGAAGTAGCAACATCATAGAAGTACCATACAGCAGCAGCAGTAGCAGTAGCGGAGAACAGCACCAGGCTACAAACAGCAGCGGCAACGCAGCAAGTATAACAGAACAGAGAAGCTGGACAGTACCAAAGTGCATCTACAGCAATGCATCAATGTACAAAAACAAAAGCAGCTGAACAGCAGCTACATCAATGCATCACAGACAGTAGCAGGTATCCAAAGTGCAACAGCACCATAAAAAAAAGGGCAACAATAGATGCCAGCCTCAGTAAATGCAGAAAACAGACATAAATGCATAACATAACAGCATTAGGGTAATAAAACATTAGCTCAAGCGGCCACCGTAGAGCAACAACCCAACAGAAGAAACAAAATGCAGAGGACTTCCCCCTCTGCGAAGGGAGATCCCAATGACAGCCCCTGAAGGTTGGGCATACAATAAAAATGAAAACCTCATAAGAGAAAACATTCTTACAGAGATAAGGAAGAACAGAAACACTATACAACTTGGAAGCTTCAACAAACGAGGAATATCAAAGCTGAAAATGGAAAAACCTTCATATCCCGAGCTGAATGCTCAAAACAAAATAGAGCCCAAGAAAATTAGATAAGACCAAAAAGACAAGAGGTCAAAGCCACACACCATCTACTAATAGGATGCAAGAACAAGGAATTACAAAATATGTAGCTTTAAGGAACTGCTAACACCGCTACTCCCTCGAAGCCTAAACCTCCAGCAAACTACATCAAATAGGGGGCTCGAACTCCCTCAACTCTCCCTCACAATATGACTCCCACTAGATATTACCTCCACTCAGAAAGGTTGGGGGCTCAAGCACATACCTCACGGGATCACACATATGCTGGAACACACAATGTAACAGATTACCAATAGTGCTAGCATTGAGATTAAGATAATAACCTTGTATATAGAAGTATTAGAGACGTTCTCAAATCAAACGAATAAGGAACCCTC
Source organism: Rhododendron mucronatum var. ripense (assembly GCA_019656295.1). Taxonomy (NCBI): domain Eukaryota; kingdom Viridiplantae; phylum Streptophyta; class Magnoliopsida; order Ericales; family Ericaceae; genus Rhododendron; species Rhododendron mucronatum. Next base: position 4,596,338 of record BPLT01000004.1, on the reverse strand, counting down.
CATGCACATCCTTGTACATAGAAGTAAGCATGCAGAATTCAGTCCCTCCACAATGGCTGCACCTGATAAATCTCCCAATGGTAAAGTACTTGCTAAGGAGATAAGGGTAGGAAAACAATTGAAATATTCAAGAAAAATTAATTTCCATTCACACCAATATAATGTTAGCTACTAAGATTCCATTCATTTACCACCCAGTCAGCTTGAGACGGTGGCAGCGCTTGCAATGATAAAAGTCTCGCCCTCACCATGGAATAAATTTTATGAGCAACTACCTCACCAGAACAGGATGTGCCTTGAAATTTCCTTATATTCCTCTCAATCCACACATGATAAACTGTAGCTGAAATACCAGTTTGGTAATTACAACACTCAGAGATTTACCCTTTTTGTTTGAGAGGAAGGTGACCTACTCAAACCATGGACAAGACTGTCAAGATACATGAAGTTTGGTAAGCATATTTTCCCACACCTGTTGGGAGAATGGACAATTAAAGAAAAGGTGGTCATGACTCTCACTTTCCTGACAAAAGCTACACTGAGAGGAGTTGGTAACACCAAACAGTAGAAGTCTATCAGCAGTGGATAGTCTTTGCTGTATAGCCAGCCAAGTTATGAAGCTACACTTTGGTATGTGGCCTGAGAACCACACCAACTTGTGCCACCCAACTTTGGGGAAGGAAGTTCTCAATTTATCCCATAACGACGCAATCGAGAACTGACCATTTGCATTAAGAGACCATCGAACATAATCTGACTCTTCCAACCTGGATGAGAGAAGAGGTGGCAAAGAATTTCTGATCTCATTTAGTTCAATAGTTTGTGTAATGGGAAAAGCCCAATTCGAATTGTGAATAATGTGGGATACGGTAGCATCCCGAGGTATACCAGAATCTAAGGCAATCCTGGTACCAAAGTTCGCTATCAAGGGGCCAAGTGGATGCCAATTATCATACCACAAGGAAGTGGAGTGGCCATCACCTAGCACACTAATAATAAACGGTTGGACCAATGGCCTGAGGTTCAGTAACTTCCTCCAAACCCACGTACATTGTCCAGGGATTTTCAGAAACCAAAAATTCCTCCCTTTTATTAAGTAGGATTTGACCCATTGACACCACATGGACTGTTCCCCCCCAGAAATGAGGAACCAAATATGTTTGGCAATGGCCGCCTTATTCCAAGTTTGCATGGATTTAAATCCAAGACCTCCCTCCTGTTTAGGAGAGTACAAGTATTCCCAGGAGACCTTAGCACCAGTTCTCCTAAGATCAGGGCCTGACCAAAGAAATGCTCTTAGGATAGCCTCTACCTCTTTTATCACCTTTTTAGGGATGATAAATAAGGAGGACCAATATGTTTGCATGGAAAACAGAACATTCTTGATCAACTGCACTCTACCAGCATATGTTAAATCTCTATTTGTCCAACACTTTGTTTTAGCAGTAATACTATCCACTAAGCGTTGACAGTCAGAGGCTTTGAGTTTAGTGGAGATAAGAGGTACACCAAGATATCTAACAGGTAGTGTTCCTTCTTTAAACTCTAAGACATTCAGAATGGCTAGTCTAGAGGTGGCATTGACTCCAGAGAAGAAGATGCTACTCTTCCCAAGACTAGGGGATAAGCCTGACATTTCCTGAAACTCAGTTAGGGCATCCCGAATGTGGATGACTGAGGACAGATCTCCTTTACAAAAAATCATTAGATCATCAGCAAAGCAAAGATTGATAATCTTGGTATTGCCACATCTCCAATGAAAGTGGAAATCAGGAAGAAGGGATTTCTCCCTCAGCAAACAAGTGAGTACTTCCATCACAATGACAAACAAGTATGAGGACAAAGGATCCCCTTGCCTTAGCCCTCTCTTCCCATGAATATACCCAGTAGCTTCACCATTAATACTTAACGAGTAGTTAGCAGTGGTGACACAAGCCTGCAGCCATTTAACCATTGTAGGGTGAAAATTCATAGCAGCTAGTACATCCCAAAGAAAATCCCATCTCACATTGTCATAGGCTTTCATGATATCCACTTTCATGACACACCTAGGAGAAGGAGATGATTTATGATACCCTCTCATAAGTTCCTGAGTTAGGAAGATATTATCAGCAATCCTTCTCCCTTTAACAAATCCTGATTGCACAGGATCTATTAAGTTGGGGAGTACTACTTGTATTCTTCTTGCAAGGATTTTAGAGATGCATTTATAAATTGTATTACAGTAAGAGATAGGTCTAAAGTCACCTACTTTTGATGGATTGGGGACCTTTGGAACTAGGGCCACAATAGTCGAGTTAGCTTTCCTAAGCAGTTGACCAGACCTAAAGAAAATTCTCACAGTTGCAGTGACTTCGTGACCCACAATAGGCCAAGCTTTCCTAAAAAAACCCGCATTATAACCATCCGGTCCAGGAGCTTTGGATGGATTAAGAGACCAAAAGATGTCTCTTATTTCAATGTCAGTGACATCAGCAATCATAGACATCTTTTGACTGTTAGATAACCTGGACCTGACAACGTGTTGAATCCTAGAGAGCCCATCGTAAGGAGAAGAATGGGCAGTTCCTAGCAGATCGGTATAGTACTTAACAAAATTGGATTTAATATCCTTACTGTCATGAGTGAGAGTCCCATCTTCCATGACCAGACTGGATATCTTACTTCTATTACGAACATTATTCACAGATTTAAAGAAGTAAGAAGTGCACTGATCACCCAATCTGAGCCACTAAATTCTCGACTTCTGCTTAGCCAAGCTTTCCTCGGCTCTCAGCAAAGTGAGGAGCTTCTTATGGACCTCCCTCTCTTGATTTATAATAGAGGGATCAGTAGGGTGAGTACCCAGAACATTTTGTAAGGACTCCAGGATTTGCCTAGTATTAAGCACCCTCTTAGAGAGGTCACTGAATTCTCTATGATTGAGTTGCTTAAACTCAGGTTGCAACATCTTAAGCTTCTCACAAACACAAAACATGGGATTTCCAATAACCACCCTCTTCCATACTCTCTGAACCACATTCATAAATTGGGGATGGTCAGCTAGGAAATCGAAGAACTTAAAGGGTTTATGAGAAGCCTGAAGAGTTGGTGTGATGCGTACAACATCAGGGGAATGGTCAGATACCCCAGGAGATAGAAAATGGGCAGAGGAACAATGATAAGTTGTCATCCACTGCTCATTGACTAATACTCTATCTAACTTGGTAGTGACAAAATAAGAGGGATCCTGCTTGTTTGCCCACGTGAAGAAACACCCTGTATACCTAAGATCATCCAATTCCAAGGTATATAAGCACTCATCAAACTCATTCATATGAGGGGGCCAGTTAATATTACCCCCCACCTTTTCATTAGGGTATCTAATGGCATTAAAATCTCCAAGAACAATCCAGGGGGAGAAAGGCTTAATACGATGTAGACTAGACCAAAGTGCCTGTCTACCCAAATAACTGCTAGCCCCATACACAAAAGTTGCACAAAAAGGGGCCCCTCCAAACTTCTGTTGTACCTCAATGTGTATATATTGATCAGATTGGTCCAAGACTTGGACCTGAACATCGGAAGCATCCCAACACACCAAAATCCTGCCAAAGGGAGCTTGAGGGTAGTTGCTCACAAAGTTCCAATGAGGACAAACAAATTTCATTATTCTAGAAGCCAAGTCCTCTTTTATTTTATGCTCTAGCAGACCTATGAAAGAGAGTTTAGAATGATTCACAAAATATTTCACCTCTTTTTGCTTGATAGGGTCATTAAGGCCCCTAGTATTCCAAAATCCAAATTTAAGAGGTTGCATAGACATAAAATAAAATCAAGCGATACTGAATAAGTAAATGACAGAATGGAAATAGTAGAAAATTGCCCTGACAAAAAGGATACAGGTGATTTACTTTCCTCCACTGGAACAGGAAAGAAGAGCTTGCTCCTTAACTTGCTTCTTCAATTTCTTTTGAGCGGACTTGGAGAGAGCTACTTTATCCTTGGGTTTCACACTTAGTGAGTCAGGTGGTTTGGGATTGGGTTGCTTGAGCTTAGAAAGAGAAGGGATGCTTTCCACCTCCCCTACTCTACCATTGACAGCTGGATCGTTGCATATGATCTGCTGGACAGCCTTTGAAGGAGTTACCTCCTGCCCTATCTCAGCCTCCTTGACAGGACTTATTACCTCCTCTCAAATTACCAACAACTCTTCCTCAGGACCACTCTGCACTTGCTCCCCCAAAACAGAGGTGTCTTCTGACACACTAGGTTGAGCTTCGGAGACACCTAGACTGGACAGGATTGGATCCATCTCCCCTTTAATAGAGAGATCCTGGACAATTTTTTGCTTTCCATGCTTCACTTGGACTCATTCTTGTTTAGTAGTTTGCTAGGGAGGTGAATGAGCACCATTCTGAGCTGCAACCTTAGAGGAGGAGGAGGTTAAGTCTTCCTTGGCACATTGGGCATTTGGATGGCCAAATACATGACATACATTGCACATAGGAGGTAAGACTTGGTATTCAATAGGTACTACAACAGATTCACCTTCCACCACAACAGTGACCTCTTCAGGAAGATCATGTTCAGCATTGATTTCTATACATACTCTGGCTTTTGAGCTTTTAGTATGAATGAGGCCCGGCTGCTTGGCAGACTTAGCGGTTGCTTGGTCCACATGTAGTGGTCTTTAGATTGTGCTGGCTATTCGACTTAAACACTCCTTATTCCAAAGCTCAAAGGGAAGATCATGGAATTTAACCCAAGCTGGAATTTAGATGGTTGTTCTTTAGCAGGTTTAAGCATTCGATGCCAGTCCTTGAGAACAAGATATTTCTGAGAAAAGAAGTGGGGACCTCCCTCAAGTACTTGCACCTTTGCTTGTTCATCCTTGAACTCAAACAAGTAGAAACCAGCTACATCCGACTTGACAGCCACAAAAAGATCTTTCTACTAATTACGAGCAGTGGAACAAAGAAGAGGGTATGGCATTTTCCCATCAAGGAAATGCCCCACCAGATACCTATTCCATTTACCTACTTCAGTCATTTCTACATCAATTTCAACCGAAGCTTCCTTACCCCGCTGGAGATCTGGGAAATAGTCTAGTTCCATGTCCAAAGATGGACTTTGGGACTGAAGAAGAGATGCCCAATTTTTTGGTTTAGGTCTGCTATGTCCCGTATTGGGCTTTGCGTTGTGGGATTGATGGATTGGTACTGTAGGATTAGGTTGCATGGGTCGATTTGGCGGAACAGCCCGAGGTTGAATTTCCTCTAAACTGTACCCCAAATTAGGATCCCCTTGTACGTAAGGTTTTCCCTGAGAGTTATACAATATTTTTGAGTTAGGATTTGATTTTGGTACCTCTGCAGGAGTACGGTGAAATTGATAGGTGTTTCCATGGAGGTGCGTCACCCGTGCTCTTGCTTCAGCTTCTCTTTGAAGACCATCCTCGAATAAAGCTTGCTGCAGTTTTTGTGCAGCATTAGGGTTGTTGAGGGGATCATGGCTATGCACCCCAGACCCATTAGAAGATGAAGGAGGAACCAAGTTGGTAGATGCCGCCTCAGCTTCTACTCTCAACCCCTCTTCGAAAAAGACCTGTTGTAATTTCCGTGCTGGGCTTGGGTGGTTGGAAGATTTAGGGCTATGAGCCCCAAATCCATTTGGGGGTGATGAACGTGCAGACCGGATTCTAGTGGATTGAGGGTCGACATCACCTGATATTCCCGGCCCTTGGCGGTTTAGATTAAACGGAATCCCACTTTTAGGGCTTTCCATATGTGGTACCTATTTCCGCCGTAGCTCATTCGAATCCAACGCTTTGAAACCCAGTCCCTCCGCCATTGAGATTGTACCGTCTGCCATGGATGTTACTATTTCACCATGGCCATGTCAGAGATCGCCCTAATCGCCTCAAATGTCAGAGCCCGTATCTCCGTCATCCATTAATTGCCTACAACTTTTATGCTTATCAAAATTGCTAATTTTAATGTTTAAAGGTTCAGAACATATTTTCATGTTAAACATCTGTGTTATATATTAGATATTTCAAATATTTACTGAAAAGTGTGTGTAGTGCAGTTGGTCGGAGCTTGTGCGAAAAACTCAAGGGACTCGGGTTTGAAACCCAGCAGGAGCAAGAAAGGATTTCTTTTCCCGTATGAAAACATCTTTTGCAACGAAAATTTTTGTCACCGATTTCTTATTTTGGTGATGAAAATTTTCATTACTGATGTGACCCATCGGTGACGAATTTTTTCGTCGCCAAAAGGAATAATTGATGACAAAAAATTTTGTCATCAAAAAGCACAATAAGTGAGGAAAAAAATTTCGTCACCAATAATTCACTTTTTGGTGACGAAATATTTCGTCATCAAAAGGCACTATAAGTGACGAAAAATAGATTTCATCACCATGTAGGAGTCCTCGACAACCTTTAGTCGACAAATTATTTTTCGTCACCTATATTATTTATGACGAAAAACATGCAATGTGACGATTTTCATTCGTCACCCAATTGAATTTTTCTTGTAGTGTGGAGAGGAAAATAGAGAAAAAGCTCCCATGGAGTTTTATGAGTTTTAGGGAGGGAGTGAAAAACGGTTGTCACTCGTACCACCCCATCATTCGATTTCAGTCCTCCAGCCTTCCACACGAATCTCAAGCATCCCAAACTCAACCACCGCTCAACTGAAGGCAACCCAAGGTTCCCTGTCACCGGTGTCATTCCCGTTTTACTGAAATCATCTATAGACTATTACCCACTTTTTCGACCAGATTTAAGGTAGGATAATTGCTTCCCTACTTTTTCCTAGGTATACTAAGTCCTAGTATTGTGTAATGATGAGACTTAATGCTAAAAATGGAGCCCTGATAAGCCCTTGATAGTGTTTACAAATGGGCTTATCGGTACCAATTTTGTCTCTTTTTTGTGCATATTTTACTTTAATTAGATGATTTTGCGCGGAGTTGGTGTTTTTGGCCTTTACAGGTTAAAGGTGGAAAATAAGGTTTTTTAAACGCCAAGGAAAACAGCTTGGAATCATCTAAAGAGCCAAGACCATGTGGCACCCCGCCACTGAGTCCCAAGGAGCATATAAAGAAGTGTCGAAGAGTGTTCGGGACGTCAAAGGGGCCGTTGGAAACAAGAAAACAATTTGGAAGTTTCTGCCAGCAATGTACCTGTACCGATAAAAGCTGTACCTATACATCGCGGACAGATTTGGTCCAAAATGCTGATAAACAAGCAATGTACCGGTACTGGTGTTTCATAATACCGGTACATCCTGGAAAAAAATCTACTTTTTGTGCCCGACTTTTGTAACTTTCTAGGGGCATTTAAGACCTTAGTAACTCATTTTTTTGGGGCTATAAATACCCCCAAACCTGATTTCATTAGGTATCTTTTACTCTTTCACTTTCTCTCTCTACCTCCATTAATGGAGCTCCCACCTCTCTCTTCATTTATGCTTTGAGGAGGGTTTTGAGCACGATCCGTTTACTTTCGAAGCTTTTGGTCTTCATTAAAGTTGTAAGGAATCTCATTCTCTTCGAGGATCTTGTCTTTATTTCAAATTTAATCAATGTTTAGTTTTAATCTTGTCTTTACCCTTGCTCATTTTATCTCTTCTTTTGATATGTGTGAGTAGTGTAGTAAGGTTAGGTTATGGGATGATTAACATCCCGTAACTAAGGGTATTTCTTGTTCTTCTCTTGTTAATCTTCATTTTTCTAGGTTAAACATGTGATTGGGGTATTTTTATGTATCAAAACTTTGAGGTGTTAATCTCTTTGATCAAATGTAGGCAAGGGTTAAGCTTCTTGCCACATTTGATACTTGGAGCTATGTCCCTCCTTGTGTTTGCCTAAATGTACCAAAAGAACCCTAGACATGTTTAGCACTTTTGTTAAAAAGAGAAGAATCAAGCTTATCCTTGCGTTATGGGTGTTGATTATTCCTAAATCTAGCCTTTAGTTTAATTTCCAGTTAAAAAGCCGTAGATAGGCTAAGTAGCCAGTTAACTAAACTTTTCTCAGTTGGCCGTCTCAAAGCGAAACTTTGGTTAGCGGTCCTAACGGCAAAACTCTCTACGCAAGCTAATCTCCGAACCAAGTTATGGATGCGCTCGCTGTGGATTCAACCCCGGACTTCCGGGTATTATTATGCTTTCAACTGACCTAGCCCTACGCTTAGGGCATTCTTATTGCATCACACTTTAAGGTCGCAAGCATTTTTGCGCCTTTGCTGGGGAGCGCTTTCTTTTATAGCTTATTTTGGAGGTTCGCCAACCCATTGTAAGTATCTCGTTTAATTTCTATTTTGCGTGATTTGTACTTAAACTAACCTGAGTCTCTCAAACGTGAGGTTTAACGAAGCTAGAGTAAGTACAAATTACCTTTTCTTTTATTGTCTTTTCTTATCGAGGTGGCGGCATAGCCCCTCGAAGCTGTTGTTAGGAGGCGGCGGCATAGCCCCTCTTGTCTATTTACTTTATTCTTATTGTCCATTGTTTCTCAAGAAGGGTTTTTGAAGTGTATGCGTGGTGGTCATCGTGGAGCCTTTCGGAGCACAACTTCTAAAAGGCTTCATAGATCTTTTTCTCCTCCTCGACCCAAAACTCCTCGTTGGGTTCGAGCAAGGACACCATCACCCCAAAGAACTCCTTTTTCTGTAGTTACCCCACATCGAGAAAGAATGGCCGGAAACGGTGGCGAAGATGTCCCGCCGATTGTGCTCGAAAGGACTATGAGCGACTATTTGAATCTGGCCCGTACTACTCCGCGCCCCACTATAGCCCTTCCGGCTGCAACCGAGGCGAATACATTCACCATGAAAATGCATCACATCAACATGATGCCTTCATTTTATGGAAAGGACAAGGAATGCCCGTACACTCATATGAGGGCAATCGAGGAATTGGTTTCCACAATAGTATCCACGCCGGCACAGCTTGAATCCGCAAAGCTAAAAGTCTTCCCAGTTTTGGTAAAAGACAAAGCCAAGATTTGGTTGAATAACATGAGACCTCAATCCTTGTCTAATTGGGTAGATTTATCCAAAGCTTTCTACATGAAATTTTTTCCCCCACATCTTACCAAAGACCTCCTCTATCAAATTCAAACTTTTAAACAAAAAGAGGGGGAATCATTTTACCAATATTGGGAGAGGTACAAGGATTTGCTAAATTCCATCCCACATCATGGCTTACCGGTTTTTCAAAAAGTTGAGTATTTGTTAAAGGGTTGCTTCCCAAGCACCCGACTTCTTATGGATAGCGTGTGTGTGGGTGGAGTTATGGCTAAAACTCATGATGCGGCGTGGGACTATTTTGAGGAGTTAGCTGAAAAAACTCAAAACTGGGATTGTTCGGACCCCTCTGAAAGAAATGTGGTTAATCCGGTTCCGAGCAATCTCGGTAAATTTCACTTGAATGAGCAAAATGAGCTAGCCCACAAGGTCGCCTAGCTTTCTCGCCAAATTGAAACTTTACAACTTAACAAAGTTGCTGGGGTGGCCTCTCTGGCCAAGGCAGAGGAAATTTGTATCTTGTGTGAAATTGCAGGTCATGCTACGGGAGATTGCCAAATGCTCCCTGCCGTTAAGGATATTCTTCAAGGAACCGGTCCATCGGAAGTCAATGCCGTTAATCAACGGTTTGACCCTTATTCTCAAACTTTCAATCCGGGGTGGAAGATGCATCCTAATTTCCGGTGGAGTAAATCTCAACCTCCTGGGCCTCCACAAGTTCCACCACCTCAACAACACCAAGCTTTCCGGCCTCCTCAATCTCAAGGAGCGCCGAGGTTCTTTCAACATCAACAACCTCCGGGGTTTGCACCTCTCGGACCTCCTCATGGGCCCAATCAATTCCAACCTCAAAAGTGATCATTGGAGGAGACTATGTCATTTTTAATGCAAAGCCAAACAACTATCAATGGATAGATGCTTCAATTTGTTCCCACCACATTGCCCTTGAGGAAGACGTCAAACCATCCCGCCAACCCCAACGCCGGTTGAATCCCATAATGAAAGATGAGGTGAAGGCAAAGGTTTTAAAGCTTTTGGATGTGGGCATTATTTATCCTATTGCCGATAGTAAATGGGTTAGTCCCATCCAAGTGGTTCCCAAGAAATCCGGTGTTACGGTGGTACCCAACACCAACAATGAATTGGTTCCTACTCGAGTCACTACCGGATGGCGTGTGCGTATCGATTATCGAAAGCTTAATGCTAGGACTCGAAAGGACCATTTCCCTCTACCTTTCATTGATCAAATCTTGGAGTGGGTTGCGGGGCATGCTTATTATTGCTTTCTTGACGGATACTCTGGATATAACCAAATAGGGTCGCCTTGCCCGATCTAGAGAAAAAGTCATTCACTTGTCCTTTTGGGATGTTCGCTTATCGACGCATGCCATTCGGCTTGTGTAATGCACCCGGAACTTTCTCACTGTGTATGATGGGCATATTTAGTGATATGATTGAGAAAATCGTCGAGGTATTTATGGATGACTTTTCGGTGTTCGGTGACTCATTTGAAGCTTGCTTGGAAAATTTGGAGAAGGTATTGTTGCCCTTTTTTTTATGGTGCTGTTGCACTTTGGATACCTGCTACTGTCTGTGATGCATTGATGTAGCTGCTGTTCAGCTGCTTCTGTTTTTGTACATTGATGCATTGATGCATTGCTGTAGATGCACTTTGGTACTGTCCAGCTTCTCTGTTCTGTTATACTTGCTGCCTTGCGGCTGCTGTTTGTAGCCTGGTGCTGTTCTCCGCTATTGCTGCTGCTGTATGGTACTTCTATGCTGTTGCTACTTCTTGCAGCATGGAGCAACAGTGTCCAGCTGCTTTGCAACTCTACTGGACCACCCACCTGCCCCTTCTGTTTCCCTGTTTGGTCTGCAGAAGATTTGGATGGTGGCTGCTACTGGTTTGCCACGAGTGAAATTTCTGGACTGTTTCACGTTGATGTCAAATTAGTATATATTTTTTTGGTGCTGCTGCTGTATGTTGCTGTTATGCCGCTGTTGCAAGCAGCAAGGAGCAGCAGTAACCAGCTGCTCCGCAGCTCTGATTGACCACACAGCTGCCCCCCTCTGTTTCCTGTTTTGGTTTGCAGTAGATTTGGATGGTGGCTGCTATTGGTTTGCCACGAGTACACAGTCCGGACTGCTTCAAGTTGATGTCTAATTATTATACACTTTTGTAAATATCGTTCTATTGCAACGTTGCAAGATTGCACAATGTGTAATACTTTTGCTATCTGTTTTGTATCCCTCTATCAGATGGGTAGGAAACAGGTATTTCATTTCGTTTACTCCTATGTAGCCATTTGGCATAGGCTCTCTATCTTTTGTTTTACCTTTTCTTCTTTCTTTTCCTTTGTCCTCCTGGGGTATGCCCCTTGTAGGCTGTATATTCGGTTATCCTCTTTTTTATTTCAAGCTGATTTAACCAAAAAAAAAAAAGGTGTGAGGAGAAAATTTTGGTGCTCAATTGGGAGAAATGCCATTTCATGGTAACTCAGGGTATCGTATTGGGCCACATTGTATCGTCAAAGGGGATCGAAGTCGACAAGGCCAAGATTGATCTTATTGCCACCCTCCTGACCCCCAAATGCGTTATGGACATCCGCTCTTTTCTCGGGCACGCCGGCTTCTACCGGCGCTTTAACAAAGACTTTAGCGCGATCTCACGGCCGTTGTGTCACCTCCTATCCAAGGACACCCAGTTTGAGTGGACTCCAGCCTGTGAGGAAGCTTTCAAGAAGTTGAAGTCAAGTCTTACTTCTCTGCCCATTGTCCAAACACCAAATTGGAATTTGCCCTTTGAACTCATGTGCGACGCTAGTGACTATGCGGTTGGGGTGGTTCTTGGGCAAAGGAAAGACAAAAATCCATACGTCATCTATTATGCAAGCAAGACTCTAAATGAAGCTCAAATGAACTACTCCACCACAGAAAAAGAGTTGTTTGCCGTCGTCTTTGCCTTAGACAAATTTCGGTCATATTTGGTGGGATCCCCTATTATTGTCTACGCCGATCATGCCGCTTTGAAGTACCTCTTCACGAAGCAACACGTAAAAGCACGACTTATTCGGTGGATCTTATTGCTTCAAGAGTTCAATATCACTATCAAGGATAAGGGGGTGGAAAATGTGGTGGCGGATCACTTGTCTCACCTTGAATTTGGAGACTCTTCTTCTAAGCTTCCAATTGTTGATACATTTTCGGACGAGCAACTCTTTGCCATTTCGAGTTGCCCTTGGTTTGCCGACATCGTCAACTATCTCGTCACCGGGCGAATTCTAGACCATTGGACCCCACAAGACCGGAGACATTTTCTTAGTGAGGTGAAAAGATTCTTCTTTGATGATCCTTATCTAATCAAGTATTGCTCGGACCAAATTATCCGGCGGTGTGTACCCGACAAAGATCAACAGGGGATTCTCTCATTTTGCCATACAGAGGCATGTGGTGGCCATTTCTCTCATGAAAAGACCTCCGCCAAAATTCTTTAATGTGGTTTTTACTGGCCAAATCCTCACCAGGATGCTTATGCATTTTGCCAGACATGTGAGCGATGCCAAAAACTAGGTGCGGTGACTCGGAGGAACATGATGTCCCTCACCAATATCCTAGTCATGGAAGTGTTTGATTGTTGGGGAATTGACTTAATGGGCCCATTTCCAAATTCTCACGGATTTCTTTATATTCTCTTGGCGGTGGACTACGTGTCTAAATGGTTTGAAGCTGTTGCTACGCGCACCAACGATCATGCAGTGGTGCTTGATTTTCTCAAGGAGCACATTTTGTCATGGTTCGGAACACCCCGGGCCATTACAAGCAATCAAGGCTCACACTTCTGCAATCGGCCTTTTGCGGCGCTCATGAAGAAGTATGGCATTACCCACAAGGTATCCACTGCCTATCATCCGCAAACCAACGGTCAAGCCGAGCTCGCCAATCATGAGGTAAAGCACATTTTGGAAAAAACCATTAATCCGAACCGGAAGGATTGGTCACTTCGTTTGACCGATGCCTTGTGGGCATACCGGACCGCATACAAGACCGTGTTAGGCGCTTCGCCCTATCGGCTTGTCTACGGTAAGGCGTGTCACCTCCCGGTTGAGTTGGAACATAAGGCATATTGGGCAATAAAATCTTTAAACTTTCGGTTGCCCGATGCCGGCATTCATCGTAAACTCCAACTCAACGAACTCGAGGAAATCCGGCGGGATGCGTATGATAACACCAACATTTATAAATCAAAAGTCAAAGATTTTCATGATAAGAATATCCAAAGAAAGAATTTTGAAGTTGGGCAAAAAGTGTTGTTGTACAATTCTAAACTCCATGTTTTTTCCGGAAAATTACGATCTCGTTGGGAGGGGCCTTATGTTGTGCACAAAGTTTTTCCACACAGTGCCATTGAAGTCATAAATCCTGCAAATGGTCATATTTTTAAAGTGAATGATCAACGTTTAAAACCGTTTTTGGAAAACTTTGCGATGGAGGACACGGTGGAGGAATTAGTCGATCCGGTTTATCCGGATGATCCGTTGGTTTGAAAAGTTCTAAAAAAAAAATGTTTTCACAGGGAGCTTTTGCGTACTTATGAACTTAATTGTTTGGAAGGCCCGACCTCTTTGGAGGTACCCACCATTGACTTGGGTTATAGCATCGCACGCCGCTATTAAAACAAGGTTCGTGTACCCAGCTCCAGTTAGTAAGGGTAAATCTTTTGTGGTCCGGTATAGCCACCTGTGTTTTGCATAAAGTGTTGTCTCTTTTGCTTTGCGACACCTTAAGCGAAATACGGGGAGAAAAGTAGTACCCATTTAATCACGTGACGATTCGGTGGTTTAAATACTTGTTCATAATAATTTTTGTGCTGGGCTACCACGAGCCGGCGGGACTAATGTCATTTGTCTCTTAGTAGGTAGTCGGTTCTTAAGTCTTTTGCGGGGCAACACGCTACCGCACCAGCCTTGGTAGTTTAGGTCTAAAAGCCGGGGTGAGTGAGGCATTCAGGAGCGCGCCCTAAGCATGGGTGCGACTATGTGTCGCGGTTGTAAGCCCAACAAAGCTCTGGTGATGGCCTTGTGCGACTAGATATGGTTCCGAAAGCGGGGCTGAAAGAGTGGGCCTTGGAAGCAGTTCCGATGACGAATGGCGGCAATGACGCAAAATCCTCCAACTTGGTTGAGGTATTGGGTGGTTGACATTCCACCCCGTTGGTACATTTTTGTTCTATCCTTCTCCTTATTTTTTGTATGTTTGCATCGAGGGCGCTGCATATTTCAAGTTGGGGGGGGATGGATTATGCTTTTGGTTTACGTTCTTGGCTTTGCATAGAAAATTTTAAATTTTTTTTGGGTGCAATTTTCCCTTGTAAGTAGTGATTTCGTGTGCTAGATACTTAGATTATGCTCAGTTTTTCCTAATAATGGCAAGAGTCGTGCACCTCGTCGAATTTGATTATGTGTTGAATCCATGTTGCATGCATGTATGTGAACTTTGTTGAACAAATTGAGCTCCAAGTTGTGTCGAGTAGTGTGCATCGCCTAGAGTTGAAGTTCATTTTAAAGCATCCCATGCTTGTTTGTCTCTTTTTCTGCACTTGCGTAAATAATATCCATTTGTTCATACTTGAGTAGTTTAGATATCATTTATGCATCATTTTGGAGTTGATTGGCGTGCGTAGGAAATGATACAAGGCAATTTTTGCATGATAAAACCACAAAAGAGTCCCCTCGTCCTTAATTTTGAACCGAAGTCTGAGTCTCCATTTATTGCTCAAGCTTAGGGAACCGGATGTTTGGAGGGTTGTGTAGAATTGTGTTTCAATGATCTAAGGTGGTTTGGTGTGGTGTGAATGTGATAAAAGTGGTTGGGATGGAAAAAGGGTGAAGAATTGATATGTGATTCCCCATCTCTCCTCTCTCACTACAAAAGTTAAAGCCCCAAATTTTAATCCCTCTCCAAAGCTTTCAAAATTGGCCCCTCAATCTCTCTCACTACAAATCTCACCTCAAATGACCCTATTCCTCAAGAAAAATCAAAGAAATGCTATGAAAGAGCAAACTCTAATTCAAAAGAGGGTTGACTACTATGATGAGAGGATTGGTTAGACCTCCAGGCTAGCATATATTTTGGATGAGAAAGAGTCCGATGAGGAAGGGGAGCTCAAGGCTCAATACTGTGAGGAGCCGGAAGAGGAGGATGACTAGGTGTGGTGGAGTCAGTGGTAGTAGTTCTAGTAGGACATAACTAGTTGTTTTTCTTCATTTCTTTTTCGTAACCTTGCTTTGTAGCCGGCTTGTGGCCATGGTTGGGTAGTTTAGGGGATGGTTGAGGCCAAGGGTAGTTGAAACCAAGCAGAAAATTTATGGCTGTTGCCCTTTTTGTTTCCCTTTTCTTGGCACCAAGGTCATTATAAGCTACTGAAGTCCTTAGTTGATCCTAATGTACGCTCGTCTAACTCCTTTTGATGCATGATCGATATTTAATGCTAATTTAGTATGGAACTTCTGTTAGCTTAGTTTGTTTGTGAATAATTGCTTAGCTCTCTTTGTCGGCGCTCTTTTGATTAGCATGCATAGCTTTTTGTCTCCTGCTATTGCGATCCTTGCTAGCGCTTATCATGGGATGTTCTAGTATATTACTTTGTGCAAGTTCATATTAGAATACGCTCTTTTGAGTCCTGGAATTGAAATTCAAGGTGGATGTGTGTTGCTTGGCCGTTGGCATAATTTGTTCACCTTAGTTCATTCCATGAGTGTGTGTGGGTTGCATGTGATTGAGTTTGAAGGGGTGTTGATTGTGGATTCTTGCCATATCCTAAGTTGAGCATAGTTTCGTATCTTGTTTCGGGGGAAGATTGCATAGCATTAGTTATATACTTTTTGTTTTAAGTTTGCTAGGGACTAGCAAAGTCCAAGTTGGGGGTGTGATAAGCCCTCGATAGTGTTTATAAATGGGCTTATCAGTACCAATTTTGTCCCTTTTTCGTGCATATTTTACTTTAATTAGATGATTTTGCGCAGAGTTGGTGTTTTTGGCCTTTACAGGTTAAAGGTGGAAAATAAGGAGTTTTAAACGCCAAGGAAAACAGCCCGGAATCATCCAAAGAGCCAAGACCATGTGGCACCCCGCCACCTAGTCCCAAGGAGCATATAAAGAAGTGTCGAAGAGTGTTCGGGACGTCAAAGGGGCCGTTGGAAACAAGAAAACAATTTGGAAGTTTCTGCCAGCAATGTACCTGTACCGATAAAAGCTATACCTATACATTGCGGACAGATTTGGTCCAAAATGCTGAGAAACAAGCAATGTACCGGTACTGGTGTTTCATGATACTGGTACATCGTGGAAAAAAATCTACTTTTTGTGCCCGACTTTTGTAACTTTCTAGGGGCATTTAGGACCTTTGTAACTCGTTTTTTTGGGGCTGTAAATACCCCCAGACCTGATTTCATTAGGTATCTTTTACTCTTTTACTTTCTCTCTCTACCTCCATTAATGGAGCTCCCACCTCTCTCTTCATTTATGCTTTGAGGAGGGTTTTGAGCACGATCCGTTTACTTTCGAAGCTTTTGGTCTTCATTAAAGTTGTAAGGAATCTCATTCTCTTCAAGGATCTTGTCTTTATTTCAAATTTAATCAATGTTTAGTTTTAATCTGGTCTTTACCCTTGCTCATTTCATCTCTTCTTTTGATATGTGTGAGTAGTGTGGTAAGGTTATGGGATGATTAACATCCTGTAACTAAGGGTATTTCTTGTTCTTCTCTTGTTAATCTTCATTTTTCTAGGTTAAACATGTGATTGGGGTATTTTTATGTATCAAAACTTTGAGGTGTTAATCTCTTTGATCAAATGTAGGCAAGGGTTAAGCTTCTTGCCACATTTGATACTTGGAGCTATGTCCCTCCTTGTGTTTGTCTAAATGTACCAAAAGAACCCTAGACATGTTTAGCACTTTTGTTAAAAAGAGAAGAATCAAACTTATCCTTGCTTTATGGGTGTTGATTATTCCTAAATCTAGCCTTTAGTTTAATCTCCAGTTAAAAAGCCGTAGATAGGCTAAGTAGATAGTTAACTAAACTTCTCAGTTGGCCGTCTCAATGCCAAACTTTGGTTAGCGGTCCTAACGCCAAATCTCTCTACGCAAGCTAATCTCCGAACCAAGTTATGGATGCGCTCCCTGTGGATTCGACCCCGGACTTCCGGGTATTAATATGCTTTCAACTGACCTAGCCCTACGCTTGGGGCATTCTTATTGCATCATACTTTAAGGTCGCAAGCATTTTTGACGCCGTTGCCAGGGAGCGCTTTCTTTTATAGCTTATTTTGGAGGTTCGCCAACCCATTGTAAGTATCTCGTTTAATTTCTATTTTGCGTGATTTGTACTTAAACTAGTGGATACCTCCAACCTGAGTCTCTCAAACATGAGGTTTAACGAAGCTAGAGTAAGTACAAATTACCTTTTCTTTTATTGTCTTTTCTTATCGAGGCGGCGGCATAGCCCCTCGAAGCTGTTGTTAGGAGGCGGCGGCATAGCCCCTCTTGTCGATTTACTTTATTCTTGTTGTCCATTGTTTCTTAATAAGGGTTTTTCAAGTGTATGTGTGGTGGTCATCGTGGAGCCTTTCGGAGCCCAACTTCTAAAAGGCTTCATAGATCTTTTTCTCCTCATCGACCCAAAACTCCTCGTCGGGTTCGAGCAAGGACACCATCACCCCAAAGAACTCCTTTTTCTGTAGTTACCCCTCATCGAGAAAGAATGGCCGGAAACGATGGCGAAGATGTCCCGCCGATTGTGCCCGAAAGGACTATGAGCGACTATTTGATTCCAGCCCGTACTACTCCGCGCCCACTATAGTCCTTCCGGCTGCAACCGAGGCGAATACATTCATCATGAAAATGCATCACATCAACATGATGCCTTCATTTTATGGAAAGGACAAGGAATGCCCGTACACTCATATGGGGGCAATCGAGGAATTGGTTTCCACAATAGTATCCACGCCGGCACAGCTTGAATCCGCAAAGCTAAAACTCAACCCATTTTCGATGAAAGACAAAGCCAAGATTTGGTTAAATAAGATGAGACCTCAATCCTTGGCTAATTGGGCGGATTTATCCAAAGCTTTCTACATGAAATTTTTTCCCCCACATCTTACAAAAGACCTCTTCCATCAAATTCAAACTTTTAAACAAAAAGAGGGGGAATCATTTTACCAATATTGGGAGAAGTACAAGGATTTGCTAAATTCCATCCCACATCATGGCTTACCGGTTTTTCAAAAAGTTGAGTATTTGTTAAAGGGTTGCTTCCCAAGCACCCGACTTCTTATGGATAGCGTGTGTGTGGGTGGAGTTATGGCTAAAACTCATGATGCGGGCGTGGGACTATTTTGAGGAGTTAGCTGAAAAAACTCAAAACTGGGATTGTTCGGACCCCTCTGAAAGAAATGTGGTTAATTCGGTTCCGAGCAATCTCAGTGAATTTCACTTGAATGAGCAAAATGAGCTAGCCCACAAGGTCGCCCAGCTTTCTCGTCAAATTGAAACTTTACAACTCAACAAAGTTGCTGGGGTGGCCTCTGTGGCCAAGGCGGAGGAAATTTGTATCTTGTGTGAAATTGCAGGTCATGCTACGGGAGATTGACAAATGCTCCCTGCCGTTAAGGATATTCTTCAAGGAACCGGTCCGTCGGAAGTCAATGCCGTTAATCAACGGTTTGACCCTTATTCTCAAACTTTCAATTCGGGGTGGAAGATGCATCCTAATTTCCGGTGGAGCAAATCTCAACCTCCCGGGCCTCCACAAGTTCCACCACCTCAACAACACCAAGCTTTCCTGCCTCCTCAATCTCAAAGAGCGCCGAGGTTCTCTCAACATCAACAACCGCCGGGGTTTGCACCTCCCAAACCTCCTCATGGGCCCAATCAATTCCAACCTCAAAAGCGATCATTGGAGGAGACTATGTCATTTTTCATGCAAAGCCAAACGACTATCAACAAGCAAAACACTCAAATGCTCGGGGAACTCAAAAACCAAATGGCAAAGTTGACCAATTAGGTGGGAATGCTCCAACAAGAGAAGGGAAAGCTCCCAACTCAACCCTAAGTCAATCCGCAAGGAACAAATTATGTGGCAAGCTCTTCGGTGCTTAGTCCCGAGCAAGCCAAGTCCATTACAACTTTGCGGAGTGGCAAGGAGATTGACAAGGCCATTCCCCCAAAGCCCATCAAGCCTCCGGTAAAACCAAGTGTATTACAAGCTCCGAATCCTTCTATTGACTCACCAACCTCGAAGCCCCCTCGCGTTGGTGAGCATCCGGAAAAATCTCAAGTGGAAGAGCCAAAGGCCCCCGTCTCCCAAATTCCGGCCCCTTTTCCCCAAAGATTGAAGGTGTCGGCCCATGCCAATACCAATGCCGAGATCTATGAGCTCTTCAAGCAAGTGAGAATCAATATCCCATTGGTGGATGCGGTCAAGCAAATTCCCACTTATGCCAAGTTTCTCAAAGACTTATGCACTCAAAATCGTAAGTTGAATGTTCAAAAGACGGTTTTCTTGACGGAGCAAGTGAGCTCCATTATTCAAACCAATGTGGCTCCCAAGTATAAAAATCCGGGTTGTCCAACCATCTCAATCACCATTGGCGGCACGAAAATTGAAAAAGCTCTCCTTGACTTGGGGGCTAGTGTGAACTTGCTTCTGTATTCCGTTTATGAACAACTGGATTGGGGGAGATGAGGCACACATCGGTGACCCTTCAATTGGCCGATCGAAGCATTTGAGTTCCGCGAGGGATGGTGGAGGATGTACTTGTGCAAGTGGACAACTTTATCTATCCGGTAGACTTCGTCGTTTTGGATACTTGCCCTGTACCTACCTCACAAGCATCAACGTCAACCCTGGTCATTCTTGGGCGTCCATTCCTAGCCACAGCCGATGCCGTTATCCATTGCCGAAGTGGTTTGCTCAACCTTACTTTTGGCAACATGAAAATGGAAGTGAACGTGTTCAACATTGGAAGCCAAATGAGGGACGATGAGTGTATCCATGAAGTCAACCTTATCGATTCTTTGGTTCAAGAGCATGTGGACACTACTTTGTGCAAGGATCCGTTGGAGATATGTCTTACCGCCGAAGAGGCTAATTTTCTTGATTCACCGAAGGTTGAGTATTTGTATTCTTTGATCAATGTGGAAAATGTTTGTGGGATGGACATATGGTCTCCAAAATTTGAAGAGTTGCCTCCTCTCGAGTGCAAGACCCTTCCCTCGAGTATCCAACCACCAAAGCTCGAGTTGAAGGTCCTCCCGGAAACATTGAAATATGCCTTTCTAGGTGAAAATGAAACCTACCCGGTGGTGATATCCTCCTCTCTCAACGGATTTCAAGAATCTCGACTCCTTGAAATTCTAAAGCGGCATACCAAAGCCATTGGTTGGTCTATCACGGATATTATGCGTTGAGCTGTTATCGAATGTATTATGTTGTACGTGTTAGAATAGACATAGATTCATGGGGTGGTTTTTGAATAGTGATTCATGTAGACAAAGTTAAGTAAATGGCAATTTGATAAAGTGTTGAGGTGTGAGATTGTGGATTGTGATTTGAGCCATGGCTATGGCAAGGGTAACCAATGAGGCCCTGTGTTGAAAAGGGTAACCAATGGGGCCCTGTGTTGAAAAGGGTTACCTGCGGGGCCCGGTGATGAGATATGTTATGACACTAACATATGATACATCATGGGAAGTTTCTCTTCGAGGAAGTTAATGGGTCCCATGAGACGGTTATAGTTAGTGAGACCTTAATGTATAATACGTCATGGGAAGTTTCTCTTTGGGAAAGGAAATGGGTCCCATGAGATGGTTATAGTTGCGTGGGGTAGTGGATGTCCGACCCTAATGTACGATGCGTCATGGGAGGACTCGATCCTCCTGTTATGGTCTTAAGTGAGAACATACTAGATACATAATTTAGGTGCGCTCACCTGTAGACACCCCATTCTGGACTATCCGGATTAGTTCTTTTATTGTCTTTGTTGCCCCGATGATGATAAAAGGTCGAGAACATTGTGGGTCGATGGAAGGTTTTGAGCTTTGAGCGTTGAACTTTCCCCCCTTCAAACCCATTTCAAATCCTTCAAATCCAGAGCCAGAAGGGCCCCAGCAAAACCCTACTTGCATACGCCAGGTTCTACTTGGCGTGCGCCAGTAAACTGCCACGTGTCGGACATCGACCGTTGACTCAGTTTGACCTGGCGCACACAGGGTATATAGATGGCGTACGCATGGTTAAGGCCGGTCAAATCACCGCTTTTTTGTCACGTGCTCGAGACTTTGTAACCACCACAGTACAGTGCAAAGCCTCCTGATCATTACTTTCTGCAGGGACGTCCCCCTCTATCTCCTACACTACCCATCAAGCAAGTCCCATGCATTAAATGCATGGGAGGCTCCCTCCTTAACTCAACCAGCCCCTAACCCCAGCTGAGCAGCACTGATCTCAGTCCCTCTCTCCTCTATAAATGCAACCCCTTGCATTCATTTGCAAAGGTTAACCACATTCAAGAAGCCTAAGCCTCTTCTCTCTTCTCTCTCTTGTTCTTGCTTCTCCCTTGGAAGAGTGAGAGATAGAGAAGCATCATATTCCCCACCTCACTGATCAATCACTATCCAACCTCCATCTTCAACCTTCAAAGCTCAAACCACTTTCCACCCCTTTGCACCAAAGGTATACCACCTTTGCGTGGCTTTCTGTTTTCAGCCCCTGAGGGGAACCAGAAAGGTTCCGGCTAGTAACTGATACTAGTCTAGGCCCTTCTCTGGTAAAATAAAACAATCGTAAGAGATAAACCATGGCGCACGCCAGCTTCATCAACCCGTACGCCACATGTGGCTGTGTGTGAACTGCTGGCGTGGGGATCATGGGGTGTCTATTTACTACTTAAATCTTTTCTGTCATCACCTTGAGCATGCTAATAACCAGTTTACTGCTTTCTGTACATTAGGGCTGTTTAAATGTAACTTTCAATACCTGCACCTTTCTTGCTTTATAAGGCCTCTGGGGGGTTTCTGGTCATGTTCCAGAGCCCAGGTGGTGTAAAGCCAAACACTGGACAACATGCAAGAGTGGCGTACGGCCTCTAAGGAGCGGCGTGAGGCATGTATGCAGGGGTCAAGTGCCTGGCCCTTACATCATAGTTCAATCTTGTGCTTATGGGGTTTTCTTTGCTATTTTCATGGCCCTTAGCCATTTCTTATGTCTGTATATGTATATAAATTGCCTTATAAACTGCGTGGTTTGCCCTGGGTGTGCACTGGTCCATTCTAGGGCCCAGAGGGTTGAGAGCAAAGACTGTGATCAAACAATAGGTTAGTGTACGCCAGCTTTATGGTGGCGTGTGCATGGTATGGTGGTGTGTAGTGGCTCGACCACTGGGTGCCAGCATACTGCCTGCTCACAAGCCTGAAAAGCAGCGTACACCATCC
The DNA here is from genome assembly GCA_019656295.1 of Rhododendron mucronatum var. ripense. NCBI lineage: Eukaryota > Viridiplantae > Streptophyta > Magnoliopsida > Ericales > Ericaceae > Rhododendron > Rhododendron mucronatum. Next base: position 4,573,835 of record BPLT01000004.1, on the reverse strand, counting down.
AGGCAAAGCTGTTCACAGTGCTTGTTCTCAATCTATGTCCTTATGTTAATTCAATTCAAGCAAATCATCATCCACAAACATTTTGTCATATAACTGCAAGCTGTTAACAGTATTAATCCCCATTAACTGTTCCCCCGCCCTAACTGGCTTAAAAAATGATCAAAAGAGAGAAAAATGCAAACGTTTTACAAAATGCCTGAGTAGAGACCGATCTCCGGATTGGGCGAGAGGCGGTGCCATAAAACCCTTCCCCTCTCGTAACCTGGCTCCCGAACCTCAAATATCGAAGGTGACGACGGACCAGTCTACGCCTTTTTCAAATCAAAGCAAACGTAGCAAAGCGTTTTCGAGTTCGGTTCCTTGGGTATTCTTCCGCTAAAACCCGAGTGGCGACTCTGAATCGAAGCGTTTCGCCACGCTTTTCCAAAGAGGGCCGCTCCCAATAAATTTTACAAACAAGATCCGGAATTTTGGGGCGCGTGCCCACAGTGGCGACTCTGCTGGAGACTACATTGCATTAGTTGATATTTGGGCATTAATACATAAATGAACAATCTTCAAAAGTCTGGCAAAACAATACGCTCCGCGCTGCTGAATAACGGAACGGTAACGTAACAGGATCTCCGCATCCGACCGATCCGAACTGGGGCTTTTACTATTGTTCACTTGTGTAGTGGTTTCCAATTATTGATTAATAAAAGTGGGCCAAACTCAAAAAGCATTTTCAAAACTTTTTGCATTTCTCTCTTCTTCGATCATTCTTTGGCATTCTTCCATGTGCATCGATGTTGGCTAGCCCCGTTGAGGTGTTTTGGGTAACCGGCACAGTTTACTGGAGCCCGGGGTCCTCGAACGCCCAACAACCTTGGACGATGATGGGTCGTAATACCGTTCGACTATTGCTCTGCTACACGCATTGCAGTGGGAGGTATACCGCGACTCTAGTCAGAGGAACCCCTTTAAACCAAAACCAGCCTCTCCATGCGTACAAAGCACTAGAACTTGTCAACCTAAGGCAGGAACCTATAGGGTAGGATCTTCTTGCATCTAACCCCCATAAACTGTCTATGTGTTACTGCTTTCCCTATCGCATGCCTGTACATACATTCATACCGATCTGCGTAGGAGCATGTTAGGGCAACTTTTAGGTTGTTCTTGTCGAGACTATCCTTCGTCTGTTAGGATGTTGCCATGGACCGATGACGAGTCGTGCATCTCAATGTTGCACGTTATTAAGCTTCAAGTCCTTAATCAAAGACATTTTGGGAAACCAGAACTATCTAAGCCTTTTCAAAACCAAATTAAAAATTTCAAAATGCGAAGCGCTGGAGGAAATGTCGTGATATCTACACCATTCGGGTTAAAAAAGTGCAAATCACTTACACCCTCAAGGCTCCGGCACATTGCTGCTTACACCACTTCGGTTATGGTGTCACGCCATCCATACCTAGTCATTCAAAAATTCAAAACTTCAAGAAGGAGGTAACTAAAAGCTTAGGCTGCTTTGGCATCCCTTAGTGTTAGCCGATTCAATCAAGGATACATTGTCAAAAAAAAAAAATCTGAGGATTCTGTGGCAGCATCCGAGTGGAGTAGGGAGGTCTCTTTAGCTATAGAGTCTAGGAGGACACCGACGACGATGACATGCTCATTCTCTTTTCTTTCAAAGTTTTTCAAATAATTGTTGTAGGCTGTTACTGAGCTCTTATACTTTGCTGTCTAGCTGCATTATGGGAAGCTCCGAGTTCAAGAGCCAAACCTACTTGGGACTGTTTGCGGGGGTTGTTTGAGAAACTGCTTTGGGGTTTGCTTTCGGGTCAGTCACAACGGAAGCTCTGGCTTGCACTCAGTCAAGGGAAGACTCACCACTGACAACTCCGCACTAAACTCCGCAGTCCAGTCCGTCTCCTCCTCGAACGCCTAAACCAGTCAAGACAGAAGTTTGGGACATGGCCGAACTATCACCTCCGAACCTTGCAAATACCTTGGCAGATCTCCAGCTCAACTTGGCCGTCATGCAAGAGAGGGCCGATCAAGCTGATGCCTCCATGGCTAACCTGCGTGCTTTAATTGAAGAGCGGCTCCCCGTGAGAGGCGGAGATAGGGAAAGGAATGACCGCCAACTTGTGGCCGAAGAGATCCCTCAAGATGAAACTCCTCCTCCAAATCCTGAAATGACTGCTCTAATAGCCAAGATGGCTAAACTCGAAGAGACAGTGTCCAAAGCTGAAAGGATAGGAGCTGGCGGTTTGGACACGGACCGTCTTTGCCCATTTCTGAACGCCAGGCTGCCTGAAAGGTTCAAAATGCCAGACTTTGCGAAGTTTGATGGAACAGGGGACCCCAAGATCCACTTAGTGGCTTACCATGGTGCTATGAAACTACATGGGGTAGAGGAGGAGGCTATGGCTCAGCTCTTCCCTCAGACTCTGGCTGGTCCGGCATTCCAATGGTTCTTGTCTCTCGACATCGCCAAGCGCCGAACATGGGAAGACATTAGCACAGCCTTTAATGCCCAATACAGCTATAATGCTCAGCTCAAGATGACCACCCGGGAGCTCGAGTCAACTAAGATGAACGCCAAGGAGTCTTTTGCGGACTTCATCAAAAGGTGGAGGGCTAAGGCAGCTCTCATGACTGATCGGCCTAGCGAGAAGGATCAGATCCGCATCATTTCCCGAAACCTGCAGCCACATTTCGCCAGAAATCTTGTACTTGTTCAGGGTGCCGACTTCGATACCTTCTTCGACTCTGGCCTTGCTATTGAAGAAGCCCTCCAAACAGGAGTTCTGCAGCGGAGTGACGCCTCTTCCTCTACTTCGAAGTCCAAGCCCCGTGCTTACACCGGTAACAGCACCGCTCTTTTCGGCAGTAATAACTACGCCAGCGCAGCATCTGCCAGCAACAATGCTACACAGGGCTCTAATCATGTCATCGACATTAACCAAGTTCAAACCCCTCAAAAGCCCCAAAACCGCAACCAACCCAGGAACTTCGCCAAATTTGAGGCTCCTCTCTCTCAAGTTCTGGAGAGGTTGGTCAAATCTGGTCATCTCAGGCCATTGGACCCAACTCCTCTCCCTCAAAACCCCTCTCCAAGCCACAACTCAAGTGCTTTCTGCGCCTATCACCAAATGCCTGGCCATTACACCAATTCCTGTTACCGCCTCCGCCACGCAATTCAAGATTTGGTGGACAACGGCACTCTCCCGACCCCACCTAAGCCTAATGTCATCACCAATTCCATGCCCAACCACAGTTCTGACCCTCAAGTGAGCCAGATAACCCTCATCTCCACAGCGGCCCCCACACCAAGGCACGAGGAAGCATCTTCAAATTCGGGCATGAGTTCACTGGAGGGTACATTTTCAGCACCTCGTATGCCCATAACTGCAGTTTCAAACAGGCAAAGCATCAAAATAGCAATCATAAATCTAAGAGAAGGGAAGTGCTCAAAAAATAAAGATATAAGTTTGGTTCTTTACCTCCCATACCCTCTAGTAGCCAGCAATCGCCTTCTTCCTTCGCGAGAACTCTCCCATAAAGCTGTAGCACGTCCCCAGCGCAGCTCCTCCCCAATCATACCTCGAGGCTGTGCGCAAGTCAAGAAGGGCTGGCAAGTAGGCCATGTGCACTATGGAACGCTTGTTAGGGTACAGTGAAGCCCCGAACAAGTATAGCAAATAGGCTCGCGCCATCTGCTCCTCCTCCTGCTCGGAGCTCGGAGCCCTATCCTTCAAATACCGGAGGAACTGCTCGTGAGGGATCGTCTCTGAAGTACCTACGGGCGCATGACCTAAGAACCATCGCAGCGCATCCGCATCTTTGTGAATCCCCGAGTCAAAAGGGATGGGCTCTCCGCCCACCCTCAAGACAGTCAAAGCAGCAAAGTCCGCTGGCGTCACGGTCATCTCCCCGATCGGAAGGTGGAAGGTGTTGGAAACATCCCACCACCTCTCAGCTAGCGCCGTGAGCAGGGCGTGGTCGCTGAGTGCCGCCGTCAATGTGAGGATAAACGGCCTGAACCCTGCAGCGTCAACCAAGGACCTGACCCGCTCGGGCAACCCTCTGTATAGCTCGAGGGAACTAGCAGGACCACTGTGCCCTCGTGTGCTACCTCTTCTTCTCTGCACACCACAAAAGGCAAAAATGGACAAGAGCTCATCAGCATGCATACTATAACAACAAGCAGTCGAATCAAGAAAGAGCTGTAAGTAAAGCAGTCAAAGTCAAGGGCACATTCAACGTTCTGCGGTCGATTCAAGGTTTGTAATTACTACGGAGTCGAAACAGGTTATTAGTCGAATCAAAAGCATGGTATTTTATGCACATGGGGTATCTTCACTAGTCGATTCTCTTCTCAAAGGAGCATTGTTCAGTCGAATCAAAAGCATGGTGTTTCATTAGTCGAGTTCAAGTTCTATACCATGGGCAAGTCGAGGCAACCTACAGTCGATTCAAGTTCAATATGTGAGTTATCAAGTCGAGGCAGCCTACAGTCGATTCAAGTGCAGCATGTGTGTTTATAGTGGATTCAAGTTCATATAACACAGTTCAATCACGTTCTAAGCCGTCTACGGTTAGGTTCAATCATTATTTTCCAAGGTTCTAAGGTGCAAGTACATCACTATGCTATCAAGGTTCGCACACAACAAGCTAAGTACAGGTACAATAATAAAGGACTACAAAGATCAAAAGCAAGTTCAAAGGAATACCTGCGCCCAGTCCACGAACAAGTGCCACTCCGGATCTCTCAGCACGAGCTCTGCATCATAATCATCACGACGGGGTACATAGCTCTCAAACCCGGACGGAATGAACAAATGTGGCTCCGGCGGGACGTACGCCCCAGCCACGAACGCAGCACGCGGTGTGGCCCATATAGCCTCTGCCCGCGCCACCGCCCACTCATGAGCTAGGCCACCCTCCTCCTGGACCTGCTCAGCCACCTCTGCCTCGTGTACAAAAGCCTCCTCAACTCTGGCCCCCTCGGCCTCGGCTCTCAGGCGCTCCTTGTAACGACCTTGATTTTTGGTCGTTAAAAATTTCGTTAAATATTTGAATTTTATTTTAATACTCTTGCGGTTTGTCAAAATTACGTTTTTGCCCTTTAAATTTCATTTCTTGACATTAAGCCCCACTTGACAAGCCTAGTTAGTTTCTAACCAACTCGTTGGAGGAACTGAGCTAGCAAGTCACCTAGTCACTTTCTCCTAATCTCAAATGGATTGTTTTGCCCCTCGTGAACCTTTTGAACCCTAGACTAAAGTATTGAATATTCTTTTTCTTTTAATTATTTTGGTTTTATTCTTTGTCCATTGGACAATAAATGTTAGGGAAACTATTGTCCATTGGATAATAGAACCCCATTTGTTTATATTAAATGTTTACTTGGTTAAAGTACTAAGAATATTAAAAAGTAACTTTTTGATTACTTTAAAGTACCTTTTTGGATTATTTTAATATTTAATCTCCCTAGCAACTATTATCGATTGGATAATAAAAGTTAGGGTGGTTATTGTAGAGATCCGTAATTTATTTAATTATTGAAATTAATTATTAAATGCCTAATTGAGAAAATAGGAATTATTTGGTGATTAGTTAGATTGGGGCTTGATTTGAAAGAGTAGAAAGTTGAGGGAGTATGTGTGTGATTTAAAGATATGTGGGTATATAAGGTGGGTGTGTGCATTGTAGGAGATCAAATTCTCCTCTTCCCACTCTCTCTCATCCGTTCTCTCCCTCTCCCCACCGGCTATCTCTCTCTCTCCTCACTTCTCACCCAAAACTCCACTCAATCTCCCAAAATCTTCAAGAAGCAACCTCCCTCCGGCCTTGCAATCGCGTTCTTGAGCTCGGAGATCCTCGGGTCAAGTTTAAATCGAAGTTTCGGAGTTCAAAAAGCTAGGGCTCGTTCAAAAACGCTTGAATCTCGACCATTATTGCGAGGTAGGGACTTCTTTACTTCTTTTATATGTTTATACGTTGATTTGGTGTAAAATCGTGCCCTTGATCGTCGGATTTTGGTTCTTGAGCATGTCTGAAAATCTGCTGAAAGTTCTACCCGAAGCCCCGTGGTATCGATACGAATTAAGGGCCGTATCGATACAGTAAGCTTATCTTTTTGGACAGTTGATTCCGTATCGATACGGATTAAGCGCGTATCGATACAGTGAGCTTATCTCCAGTTTTACACCTTTTGCTTCTCCGTTGATTGTTTTGGCCTCCAATCACTTCTAAACCCTTTTGAACACCTCCTAAACTATCTCAATCTTGTCTAATTGACTTCCTATGACGGTTCGATGTACTCCATGGTCCGTTGGTCTTCCGTTAGCAATAACCGGATAGGAATTGACTTAGTTAAACGTTGTAATGTACTTTCTATAGATTGTTGGTATCGTGTGATCATTCATGGTGCATTTGTGATGACTTTGGCATAATGTAGGGTGTTCCATCTATGAATGGGTTCATGGGGAAGTCTAGGTTTGCGTGTTGTATGAGGAATGGTTGATATTGGGTCGAAGGTTGGTTTAGGACGTCCCGTAACGCAAGTGGTGGTAATACGGAGACTTAAAGGGTTTCGTAACGCAAGTGGTGGTAATACGGTAACCCGAGTCCTTAGGGATCACCGTGACGCAAGTGGTGGTAACACGGTAATCCTTATGGTGTTATTCCGGTAACGCAAGTGGTGGAAATACCGATGATGGAGTTTTAGGTTAGCAAGTCGAGTTGGGATTTGTAGAGGGGTTAGCATCGTAGGGCTCATGCATACGATTTCGTTAAGGGTTCATTTGCAAATTGATTGGTTACCGTTTGTCGAGCTGTGTTTCCTTACCCTCTCATGTTTGCTCTTATCATCATATTTGCATATAAATTTGGTAAAGATTTTCCTACTGGGCTAGTGTAGCTCAACAAAATCCTTCTTTTCAGGTTCGAACGTTGGGCTATAGACTGCATGTGACGGCGTGCTTGTACATGAAGATTTTTGGGAGCTAACCTTGTTTTAGTTACTTAATCATCTTTTGTAATCAATTTGCTTTTGGTAAAGATGAGTATGTAACTAATTATTCTTAAATTCCTTTTGACTAGAAAGCGGTAATATTTTGAGTTGGCTGTACTTGTAACTAAGTTAATTTCGGCCATGGTGCCAAGATTGTGTTTCTGTAACTATGGGGACTTGTTCTGTAAATTTGACAGGTGGGAAATCCTTTTGGGTAATATGTACGATTCGTGAGGTTCCTTTATTAAAAATGTAATATTTATTTATGTTGAAAATCGAGGGCGTGACAGTTATTATCCATTGGGTAAAAGTTAAATCTTTTACAAAGTACATGGGGTTATTAATTTAATCTTTCTTTTTAATTCCTATGTGGCAAAGGTACTACTATTTTATTATAAAAGTTACCTAATTACTATTGTCCATTGGATAATAGAAGTTAGGAAATTTATTACCCAATGGGTAATAGGTTGTTCTTCCACCCAAGCACATGGGTTATTAAATTAGTACTTTCTTTTAACCCCATGTGTCAAGTACCCATTATTTTAATTGGAAAGTACTTGGCCTTTAAAAATCCTAAGATTTCATTGGTACCCTTTTACTTATTTTATCTAAGGGTTTTGATCTTCCTAGATTATTTGGTACATGTGTATCTAATATATTAGTACTAGGATGATTGTTTAATTAGCATTGTACACATGTGCCTATTGATTAGTTTAATGGGAAAATCTTAGCCCTTAAGTCTACTTTTGATCTTTTGTACAAAAGTACCTTTACTTTAATTGTTTTCTTACACATGGTTGTGTATATATATATATATATATATATATATATATATATATATATATATATATATATATATATATATATATATGTGTGTGTGTGTGTGTGTGTGTGTGTGTGTGTACTTGAGCAAGAGAGGAGAGAGAGAGAGAGGAGAGAGAGACCGAAAGAGAGAGAGAGGGAGAGAGAGAAAGGAAAGAGGAAGGAAGGAGATTAGTTGTACCTTGGTTGATCTCCCTTGTACTTAAAATCCTTGGTATATCTTTCTTCCTAGCTAAGTAACTAACCCACCATTAACCTCCAATGTACTTCCTTGATTTGTTTAATCAAGAATCTTGTACAATTAATCTTGTTCACACCTCCTTGCCCACCAAGTCTCCTAGAATCAAATCCTAGCCATGCAAGCCTAGGGATTTGCCTTGATCTTTCTAGTTGGCATGACAAGTGTCAAATTGAGGAAAGGAGAGAGAGAGGGGGGCCGGCCATTGAGGGAGAGGAGAGGAGCTCAAGTTTGTCTATAAATAGCAAGCCATTCCATGCCTTCAACTCACACCTTGAAGTATTTGCTCCTCCTTCTCTCTAGAAAACCATTTCTGATTTTCTGGGCAGCCTACTGCCCCTTCAAAAATCCTCAATTTTCTCCTTCTTAGAGTAGTTTTTAGAACCAACTTTCTTCTGGGAAGTTGTAGAGAACTTCGAAACCTTCAAGTTAGACTCAAGAACCACCCCAATCGGTGAAGAGATGACAAAGTTATTGTCATCCGAAGTTCAGTAAAATCTCGGATTCCCAATTTCCAGACAGCTTACTGTCTTTTCCTTTTTCACCATTTTTCTCCTACTTAGAGTAGTTTCTAGGATTAACTTCCTTCACAAAAGTTGTAGAGAATTTCTAGAGCTTCGTTTTCGACCCAAGAAAGATCGTATTCGGCCAAAGATTGACCGAGTTACTGCCATCCGAAGTTCGGTCCAGATTCGCGAGTTTCACCGCCCGTAGAATTTTCCAACTTGCTTATTCAGCCCCGACTAGTTTCGGATCGAGGTAGATTAATCTCTACTCACTTATCCTATGTATAAGTAGGATATTTCTTACCCTAACTCTAGTGTTGTTTTTAAATCATATGTTAAAGAATAGAATGTTATTAGTAATAACTTTGATCGTTTCTTTCAAAAGTAGCTAAGGTTATCTTTATATCAAGTAATCGTATTTTGATCTTTACGTTGATTATGAGCTTGAATACATGAATTGCTTGTATTACTTGTGACACGATAAAGCATAAGTGATTCTTCACTCCAAGGGCGTCCGAACATGTGGCGTTATGCTTTAAGCATTGATTTAAACATGATTAGCATTATAGAGTTGGATGATCTTGTTTGTTTACAAGGAAATGATTTATGCTTACCTTTGTCCTACGGCGGAGTCTTTGTATGTAAACGTGACATGAGAACCGAGAAAGTAGAAACATGGCACCTAGGGTGTGGTTTATGAAAGGATAAGTTTTCCGAGAAAGAAAGTATTTTTGAAACTACATAATGACTAATTTGGTGGTATTACGTGAGATGTGTTTGAAAACCGTAATGTGGCCGGACTTGGTAGCCCATTGCGTGGGTTGTGAAAACCACAATGTGGCCGGACTTGGTAGCCCTTTGTGAAGATTGCCAATAGGGCCGGACATGGTAGCCTTATTGGTACTATGGCTTGGTTATCCGTGGAAAGGAGCCAATGCAAGTTTTGCGTGCCAATGGGAACCCGGTGCGGCGGAACCACTGTGAGGATACTCGGGAACCCGGAACGGCGGAATCGAGGTTGGGTGTGTGGCTTGGTTATCCGCGGTTCGGAGCCAATGTCGAATGATTTTGAAAGGGCTTGGTTATCCGCGGTACGAAGCCAATGCAAATGATTTCGAAAGATTGTTTTGTAAGTGAAAATGATTGACACAGTCTACGATGAGTCGCGTAGGAGAAACCGGGAAATCTTGGACACCAACGTAGTTAAATATCGACTGTGGACGTGTTTATTGTTTGTTATTTGCGATCTATTGTTTGTAAGTTATGGGTTAGTGGGTAGGGTTACTCTATTGAGCTTTCGTAGCTCACGGTGTTACCTTTTGGTGACCCTGGCATATTATATGGGTGGCGACGCCGATATAATGTGTCAGATCTCTTAGACGAACAGGGCGAGATCTGCACCTTGGAGGCCTTTGGAGCTGAAGGGCTGGCTAGGATGGAAGGAGCGAAGCAGTAGTTAGGAGCCTTAGTTTCTCCTTTGTTGATTATATGTACCCTTTTGAAGTATTTATGATGTAATAAACTCTCTTTATTATGTAATAAATGCTTCATTAACGTACCCAAAATTTTGGGGCGTTACAACTTGGTATCAGAGCTTTAGGTTCAAAACCTCGGCCATGGGTAGAGTGGGTAGAACCATGTAGAACTTTAAGCTAGTTGGTCCGTTGCACAAACGTGAATTCGAGTTTAAGTTTACCGTCCCAAATTGGGTGGAATTCTGTCAAAACAATCTTCGGATTGAAGCAAGGCGCGAAAATTGGCAGTACCGCCGAGCTGGGAATTCCCGAACAATTGGATGATGACTTAAATCAAGGATCGAATGTGGAACTTAGAATCTCGAAAATATTTTTGGTGTAGTAAACCTTTGCCATAAAACAAAAAATCGATTCGGTAGACTAAACCGCCCCCTTTCGATTTTTACTCGTAAGATGGTGAATCATCATCGTTAGGGGAGAGTATAGCTGTTAGTCTAGTGTGTAAAGGGTGCGAGTTAGAAGTAGTCAACCTACGCCTAAGCTGCGATTTTGAAGTGATCGACATGGCGGATTTCGACGTAATTCTGAGGATGGACTGGCTATCAGCACTTCAAGCGGTCATAGACTGCCATCCGAAGATGGTGACCGTGTATACCCCCGAAGGGACTCGTTTCCAATTTAAGAGGGATAGACCCACATCACCTTGGGGAGCGCCTGCATCGTTCATGAAGAAGCAAAAGGAGCTGTAGAGTAGGAACCTTAGTTCCCTTTTTGTCATCCTATTTTGTATTTCAAAAGCTCTTACGAGAGTTATGATGTAATAATGAGCCAAACTCTCTTTATTATGTAATAAATGCCTCATTAACGTACCCACAATTCGGGGCGTTACACTCCTCCTCCCGGGCCTGCTCTATCTGCCTCTGCCTATCCTCGCGGGCTGCTATCACAGCCAACACTACCCCCGGATTTTCTCGAAGCAGCCGATCAAGCACCTCCTCCGATACGAACTCTGCGAAGTCTCTGCGGGTAATGGGAACGTGTGCCGAGGACCCCACTGAAGGCCTAAACTCTACTGGCCCTGTGGGTACCCCAAAGGGAGCCTCCTCCTCAACCACAAGATCCTTGCCCTTCGCCGGATCCCTCCTCGGCGTCTCCGGCCGACCACCATCACTACCATGATCGTCGCCGTCGCCGCCGCTGCCGTCGGGTTTCGCGGAAACCAGACCAGTCACCACCAGTCCCTCTACTCCACTCTGAAAATCCAAACGTTGCACCCGTGGGCCCCCCGTTTCAATAGGGCTTGGCGTACGCCCCTCCGTCCTTGGCGTACGCCGCCGGTCGCCGTCGTCGAGCCCTCCTGCATGGCCACCATCGCCGCCGTCGTTGCCTGCAGCCTCTGCACCACTGGCCGACGACGCTCCTGGGGTCGGTTGATCGTCGATTTGAGGCCTTAAGGTCTCGATTTCACCCCTTGCCCGTATTTTTCTCTCTCCACTGTCCCCATTTCCGCCATTGCCGCCTGCACCACCGCTGCCGCCACTGATTTTAGCCATAGATCTATGTGGATGAGTGGGTTGTGGAAGAAAAAGAGAATGGGAGAGAAGTTGGAAGTGTTTTGGGAGTTCAAACGGTGAAGGATGGCGGTTTTCTGCATTGCCATTCGTGTTCCCGAAGTTATACGACGTGGGGGCGAGCTGGGTCGGGTCTGGGCTTGGATCTGGACCGGGCCAAGAAAGATTCCTGGCATACGCCAGGGTGTTTGCACCGTATGCCATGATGGTTTGGGCTCCAGGCCCAAACCTCACTCGGATCAAAATTTTCTCTCGAAATCAAGCCCCGGTGGCCCAATGATCATTTACACTCCTGGTAGGCCCACCCCCAAACAGAGGTCCGCCCAAATTCAAATCAACGACGATCTATCCGTCCACTTTCAAATCAACGACAATCTATCCGTCCAAATTCAAATCAACGACGATCTCTCCGTCCACTTTCAAATCAACGACGATCTATCCGTCCAATTTCAAATCAACGACGATCTATCCGTCCAATTTCAAATCAACGACGATCTATCCGTCCAATTTCAAATCAACGACGATCTATCCGTCCAATTTCAAATCTATCCGTCCAATTTCAAATCAGTGACGATCTATCCATCCAATTTCATCTGTTTTCCCCAAACAGAGTGGATGCTTTCTGTGGAAAATTATTCCCTCAACGGAGTTCGCCTTCTATGGTAGCCCGTGCCACACACGCCAACGCGCAATCGAGCAGCGGTCTGTCTGTCTATTATGTCTTCCACAACGGCAATCTTTCTCAAATGATCTACTTGGCTGAGCCTATCCGACCAGGTTCATTAAAAATTCATGTCTTCTTTGCTCAGTATCCTGCTCCGAATAAGCCAAGAGTAGGGTGTCTAGACAACCTTTGACGTTACTTGTATCCAATCAACCAAATGGTGCTCCAAGTGCCGTCAAAGGGGGGCTTCTGTAGACACCCTATTCTGGACTATCCGGATTAGTTCTTTTATTGTCTTTGTTGCCCCGATGATGATAAAAGGTCGAGAACATTGTGGGTCGATGGAAGGTTTTGAGCTTTGAGCGTTGAACTTTCCCCCCTTCAAACCCATTTCAAATCCTTCAAATCCAGAGCCAGAAGGGCCCCAGCAAAACCCTACTTGCATACGCCAGGTTCTACTTGGCGTGCGCCAGCAAACTGCCACGTGTCGGACATTGACCGTTGACTCAGTTTGACCTGGCGCACGCAGGGTATATAGATGGCGTACGCATGGTCAAGGCCGGTCAAATCACCGCTTTTCTGTCACGTGCTCGAGACTTTGTAACCACCACAGTACAGTGCAGAGCCTCTTGATCATTACTTTCTGCAGGGACGTCCCCCTCTCTTTCCTACACTACCCATCAAGCAAGTCCCATGCATTAAATGCATGGGAGGCTCCCTCCTTAACTCAACCAGCCCCTAACCCCAGCTGAGCAGCACTGATCTCAGTCCCTCTCTCCTCTATAAATGCAACCCCTTGCATTCATTTGCAAAGGTTAACCACATTCAAGAAGCCCAAGCCTCTTCTCTCTTCTCTCTCTTGTTCTTGCTTCTCCATTGGAAGAGTGAGAGATAGAGAAGCATCCCATTCCCCACCTCACTGATCAGTCACTATCCAACCTCCATCTTCAACCTTTAAAGCTCATACCACTTTCCACCCCTTTGCACCAAAGGTATACCACCTTTGCGTGGCTTTCTGTTTTCAGCCCCTGACGGGAACCAGAAAGGTTCTGGCTAGTAACTGATACTAGTCCAGGCCCTTCTCTGGTAAAATAAAACAATCGTAAGAGATAAACCATGGTGCATGCCAGCTTCATCAACCCGTACGCCACCTGTGGCTGTGTGTGCACTGCTGGCGTGGGGATCATGGGGTGTCTATTTACTGCTTAAATCTTTTCTGTCATCACCTTGAGTATGCTAATAACCAGTTTACTGCTTTCTGTACATTAGGGCTATTTAAATGTAGCTTTCAATACCTGCACCTTTCTTGCTTTATAAGGCCTCTGGGGTGTTTCTGGTCATGTTCCAGAGCCCAGGTGGTGTAAAGCCAAACACTGGACAACATGCAAGAGTGGCGTACGGCCTCTAAGGAGCGGCGTATGGCATGTATGCAGGGGTCAAGTGCCTGGCCCTTACATCATAGTTCAATCTTGGCCTCATGTTTCTCCCCACTCTGTTTATGGGGTTTTCTTTGCTATTTTCATGGCCCTTAGCCATTTCTTATGTCTGTATATGTATATAAATTGCCTTATAAACTGCGTGGTTTGCCCTGGGTGTGCACTGGTCCATTCCAGAGCCCAGAGGGTTGAGAGCAAAGACTGTGATCAAATAATAGGTTAGTGTACGCCAGCTTTATGGTGGCGTGTGCATGGTATGGTGGCGTGTAGTGGCTCGACCACTGCGTGCCAGCATACTGCCTGCTCACGAGCCTGAAAAGCAGCGTACACCATCCTGGCAAAGCTGTTCACAGTGCTTGTTCTCAATCTATGTCCTTATGTTAATTCAATTCAAGCAAATCATCATCCACAAACATTTTGTCATATAACTGCAAGCTGTTAACAGTATTAATCCCCATTAACTGTTCCCCTGCCCTAACTGGCTTAAAAAATGATCAAAAGAGAGAAAAATGCAAACGTTTTACAAAATGCCTGAGTAGAGACCGATCTCCGGATTGGGCGAGAGGGGGTGCCATAAAACCCTTCCCCTCTCGTAACCTGGCTCCCGAACCTCAAATATGGAAGGTGACGACGGACCAATTTACGCCTTTTTCAAATCAAAGCAAACGTAGCAAAGCGTTTTCGAGTTCGGTTCCTTGGGTATTCTTCCGCTAAAACCCGAGTGGCGACTCTGAATCGAAGCGTTTCGCCACGCTTTTCCAAAGAGGGCCGCTCCCAATAAATTTTACAAACAAGATCCGGAATTTTGGGGCGCGTGCCCCAAGACCCTCGTATAGGATAAGCAAGAGGAAGGGTGGACCCAAGAGGCGGTTGTAGTTAGTGGATGTGGGAGGAAAGGATCTTGTGGAGATGATCCTTAGATTTAATGTAAGTTGATGGATTGTAAAGAAAAAGACGACGTGCTAGCTATTATTCTGTATCTTCTTTGTATTATCAATTGTTATATTATTGAACTACTATCTGTAGTGTATGGGGTTAGTAGGGTTGGGATTATCTACTGAGTTTCAAAACTCATTATAGTGCTGTTGGGCTGGCGTTTCATGCCAGGTAATCAGGAGACCAAAGAACAGAATCCTCTACGAGATAATCAGTATCAGGTTGAGGATCTCCCAGCTGAGGAAGTGAAGTTGTCGAGCTTTAGATGTCTTACCCTTAGAAGCTCTGTTAATTTGAAGTATCGTTAATTAAATTTTCAAAAGTTTTATCACATTTATCAAACTCTATTTTATTTTGTTGAGTTGTAAGACAATTAAGTAGTTTTGAATTTAGTGTTTGAGTTTTCTGCTGCTAAACTCTATTTAATAAATTTTCATTTCTTAAATCAATTTATGGATGATTAAATCAATTAGAAATGATTTAATTAACGTGTCCGAAAATCGGAGCGTTACCCAAGTTCTGTAGCAGCCAACAGTAATATTTGCCTCCAAGAGACAGTTCAATCTTGATGTCTATGTAGGAAAATGTATGTGGTTATAGGAAACAACCGTGGAAACAAAATAAAATATGAATTCAAATTAGTAAATGACAGAACTAGTAAAGCAAACCGAGGCCTGAGTATCACAAAATATCCTTATTCCTTAAAATAAATTTGTTGCCTCACTGGGGCGATAGAGGTTCGAGTCCGCACCCATCTCCCAGGATACAACAGTAGAACTATTAAAGTGGCACCACAGTAGAATTGTTTTTTTTTTAATTGGCAAAGGAAACATTTTATTAAAACCAAAATGTTGGGGAAGGGGAAGGAAAACCAACCAGAGGTTGGATGCATCAATTGGGCCAAAAGCCCAAAACTTGAAAATCAGCACGGGACCAAAGGATCAAGGCACAGGGCCAATCAATAAAACCAAGGTGTGGAGCTGGTTGTATGCAGGAATGACCTGTTTCATGAGTGAGAGATTTAAAAACATAGTATGTATATGATGATGATAAGTAGATATGATGATGTAGACTCAATGATGATCCTAGATGTTTGTGTTTATGTGCATGGGCCCATGCGTGTGTGTGTTTTAAGCATAGAGCTTCTTTCAAGTTCTGGACTTGAGCATTCAGAGCGCGGAGATCAAGAATTTGGAAGGTAGAGTCTGAGCATTCAAAGTACAGGCTTTGAGCATCCAGTACATGGTGGTTAGGCATTCAAGACGCGGGGCCCGAGCATTTAAAAAGCATAAACTTTAAGCATTCGAACAGGAAGTTCGAGCATCCAGTACGCAGAGGTTAGGCATTCAAGCGCGGAGCTTGAGCATACAAGTGCGGAACTTGAGCATCTAGTACACAGTGGTTGGGCATTCGAAGAGCATAGAGCATTTAAAGTGTAGAACTTTGAGCATTCAAGCACAGAGCTTGAGAACAGATGATATCTTCTTGTATATTCCATCTTCCACTATTGCGGCGCGGAGTCAGAATATTAAGTGTAACAACCCCGATTTTTAACGAATAAAAATCTCGTTGTTATTTTAAATTTCGTTAAATATTTGAATTTTATTTTAATTACTTGGGTTTGCTTTTAAAATTCCTTTGAATTCCTGTAGTTTGTTATAATTGCGTTTTCACCCTTGAAATTTGTTTTTAACCCTTAAGCCCTACTTGGTAAGCCTAGTTAGTTTCTAACCGGCTTGTTGGCGAAACTAAACTAAGAACTCATTTGGTTACTTTTCCTAAACCTTGATGGACCGTTTTGCCCCTCTTAGACCTTGTGAACCTTTTTAGCCCTAGACTAAGAATTGATTATTCATTTTCTTTTAATTATTTTTGGTTTTATTCTTTGTCCATTGGACAATAAATGTTAGGGAAACTATTATCCATTGGATAATAGAAACCCAATTCTTTATATTTAAAAGTATACTTGGTTAAGTACTTGTATTTACAAAAAATAGACTTTTTAAATGCTTTAAAGGACATTTTTGGATTAGTTTATTATATAATCTCCCTAGCAACTATTATCCATTGGATAAAAGAAGTTAGGGGATTTATTATCCAATGGGTAAAAGGGTTAGTCTTTCAAAGTACCATGGGATTTATTAAACTAGTCTTTTCCTTTAAACCCATGTGAGGAAGTACTTATATTTTATTATGTTGTACTTAGTAAACTTAAAAACCCTAAGATTCTTAAAGTACCTTTTACTTATTTTATGTTGGGGTTTTAAAATACTGAAGGTACAAGGTACCCATGGTTATATTATTTTAGTACATGGAAGACTAAAGTAATGCCTTAAGGACCATGTGTTTATTAGTTGTTCAAATATTAGCCCTTAAGTTTCTTAACTCAAGGTACCAAAGTACCATTACTTTTATTATTCTTTCTTGCATTATATATATAGATATTTATGTAGTGTACTAGTGCAAGGGAGAGAGAGAGAGAGAGGAGAGATGAGCCGAGAGAGAGAGAGAGGAGGAGAGGCCGGGAGATAGGGAGGAGAGAGAGAGAGATTCGGCCAAAGGGAGGGAGAGAGAGAGAGAGAGGAATGAAGGAAGAAGAAGGGTTAGTTGTACCATACTTGATCTTTCTTTGTCCTTTCAAATCCTTGGGAAATATTCTCCTAGCCAAAATCTATCTTCTCCTTGTCCTTTCTTGGATGGTTTCACACTAGAATCTTGTACAACTACCAATAGTTTAATCTTGTTCACACCTTTTATCTTCCAAGAAGGACCAATCTAGCCATGCAAGCCTAGGGTTAGGCCTTTGATCTTCCATGATGGCATGACAAGTGTCAATTGAGGTAGAGAGAGAGAGAGGGGGGGCCGGCCTTGAGAAAGGAGAGAGAGAGCCAAGGTCTTGGCCTATAAATAGAAGCCATTCCAAGCTTCAAAGATCACACCTTCAAAGCTTTGCTCTTCCTTCTCTCTAGAAACCATTTCTGTTTTTCTGGGCAGCCTACCGTCCCTTTGGAAATCCCCAGTTTTTGCTTGCTTAGAGTAGTTTTTTAGAGCCAACTTCCTTCGGGAAAGTTGTAGAACACTTCGAAACCTTCAAGTTAGACCCAAGAACCACCCCAATAGGTGAAGAAATGACAAAGATATTGTCATCCAAAGTTTAGTGAAATTCTCGGATTTCCATTTCCAGACAGCTTACTGTCACTTCCTTTTTCACCATTTTTCTCCTACTTAGAGTGGTTTCTAGGATCAACTTTCTTCACAAACGTTGTAGAGAATTTCTTGAGCTTTTATTTGGACCCAAAAAAAAAAAGCATATTCGGCCAAAGATTGACCGAGTTACTGCCGTCCAAAGTTCGGGCCAGATTCGCGAGTTTCATCACCCGTGGATTTTCCAACTAGCTTACTCGGCCCCGACTAGTTTCGGATCAAGGTAGGATACTCTTACCCTATCCTAAGTTGTATGATCTTCTTATTTTCCATCTCAAGTATAACGTATGTTGTTTTGATCTCTAAGAAAGAACTTATCGTTTGGAACGAAGTATTCGTATTTTGATCTTTTAAGATGTTTATGAGAATGCATATATGAATTGCTTGTATTACTTGTGGCGTGATAAAGCATAAGTGATTTTTCACTCCAAGGGCGTCCGAACATGTGGCGTTATGCTTTAAGCGTTAATGTGGGCGTGATTAGCACTATAGAGTTGAATGATCTTGTTTGTTTACAAGGAATGATTTATGCTTACCTTTGTCATACCACGGAGTCTTTGTATGTAAACGAGACACGAGAACCGAGGAAGTAGAAACATGACACCTAGGGTGTGGTTGACAAGGAGAATATGTTTTCCGAGGAAAAAGATATTTTAGAAACTACGTAATGACCATATTGAGGGTATTACGTGAGTGGTGTGTGTGCCTATGGGAACCCGGCGCGGCGGAACCATAGTGAGGATACTTGGGAGACCGGCGCGGCGGAACCAAGGTTGGGTGAGTAGCTTGGTTATCCGCGGAGAGGAGCCAATGCAATTGTATGCCAATGGGAACCCGGCGCGGCGGAACCATTGTGAGGATACTCGGGAACCCGGCGCGGCGGAACCGAGGTTGGGTGTGTATAGTTTGGTTATCCGCGGTACGGAGCCAACGCAAATGATTTTGAAAGGCTGTAGCTTGGTTATCCGAGGTACGGAGCCAATGCAAATGATTTGAAAAGGATGTTTTGTAAGTGAAAATGTTAACACGGTCTACGATGAGTCGCGTAGGAGAAACACGGAAATCTTGGACACCAACGAATGTGGATGTGTGATTGTTGTATTATTGTAAATGATTTTCTGTGGTAAGGTTGGTTGGGTAAGAATTTCCTATTGAGCGTTGTAGCTCACGGTGTTGCCTTTTGGTGACCCTGATATATTATATTGGTGGTGATGCCGGTATAATGTGTCAGACCTCCTTGATGAACAGGGTGAGAAGTACACCTTGGAGGCCTTCGGAGCTGAGGAGCTTGCCAGAATGGAAGAGTAAGCGGAGCGGAAGTTAGGAGCCTTAGTTTCTCCTTTGTCGCATGAATGTATTCCTTTGATGTATTTATGATGTAATAATGAGCTGGACTCTCTTTATTATGTAATAAATGCCTCATTAACGTATCCAAAATTCGGGGCGTTACAACTTGGTATCAGAGCTTTAGGTTCAAAACCTTGGCCATGGGTAGAATGGGTAGAACCATGTAGAACCGTAAGCTAGTTTGACCGTTACACAAACGTGACTTCGATTTTCAAGTTTACCATCCCAAATTGGGTGGAGTTCTGTCAAAACAATCTTCGGATTGAAGCAAGGCGCGGAAATTGGCAGTACCGCCGAGCTGGGAATTCCCGAACAATTGAATGATGATTTAAATCAAGAATCGGGAGTGGAATTTAGATTCAAACCTTCTTAAGTATTGCCCTATCGTAGGACGTTACCAATTGTGGTTTTAAACTCTGTCCTTATAGAGGAATCCCTTGAGCATCAACCTACTACCCAAAGCTCGCCAGCTTGTTAGCACCATAAGAACCGTGACAAGTCAACTAGTAGGAGATCTGTACTTTCCCTACGCTTTCCCCTACACCAATGACTTCTACCAGGAGCGTGGCACCCTTATCCGTCCCATAAATGAGGAGGAGGAAGATGAAGTTGAAGCAGTACTTGTCTTAATCCAAATAGCACCCCCAATGATGTACTCCTAATAGAGGAAGGGGGCGCTGAAGCATCCCTCATTCCAATGATACCGCCCATTAAATGATTGCGGGAGAACCCGAAGAGGACCCAGAGGAGGAAATGGCATTCTTAGGAGCGAAGCCGAAATCATGGATATAGTTGCTGATTCCGGACATGTGCCAACATTGGTGTATATCTGGTTGGATTCCTTAATCTCTTCTAGAATGGTTAGGGAAGTTAAGAAGAAGTTGGATCTTTTGTTGTAAATAGAATACAGTAGGAAGCTTAGGCTAGTAAGCCATCTACGTTGTATTCGTTTTAGTATATGATCACTGTATGTGTGTGGACTTGCATGTTGCCCTTATGGCGTACCCTGTTAAGTCTAAATTATAACCTTCCTTATTGTTATAGATGTCAAGCATACCATGAGGAGGACGCCCACCTTTCGCCCCACGTGTTTTGGCCAATTATCGCTCATTGCTAGCACCTGAATACTTAAGACCAACACCCCCACCAGAGGATGACATGGAGCTCTATGAGGTCCCAATCACTTGGGAGATGCCCCCACCAATTGCAGTTCCCGAGAACCCTCCGCCTACTCAAGCTCCTGCGCCACTTGTGCAAAACTTCGAGCAACCCAATGATTACCTCATGTTTGACCCAGAGTTAGAAGCTGCGATACTGAACCTCACTCTGTACTATCCGGGACCAGTGGAGGAGTCAACCATCCCTACTATGGAAGAACTGTTCGCACAAGAACGTGAGCGCCTTCTTAGGGAAGAGACCGCAGCTGAAAGGAGCTACAAGATGTGGCTGAGGGAAGTCTTCGGAGTTGAACTACCCTAGCTTATTGCACTAGCAGTATTAGAATAAGGATTCTGATAGCTTGAGTTGCCTTTCAAGCACTAGTGCTAGAAGAGCCATGTAGTATGATGTGTAGGACCGTCTCAGCTTGTAGTAGGAAATCTTGTTTTAGTATGGTTATTTTGTAGTAAAACTCTATGTTCATGTTTGTAATTCTCTGCTTATCTATGAAAGTTTACCTTAGTTTAAAGAGTATCGTTGCATACTATTTGGTTTATTGCTTGAGTATATTGAAAGGACTATCTTTCGCAAAATAGCATAGATAGACTAAACCACCCCCTTTTCAATTTTTACTCGTGAGATGGAGCCGACGCAGTTGACTAGGATACGAGCACGGAGAATCCCCTCACGCAAACCCCGACCTAGCCCAGATAGTGCAAGCTTTTGTAACCGCCCTGAACGCCAACCACCGAAACCGAAACGACGAACCTCGGACCTATACCCAAGCGATGAACGAATTCTTCAAATGCCGACCTCCAACTTTCCATGGAGACGTTAACCCCGTTGTAGCCGAAACCTAGCTGAATGAAGCCAAGATGATCCTCAGAACCCTCAGAATTACCCAGGATGGAGACCGTGTGGCCCTCGCCACCTACCAGCTGAAGGGTGAAGCCCACTATTGGTGGAATCTGATGGAGGCAACTCATGACATTGCCGTCATGACATTCGTTGAGTTCGAGACCCCGTTTCTCTATGATTACTTTCCCACACCTCTTCGCCTAACTTGCAACCTCAGAGTGACCGACGTGGCGGATTTCATTAGCTATCGGCTCATCGAGCAGTCGTAGATTGTCGTCAGAAGACGGTGACCGCTTACACCCCAGAAGCTACTCGTGTCCATTTTAAGGGGGATAGAGAAGCAATGAGCTCGACGGCGAGAAGATCAAGATGGGAGAATCAATTATTTGGATGGCTAGCTAGTCTCCAATTGGAAGAAGCCAATAGAATGGAAGTGGGATTTCCACACATCGTGTGCGAATATGCCGATGTCTTCTCTGAAGAACTTCCTGGCTTACCACCCCAAAGAGAGATAGACTTCTCCATATAACTTCAACCGGGAACCACAACCATTCCTATGACCCCATACGGCATGGCCCCTGCAGAACTGAAGGAGCTCAAGACCCCATTTGAAAGAGCTGCTGGACAAAGAATTTATCAGACTGGGCACATAGCCTTGGGGAGTGCCTACTTTGTTCGTGAAGAAGAAAGAAGGAACCCTTCGACCGTGTATCGACTATAGGAAATTGAACCAAGTCACAGTCAAGAACCGATATCCATTGCCTAGGATCGATGACCTGTTTGATCAATTAAGAGGAGCAACTTGCTTTTCTAAAATCGATCTCCGATCAGGCTATCATCAGCTAAGGATTCGAGATGAGGATATCGCCAAGACGGCTTTCCGCACCAGATACGGCCACTACAAGTTTGTAGTAATGCCGTTTGGACTGACCAATGCTCCGGCAGTATTCATGTGTCTCATGAACAAGATCTTTCAACCCTACAAGTTTGTAGTGGTGTTCATTGATGACATCTTGATTTACTCTGCCAACAAGGAGGAGCACGAAGAACACTTTCGGATGGCACTACAAGTACTCCAAGATAACCAACACTATGCCAAGACCAGCAAATGCGAGTTTTTGGCTAAAAGTGGTTAAGTTCTGGAGGCACGTAGTAGCCAAGAAAGGGATCGCTATGGACGAGAGTAAGGTCGAAGCAGTGCTGAAGTGGAAGCAGCCGACCTCCGTTTCAAAATCAGAAGTTTCTTGGGGTTGGCTGGGTATTACAGAAGGTTCATACCGGACTTCTCAATCTTAGCCAAACCAATGACCAGGCTGTCACAGAAAGGAGTGAAGCTGGATTGGAACGCAGCTTACGAGAAATCCTTTCGGGAGCTGAAGAAGAGACTGACCAAGTGCACCGATACTCATCATTCCTGAGCGAGGTGTAGATTTTACGGTTTACTGTGACACGTCAAGAGATGGCTTGGGATGCGTGCTGATGTAGAATGGAAAGGTTGTAGCCTACGGATCACGACAACTTCGACCGCACGAGAAAAACTACCCCACTCGCGATTTAGAATTGGCTGCAGTAGTATTCGCCTCAGATCCTGGCGTTACTATCTGTGGGGAGAACAATTCAAAGTTTTTACCAACCACAAGAGCCTTAAGCACCTTTTCACTCAGAAGGAGTTGAATTTAAGGTAGCACCGATGGATGGAATACTTGGAGGACTACAAGTCTACGTTGTAGTATTGCCCGGGAAAGGCCAATATGGTAGCTGACGCCTTAAGCCAAAGGAGAAGGACATAGCTCAGTTCATGTTTACCTGTCTAGTGTGCCAGCAAGGCAAGGCTGAACACCAAAAACCTGGAGGAGATCTTCAATCGTCACCAATTCCGACCTAGAAGTGAGAGCACATCCCAGTGAACTTCGTGACTGGACTACCAAGGACTGCTAAGTCAAGTAACGCTATTTGGGTGATCGTGGAACGACTCACCAAGTCGGCACACTTTCTGCCTGTCAAGATGACAGAGAACGTGGAGCAACTGAGCCTGTTGTGCATTTGAAAGATCGAACGCCTTCATGGAATACCTATCTCAATAGTGTCTGACAGAGATCCACGAGTTATGTCGCACTTTTGGTAAGGACTACAAAAGGCGTAGGGATCAGACGTAAGGCTTAGTACAGCCTTCCACCCACAGACAGACAGACAAATGGAGAGGACAATACAGACACCGGAAGACATACTGAGAGCCTGTGCCCTGGATTTCTCTGGAAATTTGGAGCAGCACCTACCGTTGGTGGAGGTTGCCTACAACAAACAACTACCAAGCAAGTGTCGAGATGGCACCGTATGAAGCTCCATATAGCCGACCCTGCCAATCCCTATTTGCTGGACAGACGTTGGGGAGACGAGAATAATTGGATCGACATAGTACGAGATACTATGGAGAAGGTCAAGACCATCCGACAAAGGGTCCAGACCACTCAAAGCCGACAGAAGAGTTATGCGGATAGAAGGAGCCGATCATTAACCTTCGAAGTGGGAGATCACGTGATCAAAGAAAGGAGTCATCAGATTTAGGAAAAAGGGAAAATTGTCTCCGCATTACATTGGACCATTTGACATCGTGGAGAAGATCGGGAAGGTTGCATACCGCCAGGCACTGCCACCCCAGCTGGACTGAATGCATAATGTGTTTCACGTTTTCATGCTTTGCAAGTACCTCGCCTTGCCCACCTATGTCCTCAATTGGGAAGACATCACCATCGAAGAAGATGCGACGTACGAGGAAGAACCGATAAAGATTCAAAGACCGAAGCGAGAAGATTTGGTACGAGTTCAATGGAAGCCAAGGATCTGAAGAAACCACATGGGAAAGGGAGGAAACCATGAAAGCGAGTTATCCCCACCTGTTCGAGTCTGAGCGTGCGCTTAATTTCGGGGACGAAATTTGTTTAAGGGGGATAGGTTATAACAACCCCGATTTTTAACGAATAAAAATCTCGTTGTTATTTTAAATTTCGTTAAATATTTGAATTTTATTTTAATTACTTGGGTTTGCTTTTAAAATTCCTTTGAATTCCTGTAGTTTGTTATAATTGCGTTTTCACCCTTGAAATTTATTTATTAACCCTTAAGCCCTACTTGGTAAGCCTAGTTAGTTTCTAACCGGCTTGTTGGCGAAACTAAACTAAGAACTCATTTGGTTACTTTTCCTAAACCTTGATGGACTGTTTTGCCCCTCTTAGACCTTGTGAACCTTTTTAGCCCTAGACTAAGAATTGATTATTCATTTTCTTTTAATTATTTTTGGTTTTATTCTTTGTCCATTGGACAATAAATGTTAGGGAAACTATTATCCATTGGATAATAGAAACCCAATTCTTTATATTTAAAAGTATACTTGGTTAAGTACTTGTATTTACAAAAAATAGACTTTTTAAATGCTTTAAAGGACATTTTTGGATTAGTTTATTATATAATCTCCCTAGCAACTATTATCCATTGGATAAAAGAAGTTAGGGGATTTATTATCCAATGGGTAAAAGGGTTAGTCTTTCAAAGTACCATGGGATTTATTAAACTAGTCTTTTCCTTTAAACCCATGTGAGGAAGTACTTATATTTTATTATGTTGTACTTAGTAAACTTAAAAACCCTAAGATTCTTAAAGTACCTTTTACTTATTTTATGTTGCGGTTTTAAACTACTTAAGGTACAAGGTACCCATGGTTATATTATTTTAGAACATGGAAGACTAAAGTAATGCCTTAAGGACCATGTGTTTATTAGTTGTTCAAATCTTCGCCCTTAAGTTTCTTAACTCAAGGTACCAAAGTACCATTACTTTATTATTCTTTCTTGCATTATATACATAGATATTTATGTAGTGTACTAGTGCAAGGGAGAGAGAGAGAGAGGAGAGATGAGCCGAGAGAGAGAGAGAGGAGGAGGAGAGGCCGGGAGAGGAGGAGAGAGAGAGAGATTCGGCCAAAGGGAGGGAGAGAGAGAGAGAGAGAGAGAGGAAGGAAGGAAGAAGAAGGGTTAGTTGTACCATACTTGATCTTTCTTTGTCCTTTCAAATCCTTGGGAAATATTCTCCTAGCCAAAATCTATCTTCTCCTTGTCCTTTCTTGGATGGTTTCACACTAGAATCTTGTACAACTATCAATAGTTTAATCTTGTTCACACCTTTTATCTTCCAAGAAGGACCAATCTAGCCATGCAAGCCTAGGGTTAGGCCTTTGATCTTCCATGATGGCATGACAAGTGTCAATTGAGGTAGAGAGAGAGAGGGGGGCTGGCCTTGAGAAAGGAGAGAGAGAGCCAAGGTCTTGGCCTATAAATAGAAGCCATTCCAAGCTTCAAAGATCACACCTTCAAAGCATTGCTCTTCCTTCTCTCTAGAAACCATTTCTGTTTTTCTGGGCAGCCTACTGTCCCTTTGGAAATCCCCAGTTTTTGCTTGCTTCGAGTAGTTTTTAGAGCCAACTTCCTTCGGGAAAGTTGTAGAACACTTCGAAACCTTCAAGTTAGACCCAAGAACCACCCCAATCGGTGAAAATATGACAAAGATATTGTCATCCAAAGTTCAGTGAAATTCTCGGATTTCCATTTCCAGACAGCTTACTGTCACTTCCTTTTTCACCATTTTTCTCCTACTTAGTGCGGTTTCTAGGATCAACTTTCTTCACAAATGTTGTAGAGAATTTCTTGAGCTTCTTTTTGGACCCAAAAAAAAAGTATATTCGGCCAAAGATTGACCGAGTTACTGCCGTCCAAAGTTCGGGCCAGATTCGCGAGTTTCATCACCCGTGGATTTTCCAACTAGCTTACTCAGCCCCGACTAGTTTCGGATCAAGGTAGGATACTCTTACCCTATCCTAAGTTATGTGTAACGACCCTGATTTTTGGTCGTTAAAAATTTCGTTAAATATTTGAATTTTATTTTAATTGCTTTAATTTCCAAAATTTGTCAAAATTACGTTTTTGCCCTTTAAATTTAATTTCTTTGCGCTTTAGCCCATATAGCAAGCCTAGTCAGCCTCTAACCGGCTAGTTGGAGTAACTAAGCTAGGAAGCTATCTAGTTACTTTTATCTAACCGCAAAATGACCGTTTTGCCCCTCTTGAACCATGTGAGCCTTTTGAACCCTAGAACAAGTATTGATTATTCATTTTCTTTTAAATATTTTTTGGTTTTATTCTTTGTCCATTGGACAATAAATATTAGGGGAATTATTATCCATTGGATAAAAGAACCCCAATTCTTTACATTAAAAGTATACTTGGCTAAGTACTTTTATCTTTTAAAAAAAATGGACATTTTTTATTAGTTTACTATATAATTACCCTAGCAACTATTATCCATTGGATAATAGAAGTTAGGGATTTTATTACCCATTGGGTAAAAGCTAGTCTTTCAAAGTACTATGGGGATTATTAGTTTAATACTTTCATTTAAACCATGTGTGAAAACACAACCATATTTTAATAGGAAAGGTACTAGGTACTAAGATTCTAAAGTACCCTTTAATTGTTTTCTATTGGGATTTTGATCTTCCTAAGTACTTGTGTATCTATGTATATATATTAATCAAGTACTTGGTTGATTATTTAAATGGCTTGGTACACATGTGTTTATCAGTTGATAAAACTTAGTCATTAAGTTTCTTGGCTCAAAGTACAAAGTACCTTTTGTTTATTGTTTTCTTGTACATTGTATGCATGTATATATATGTGTGTGTGTACTTGAGAGAGAGAGGGAGGGAGAGGAGAGAGAAGCCGAATGGAGGAGAGAGAGAGAGAGAAATTTCGGCCCAAGGAGGGAGAGGGAGAAAGAGAGAGGAAGGAGGCAGGAAGAAGATTTGTTGTACCATGCTTGATCTTTCTTTGTACTTCAAAATCCTTGGTGTGAACTCTTCCTAGCCAAAAATCTAGTCCTTTGTTGTCCTCCTTTGTACCATTAACAATTGTTTAATCTTGTGTACACCTCCTTGCCCACCAAGTCTTGCAAGAATCACAATCTAGCCATGCAAGCCTAAGGTTTAGGCCTTGATCTTTCTAGTTGGCATGCCAAGTGTCAAATTGAGGAAAGGAGAGAGAGGGGGGGGGGGGGGGGGGGGGGGGGGGGGGGGGTGCGGCCATTGAGGGAGAGGGGAGGAGCTCAAGCTTTGCCTATAAATAGAGGCCCATTCCAAGCATTTCAACTCACACCTCAAGCATTTGCTCTCCCTTCTCTCTAGAAACCATTTCTGATTTTCCAGGCAGCCTACTGCCCTTCAAAAATCCCCAGTTTTCTCTTGTTTAGAGTAGTTTTTAGAACCAACTTTCTTCGGGAAAGTTGTAGAACACTTCGAGAGCTTCAATTTAGGCTCAAGAACCACCCCAATCGGTCAAGAAATGACCAAGATATCGGCATCCGAAGTTCAGTAAAATTTCGGATTTCCAAATTCCAGACAGCTTACTGTCTTCTCCTTTAACCCCATTTTTCTCCAACCTAAATTCGTTTCTAGGATTAACTTCCTTCACGAGAGTTGTAGAGGGTTTCGAGATCTTCGATTTCAACCCAAGAACGACTCTATTCGGCCAAAGATTGATCGAGTTACTGCCGTCCGAAGTTCGGGCCAGATTCGTGAGTTTCACCACTCGTGGATTTTCAACCTTGCTTATTCGGCCCCGACTAGTTTCGGATCAAGGTAGGATACCCTTATCCCTTTCCCTATGTATAAGTATGTTATCTTGAATTACTTTTCATGTCAATTAATTGTGTTTTGATCTTTAAAGATGAATATGAGGATGCATATATGAATTGCTTGCATTGCTTGTGACACGATAAAGCATAAGTGATTTATCACTCCAAGGGCGTCCGAACATGTGGCGTTATGCTTTAAGCATTGATTTGAGTAGAGTGAATGATCTTGTTAGTGCTTACTTTTGTCCTGCCTCGGAGTCTATGCATGATAACGAGACACGAGAACCGAGAAAGTAGAAACATGGCACCTAGGGTGTGGTTTATGAAAGGATAAGTTTTTTCGAGGAAGGAAATATCTTTGAAACTACGTAATGACTAGTTCGGTGGCATTACGTAAGACGTGTTTTGAAAACCGTAATGTGGCCGGACTTGGTAGCCCATTACGCGGGTTGTGAAAACCACAATGTGGTCGGACTTGGTAGCCCTTTGTGAAGATTGCCAATAGGGCCGGACATGGTAGCCTTATTGGTAATATGGCTTGGTTATCCGTGGAGAGGAGCCAATGCTAGTGTTGTGTGCCAATGGGAACCCGGCGCGGCGGAACCATTGTGAGGATACTCGGGAACCCGGCACGGCGGAACCGAGGTTGGGTGTGTACGGCTTGGTTATCCGCGGTACGGAGCCAATGTCAAAAGATTTTGAAAGGGCTTGGTTATCCGCGGTACGGAGCCAATGCAAATGATTTTGAAAAAAATGGTTTTGTAAGTGGAAAATGTTGACACGGTCTACGACGAGTCGCGTAGGAGAAACACGGGAAAACTTGGACACCAACGAGAATGTGGATGTGTTTGATTTCTATGATTGTTTGTTTGTAAGTTATGGGTTAGTGGGTATGGGATTACTCTATTGAGCTTTCGTAGCTCACGGTGTTGCCTTTTGGTGACCCTGGCATATTATATTGGTGGCGACGCCGATATAATGTGTCAGACTTCATAGATGAGCAGGGCGAGATCTTCAGCTTGGAGGCGTTCGGAGCCGAGGAGCTGGCTAGGATGGAGAAGCAAGAGGAGCTGTAGTTAGGAACCCTAGAATTCTCTGTTATTTGAACAAAAGTACTTTTGTAAGGTTTATGTTGTAATAACGAGCTGGACTCGGTTCGTTTTTATAATAAAATGTTTTATTTAACGTACCCAAAATTAGGGGCGTTACATTATGTATGATCTTCTTATTTTCCATCTCAAGTATAACGTATGTTGTTTTGATCTCTAAGAAAGAACTTATCGTTTGGAACGAAGTATTCGTATTTTGATCTTTTAAGATGTTTATGAGAATGCATATATGAATTGCTTGTATTACTTGTAGCGTGATAAAGACTCCAAGGGTGTCCGAACATGTGGCGTTATGCTTTAAGCGTTAATGTGGGCGTGATTAGCACTATAGAGTTGAATGATCTTGTTTGTTTACAAGGAATGATTTATGCTTACCTTTGTCATACCACGGAGTCTTTGTATGTAAACGAGGCACGAGAACCGAGGAAGTAGAAACATGATACCTAGGGTGTGGTTGACAAGGAGAATATGTTTTCCGAGGAAAAAGATATTTTAGAAACTACGTAATGACCATATTGAGGGTATTACGTGAGTGGTGTGTGTGCCTATGGGAACCCGGCGCGGCGGAACCATAGTGAGGATACTTGGGAGACCGGCGCGGCGGAACCAAGGTTGGGTAAGTAGCTTGGTTATCCGCGGAGAGGAGCCAATGCAATTGTGTGCCAATGGGAACCCGGCGCGGCGGAATCGAGGTTGGGTGTGTATAGTTTGGTTATTCGCGGTACGGAGCCAACGCAAATGATTTTGAAAGGCTGTAGCTTGGTTATCTGAGGTACGGAGCCAATGCAAATGATTTGAAAAGGATGTTTTGTAAGTGAAAATGTTAACACGGTCTACGACGAGTCGCGTAGGAGAAACACGGAAATCTTGGACACCAATGAATGTGGATGTGTGATTGTTGTATTATTGTAAATGATTTTCTGTGGTAAGGTTTGTTGGGTAAGAATTTCCTATTGAGCGTTGTAGCTCACGGTGTTGCCTTTTGGTGACCCTGACATATTATATTGGTGGTGACGCCGGTATAATGTGTCAGACGTCCTTGATGAACAGGGTGAGAAGTACACCTTGGAGGCCTTCGGAGCTGAGGAGCTTGCCAGAATGGAGGAGTAAGCGGAGCGGTAGTTAGGAGCCTTAGTTTCTCCTTTGTCGCATGAATGTATTCCTTTGATGTATTTATGATGTAATAATGAGCTGGACTCTCTTTATTATGTAATAAATGCCTCATTAACGTACCCAAAATTCGGAGCGTTACATTAAGGCATAGAGCTTGCTAAAAAAGCACGGAACTTTAGAGTGATTAAGAGTGCGAGCGTAGAGCTGCTAAGATCATGAGCGCGGAGTGACTTGAAGTAGTGAGCGTGGAGCTGCTGGATGAAGTAGTGAGCGTGGAGCTGCTGGATGATAGTAAGCACAGAGCTGCTAAATGATCAGGATAGCGAGCGCAGAGCTACTGAATAGTTGAAATAGTGAGCGCGGAGCTTGTTTGATGAGTGAGCATGGAGTTAATGAGCACGGAGCTATTTTATGAGCGAGCACGGAGCTGCTAAGTGATAATGGGTGCGGCGCCGTTGAGTGAGTTTATGGGCATGGAGTAGCTTGAAGTAGTGAGCACAGAGCTGCTGAGTAGGTACAAGCGCAAAGCTATAGAGTGACCAAGAGTTGCTGAGTATGAAATAATGAGCGTGGGGCTGTTGAAATAGTGAATAGATGCGAGCGTGGGGCTCGATCGTACTTCCGGACTATTAGGGCGCGGGGCTCAAGTTTGAGGTACCAAGGATCCTTGGAGTTTGAGAGCAAGAGCTCAAAGTTCATAATCCTCAAAAACTGGGTGATAGGCAATTTGCTGCTTTTTGGAGAGAACTCAAAAAAGTCCTAAAGTGGGTTTAACAGGTTGAGATTCCACATACTCGGGGATGCCCCCAAGGCTTGTTTAATCATCCTCCGCCATTGGTTTTGTTGGTCGTGGACCCAGAACTTCATAATTGCTTAATCATTGCTTTTGGAAATGGATTTGCTGGCGAGCAAAATGAAGAACTGGCCAATGTAGGCTAAAACTAACGGTTTTGATTTCTCAGTTCGCAACTTCCTCCCTTAGCGACTTCATTCCTCGTTTCTTTGATTAGTTGTTTCACTGGCAGCTATCGACGTTGACCGCAGATCTCTACTTCCATTTCTCTCCCTTTCTTCTCAGGTAGGCCATGGGCCTTGCCAGAATTCAACAAACCGACCTTGCCCCATTGTATGAGCCTTCTAGGGCTTTGATCTTTAGTGCACTTCTAAACTCAGGGTGAAGCTGCAATGGATCCACTCAATGATTAGAGCACAAAGCTGTTAGTTAAGAGCACATAAGCACAACATTACTGAAGAGGGAAGTGCAACGGTTGAGATGACATGGCATTGAACTGCTAAGATCATAAGTGCGAAGCCATGAATGAGACATGCGCACACAGCCACAAAACCACTGAGTTATTTGTACAAGAGTGTTTATGAGCCGGGAGCAGTTGATCTTATGCAAAAGAGGCCTACCAGATGGCTTTTGAAGTTAGACAGAAGGCCCACCAAGTGGCATCCATTTATTGAATGGGAAGAAGCATTCTTTGCATTTCAGATAAGGGACCTGCCTGATGGTCCTCATTTTGACAACCAATTGTTGACAGGCATCTCGTGCCTTGGATTTTTGTTAATAAGGTGGTTGTGATACTTCTCTGGCTTATACATCTAATAGCTTGCAGGTGCAACATGCTCTTAAAGTAACCAAAATATGATATGGTTTCCATGGGTATGAGCCAAGATGCTAAAAGAGTGGACTTACTTGGACCACAAGGCTTTGCTTGCTGAAGACAAGAACATCCTGCTGAGGCCAAAACTCTTTCTTTGCTCAGGGAGGAGAGAACGCTCTGCTAGAATCACAACGATGTGTGCACACATATATGAATGCTAGGACCCCCACCTAGTATTTAAAGGTTTTCTTCTCAAGGCTTTTGCTTCTCGTTGATTGTTGACCCAATGTTCAGAAGAGTTTGCTCAGTGCACTGAGTGGAAGCTGTAGTCTTCCAAGGGAATTGAGCATGGAGTCATTGAGCACTGAGCTATATAGGCATGTGCACAGGGCTGCTGGAGCTACTTAAAATGCAGGCTTGGAACTTGTAGTATGGTGCTATTATGCGCACCAAACTGAAATTGTAGGACATCAGCTATGAGTCTACCACCACTGAGATGTGCATTTGCTTCACGTTGTAGAATCTGCTCAAAACAAGCAACAAGGCTTTACTTCTAGCTTCTTCGACTTGGCTCCATCGGTCATGAATAGCTTGATGTAGTCCATAGTTCATACTCAAAGAACATTCCATAGACTGGAATGATTGTGAGGACTAAAAGCCTGTTCAACATTTTGATAAAAGCAACCTACAATTCACAATGGTACAGTTTAGAAAACCAAATGGATAAAACAACATATATTAGACATGGAAACGTTCACGGGCCAATGGTCCTTTTATGCTGACTGCTAGGGCCAAGACTACCACAATTTCAAGAATCCTAGTAGTTTGCAATATGACACATATTTAAGAAGGAATAGAAGCCCCCTGTTTAGGCAATGGATGCTTGACCCTAGCTCAACCATGTGTGACAATGACAACCTAATTGCCCCCAACATAGAGTCATACAATGCTTCTGTTGGTCTTGGTATGCTCTTGACAATGTTGTGTGACAACCTTCCATAAAAAAGGTTGAGGCATGGGTGCTCTTCCAGGATATGGCATCCTCCAAGCTAGATTAATTTGAGGTCTTTGAAGGCTAAATATGTTTGCGGAGGCATATTCATTGCCTCTTGCTTCCTACCAAGCAATGAGGGCAGGACAATTTTGGCTGACACAGAGAGCTCGCCCGATTTATGGCCTCACACTTATTTCCCTTGCTTTGCTGGTGAGGACAGATGAATTCTGCCAAAGATATTTTGCTGGTGACAGCAATACCTTGGCTTGAAATAAGAACACCTTGCACTTGAGGTTAGTGACATGTGACCAAGACAATAACCATAAGAATATGCACATGTTAGGGTCAAGAGATCAATACAAATGCCAGATGACAAGGTGGTAATGATACGTAGGCAAATCCGCAATGTATTCCGGACATCTCAACTTTTGTGTATTCGAGTCAATGCTTCTCTTTGATTTAAGGAGACCAAGAATGACTCTAGATACCAACGAAATTAAGACAAGCCTTGAAAGGACCACAATACTATAGCGACACTGCTGAAAACACTGTTTGACCAAGGGACTACACTCTTCATGAAAGGGGAAACTCATGTTATCTCCTTTGAAAGTTTGCAATGAGTAATTCTGCTTGCATTGTTGTGTCAAAAATGCTTAGGATAAAATCAGAACTGAAAAATTTTCCTCAAGGATTTCAAAATCATATCATTTCATCGAGACATGCCTCACTTTCACAGCTCTCAAATTATTTACAAGACATAGAATTGTTTTGCAAACCCATGCCCCTAGTCACTTAGGTGAGTCTATTTATTCTCGTTGAATTGGTTGCCTTGAGTTGAACTGTTTAACCACTGAAAATATTTGGTACTTCTAAGGGAATAAAGCCATGCCCCTTGTCTTGTGTCATCATTCATGTTTATGCATTTTACCAAAGTGATGTATGCCCCATGATCTTTGCCCTTCATGTTCCACATAGGTGATGCCCCTAGTGCCTAAGACCCTGCTACTAAGTCGGGTTTCTCAATCTAAGAGGACTTTGTTATGGACCATATTGTAGGCTTGGGATTTTGGCTTAAAAAAGAAGCAGATGTAAAGGCTCAAACCTAATTTCTACTCACGCTTGGGTTTTAAAAGCTAACAGCCATCTTCAACATTTTTATCAACTCTTGTCATCTATTGCCTCACTTTGTGTGAAAGAGTTATTTTCTTCAAAAATGTCCTTTTTATGAATTGGAAGAAATGTTTCTTTCAAAATGCCCCCTATATGACTGGGTACTCATTTTTCATTAATTTTTCTTTCATCTCTCTTTGTATTTTTTGTTTGCCCCAGCATAGGGGATGGCTGCCTAGCAGGCTTTTCAAAGAAATTATCTAGAGGTTGAACATGGCTAGCAATAGATAAGCGTTTGGATAGATGAAATGAATGCCTCTCTTCATTTTGAATCATACGACAAAGTGACAGGGATTCTAGCCAAGAGATTAAGAGCTTTGATGTTTAACCAAATGAATTTTCTAAGATTGAGCATCAGTCTTTGAGACAGATAACAGATGTATGAAAACATGGCCGATTTTTCACTTCTCTTTGTTCATGCTCTAATTTTTGCCTAGACCGCCCTTGCGAGTTTTCAATCTAGCGAGCTAATTTTTTTTTCCTCTCCTTCTCTTTCCTCTTCCTTATTCTTCATCTTTAAAAGTGGTCCCACAAGTGTACATAAATACTTTCAACCCCTCAACGTAC
This sequence comes from Rhododendron mucronatum var. ripense, assembly GCA_019656295.1. NCBI lineage: Eukaryota > Viridiplantae > Streptophyta > Magnoliopsida > Ericales > Ericaceae > Rhododendron > Rhododendron mucronatum. The sequence goes on along the minus strand of BPLT01000004.1, from coordinate 4,539,383 downwards.
TCAACAGAAATGACATGGGCCATAGTTTTGAAAACTCATTCTTTGCATTTGAAAACTTGAGTGATTATGATGTGTTTCAAAAAGATATCATGAGATCACTTTAAAATCCCTAACGATTGTTTTCAACATTTAACATTATCATGAACATTCTATAGCAGCAATGTAGCACAAGAGAAAGCATTTTCAAAATTGTGGCTGACCATAAGGTGCATACGTATCTCCAAAGAGAATCAAGCCATTCGTAGTTCAAGTCTAAGGAGACTCAAATTCAAGATCAACATTATTCATGCTAAGTGCAGCCATTACCCAAAAACTATGATAAGCAAAATGATTTTAAATTCCACAAAGAAATGGATCAAAGCTCAAAACTCCCACAAGAAAATAGATTCATTCAAGACTCAATTTTTCAAGAGAAGCAAAACATGGGCCAAAAAATGGTGGCGAAAGCTAGCTAGGCAGGATTTTCACGAAAAGATTGTTTTAAGGCACCCCCCTCTCGCTCGATCCAGAGATCGGTCTCTCAGGCATTTGTAAAACATTTGTGATTCTCTCTCATTAATCAGTTTTTAGCCAGTTAGGGCAGGGGAACAGTTTAAGGGGATTTAATACTGTAACAAATCTGGTAGGATGTTTAAGGGGATTTAAACAGTTAGTATAGGATGAAAACTGATTGTTGTGGGAGTTTAAACAGACTGGGAGGCCACTAGTTTGGAGTGTCGCGCAGAAAGAAATCAGCATGCACTGACCAAGTCACTGCATGCTGACCAGACCTGTGCGCGCCACACTGTAACCTACGTGCGCTAGTAAGTTTAAGCCCACAGCTCTTATTCTCAACCCTTTGGGCTTTGGAATGACCAGTGCACACCTAGGACAAGCCATGTAGTTCATATGGCAGTTAATGTACAGTTACAGGCAGTTTAAATGGGCTAAAAAGCCACAAAACGGATAAAACACCCCATAAATAATGGGAAAAATGATAGCCAAGGACATGTTTTGATAATTAATACCCGCCAAGGACATTTTCAGCATTAACAAATGTTCTTAACTTGTCCTTGGCGAGTATTAATTATCAAAGCACGTCTTTGGCCATCATTTTCCCTAAATAATGTGGGGACAAAACAGAGGCAAAAGCCTAATTACCCATGCAAAGGCCAGCCACTGGTCGAGACTGAACCTTCATGCACGGGTAGACCATTGTTGCGCGTAGGTTTGAGTCAACAAAATGTGCTTGGTTCTATATTTTTCTGGATTCTAGGACATGTCCAAAATGACCCCAGGGGTATTCCATTGCAGCAGCTAAGAATATTAACCAAAAACTAGCAGTTTTAACTAAGGAAAGCAGTAAACTAATTTTTATCATGCTTGCAGTGGTGTATATAAAGGTAAAGACATAAAAGAAGCAAGACACCAGTCCCCACGCAAACCTGCGCGCGCAGCCACAAAGTGGCGCGCACGAGCAAATGACTGACGCGCGATGGTTCTTACCACAACGGTTTTGAAACCTTGCTAGCTTTTGGGTCAGGACTTGGGATTAATTATCAACCTTGACCCTGCCAGCCCCCCTCAAGGATCAGAATAGTAAGCAGTACAAAGGTATTATATCTTTGGTTTAAGGGTTTGAATGGTATGATTGAGCTTGAAGGGTTGTTTTATGGATGGATGTGTATTGCTGGTGAGTGAGAGTGAAGCTTGTTAATGGCTCTCTTTTGCAAGAAAGGGATGAACTAGAAGTTTTGGAAGAGTGTGACTTTGTAACTTTGGAACTTTTGGTAACTTAGTAACCTTTTTTGTAACCCTTTTCTTTTGCAAGAAAGGGATGAACTAGAAGTTTTGGAAGAGTGTGACTTTGTAACTTTGGAACTTTTGGTAACTTAGTAACCTTTTTTGTAACCCTTTTCTTTTGCAAGAAAGGGATGAACTAGAAGTTTTGGAAGAGTGTGACTTTGTAACTTTGGAACTTTTGGTAACTTAGTAACCTTTTTTGTAACCCTTTGGAAGAATAACCCTGGGGGGTATTTATAGGAGGAGATGTAGTGAGAGAAAGGTGCAACCAGCCAAGTAATGGTGCTGGTTGGCTTGGAGGGAAAACCTTCCTCTCATTAAATGAGAGAGGAAGGTGATGGAACGTGTGTGAGAGGGGGTAAGAAGACATCCTCTGCCCTGAGATTTGCCTCTCAGATGAATAAACAGGGTCAAAGGGTGCCCCAAAAGTCGTGTGATCATGATTGTGAAAAGGTGATGGGACAGGGGTTAGACCGGCGCGCGCGGGTTGTTGACCTGCGCGTGCGGGTCCAAATGTCACCACGCTGGTCAACTGTCAAAGCTGACCGATGTCCAACACGTGGCACTTGGACCAGCGCGGCTGGTTTTGGACCAACCCATGCAAGTAGGCTTTTTCTGGCTAGGTTAGGTTCAAAAGGGTGTCAAACACTCAAAACTCAATCACTCGACATTCCCAAGGTGTTCTTGATCTGTTTCATCATCGGGGAATCAAAGACCGAAAGTAAACTAATCTAAAAAGTTCAGAATAGGGTGTCTACAACTAGTGGCCAACAATGGAAGTCGATGTCGTTGAATACTCTAAGCATTGCATGAGTTGTCAACAATTCGCGTTGAACATACAACAACCTGCCGCACCCTTCTAGCCCTTGAAGAGCCCATGGCCTTTCGCCCAATGGGGGCTTGATATTGTTGGCCCACTAACAATAGCCCTAGGTAGTTTCAAATTTCTAATCACTGCTATTGATTACTTCGCAAAGTGGGTTGAAGCCGAATCTTTGGTCACCATAGAAGATTCTGACGTCAAGCGTTACGGTTGGCACAATATTGTATCCCGATTTAGTGCTCTTCAGGCCATCATTGTTGACAATGGTACCCAATTTGTCAGGAGTGAATTTTTGGCCTTTTGCGAAGAGCATGGAATTTTACTGGTAAAGGCAATACCTCACTACCAGAAGAGTAATGGGCAGGAGACAGTTGCCAATGGGATCAAGCACCGCCTTAAGGCCAAGAAGGGTAAATGGGCCGAGGAACTCCACCATGTCCTCTAGGCATACAGGACGACACCTTGCCGAGCGATTGGGCAAACACCTTACGCAATGGCTTTCAACATGGAAGCCGTGATCCCTACTGAGATTGGTTTGCCCACTCTGCGTACCGTGGACTTTGACGTGACAGTTAACATGGAGGTGACCACGAAAGAGCTCTATCTAACGGAGGGCCGAAGAGACCTGGCTCGCATCAAAATCACAAAGTATCAGCAAGAATCAAAAAGGGGCTATAACCGGTCGGTCCGCCTTCGTTCATTTAAGGTCGGCAACTGGGTCATAAGAAAGGTCTATAGTGGCAAGAAGAAGAAGTTACACCCGAATTAGGAGGGCCCATACCAGGTTACAAAGGTTGCTGACACTAATTCCTACTGACTGGTAGATAATGTCAGGACTGTCATCCCCCGAACTTGGAATGCCAATAACTTACGCAAGGCCTACATCTGACCCCCTCGAGCCTTAAGCATCATTATGTATTTCAGGGTTTGGCACTTTTGGCCAACCCTAGTTATATGTATTTAAGGGTTTGGCACTTTTGGCCAGCCATAGTTTGTATGTACGGGTTTGGCACTCTTGGTCAACCCTCGTTTGTGTTTTCAGGGTTTGAAACTTTTGGCCGACCCTCGTCTTTGTACCTCAAGGTTTTGGCACTTTTGACTAGCCTTTGTCGAAATAAAGCATTATGTTCCCATGAGATCACTCTGTACTGCATAGTTCATGGCTTCAGCCTATTTCATAAGAGAGCTTTTCAGTGGAATAGCCGAGCATTCATGGCTTCGGCCTCTTTAATTAATTAATTTGCAAAAATAATTAAGTTTTTTCGGTGGAATAGCCGAACCTTCGTGGCTTTGGCCTGTTTAATCAATTCAGTTGTAAAAATTAATTAAGTTTTTTCGGTGGAATAGCCGAACATTCGTGGCTTCGGCCTGTTTCATAAATTAGTTTACAAAAATTAATTTTATGTTTGGTGGAATTGCTGAACATTCGTGGCTTCGGCCTATTTCATAAATTAATTTGCAAAAGTTAATTTAGTTTTTTTAGTGGAATAGCCGAACATTCATGGCTTCGGCTTGTTTCATAAATTAATTTGCAAAAATTAATTAAGTTTGTTTGGTGGATTGCCAAACATTCGTGGCTTCGGGCTGTTTAATCAAGTAATTTATAAAAATTAATTGAGTTTTTTCAGTGGAATAGCTGAACATTCGTGGCTTCGGCCCATTTCATAAATTAATTTGGAAAAATTAATTAAGTTTGTTCGGTGGAATTGCCTAATATTCGTGGCTTTGGCCTGTAAACTACTGGTATCATATCACTTCGAGCCCGACATCAAAAGCCCGAGCCCGAAGTGGGGGCTAGATGGACATACGGTAGTCCGAGTTCAAGTTAAACAAAGCAAATTCAAGAAACATGCTAAGAAATTGGTATAAAGCCAATAGTCCGAGTTCTAGCCGAAAGTCTGGCGACGACCATTAAATATTACAGACCAGGGCTCGATGAATTCCAAAAGTCTGGCACCGGCCATCCGAAAAATATTACAACTCACGAACTGGTATAAAGCCAATTGTCTGGCTCCAGTCGCTTCCGAAACACTAATGTTTAGAGGGTTCAAGGGTTTCAAGGATCCGGTGGGTTGGCAGGTTCAGTTGGAGAGTCGGTCTTTTCAGCATCTTCGGTTGGCATCTCAACGCTTTGAGTCTTGTCAGTAGTCTGGCCAGCGCTAGGAATTGAGGAGGGCTTTTCTTTCGGATATTTGGGCAGCACCTTGTAAATTTTTGAGAATGTAGGGAGGTATTCCCGAACAGGATGAAATAAGGCCCATATACGAGGTACGTGGGACCATGGCATAAATACGGCGGGGACAGTCGCCGTATAAAACGATGGCCAACAAAGTGGAACAGTGATATGCGAAGTCACTGGTCCAAGTGAATTGTTCGACCATGATAAGGCCGAACAGAAGGAGAGAGCTCCTGAGAAGACAACAAATCTGAGTAATTAAGGAAGTAACCAATCCAAGCTATCTGTTCGGGAACGAAATTATCGAACAAACAAAGAACTCTAGTCGAGTGCTAGAGCGGACAGAATATTCTAGGAGGTTCCAGAATAGTAGTACTCCATAAAGGAAGGGGATCCCAAGAATAGAGGATCTAGGTAAGATACCCAACGAGATTGGGATGTTCTGATAGTTGTGCAAAAGAGTCCTAAAAGGACTAAAGGAGTGGATTGATAAGGGAACGAAAATCTAAGATATCCTGGGTTTCCTATACGAGATAAGAAACCTAGGGCAACGTGAGTGCTTGGGCAGCAAGCATCTATGAATCTATAAATACAGGGTAAACCTAAAGGTAAAAGGTACGCAATATGTTGCATTCTTATTATTTTCCTATTGATAATTAAAGTTTTCTGCTAGTACGTGATACTAACTTAGGCATCAGAGGGCCTTTGCCACGAGCGGCAAAGGTGCACTCACCCCTTGTCTGTTTTACAGATTAGGGTTCCGACGACAGATTAAGGTTCTGGTGAGGAAGCACGAATAGCCGTTGCATATTGGTGTTGTTCTGAGCATCAATTGTTTCCATCCCCCTACAATTGGCGCCGTCTGTGGGAAACGATAGAATTCCTTGAAAAACGACCATGATGGAAAAAGATCCAATTACGCCATTTAATCCGAAGGACCAGTTAGGTAGGGGAAGAGATCAGTCCCCACTAGGTGCTCCGAAAAAGCCCACTGGTAGACATGGCAGGAAAACGACAAGCAGAGATGACCTGTTGGTATTCCCAAATAACTCCAAAGACAAAGGGGGCAGGACTGCCACAGGCTCCACGAGAAGGAGCATGTCCCACCAAAGAGAGGCATCAGTTGCATACTCAAGGAGTATACATAACAGTAAAGATGTCCTCGATAGAAAGAGGAAGGAAATCGAGGAGTTCGCTCGATTAGTCAAGAGACGAGAGCACGAGATCCGCGAGATAGAACGGATTTGAGAGCATCCTGAGGACTCTGGGCTTTCACGAAGAGAGTCAAAAGGAGACAAGTATGCCATGGTGGACTACGAGAAGGCTCCTTCATGATGAAGAAGAAGCAGAAGCAGAAGTCCAACTCCAAGACAAAAGAAAGCTTTTTCACGAAAAAGAAAGAGCGAGAGTCCATACCAAAGTCCAATCAGGCGGAGGGTTACTTCATGAAAAAAGAGAAGCCGAAGTCGAAGCTCCACCCCTCAGGAAGAGAGGACCAAGCAACACCATAGGGACAGGTATGAGAGACCTCATACTGATTGGGCCAAGAATGTGGCTCACAAAGCCAAAGAACATGGGGATGGGACAGTGACTACACGAGAAGCAGCACGAAAGGCCCTAAGTAACATAACGGCTTCCCCTTTTGCAAAAAGGCTACAAGAGGCTAGGTGGCCGAGCAGAGTGAAGCACGGTATGTTCATACTTTACGAGACAAACGAGGACCCCTTGGCTCACATACAGCACTACCAACAAGCCATGTTCATGCATGAAGGGGATAACGCCATTATGTGTATGATGTTCCCTTCGAGTTTGGGGAAGGTGGCTCTATCCTGGTTCCACAAACTGGGCCCACGCTCCATCCGAGCATGGAGGCAGTTGGCCGAAGAATTCACTGCTCGGTTCTTGACAAGCAGGAGGGCCCCAAAGACGTTTAAAAGTTTTTCCACCATGAAGTAGCCAGATGGTGAGCCGATCAGAGATTACGCAAATAAGTACTGGGAAACTTTCAACGAGATTGAAAGCTGCAGTGAAGAGTATGCAATTGCTACCTTCAAGACTGGCTTGCCTGTTCGGGGAGAGTTACGCCGTTCATTGAATAAACATCCAGTAGCGACCTTGGCTAAGCTAATGGAAAGAATAGAGCAACATGCCAGGATGGAGGATGACATACTCCGGGAGGATGGCAGGATTGAAGCCGAACAGCCAAAGGCACCCGTTAAGAAGGCGGATAAGCCAGAATCCAAGATTTACATGGAGAGGAAGGAGTACGGGCAGGCAAAGAAAGAGACGTGCAAAGATAAGGAAGCTCCTGACCCTAAGTCTTTCTTTTCTATCACTACAGTTTGGAAGGAGCCAATTTATAGGATTCTTCATCGAATAAAGAATCAGCCATACTTCAAGTGGCCCCCAAGTCTAGGGGGAGATAAAGACACAAAACGTGCTACGAATCAGCACTATAGCTACCATAAAGATTGGGGCCACAAGACTGAAGATTGTGAGATGTACAAGAGGCACCTTGATGATTTAGTCTCTCGGGGCTATCTTAAGGAATTCATCCAGGAAGATCCCAAGGATAAAGGGAAAGCCATGGAGATAGATTATGAGCAAAATCCTAAAGGGGTAATCCATATGATACATGGGTTGGCCGCACCTTATACGAGAAATGAGGTCAGGCTACTCTAAAGGCAAGTTAAACACGACCAGCATGTTATGTGGTTGGGAAACAAAAGAGGGCGAGATGGTGATATATGCAATGAGGGCATAATTTTTACAGATGAAGATCTGGGAGAAGTTCAGGTGCCCCATAATGATGCTTTGGTCATAACCCTACGCATTGGAGAATATGACATTGAAAGAATCTTAGTGGACTCAGGGAGTTGTACAGAAGTATTGTACTACGATGCGTTCAAGAAGTTGGGGCTGGCCCAGACAGATCTAGAGCAATCAGTAACACCCTTGGTTGGGTTTGGTGCGGGAGCAGTTTGGCCCCTTGGGAAGGTAACATTGCTTGTTCGGGCGGCGTCAGTGGTACTGAAGATCGACTTTCTGGTGGTAGACGTTCCATCCTCTTATAATGCGATTATGGGGAGAACTTGGTTGCACAAAATGAGGGCAGTTTCCTCAACTTATCACCAGATGGTGAAGTTTCCTGGATCCAATGGGATAGAAGAGATTAAGGGCAACCAAAAGGTGGCTCAACAGTGTTTGATTTCTATCATTAAGAAATCTCAGAAAGCCCACCAGGTGCATATGGTGGAAGTACCAGATCAACCGATTATCGAGGATGTTGGACGAAATCCAGCTGAAAAAGTAATTGAAGGCCAAAAGAAAATACAGATCAACGAGACTAATCCAGAAAGGTATTTTTTAATTGGGGAAACTTTACCAGCAGAAGAAGAGGCCGAATTGGTAAGCTTCTTGAAAGAACACGTCGAAGTATTTGCGTGGGTACCAGAAGAAATGCCCGGAGTAGATGCAGATGTGATCTGTCACCATTTCAACGTTGATCCACAACATAAGCCAATTATTCAGAAGAAAAGAAGGGCAGCCATACAACATGTTGATGCTGTGATTGAAGAGGTAGATCATTTGTTGGAAGCCAAAGCGATACGGGAAGTTTATTATCCAGAGTGGTTGTCCAACACTGTGGTTGGGAAGAAGAAGAATGGAAAATGGCGTGTCTGTGTGGACTTCACAGATTTAAACAAGGCATGCCCAAAGGACAGATTCCCTCTTCCAAGGATAGGCCAATTGGTTGATGCAACTGCTGGATACGAACGGATGAGTTTTCTCGATGCATATCGAGGATATCATCAATTCGCCATGTTTGGGCCTGATCCAGAAAAGACTTCCTTTATTACACCACCAGGGTTGTACTGTTATAATGTCATGCCCTTTGGATTGAGAAATGCAGGGGCAACATATCAAAGATTGGCAACCATCATGTTCAGAAAACTGCTTGACAAAACCATGGAGGTTTACATAGATGACATGGTGGTAAAAAGTAAAACTAGACAAGGCCATATAGCAGATTTGAAAGAGGCTTTTGAAATCCTGAGGAAGTACAAACTGAAGCTCAACGCCTCGAAGTGTGCATTTGGAGTCGATTCTGGGAAGTTCCTAGGCCACTTGGTGACCATCAGAGGGATCGAAGCTAAGTCTGATCAAATAACAGCTTTACAAAGGCCCAAAACCACAAAGGAAGTCCAGAGATTGACTGGAATGGCTGCAGCACTCAACAGATTTATCAGCAGGTCAAGTGAAAAGTGCAGACCCTTTTTTAAGTTGTTGAAAAAGAGGGAAGGATTTGAATGGGGAGCAGAGTGCGAGCATGCCTTCCAAGACCTGAAGAAGTATTTGGCCGAGGCCCCACTTTTGTCAGCTCCACTGCCTGGTGAGTCTTTAATTTTGTATTTGGCTGTTTCTGAACATGCTGTAAGTGCAGTCCTGTTAAGGGATATAGGATCCGAGCAAATCCCTGTCTATTACGTGAGCAAGACATTGCTAGATGCAGAAACGAGATATCTGCCCCTTGAGAAGTTGGTCCTAGCATTAAGGACAACAACAAGAAAATTGCCACATTATTTTCAGAGCCACAAGGTTGTGGTTTGTACTGAGTTCCCATTGAAATCACTACTACCAAAAGCAAACTTCTCAGGAAAAATCTCAACATGGTCCGTCAAGTTAAGCCAGTACGACATTGATTATCAGCCGCGCGCGGCAATCATAGGCCAAGTGCTGGCAGATTTTGTGGCTGAGTTTTCACCTGCAGTAGCACCCTTGCCTTCTATGAGAAAGGAACAGGTGACTGGATCACCAGCCATGGAGAACAGAGTATCGGCCGAATAGGATCCCATGGAATGGAAGTTGTTTGTTGACAGATCGGCATGTAATACTGGTTCAGGAATTGGGGTTGTACTTTTTCCTCCTAAAAGAGTAACGATTGAACTGTCTGTTCGACTTGGTTTCAGTGCATTGAATAACGTGGTGGAATATGAGGCACTTTTAGCCGGATTGATGAGTGCAAGAACATTGAAAGTAAAACAAGTTAGGGTGTATTGTGATTCACAGCTCGTAGTTAATCAACTGTTCGGGGAATACCAAGCCTGGAACGAGCAGATGGCAGCGTATGTGGAAGCAGCCAAAGATCTACTTGATACCTTTGGAAAGGTTCACATTGAACAAATAAGCCTTGGACAGAATGCTCATGCCGATTTTTTGGCCTGGTTGGCCACGGCTGTCCCAACAAAACTCAAACGGAAGGTGGCAGTTGAGTATCTAACTGAGCCGAGCATTGGGAGGAGTGTGGAGTTGGTCTTGGACGTGAACCAAGGACCAAGTTGGATGGACCCGATTGTGGGGTTTTTACGAGATGAAAGGCTCCCCACTGATAAAAAGGAACTCACAAAATAAAGACCAAATCTGCTAGATTTTGGCTGTCGCCAGAGGGTAAGTTATACAGAAAATCCTTCACAGGCCCATACTTTGTGTGCACCCCGAAATGGTGCAGAAATTTCTCCACGAAATCCACGAGGGGACATGTGGGAGTCATGTTGGAGGTAGATCCATTGCCCACCGAGCAATTACCCAAGGTTACTGGTGGCCACACATGCAAGAAGATGCAAAGGTGTATGTGAAAACTTGCAAGAAGTGTCAAGAAATTCTCACCAATGATTCGAACACCAGCGGAAGATTTGGTGCCATTAACGAGTCCTTGGCCGTTTGCTCAATGGGGCTTGGACATCATGGGTCCACTCCACAAAGCAACTGGGAATCGAAAATTCCTACTGGTGGCAATAGATTATTTTACTAAGTGGATTGAGGCAGAACCATTGGCCAAAATCACTGAACCTATGGTAGAAAGGTTCGTGTGGAAAAATCTTATTACTCGATTTGGGGTCCCTTATTCATTGATTACTGACAATGGGTCCCAGTTTCAGAAGAAATTCAAAGCTTTTTGTTCCCACTATGGGATACGAAATTATTACTCAACTCCAGCCTACCCTTAGAGTAATGGGCAAACAGAGGCGTCCAATAAGACCATCTTTGAAAGGATCAAGAAAGGCAGAACAAAGCTAAAAGGAAGTGGTCTGACGAGCTGCCACTTGTCTTGTGGGCCTACCGAACAACTCCTAGGAGGTCTACGAGAGCGACCCCCTATTCTTTGGCATATGGAACAGAGGCAGTAATACCTTTGGAGGTTGGTCTTCCAACCAATAGGATTGCATTAGTTGAGAGTGGGGGCAATGATAGGGCCCTCAAAATCGAACTTGATCTCGCCGAGGAAAGGAGGGAAAGGGCCCTAGTGCATCTGGCTTTTTACCAAGAACAGCTAATGATGAGCTGCAACAAACATGTTCACCCCCGAGAGTTTGGTGTTGGAGATCTTGTACTACGAAAAGTGCTCGCCAATACCAAGGTAGCCAACGAGGGCAAGTTGGGGGTTGGGGGCCAGGGAGGGCCCGTATCGAGTGACCGAGATTGTGGGCATAGGGGCCTATAGATTGGCCGATCTGGACGGAAATCCAGTGCCAAGGCCTTGGAACGTTCATAATTTGAGAAAATTCTTTGTTTACAAGACTTTAGTTTTTGATTTTTATTCTGTTTAGAAAATACTATGTGATTGTGTGGGAATTATGAACAAAATTCCCTTGCTGCTTATTTTCATTGATTAGTTGCAAGGGGTACGAATAACGCCCCTTTGAGTTTCAAGCTTATGAATAAAGTCACTTCTTAGCAGTTTTTTGAAATTCTTGCTTTTTAAATATGAAATATGGAATTCGGCGTTATTTTTTCTTTTTTCATATTGGGGAGCAGGTGATAAGGCACGAATGCCATAGACGAATACACGTATCCATCCCTTAGATATATAAAACTTAAGCAAGCTGTACAAGTACGAAAAACTTGGTTTGCATACGAATACATGCTTGAACACTTGCAGTACATACGATTGAGTCATAAGTACGAGTATGCATAATGGTGTTTTTTTCAGGTGCGTGATACTTGGGCAAGTACGAGACACGTACAAGCAAGTATGAAACACTTGGCTTAAAACATAACGAGCATATGTTAGCTAAAATATAAATAAACTCAGAGGGAATACGACAAATATACGAGAAATCTAGGTAGCATGCTTTAAAGTACGAGATACTTAAAGTTAGTTAAGTATGAGAAACATAGATTTGAGAAATTTAGGCTGAGTATGAGAAACTTTCGCTACGCATGCACGAGAAAACTTAATCTACTGTTTCAAGTATGAAAAAACTTGTATAGCAAAGCATACGTGACCATGAGAAACTTAAGAGTTTGTCGAAATTCTCCCAGTACGAAGTGCATACGAAAACATGCACAATTAGCTCGCGCTTCAAAAAATTAGGCATGAGAACAAAAATTATCTAAGTACGATTAAACTTAGAAGGTTGGAACTACGAAGCATACGAGATATTCGTATTACTAGTATGAAATACCAGTAAACACTAGATCGACCACGGAAAAGTTCATGGCTGAACAAACCAAATGTTACGCCACAAAGGGCCAGATACCTTTATCATCAAAAATAAAAGTACGGAATATACTGGTGCCTCGCAGGGCTGCAAAACTACGGTCACGCAGGACCTGCAAATTGTTCAGAGAGTTAGAAGGAATATTCATACTTACCAAACTAGTCCAAATCTTGGACCTCTAGAGCAGGCTCGTTCGTAGCCTCTATGGTAAGCTCCATATGGGTACTGTCAACGCCAGCATTCTCTTCCAGAATGATGGGGTCATTGGTCTCCTCCCGAACAGATGAACATTATGCAATAGTTCCCAGAGATTCATTAGGTATATCCTCTTCTGCGTCAGCAAAGTCTTCAATCTGTTGCTCGACGTCATCTTTTGAATGTTCCACTGGCATGCACATTTTGAGCACGGGTGCTCGGCAAATTATTGTCTTCCCATAGGGGAGAATCCTCAGCAACACCAACCTTTGTAAGATAGGCCTCCCAGCACGCAGTCCAGATTTGATCTTGGATGGCAGGCATCTGTTTGACATAACTAGCAGTTGTAGCATCAAATCCTTTTTGATATCCATCGTCATAGGTCGCCTTCTTGGTACTGTCAATTTCAAACAGTGCTTGGTTGAGGCTCTCCTCGGTAGTCTCAAGCTTCGCTTTAGTTTCGTCCGCTTCCAATTTTGCTTTATCTCTCTCCCTCTCAAGCCTGGAGATGGTCTGTAACAACCTAGTATTGTCTCTCAAAAGCCTGTTCCGCTCGGGTTCTATCTCTTGCAGCTTTTGTCCCAAAGTCATCATCTTTTGGATAAACTGAAAAGAGTCGAAGGCTGTAGACTTAGACACAAATAGTATATACAAGAATTAAGACAAGGTAATAGTTACAATACCTTGATCCCACAAGAGACGCCAGTGGATACCAGCCGATCAGGCGTAGAAGTAGCTTCTTTCTGCATGTCCACAGGAAGGAGGAGGGTTTGGGCAAGGGCAAGGGCAGTATCCGACGAGCTAGCACTATTGCCAACATGGACTGATCGGTCCCCCCTCACAAGTAAAGGCGCCCAGGTTTGAAGTAACACGTGAACGTTCGGCGAAGAAGGATGGTGGCTCGAAGCTGCGGCTTGCACGGCGGCATCCCCTTGATCCTCGTTTCTGGGACGTTTGTCCTTGTGAGCATCATCTGCCTCAGGAGCTGTGTCAGACCCTAGGGGGGATGAAAAGGATCGAGCAACACCCTCTTCTGTTATGACGAGGAGGTGGTGGAGCATGCCCGGTTGATGCTGCCCATCCATTTCCACGGCCGCGTGCAGAAACAGTAAAGAGTGAACTCAAATTCAAAGGTTGGCGAGTCATCGTACCTGATGAAGGAGGCGAAGGCGAATACCCAGGTAACGAGGATTGGCTGGTATCACGAACAGGAACCATATGTTCGGGTTGTTGTCGTGTGGATCTTCTGAGCCTCAAACGAGGAAGCGGAACACCTTTTGAGATAGGGATCTCGCCTAGCTATCCGGTAACCATGACTCCAGCACTAGACCGCGGGTTCTTTGGCTGGAGAGCAGATGAAGTTGAGGCAGCACTGGTATTGGGGTTCGCGAGCCTTCTGTCTATAAAACATTTATAAGCAGGGTCGTATCCCAGCGAGACGTCCGCGTTTCGGCCCCGACCAGCTGATGGTGTCCTAGGCTCTCCGTTGTATTACAGGATCCTGTTTATCTCCGCTGTTCAGACGTAACTAGGCTCGCGTCTTGGATGCTGGTTAGCTTTGCTTGCTACAGATTAAGCACGAAGCACAAGTTAAAAATACTTCAAAATCATGAAGAAACAGTAAACGAGAGTTACGAAGTAAATTAGGAGCATACGTGGGTAGCCCCATATGTGGGGGCAATGAAAGCCCACCACTTGACCATCTTCCCGTGTGGGCTCGAAACCACCAGTGACGTAGAGGAAGTCGATCTCATGATCACGAGTAGAATCTGGCAGGTTTAGCATGAAAAGCTTCTCGGCCTTTCTAACTTTGAAGTAATAAGTATTGTACTCAAGATTAAGTACTATGCTATACCACCACTGGATGTCCCAAATTCCTAACTAGGTCCCTAGGATTCTGTTTAGGGCCACTACACCCATTATAAGTCGAAAGAAATTGGTAGACACTTGCATGGGTGTAAGTCGATACCAGTTTAGGACGTGGCGAAGTAATGGATCGAGAGGAAAATGAACTTCGCCCTCGACAATGGCTATGATGGGGATACACATTCTATCCCATGAACCGCCATCCCTATCCGCACCTAAGGGGGAGAGTTCGAGCCCTACATTATCAGGAACGTTATAATCAACCCTAAAGGTCATCATAGCAGCGAGGGTTTTGCAAAGCTTTCTAAACTTACTGGGTTTTAGGGCATTTTCGTTTTCATCTGCCATGAGTACAGTAGGAACTCCGAAATAGAGTGCAATCTGAAAAAACCCTAGACCCAACTCAGAATCTGAGAATGAAATCTTAGATTGAAATACGAAAAGGAGAAGGAATGGAAGGGCTTACGACGTTGATCACGGCGATTCTTGAGGGTGCAAAAGAAAGTTGCAAGCGGCGGTGATGGTGGTTGAAGTTTTCGCCAAAGTTTCTTAGAGAGAGAAAGTGAGGATTCGAGGTTTTGGGTAGAAAACCCAAAAAGGTCCCTTTAGGAAGTTTAAGTGAAACGGACGGAGACGAAACATCCTCGTTCGTATCGTTACATGAAAAGTAACGGGGAAAGCGGATTGAACGGATGACCGTTCTGACGCCGCTTAATAATCGTCAAGTCCAACATTAAATGAGTGGTGTACGAAACATGCCATGTGGAGTCACTACCACGAGATGGTATAATGACAAGGGCGCCAAAACTGTCAAATTGGTATGAATACCTTGTCTATATAAGGCCTCAGAGAGTTCGGCTCAATATCTAAGCTTTAGCTTTACTAGTTGATCCTGAAACGGTATCAACGAGCAAAGCTGGGGAGCAATTGTAGGGAGGTATTCCTGAGCAGGCAGAAATAAGGCCCATATACGAGGTACGTGGGACCATGGCATAAATACGGCGGGGACAGTCGCCGTATAAAACGATGGCCGGCGAAGTGGAACAGTGACATGTGAAGTCACTGGTCCAAGTGGATTGTTCGGCCATGATAACGCCGAACAGAAGGAGAGCTCCTGAGAAGACATCAAATCTGAGTAATTAATGAAGGACTAGTTACATGTGAAGTAACCAATCCAGGCTTTCTGTTCTGGAACGAAATTACCGAATAAGCAAAGAACTCTAGTTGAGTGCTAGAGCGGACAGAATATTCTATGAGGTTCCAGAATAGTAGTACTCCATAAAGGAAGGGGATCCCAAGAATAGAGGATCAAGGAAAGATACCCAACGGGATTGGGATGTTCTGATAGTTGTGGAAAAGAGTCCTAAAAGGACTAAAGGAGTGGATTGATAAGGGAATGAGAATCCAAGATATCTTGGGTTTCCTATAGGAGATAAGAAACCTAGGGCAACGTGGGTGCTTGGGCAACAAGCATCTATGAATCTATAAATACGGGATAAACTTAAAGGTAAAAGGTACGCAATACGTTGCATTCTTATTATTTGCCTACTGATAATTAGGGTTTTCTGCTAGTACATGATACTAACTTTGGCATCGGAGGGCCTTTGCCACGAGCGGCAAAGGTGCGCTCACCCCTTGTCTGTTTTACAGATTAGGGTTTCGACGATAGATTAGGGTTCCGGTGAGGAGGCACGAATAGCCGTTGCATATTGGTGTTGTTCTGAGCATCAATTGTTTTTATCCCCCTACAGAGGATGCCAGCTACGTTTAACCCGAGAATAAAGCCGTCACCATAGGCTTTGTCCTAGAGACCCCCAACCTGCTTTTTGTAATACTGGGTGCCCTCTTGAAAACCCTTTGCATCTCCGGCGTCCACCAGCCTCTTCTATTCGGTTTTCAATTCTTCCAACTTCTACTTAAGCACCAGCAAGGCAGTGTTAGCGTTAGAAGCCTCCTTCTTGTACTTCGCCGCCTTGGCCTTCATTTTTTCGGCCTGAGCCTTATGATCTTCACTTGTCTTGATCAGCCTGTTCACTTGTTTGTTGCACTCAATCTAGTGACTCCAAACGGTTGCAAGATGTTGCAAAGTCTGCCCAAGGAAAATTCTTAGTTAAAAAGCAATGCGTAAAAGGAAAAAGCAAGCTTACGAAGGCCAGTTGGTACCTGAATATGAAGTTGGCAAGCCGATCCCAGGGTGTTTTTAAGATCCTTAGGAAGCTCCTGGGCATCACGAGGCATCAAGGTCCCGTTTAGTAGTGCGTAAGCTACCTTCGGGTCGTCACCCACATTGTTGCCACAGTGGACCTGAAACCCAAGGAAGGACATCGCCGGGTTCCACACTAGATTCTCGATCGAAGCTTGGTCCGAAGGGGGAGATGCTCTGGCAGGTCTTAGGGGATCGTCTGAAGTGCACCACCCCTCCCCCAAGCCTCCTCCCCCTATCTCTGGTCTTGGGCATTTGAGGCTCGGGGCGATGAGCCCGGTCTCTTTGTCGCCCAAAGCTGCCACCAGATACACGTCCCCAGGGGTGGTATCGTCTTCTAAGTTACTGGATGGAAGGGAGCTCTAGGCATTTCTGTGCTATTTTCAAAGAAAGGATTTGGAATGACTCGGTTGATCGGTAGGCGAACCTTGCCTCGCAAAGGACTGAAAGCGTCCGGTGCCTGAGATGATGGGCCTGACTCGGCAACCTTTTTGGCACATTCGGCTCGGCTCTTCTTGCTTGTGGAAAGGGTGGTGTTGTAAGATGGGATATAGCCAAGGAGTTTTGGGGCGTCACATTCCGGAGAGGCATAAGCTCGGACCGTTCTCTCAGCGTTGGCTCCCGCCTTTAATTGATCAACAATGCCTAAGTCTGTAAAAGATGCGTCAATAGATAGTCAAATAGAAAAAGTAGACAGTGACATAGCTTTTAAAGAAAAAGAAGGGTTTATGAGAATACTTACAAGCTTTGCTCTCTACTCGAGGGATAGGAGTACGGCCCCTTTCGCCGAGACCAAACTCCCAGTTCATCCAACAATCAGTACGTCCTCTAAATCATCCTCATCGGGAAGTTCAAGTATCAGCGGAGTCTTTTTCAACTAACAAGATAGGTAGCATTTCCTAGAGTGGGCATTCTGCCCAACAAAGTAGATACCGAAAAAGTCTTCCGACCGAAAATTGTGCTCGTGGTATACATTTAAGGAAAGTTGAGAGGTGGTGATATTCAAGGCATTGAAGAATCCTCTCACGAACTGGGGGAGAGGAAACTGGATCCCCCCAATGCAGATTCCGGCCAAGGGGACCACAACCTCCGTAGGATCAGGCTTGGCTGTGGCGCATAGGGGGATGAGTTTGAGGGTCACATTGGCAGGAATCCAGTATGTCTCTCTAAACCTAGGGCTTCCCTCGACCAGAAGTGCGCTCAATAGTTACCCTGCGCCCCCTTACAGGACGAGGCACTTTACGTTCAGCTTCATCAATGTCAGTATCCTCAGCTCGGTCATCCTCAAGACCGCCCCCTCCAACGTCTATATGAATGTTTCTATCTACGTCGATAACCGAAGGGTCACCGTCGTTGGGGCTCTCAAAATTAAGGTCAAGTCCCGTGTCATTAAAAGCCGATTCAAGGAGTTCGGCGTAGAAGTCGTCATCATCGTCATTGTCCATCAAACCTTTGGCGTCGTAATCCTGAACCATCTCCTTTTCATCGGTTGTAGCAGACTCGTAGTAGTCGGCCTTTGAAAAAGACCTAAAAAGACAATGATGGGTGAAGTCGGTTAGCTACAACCTCTGAAGGATGTTCGGGAAAATGTGAGGGAGATTCGGTCATATATTTGTGTTCAAATCTGGCAAAATCAAGTTGTGCGCTCAGGGCATAGGGACGCTTGGACAGTGTTATCGAAGATCCCAAGGGCAGTGTGGAATTTATGGTCTAGTGTATCGAAGGTCCGGTGGTTAATTGGGATATCCAGTGTTATTGGGGCAAGAGATGTGATGCCCCAGTATCAATGGGATGTCACTTTTTCAGTTACGGCCCACGAAGCACCTTTTACGACGAAACGCATAGAGTAAATAAAAAGAATCACGGTGAAGCGAACTTAAAAAGTATAAAACACTTACATGGTGGTATTCAGAGCTGCTGTGAGTCGATTAGTCCAAGTAGACTGCAATAAAGGAGAGCTTTTGAAGGCACGAAGAGAGAGAGAGAGAGAGAGAGAGAGAGAGAGAGAGAGAGAGAGAGCTAGGGTAATTCTGTCTCCTCCCACCCGCCTATATAAAGGGTGAGATTTTTCGAAAAAATGAAGTGCAGGAAACGAAGAGTCACACAAAATACAAAGCGGCGGCGTCGGTTCGGACCAATGCAACCGTGACATGTGGCGTCTCACACGTGGGCGTCAGAGGGAATGTCCCACCAAGACAGACAGCACGCCGGTGTGACGCATGGGTGTATCATGAGATCGGTCCGGTTTTCTTTAAAGGACGGGTCGATTTTAAGCAGAGTTCGGCCCAAAATCCATTTCAACTCCTTCCATTTTGAGAAAAGCAAGGAGTCGAGGGGCTATTGTGGTGGGTCAAACCGAATTGGGCTTGTGGTTGGCCTACAAAAGGGAAGCGGGCAGAACCAGAGTTTGGGCTCTCTTGGCTAGCCCAGCATACGTTGCCTGGGCTGAGACCTAGTATAGCAAAGAGGTTGGCCGGACTAAGGGGTCCGACTCACTGGCCAAGCGTCCGAGCCTTCGGGTCGGGCTTGTGGGCCAGTTTGGGCAATTGGGTCGATTTGACCCACGAGGAGGCCACATGGAGGTTCCTCTTGTTTCTCTAAAGGCTTGGAATGTTGAGGAAGGAAGGCTGCTACTTGTGATGTCATGGGCATTTGTTGTGCGTCATGATCGTTCCTAGCTTGGAGAGCAAGTATATTGGCCTTTATAAGTGGGGAGCAGAAGAGGGTTAATCCGGAGAAGCTGTGAAGAGAAGCCACCACCCACAAGGCACACACTACAAAAGTTGTCACTATAGGTGAAAATTGTCACTAAAAACTTTTAGCTACACACTTTTAGTGAAAACTCAATGACAATTTTTTTGTTAGTATCGCTTTCTTAGCCATAACCTAACCGTTGAAAAGATTGAAACCCTAAGCGTAGGGCTAGATAGTTGGGAGCATAATATCCGGTAAGACCGGGATTGAATGCATAGGGAGCTTTGTATATAGCTTGTTCGGAAGAAGGTTTTATAAAGGGTTTGTGGGGTTTCGATGGCCAAGTTTTGGTTTTGCTTTGAAGGGTGGAATTCCCTCTCTCAAAAAGACTAGAAATGGGATTGAACTAGATTAAAAGAGGCAAGTCTAGGGATCATCCTTCCCGTGACTTAGGCCATTTATTGATTCTCGAATATAACTCAAAAGAGAGTCACAACCGTGTGCTCTCCCTTGGAAAATTTAGCTTTAAACTTTGTTTTATCAAATGATATGTTTTTCTGAATAGAGATAAACTCATTCAAACACATTTATCAAACACTTAGAGTGACAAAGTTCCAAGCATGCCGTGTGCCAAGTTTTCTTGTCGACATAACATCAAAGAAGTTAACAACTCTAGTTAAGACCGAAAAATCACAAGTTTAGTCTATTCCGGAACCCATTCTTTAAGCCCGAGATTAAGAGAACAATAAACAACCTAAATCATTGGGAAGAAGTCATCCCAAGACTTAGCCAAAAGACTACTCACACATACTTGAAAGATTAGACATAAAGTTAGAAATGACAAACATGATTAACTGATAAATACATAAATAAACTTGATATTAACGAGGATCTAGTCCATACAAACAACTTTAATAAACGAGAAATGATCAAACTACAATTATCTTAAGGTATTCTTAAAGGAAATACACTTGAAAAGCTTGAAGAAAAGCTATGGAGTTTCTTAGAGAGAAAGAAAGACTTAAAGCATAAAGTAGATAAGTGATAAAGTGAGGAGAAGGGTATATAACGTCTTACCTTCTCTCTCTACAAAATATCCTAAAACTTGTCATTAGTAGCAATTATTCCATAAGTGGGAGGTCCAAAAAGTAGCTTTAAGTCTGGCCGAAAGCTCTGAGTGTCGAAACCTCCACAACATGGGTGTCGATACCATAAGTTGGAATCCTATGTAGGACCTTGGTATCGATACCTCCACAATTGGGGTATCGATACCCATGCGTCTGATCAGAAATGGAATAGATTTATATCAATACCTCCAGCTCTGGACAACAACTGGTTTGGTTCTTCCTCCCTTGCCCTTCAATCATCCCAATTACTCTCCGATGCTTCATTTATGAGTTCTTGGGACTTGGCCGCACAATGCCACGTGGCCTTGGATACTTGGACACCCTCAAGAGTTATCCTTGGCATCAAAACATGCCTTATTTTGCACAATTCACCTGAAACACTCAGAACATACTTTTCGTGCAATATAGCATAAAAATGACAACATATATGTACAAACACAACATACAAAGGACTTAAGCACCAAGATCTACAATATTGGGTGCTTATCATCGCTTTTATTTTTTATATAGTGATAGCCACCCTGCGTGCTGTGCATAAGCCTCCCAGGCCGAGGTCCTAACTTTAGCCACCCCCTCATGAGGCCCAGGTCATAACTCTTTTTGACGAACAAGATCATCCCATGTATATTAAAACAAAAAGATTACGACTACAACAATAGAAAAAATCAACAAAGGATCTAAAAAATTCAAACAAAAATAGAAAACGAACAAAGGAAAACAATAACAAAATATAAAGATCACGCCAAAATTGATAGCCACGTTGATGGAGATCAACGATCCACTTGTAGATGTGGCTGGAGAAAGATCGAAGATTCCCACTGGCAGCTAAAGCTCAACGTCCCTTCGTCCCATCGCAATCGCAACTGCTAGGCGCCACCACCGTTGTTGCATAAGAACCCATGAATCCATCGCCAAGGCTAATTGGATCTGAGGGCTAAAAACCAATGACCTGAAAACCAGATCTAGGTCACGAATGTCCAAAAATTATGGAGTAGTGGGAGAACATCTCTCCTAAAGACGAGAGTATCGACCACCACTCAACCATAGCGGAGAGAGAGGAGAGAGTCTTGGTGATGGGTGACTAAGAGGGAAGGAGGGAGGAAGAGACTAGTAGAAAGGAAAAAAGAGGGGGAAAGCAAGAAAGGGGAGGCGGAGGGGTGGGAGGTGGAAACCCAACCCAATCCAAAGCTAACTCTGTGTTCTGCTAACTCTGTGTTCTTCTCACATGTCCTAACTTTTGATTGACCAAGAATAAATAAATAAAGAGAGATTCTATATACAACTGTGAAGTTATTATATGCAACTTGTTTTTAAGTAAATCATATGCGGACAAAAAAACCCTTAAAAAAATGGACAAAAAATTACTACATACAACGACATCCATACATGCAACCATAACATACAAACGCAACCCACTCATCTTCCTCCCTTTCTCCCACGTTTTCACTATAACCACCATCGGTTCCTCCCTCCCTCCAATGTTTCCACCATAGCCACCGGTTTCAAGCTCCACCTCCCACCTCTATTTTTGTTCTCCGATTAATTTCCCCCATCATTTCGTTCTCTGATTAAGAGGGACAAACAAAGATCAATTGCAGAGAAAACCATTTCAAGAACAATGTGGAAACCCATTCCGGTTGCAGGAATCCATTTCAAGAACAATGTCATTTTTTGCTGAGAAACTCATTCCCGTTGCAGTTGCAAACAATTGCTGCGAATGAACATTCGTCTGCAGAGATCAATTGTAGAGAAACCCATTTTCGTTCTCCGATTATTATTTTTTTTGTTTTGAACGGCATTCTCCGATTAACTTTCGAATAATTTCCCCCATCGTTTCGGATTCAAAAACCTAAAATTTGTAAGCTTTTTGGGTTTTAAAACTCGAATGTGACTTATATTTTCGGATTTTTAAGTATGAATTGTTTATCGCGCATTATCAAAATGCGTGATGTCAATCGCGCATGCACGAAATGTGTTTTAAAAAAAAAAAAAAAAGTGACGCATCTTTAAGATGTGTTATATAGGGTTCGGGTTTTAAAACTCGAAAGTGTCATATATTTTTAGATTTTAAAGTATGAATTTGTTTCTGAAACCATTCAGATATCAAAACCTAAATATGTCTAAGATTTTTGAGTATTAGAATCCGAATTTTGCAAACATTTTCAAGTTTTAAAATCTAAATTTTTTTAAAATTTTTGAAAATGTGTATTCGTCGGGATTTTTTTTGAAGGAGGTGGCGTTGGCGATAGTGGGACACTATTGGTGGTGGTGGTGCGACGGTTATGGAGGTGGTGGTCGGAGTGGTGGTGTTGGGTCGTTGGTGGTGTGGTTGTACTGGTGGTAGTGAACGTAGAAGAAGGGGGAAAAAGAAAGTTAGGAAAAATTATTAAGTTTTAGTATTGTGTGGTGGTGATGGTGGTGTTGGGTGATGGTAGTGGTGTTGGTGATGTGTTAACAGAAAGAGGAAAGAACGGGGATAGAGAATTCTATGGAATTGCTAATCCATCCCCTGAAAATCAAATCAAACATATTTTTTCAAATCCAAACCACCTTATTAATCCTATTCCAAGTCCCAATCTGGCTATCAAACAGGGCTCTGATCATTAACCATGGTTAGTAACCTCCCCTTGGCTTCCAACATCTTTTACTACCCCAGATCTTGCCACATCTTCTGGGTCCCACCTGTTAGTTAACGTGGCATAATCGAGGGTGTACTACATTCTCCCCACCAGTATATCCAACCCACTCTCTCTCCCTCGCTCAAAACCGTATGTATGTCTGTCCCCCCCCCCCCCCCACTCAAAGCTGTCTGAATCTCTCTCTCTCTCTCTCTCTCTCTCTCTCTCTCTCTCTCATAGCTGAGAGTGAGTGACCTGGAATGGATTTGAAACCCGTTGGCACAACGCCAAATTTAGACCCTTGAGGGCCTCCCCATTTCAAAAATCAAAACCCACCTCCTAAATTTACCCCAACATTCCAAAGATCACAGGTTTCACGAATCTAGGGTTCCCATTCATCCACCCTCTCTCTCTCTCTCTCTCTATATATATATATATATACACTTTCTCTCTCCTCTCTCAGATCCTTCAAACTCCAAACCCATTCATATATTTCTCCCCCTCGCCCTCCAATGGCCCTCGCTTAATTTCTTTCACCTATCCATGCCTTCTTCTAGCTAGGCAGGTGAGCCCTCTACACAGAAAAAACCGTTCATAGTTATGTTTGTAATTGCTTGCATTTGACTTTCTTGGTTTTGTTTTCATTTCTTGGGGTATTCAATTGCTATTAGAGATGATTAAGGGGCGTTTTGTGTTTCGATGCCGAGATCTTGGGATCAGAACAATGGATCTAATCGTTAGTTTGAAGATCTAGGACACCTTTATCAATTTTCGTGTATTTGTATATTTATTTGTTTAATGACGAGGGGGTTACTGGGGCTTGGGTTATGTGTGGTCCCTGGTTACAAATGTATCAGATAATTGTCTTTCCTAAGCCCTGGGTAGCAACCTCAATGGAGTATGCAATGGAAATTGACTTTTATGTCTATCGCTCTATGTTTGAATCTAAGACCTCTTAAAGAGAGAGGTCCTGGTTATGACGAATTGATAATGGAAATTCTCCCTTGTCTTGTGGGTGTTGGTAAATGACTTTTAAGGTTTCATTATAATTGATTGATGTCACTGCCAGCTGTATTTGCGGACAGTTTTGGGGGTTTCTTTTATCGTATCTCGTTTATGAAGTTGGTTGAACTTCGAAGTTATAAACCACTCCCAAATTCAATTCTCTTGATTATCAATGCTTTTTTCTTTCACAAACGAACACAACCGTACATAGATTACTCCAATTTTACTTGATTGTGTAGTGAACTATTGCCCGGCATTTTCTTTATTTTTGTTGCGTTTAAAGTTGTGGGTTCCTCTCTGCCAATACCTGCTTTGAAATTCATGTACAGTATGCCTCTACTATAGAGTTGCTGCAATAGGTTCCGTTATTCTATCTTTTAGTTTGTGACTAAACGGCAGTTGTTTTCGAATTACTGTTTCTTTTTTCTTTTTCTTTTTTTGGTATGGTGGTGGTAAAATCATTAGTTCTGGGGCTGATATATCCAAGAATTTTGGTTAACATAAATCCATTGGGTTTTGGAAAAATTTGTTGGCAGGACACTAATTGCTTTTGACACGTGGTTAATAAAGAGTCTCATATTCTAGCATTTGATTTCTTCTAATCTTGGTCCCAAGAAAAAGCTTTGTTGTGTTTCAGGTCTTATCTGTAATCTCTAGGTTCTAGCCTGAGTCGTTTTAAAAATTTGCCTACATCTGGAAGGTTGTACATTTAATGGGTTGGATTAATTGTGATTTCCAGCGTTAAATGGTTGCTGACTTATATGTACCTGTTTCAGCAGACAAGATGAGTCACGAAAATGGAGTTCATGAACAACATTCTGCCCCTGGAGAAGGTGTAGTCTTGGAGAAAATGAATGGGGTTCCAGCAAGTGGTTCTGAGATTGCTGTGCCAAATGGGAATGCAGAAACTGTTGCCACGCTGGAAGATGATGGAATTATTTACTCGTCTACCATAGCAGTACCAGACAGACCAACTGCTCATGCTGAAAGTAATGGTTTGACTGCCTCTAAGGTAGGTGATAATTGTTAAGTTAGTTTACTAGCTTGTGCACCTATAAACTCGCATTCTGGTGTTAAAATATGAGATGCAATGAACTTGGCATCGTTTGTTAAAACCAATCTAAATGTCGATCGAACCTTCAGGAAGTTGGAGTGAAAAAGAGAGATTCATCAAAGGGCCCTAAACAAGAAAAGGGTCAAATTAAGGAAAAAAACGACAAGCCATCTAGCACCAAATGTGCTGCAACAACGGGGGTGAAAAAGAGCAAAGATGGAAAAGATATGGAGACGACTTCTGCTCTTCCCAATGGTTCCTCAGCTTCAAATTCACGACCTAAAGAGCCCCTTTCTCGTGCAACTAAGAGTAGATCATCCAATGGCAAAGAGGTTTCTGGTATCAATTCTAAACCAGCACCTGCTAAAGTCTATGTTCGGGTACCCCAGGTAAACATTGATCTTGCTCTTTTTCGATTTCCATCACTGGTGCATATTTTTGTTATGCAAACATACACAATAATTTTCTTTTTTTGGTGTTTGACTACCATATGTTACTAATTATTGTTGGGCTTTCAATTTTCTTGCAGGAATCTGTAAATTCTGATGCTGCGTCATTATCCGTGAATGTGACACATTCTGAAGGCCTTTTGTATGTTCTGCTTGCACTTCTAGATTACTTGCCTCCTAAATGGAGCTAAATGTCTATATTGTACTATTAGCTAGAATATCAAAATGGTGCGAAAGACAATGTGGGGGCTCTTAAATCTAGCGGCTCTTCATTCAAACATCTGATTAGTTGCATTTAGTTAGTTCTTTGTGAATTTTTATCTATTATTGACAACCTTCTCTTCTGGGTTTTTGACTGTAATTTCCTGACCACAGGGAGAAGACAAAACTGAAACCATTGAAAAAAGTCCCCTCAAATAGTGGAGAAGGAAGCATAGAATCTACACCGTATCCTAATTTTGCTGACCTTTTATGACCTCCTTTTCTTTAAAGGGTGGTTAAGGTGCAAATAATGGCAACAAAGTTTTCAAAATATCATTCTCACACATTGCAATGCATTCACATTTCTTCATACATGGTTAACATATTTCAACGTACTTTTTGCACCGCAATCAGTGCCCAATGGGCTGTGGTATATGTACACCCTTCTGTTTGTAGAGTACCTAAGTTGATTCTCAGCTCTCCTTGACCACTTGACAGAAGCCCCACTGCATCAGATGGTACCCGCAGAGTGGGTACTCTTCCAGCCTACAGTTTCAGTTTTAAATGTAATGAGAGAGCTGAAAAAAGAAAAGAGGTTAGCTTTTACTTGAAGCAAATTTTGATCCTACTTTGTCATTTGCTTGACATTCGTCATATATTGACAGTTTTATTGCAAGCTTGAGGAAAAGATTCATGCAAAGGAAGTAGAAAAAAGCAACTTGCAAGCCAAAACAAAGGTAGGTAACACTGTTGTACTAATAGATTCAAAGCTACTAGTTCTGTGTTCCGCTGTTAACATTTGTGTATGACTTGTTTGATAATTATTGGATAGGAAACTCAAGAAGCTGAGCTTAAGATGTTAAGAAAAAGCTTGACTTTTAAAGCTACACCCATGCCAACCTTCTATCAGGAGCCTCCACCTCCTAAGCCAGAGTTAAAGAAGGTATTTATGTGTTTCCTACTACATATCTCTGGAACAGATTCAACAATCTGTTCGTAATGTGATACAGTTGTCAAAATAGAATTGATATTCCTATGAGGACTATGAAGCGTGCTCATACATAAGATGGGTCAGCACCCACTATATTGTTGTTCACCCTCAGAGAAAGAGCCATTCTTGGACAGAATTTTGTACTTTAATGTGCCATGTCACATTGATTTCGTGCTCTACCCAAGTCTCCTTCACAACCAGTTTGGCATAGGTTTGAATGCATCATTATACTCTGTATTTGAACACTTCCAGCCATTGTCTTGATTCTTTGTTCCATCACAAATTATTAGAACATAGAAAAGAAATAATCTAAGAAGCACAGATACAGGACACAGATGCATCATGACACAAACACTGTTTCTCTAAAAAGTAGGACAGACTCATTGGGAGTTCATTGTCTTGTATACGTTGAAGTATGGAGCTATGTATCTATCGCTATAAGTTTTTTTTTTTTTTTGATAAGTACAACGATAACCATAAGTTTGCAATATTAAGACAGATAAGGTACGAAGAAATTATGAAGAGTCTTGATGGTCACGGAACTCAAGAAATGATTAAAAAAGGGCATAAACACGGGTAGGTTGAATCCTCTTCCTCATAATTATTTTAATGTACCTTCTTCATTTCTGCACAAACTTTGTGTGAACCGAAAATATGTCCAACTTGTATGCGATAATCTGTCAAATTTTAAAGTTTCAATAATAACATTTTAGCAAGTTTTTAAGAAGTGTCAATTGCAGCCAATTGGGATAAACTGCTAAAGACGAAGCCGTTCAATGGGTACCATTTCGCTACAGTCAGTCCTTTCACGCGGATCAGTTGAAGCCAATGCGCATTAAAAGCCAATGTGAAATGGCCTTACTGCAGATTGAGACCTAGATGGAAGAAGAAAAACATAGGAAGGAGTTTTCTTACCACTGTACGAGACTAACCTGCTATAACCATTTCTAGCAAAAGAAATTTCCTTTTAACCTCCCGTTGTATGGATTGTCCCCTGATTTTCATTTTTGACCACTTAACTTCCAAGTGATTTTTGGACCAAAGTGCACCACTAACTTCTGTTACGGAAGTTGTATAAAGACCTGGGTACCCCCAATATTCTTCATTTCATCTGAACAAGATCAGACCCACACTTTTATACATGTAAATAACCGTCGCATATGCACACCAATACAATTCTCCAAGTATCATAGCAACCATCACCAACTACCAGAGAACTAATTCTTTCCTCATAAAAATGACGAACTTTAATGTTTTATTTTTCACCTTACTATCAACCTTGTGTGTGTGTGTGTGTGTGTGTGTGTGTGTGTCAGTGAGCAACCCTTCTCATGCCACCTTTCTCGGCATTCTCCTTGACATCCCTTCGCCTGAAAAGCCCCTCGCAGTGAACATAGTTGATGCTGGTTCATTCGACTGCCAGACCTTGTCCAACCCTTGATCTCCTCAAGGAACATGTTGCAATGCGGACGACCCCGTTAGATTCTGCAAAAGCACCGCTGTCCCATTCTTGCACAGATGAAGATCACTTTGTCTCTCTCTTCCTTCTCTTTCTCTTTCGGCTGAGTTAAACAGCGCGAGGCTTGATTTCCACAGTAATTGTTTGTGTTGAGTTACCAGTAATCCCAAAAGTTTAAGCTGTTAGGAAATTGGCTCAACAATGTATATCAAGCTATTTAACGTACTCTTTCACGTGCAACCCCGTCGTGCATGTGGAGATGCAAATCTTCATACATAGAGCAAAACAGAATACGAAGCGGAGAAGCAAAATGCAAACAGAGAGAACAAATGTAAACAAAGAGACTTGATCCCAAGACCTCTTCCAACCATAGCTTTGATACCATGTTAAGTTATCAGTAATCCTAAAAGCTTAAGCTGTTAGGAGATGAGCTCAACAATGTATATCAAGCTAATTAACAGTCTGATGCTTTTCTTTTTTTTGGTGTTCCAGTTGTGAATGGTTCCTCTTTCAGTTTTTCAGCTAGGATGAGTGTGCTACCACTGGTTTTTTTTTGGGTTGTTGTGGTTGGTTGGTTGGTTTGTGGTGTTGAATGGATGAATAGGATTGGATGTTATTGGTGGTGGTATTTGAAAATGCTAGTGCAATGGTAGAAGCAAGGGAGGATTCGCCAGAAAAAAAACGGAGTGTGTCGGTGGAGGGAGAAATAATGGAGAGAACAAAAGAAATAGTGGCATTTCTTTCAAAACTTGGAATTCTGAGTGTATTTTGTCTTGAAAAATAGTCACTCTCTATAAAGGTGAGTGAGGTGTGTATGCAGTTAGTTTGGAGAAGAATGAGACAGTGCACTTCTGTCCAAAATCATGGGGAGGTTAACTGGTGATAAGGAACGTTGGGGGTAATCCGCACATGGCATATGCTTCAGGAGATCAAAGTGAAATTTGCCCAAATAGGAAACTATAATTAATAAAGATGCCACAGTTCGATTCTGGTTGACCCTCGGACGAAGAAGCCTTATTATCATACCTTGATTGCACTGTTGATTCCAAATATTCCAATAGACCATGGGAGGAACGATGAACTTCACGACAGATCTCTATCATTGGTTGAAATACAATGAACCAATGACCCTTAGATTGGTCCCTTTTCTGGTGGGCTCAACGCTCCAATCATGAAAACATTGGTGGTTACGAAAATTAAAGGGTAACCCTCCCTCATCCATAATGAACCAGACTTCCATTCTAGGTCCCAGCATCTAAAAAGGTTTAAAATTAGCTGATAGTTGTGGTCACCTTTTGGGTGTTTTGTTGACATGCTTGTGCTGTGTGTGAACTGTGAAATAACTGCAACTGTGTGCTATAAATCACTGGATTAAAGGTGTAAAAGTCAATTGTTGTGTGTTTAAATGTTCCCATCTACTTTGGTCTTAAACGTCCACAAAACTGTGATGCAGATACCAACAACAAGAGCCAAGTCTCCCAAGTTTGGAAGAAAGAAGGACTCACCCTCCAGCGACATCGAAGGAAACACTAGCCGCAACCTCCGACCTATTCGGTTAAGTTTGGGTGCGAAGTTGTCCGAAAATAATACAACCACCAAAGGGACTCCTACCTATCCCAAGAAGCCCCAACGTAAGCCCCTCCCAAAGCTGCCTTCTGAAAAGACCATCTTAACCCCGACTAATAAAACGAACGAAGCCGAGTCTTATGAAATCACCGTACCAAAGGAGACAACTGAAATCACACCTAATGCTGAGCCAAGCTATATTCAGCCCAACAAAGATGACGTGGCTGTAGCTGAGACTAACTTCGTGGAGGAATCAATTGCATTGGCAAATTGAACTCAGACGGCAAAGGAACGTGGCAGTATTTGATGAATCCTCAACCCCATTTTCGTGAAAATATTACCAGAGGTACGTAGTTTGAGTCAAAATGATTATGAAGGCGTGAAGGATTTTATATTATTGAGGGTTGTTATTGTGGTCTTGTCTGTAGGCAGCAGCAAGGTTGTGCTCACTTAATGTTAGATGAATTTCGAGATTTTCTTGTTTGGTCGTTAGGACTGTGCATCATCCTATGCAGCATTCGATAACTGTTTGCCAGTTTGGTATGCTAAATTATTTTAAATGTCTTTCGTTTGCCTGGTCAAGATGATATGTGAATTTTTGGGGGAAAAATCTTCTGTTAAATAGTCTGGTGTCGAAGTATTTGCCGTTCAGACTCTATGCTGATGAACAAATCGATAGTGTGGCTGTTAAGATTGCTCTGGTGATAGAAATTAGGGTATTGCTTAATTTATTGAGGCTTCTGTTGTAATTGTCAAGTTTCTTCTATCTGGAGTTGTTTAGTTTCGTTGCGTCGTTGCTCCTCATTTCAATTTCTGCTCACGCTTAAGTAGAAAAATTTAGAACTTCCAATCATTTAGTTTCTTTTCTCATCATCGTATTTCCTTTTGTTTCTTTGTTTTTTTAAGCTTGCCTCTTTTCTCATCATCGTTTCTCCTTTTCAGTTTCTTTGTTTTTTTTGGGACAACTCTCCAAGCACAGCCGGGTTGGGGTATGTTGCGTACGAAGTATAATACTTTTCAGCTAGTTCTCCGTTTTAAACCTCCAAAACAAGTTCAGCTGTTGTATATACTCAGTTTATTCAGAGCACAAGAATTGTGAAGAACATCTGGGCCAAAAGATTGTCTGTTATGTTTTCGAGTATTGTTGTCACTATCAATATGGTGGGAGTTGTTTTACAAATTTGTTAATTTGTCAAATACAGTAGCTTTGCAGTTAATACGTACCAAAACTTTTAGCAATGTCTAGTGAGTAATATATTTGCAAGTTTGGTGAGCATGATGTGATCTGGTTGTTGAGAGTAAAGTAAATGGATATCTTCAAGGAGATTTCATTTAGATTTATGGATTTTGGATGGAAAGGATAAATAGTACTCATTCAAGGAGGATAGCTCAAATTTGGGATTTAAAGTAGTAAGATGTTGAGAGCTTTATTATGATGGATTCGAAGTAAGGATGTGGAAGTGGTTTTTTACATTTTCAGGGATAACCTAAACAAGTTGAAGCCTTTTAATAAATTACCATATTGGTTTGTTACATTTTACTAGCAAAGTTTTCAATTGCGCAATGTATCGGAATAGGGAAGTCACGGCCGGTCCACCAAAACAGAACATGTGGCTTCGTGATATGTACTAGGCTGACTGTTTCGTACACATTCCATAATTTTGGCTAGTGGTGGCAAATGGGCGGATTTGAGCCAAATTGGGTAAGTTGTTAGTGGGTTGGGTCCTAAATGGGTTATTGACCCATTTAGATCCATTAACTATGAGTCTAATTATCCATATCTAACCCGGCCCATTTATTTAAATGCAAACCCGATCCGTCCATTAGATCGATTACATATATACTAGAATTTAAAATGACTAAGGCCCCGTTCCACTTTCTAAAAAAACCTTCTTTTTCAAAAAGAGGGTGATTTCAAATTCAAATATAACAAAAATGAAAAATAATTTTTTAATTTTTTTTGCACCGTTTAAAAGATCTCAATGAGATCTATCAAACAAGATCCATATTGGCCAGAAAATTATTTGCGTAAATGCATGATTTTGGGGCTTGAAATTACCTTCCTTTTCTAAAACTTCCTTTTTCTCAAATCCGGAACGGCCTCTAAAATATCAATGTATACTAAAATGGCCATATTACCCCTATAAATTTAAATGACTAAAATATTCATGTACACTAAAATTACCAAATTATCCGCATGCAACCCAAATCACAACTACAACTCCTAATGATTGGTCTTCGATCCCGATTGAATCAGACTGCCTTCTATCACTATTGATCATCTCCTCAAACACATAGTTAACATGATCAACTTCCAATCTCTGCCGAGTCTGTCAATCATTAGCCACTTTTCCAAAACCTCCTGCCACTTTCCTATCATCTCATCGGATCTCCAATCTGTCGCCCTAGCAAGCGCTTGTGTCATTAACCAGTCGAGCGTATTCGCACCCCCAAACTCGGAGTACAAAGCTTGAAAGAATTTATCCTTGCTCACTAGCTCCTGCGACTGAACGTGAACCCAACTGAAATAGATCACCATGCTGCAACAGGCCTCCTCACAACCCGATCTGCCTCCAAACATCTATTTTTTGCTCCACTAAGCAATTGCACCAGTTTAGGAGCCTCTAAACTAAAAACCGAGTGCGGGGTTGGATCTAGAACGTCGTTTCCACCTCGAAACCGGTACAAACCAACCCAAATCAACACAAACCGACCGAAACCCAAATCAGCACAGACAGTGCCCATTATACCGCTGACTGTACTGCCACATCAGCATTGACCGACTAATGGGTCACCATTTTGCAAATGATGGGGTATAGTACTCATCGAACAAGTCATCGGGTTTAAGAGTTTCAACGGGCTCGGCCTGAACATCGTCAAGTTCTGCTGCATCCTCGGCTATTTCATCGGTGGCCCTCTCCCTCCTAAATAACATCTGCCAACTCTCGCACATGGGGAAAGCCTTCCCATTCATCCCTTTCGCCTTCGGATGAGTCTACACATATTCAACAAATACATTAAGTGGGAGGCAACAACAATTTTTGTAAGTGATAATGGAAGAGGAGATAAGTTACCTTCTCATATTCTTCCCACACCTCTTGGGAATCCACTTGCATGGAATTGGCTGCATAGTTCCAACCAAACCCACTAATACGTGTGATGTCAAGAATTACACTACACTTATCCTTCCAATTTTTCACATTTGACTCGATGTTCGGTTGAGCTTTAAGTGTGGTTCCGGGCAATTTCTTTCTCAACTCCTTTTCAACTTCATTGAAGTAGCCTGGTTTAAAACCATTATGAGCTCTATACTTATCGCATATACACTCCATCATGGCAGCAAGTAGGCACTCCTCTTCCTTATGTGTCCATAGCTTACGAGCTTGTTTTTCTTTACCACTTGTTTGAGATTGCGCAGTTCCTTCACTTTCCATTATGTTTGGTAACCTGATTTTAATGACATAGGAATTGTAGTTACGAAAGGCCTAAATATTACATTGACAAACTAAACACAACCACTCTTCCACTGGTTTAACAAGTCTACAAGCAAATATGATTCAAATAAATAAATAACACGGTTAAACATATCCTAGTGGCCACCCCCAGGATGAGCTAACCAATCGTTGTACATTTGGGTTGCCAAGTTATCCCTCATTTGGGTCCATTGGTTTGTACTTTCGAGGGTTCTAATGTAGTCATCAGGTGGTACATAATGTAAGTTCGCTTGCTCCCACGTTGTGTACTGAGCCTCAACGGGATCCACCTCCATTGTACGCTTAATGAGATTGTGGAGGAGAAAATAGATAGTGGCGATGCGACATTGAGTCCTAATGGGGTAGAAAGAATAAGATCTCAAAATTCCCCATCTCATCTTCAGCACCCCAAAGCATCTCTCCACAACATTTCGTGCTTTGGAGTGCTTCATGTTGAAGAACTCCTCCAGGGTCTGGGGCATATGTCCTTGCCTCCAAATATTAATGTGGTATCGTTGACCCCTGTAAGGTGCTAATATTCCTGGCCCATTAGTGTATCTGGCGTCAGCGAGGTAGTAATGACCTACAAATGATATTAGTTGCCTTACATGAGTATGTTTACAGATATGGGGAGGGATGTTCACTAATGGAAAGATTTTGAAGTCACATACCGTGTGGAATTTTGTAACGCCCTAAATTTTGGGAACGTTAATTAGGCAATTTTATTGAAAAAACTAAATAGAGTCTGGCTCGATATTATATCATAACTCTCACAAGAGTACTTTTATTACACAAGAGAGGGAAACTAAGGTTCCTAACTACAACTTCGCCTGCTCCTCCATCCGAGCCAGCTCTTTAGCTCCAAAGGCCTCCAAGGTGTACAGCTTACCTTAATCATCTACAAAATCTGACACATTATACCAGCGTCGCCACCAGTATAATATGTCAGGATCACCAAAGGTAACACCATGAGCTCAACAGAATAATCCTATACCCACCCATAATTTACAAACAATAGATCATAGAGTTAACGATTTCCACATAGCACATGCATATTTAACAAAACAGTTAACAATGACACATCCACATTCACTATCCAAACTAACGTTGGTGTCCATGATTTTCCGTGTTTCTCCTACGCGACTCGTCGTAGACCGTATTATCATTTTCACTTTTCTTTTTTCAAATCAACATTTCCAAAATCATTTTTAACACACCCAACCTCGGTTCCGCCGCGCCGGTCTCCCGAGTATCCTCACAATGGTTTCGCCGCGCCGGGTTCCCATTGGCACACAAAATTTGCATTGGCTCCTCTCCGCGGATAACCAAGCCATATTACCAATGAGGCTACCAAGTCCGGCCCCATTGGCAATCTTCACAATGGGTTACCAAGTCCGGCCACATTGCGGTTTTCGCAATCCACGCAATGGGCTACCAAGTCCGGCCACATTGCGAGTTTTCATTCGCACAACGGGCTACCAAGTCCGGCCACGTTGTGGTTTTGGCAATCCACCCGATGGGCTACCAAGTCCGGCCACATCACGGTTTTCCATACACACAATGGGCTACCAAGTCCGGCCACATTACGGTTTCAAAACATGTCTTGTCATTAACCACACTCTAGGTGTCATGTTTCTACTTTCTTGATTCTCGTGTCTCGTTTTCCTGCAATGACTCCGCGGTAGGACATATCACATACGTAAACATAAATCAATCATTCAACATGCTCTTATTACTCTTATCAAAACAAATCTACTAACTATCATGCATTTCAACAATTAAGTAAAATGAGTTTGCTAATTATTTATAATACTTTAGCTTGCCTTATCATAAGCAAAAACATAACTAAAGTTATACTAGGGAGAATGAGTAGAGATTAATCTACCTTGATCCGAAACTAGTCGGGGCCAAATAAGCTAGTTGGAAAATTTCTACGGGCGGTGAAACTCGCAAATCTGGACCAAACTTTGGATGGCAGTAACTCGGTCAATATTTGACAGAATATGATCGTTCTTGGGTCGAAATCGAAGCTCTAGAAGTGCTCTACAACTTTTGTGAAGGAAGTTGATCCTAGAAACTACTTTAGGTCGGAGAAAAATGGTGATAAAGGAAGAGATAGTATGCTGTCTGGAACTGGAAATCCGAGATTTTTACTGAACTTCGGATGCCAATATCTTTGTCATTTCTTCACCGATTGGGGTGGTTCTTGGGTCTAACTTGAAGGTCTCGAAGTGCGCTACAACTTTTCCAAGGGAGTTGGTTCTAAGAACTACTCTAAGCACGAGAAAAATGGAGATTTGTGAAGGGCAGTAGGCTGTCTGGAAAATGGAATGGTTTCTAGAGAGAAGTGAGAGCAAAGGAGTGAAGGTGTGGGTTGAAGCTTGAAGTGGGCTTGCTATTTATAGGCCAAGGCTTGACCCTCTCCCTCTCCATATCTCATTTTTTATTCAACTTGTCATGCTTTCTTTGAAAGATCAAGACCTAGTTCTAGGCTTGCATAGCTAGATTTGGTACTTTGGATTGGATTATGGAAAGATTGGTGGAGAAGGGTGGATTGTACAAGGTTTTATATTGGTAAATGTACAAAATAGGACAATGGGAGGATAGATTTTGCTTGAACAAGTGTATCTCCATGGATTGTATTCAAGTTAAAGTACAATGGAAGATCAAGCCAAGTACAATCCCATCTCTTCCTCTTTCTCTTCTCTTTCTCTCTCTCTCTTTCTCCCTCCTCTCTCTCTCTCTCTCTCTCTCTCCCCGAAATCTCTCTCTCTCTTTCTCTCACATGTGTATATATATATATATATATATATCTATGTACAGATGAAAAGAATAATGTACTTATGGTACAATATAATCCTTTAGGATTTCCTAGGCAAAGATTTTCTAATAAAGAAATCTATTAACACGTGTCCTAGTAATATATTTATTAGTCCAAATATAAATAAATAGATACTATGTAATCTAGGTAGATTTCCTAGTCAGATTTCCCTATTAAATTAGTCCAATTTGACACATGATCTTATTATAATACTAGATTATGTACCTAGACTATCTTAGGGTAATATATTGTAAGGTACATATATACATATTTTAAGGATATTATCACGTGGGAAATCTTGGAAATGATTTTTAATAAAATCCTAGTACCTATTGAAAGATTTACTCTATTATCCAATGGATAATATGTTCCCTTGCATTTTTTAACCAATGGATAAAAGGAATAAGATAATATATATATTTGAATAATAATGAAATAATCAAAATGTCCTTTTAAGCATGTATAAAAATCCATATTTAACCATATAAGAGTACTTAACCAAATCTAGCAATGAATATCTTTAATAGAAAATTTAGGTTTTCTATTGTCCAATGGATAAAGATTTTCCTAACTTTTACTGTCCAAAGGGTAATAAAAGAAAATATATAACAATTTTCTAGTCTAGGGTTGGAAAGGTTCACAAGGCTCAAAGATAATAAAAAAAGGTCCATCTAGGGTTAGGGAATTGTAACTAAGTGAATTGGTAGTTTGGTTTCTCCAACTAGTCGGTTAGAAGCTAACTAGACTTGCCAAGTAGGGTCTTTAATCAAGAAACGAATTTTAAGGAGCTAAAATCTAATTATGACGAACTATAGGAATTAAAAGGAATTATTAAAAGCAATCTAAGTAATTAAACGAAAAATTCAAATATTTGATGAAATTTTTATCTACTAAAAATCGGGGCCGTTACAAATTTTCAACCCGTGAGGCATTACCAAGGCGTTCTCGAGCACTCTTGAGTCTGTGGCGGAACCTTCCCAACTAGACAACGCGTATACAAATTGTAGGTTACAACTACAAGTGCCTAACACATTTGTCGTGTAGTCACCCTTCCTTGACTTATAGCATGCCTTGTGTTCGGTTGGGGGGAGGACAGGTGTGAAAGTACCGTCTAAAGCCCCTAGACAATTCTACGAGAGACGAGAATTTTTATTATCATAGTTCATTGATAATCGATAAGTGCATTACTATAGCTTAACATATAACATTTATGAACCTCAAACCACTTCCACCTAGCTTCTGCTTTATTGGCAAGAATAGGCTGAGGATGATACCACAAGACATTGTGAAGGCGCAATACCGCGATCAAAATTGAGTTGAAATGCCTACTAATTGTTTCCCCTGATCTCCAAAATTATAAAATGGTACGCCTATTCTTCGTATGGTGCGCGAGGATCCACAAAAATATCACAACCTTCTCTACAATAGTGACATTCCTAGACGGCTCTAGCCCATTTTGAATAAGTAAATGGCACAACGTCATGAATGTATGCCTATTTACCCTCAATTGGTTGTGGCAAGTAGTGTCACTCTGGCGTACCAACCGATTAAGAGCGTCTATTTGGTGTTGGTAATAATTAGGATTGGCACGAAGATGAGGCTTTTGTCGAAGCCTTTGTCGATGTCTTTCGGCAATCAAGTCCGTAATTAACAAGCAAAGTTGAAGAACGGTATTCACTACTCTCATCATACATAACACTGCTAACAATGTCTTATGGTTTGCCTTCTTTCTTCGTTCACGTTTCGTTAGTCTTGCCATTTGTTTGATAATGAAATTAAAACAAAATTAAAGAGTGTTAGACCCATGATGGCCTACTTGTGTTCTTCTAGTACACAATAACATGTTTACAACTAGTAAGATGTTTACAAGTCTTGGTTTGGTTTCTAGCATGCTGTCTTTATGTCATAACATGATATTGACAATTTGTAGGTCAAATTTTTTTTTTTGGGGGTAAAACAACTTGAAAATAAAAAAGGCTAACCGAATATACAGCCTACAAGGGGCATACCCCAGGAGGAACAAAAAAGAAAAAGAAAACAAAAAGAAAATAAATTGAGAGTGCCTATGCCAATCGGCTACATAGACTAGAGAGAGTGATTCAATTGTTTCCTATTCATCTATATAGAGGAAAAGAAAACAAATGACAAAATGATTCCACATAGCAAGGAGCCAACAATACGGTTAACTAATTCCGAAGAGCTCCACTCTTCAAAAGGAAGACTTAAAAGCACCTCATGGCCTAAAACATCCATATGACATATAATTCTCAAAAGAACTTGACCTTAAGCTCACTGAAACTTGAACTTGAAGCTTGGAAGTGATTCTTGCCCGATTTGATTCCTACCCATTACCACACCACACGATGGTAGCTACAATTGACATAACTACACCAAATCTCCAACTAAACCGGCAGACCAAAAAAAAAAAAAAAGAGTACAACAAATAAAAGATAATCCCGGGGATAGTCCCTATGAATAGAACCACC
Organism: Rhododendron mucronatum var. ripense; assembly: GCA_019656295.1. Taxonomy (NCBI): domain Eukaryota; kingdom Viridiplantae; phylum Streptophyta; class Magnoliopsida; order Ericales; family Ericaceae; genus Rhododendron; species Rhododendron mucronatum. The sequence continues at coordinate 4,500,892 of BPLT01000004.1, read as the reverse complement.
TAGACATGCCAAACCTATCGAACACCAGCTTGACTGCACCAAACAGCAGCCACAACAAAACATCAACAGAACAGCAGTAGCCGAAGAAGACAGCCACAAATCAACAGTAGCCACACGGCAACTAGCAGCAAAAATAGGTTAAAAAACAACAACAGATAGCTAGGGACATGACCCCTAGAAAAGCATAAACATTTCAAGGGACAACCCCCAAGGATAATATTAGAATCTCCAGATATTAAAACATTTGTAGGTCAATTTAATATTACAATCCCCAGATATTAAAAAATTTGCATACCTGTATATTACAATATTCTCCATCTCAAATTTACAAAACATCAACCATTGATTACACAGAATTTAGCACAATTACCCAATAAATTATGTGTATGCACAATTATGCACCTAAACATAGTCTAGGATATTGGAACTGTTTTTTGTGTTCATCTAAACTCACACACCTGAAAATATGTAGGACTTAGGCACTAAACAGAACAGACCCAAGAAAATATACCCACAAAGCACATTGTCCTCTGTTTTCTGATCGATATGTATATTTGTATCTGTTTATATAATGACGATGATTTGCAGGTGTGTGGATTGAGTGAGCTAATGGGAAGGTAATGGGTTCTGATGTGTGGGTGGACTGGAGTTATTGTGCACTTGTTCTTGGTCGGACAGAGTTCTTTGAAGGGTACCCCATATAGCATCAAATTGAATACCAGTACACAAGAAAACCCAACTACCCAGAAACATACATAAGCACCGTAACCTACACGCATGTTAAAACTATTACGGCAACTCAGATCACAAAATGCGATAAATAGGGCAACTCAGATTAGAAAATGCGATAAATAGGGCAACTTAGATCGCTTGTTCTTCATTTAAAAACTTGTTCGAATCCTGGTACGGAAATTGGAGAATTAACAAGGCAACTTAGATCGCAAAATCATGGAGTATTTAGTTCAAATCACAGTTGGAAATGAAGAGAATGAGAAAAAAACCCAACCAATTTCAAGATTATATGGCAACTCAGATCGCAACCCCAACTGTACAACATATTAGGGCAAAATCAACAGCAAAAATTTTGATCTATAGGCAACTCAGATCGTAAAATCATGTAGTAGTCTGTTCGAATCGTTGGTGAAAACCCCAACTTCCAACGTCAAAAACCCCCAAATCGATCACAAACCCTACCGTACAGTACATGAAAATGGAGTCCAGAACCATACCTCAGCCCATGAGGAGGAAGATGAGGGAGAGTTGAAACCGTCGGACTACGGCGGTGGAGTCACCAGAGTAGATCGGCGACCTCCTCTCTTCTCTCTCTCTTTCTTCTCTTTGTTGTTCTGGTTTTCAGAAAAGAAAACAAATCATTTGAGAAAACAAATACGATTGACAAGGGGGATTTGGAGGGGTAAAAACGTCCCAAAAACCCCCGAATTTGCCAACGACGGGGTCAAACCCGTTCTTCACAAATCCACCTCCAAGGGGATTTGAAGCCGCGACAGTATTTTACTCCGGCTTCCCAAAATTTGAACCAAACACCGGATTTGAGTGGAACCTGGACTCCAAATCCAGCCGGCTCACGAATCGCCCTTCTTCTCCGTCATCCAAACAGGCCGTTAGCCTCATCTTTGTCTCACTCCTGGTGCTCCCTCCGGAGGAGTCACTGTCCTCACTCTACTCTCTCTCATGCACACAGAAAAGAAAAGAGTGGGCATGGGGAGGAATCCTCTACTTCTTGCGCATGGGAGAAACCCAACACCACAATGCAGAAACCAGCAAGGAAAAGCAAAAAAAATAACTGTGGTTATTAAGATTATACTATTAAATTAAACAACTCCACCCACCCCCACCTCAATCCCCAAGCACGTTCAAAACCCATCAAACACCAAAACCAATCCGCCAAGCGTCAATCTGCCACAATCATCACCATAAACGTTGATCTGCAAAGCACCCCCAAAGCAAAACAAACGCTTCCCAACAAAAAGTCTGGCGAGTAACCGTTGTCTGAATCGCTCCTCAAGCGACGACTGAAACAGATCAGTCATCCAAAACTAGCCACAAACAAAGCGTTGCCTTCCCTTCCTAACAAATGTGACCAAAGCCAATGCGTGTGTGTGACAAAGAATGTGTATATGTGAGTGCTCATGACAACCGACACAGATCAATCAACCATAACTGAAAACTAAAGACAACACAACACACAAACAAAGAGGAAACACCACATTCCAGCAACTCATATGGGCAGAGCGCTACCAACACTTAGAACCAGGGGCGGATGCACATGGGTACAAGGGAGGGCGGTTGACCTCACTGGCTGCCAAATTTTCCTTGGAATATGTATAATTTTTACCCAATTTTTACTAATTTGACCCAAAATTTTTATAGGAATAGGTATAATTTAGCTATTTTGACCCCCCAACAAAGATTTCTAAATGGCCCCAACTTGTTTTAAGTGCATAGAAATCCCAAGCGTTCTCTTCTTTTTGAGAGTTGGTAGTGCTAAAAAATGAGACTACCATGTATTATTTTTTAAATATAACAAGTCTTTAGAGGCCAATTATGAGGCAAAAATGAATTATTAGTGCATATCGATCTTAAAATTAATATTTTAATTTAGTTATTTTTGGACTTGTGCGTAGAAAAAATATATTGCATATGAATCTAATTTTTCACCTCACTAATTAAAATTTTTGGCTCCACCCTTGCTTAGAACATTGCATAAAATCATAACGGCAAAAGCAAGAAAAAAGAAGAGTGTTTCTATAACAATGTAAGTTTGTGAGAATGCATGATCAAAAAAAAAAGAAAACGGAGACCTGTGAAGACATAATCGGCGACAGCCAGCAGTAACGTTGGCCGAATCGCGATCTTAGGTCCTTAATGGCTTGCCGACACAGATCGTTCTGCCAAAGCCGCGAAACCAAGACACCCAGCACAGATTGGAAAACCATGGCAAACAACAGCAACGCAATGCCTCGGAAAACCACAAACACAAAATGCAGCACAAAACCTACAAAACCATGTGAGAACTACTGGGCACAGAACGCAAGGGGAAACAATGATGTCAGGAAGAACTACGACGTTGGGGAGAAACGACGGCATCGGGAACAACGCAACACAGATCAATGACCGACGACACCGATTGACGGGGCCAAAGATCGACGTCGTCAGGATGGTCGATGGTCGCAAAGCCCCTCTCTCTTGCTATCCCCTCTCTCTCTCTCTCTCTCTCTCTCTCTCTCTAAAACAGTCGTTCTCAAACTTTCCCAACAACAAACGCCTTTTATACACACCTCTTTGTTTTACGAGGAACATGTCTCAGTTATGTACTCCCTCCGTTCCATATTGATAGTCCAGTTCGGTCTCCAATGCGAAATTTAAATTGTTAATATCTTTTAATCTACAATGTCTTTAACGATTTTGAAAATTTTGTATAATAGAACTAATTGAGATCTATCATATAAGATCCATATTGCACATAAAAATCATTGTAGATTGAAAGATATTAACAATTTAAGTTTTGCATTGAAGACCGAACCGGACCTTCAATTTGGAACGGAGGGAGTAGATTTTTGTCAGAAATGTGTTTAATAATCTCATGAAAAAACGACGGTTCAAAACGTGTTTTTATAATTAATATCCAAAAAAAAAATGTTGAAAATATTTGTTAATACTGAAAATATCTTTGACAGGTATTAATTATTAAGACACGTCTTTAGCCGTCATTATCCTTAATCTCAGTCCACGTTCAACATTTCATAGTTAAATTGGATTGCATATAATTTGAGTTTTTGCCACTTACTCTAACAAGAGAGATTTTCGAGCTATTCAAAACTGTTGATCGGTGGTTAAGAAAGTTTAGTCAATTTTTTTTTTATCCCCAATGTAGTCAAATTATCTTCCATAATTTTTCGGAAATTGATTTTTGAGCTCCACTTTTATATGCAAGTACTTCAGTTTTAACGTGAAATTAGTTAAAAGTGAAGCGTCTGCGTACAAAATGCAATGCCAAAATCAACATCTAATTTTTATCTTCAAAAGTAGGCATCCTTAAAAACCGTTCTTGGAAATTCTTTTTCGAAATTACTTGGTCATAGAATCTAGCTCCTCTCTAGTCCGCTTTTTGGGACTGTACCGCCACGCATATTTGGGTCATTCCGTGGCCCATTTTAATAATAGAAATCGTTTATCTTTTAAAAATTGCCGAGAATATCAACCATGGTAAAAGTTATGTCGATTTGAGGGTTTTAACTTAAAACCAATTTGTTATAGGTGTAGTAGTCTCTAGATTTTATTAATCAAGCATGAGTGACTTTGATTGGCTAACAAAGCAACACATTTAAAAGAGTTCCGAAGATCTCGACAAGCTTTAAAAGATGAACAATTCGATCATTAATGTAAGTTCGAAAGAGCTCATAGAAGCCAAACTGTAAAGACCCATGATTTTAAATTTCTTTTCCTTAATTAATGGTTAATGTGGAGGATCATATTTCAAATTAAAATGTGTATTTCATTAACGTAGTTGTACGGATTAACGTACTGTTATGTATAGGATGTTCGGAAAATAGTTAAGTTATGATTTTCGGTGTTAAAATGGTGTTTGGAGATGTTGTGGGTGTGTTTGTGTTGATCGGGATTTAAGCCGGTTGTCTGTCTTTCAAAAATCTGGCGAAGTATAAGAAAAATGACTTTTTGAAAAAGTATCAATTTACGGAATCAAAAATGGCGGTAATTGTTCCTTGATTTATTTTAAGAGAAATGTTAAATTTTCATAGTCATAGGTGAAGGGTAATGTGGGGTTTCGTCCATTTTTCTTTGAAGAAAATGTATAGTTCTACATTTTTGTACTAAAACTGAAAATCTAGATTTTTGTGCATTTGGAATTTGAAATTTTTGACATTGCCATTAGTTCCAAATGGGGGGTACCTTCTTATTTTAATTAAATAAATTAAAGTAAAGAAATGTTAAAAGAAAATATATAAGTGTAGATGTGTTGGTGATGGTTGGGGGCTGAATTAGTGAACACTGAAGAAATTCTGAAACTTTCCTGACTTGTACCGGTACCACCCTTTTTTGTACTGGTACAACTTGATCTGTGGCTGCCCGTTTTTTACACATTTCTAATTTGTACTGGTACAACACTATTCCTTTTACCGGCACAGCATGCAAAAATCTTGAATTTTCAGCACGCGATCTTTTTTTTTTTTTTTTTAACGAAAAAAAAAATCCATTAATCCATGAAAATATTACACAGACTAATGGGGGCCTCCAGATACCGGCATCATATCCCAAGAGATAATCCTGTGCCACTCTGTTACCAAAGAGAAAGAAGATCTGAGTTTGGCAAGCTACCAAACCAAATTAAGCAGCCACATCAACGGGTCAAGCACAAACTCCTAATGGCCCTCAAAATGCCCCAATTATACATTAACAGACCAAAAACCTAAACGCCAATAAAGCTGAATTTTACAATTATGCCCAACATTCTCGCAAGCCACCCAACCACCATGGCCCCTCCGCCGCCACCCACCGCTACCGCCACAAACCCCAGCAGAAATCCACTAAAAGCATAGGGTAGATCAACGATCTACAAATGGCAATGGCACCAGTAGAAGCAGCTAGCCCTCTCAAACCCGAAAAACCCACTACCAAACCCATGTCGCCTTCCATCTCCACACAGAAAAATGCACCAACATCTAAATACCCACCATGGCCGCAAGCACCAAAAACCACCGGACGCTGATATGACCGGAACGACACCGAAACTCACGCGATTAACGTGGATAACCAAATACGGCCAAAGAAGCTTCGCCATGCACCCCCGCAACCACGTCACCCCAAAAGCACAAAGGACAACCATAACCAAAATCTGCCACCGGATTGCCCAGTTGTCGTTAAGCCGAGACCATGACTACCAGGAGTGATTCATGGTGGGGGATCCGAAGATCCAAAACCGCATCAACCATGGCCACCACACACTTGCCATTAAGCCTACCCTAAATCTTCCAATTGAGAGAAACCGGTGGTGGATTACCTCATCGATAGAGAGGCAACTGAGGAAGACGAAACCGCGACGGAGAGAGGAAGATGGATCAGCCACCACCGATGGAAGAAAAAACCTGCAAGAAATTGCCCGGGGGAGGAGGGTGAAAAGGCGGCGGTGCCTCGCCTCCCCCCCAGGCCGAGAAACCTTAAAAGATTGCCTAGAGAGAGAGAGAGAGAGAGAGAGAGAGAGATGAGTAGACTTGCTTTTTGTTTCTTGAATGAATGAGGAGAGTAATCATCTGAATCCCTTCATGGTTTGGTAGCGGGTTGTTGGTGACATTTGGGGTAGTGGGTGTAGGGAGGTAATCCTGAACAAACACGATTAATACCCGAGCACGTGGTACAGGGGAACAATCGATAAATGAAATGGATTTCACCACCGATAAGAGCGGTGGCCGGCGTCTAGGACAAGTGACATGCGAAGTCACTGGTATACGTAATCTGTTCGACACGAGGGCACGAGAGGCTAGGAGGAAGCATGGGCTATTCGATAACTAGTTGGCTGAACAGAAGATGGACCCTGCCTCGTATTACCTTAAGTGACAAGGTGGATAGAATATTCTGGAAGCAAAAATGATTACGTTATAAACATAAGATCCCACGAATAATGGGTGCTAGTTGTGATCCCCAAAAGAGATAGGATACTCGGCTTGGAAATGGAAGAAGTCCCATTTAGAATAAAGATCTAATACGTTAAGGGAAAGAGGATCCCGTGGATCTTGGGTTCCCTATACGAGATAGGAAACCTAAGGCAACGAGGAAGCTTGGGCAACAAGCACACGCACATCTATAAATATGAGGTAACCCTAGAGGTAAAAGGTAAGCAATACACTACAATTAAACGTTTTTCCTACTGAATTAGGGTTTACTCTAGTCCGTGATACTAACATAGGCATCGGAGGGCCTGTGCCGATGAGAGGCATAGGTGCGCTCACCCTTGTTTATTTTGCAGATTAGGGTTTCAGCGAGACGCTAGGGTTTTAGTATAGTGGCACGTGAGGCCGAACATTCAACATGCTATTTCTAGCATCAACAGTTTTTGTCCACCTACAATTGGCGCCGTTTGTGGTAAATGAAAGAGTTCCCTTTGAAAAACGACCATGGTGGAAGAAGATCTAAAGACCCCACTCAACCCAAAGAACTTGCTTATTGCAGGGGGAGATAAGTCCCCGCTGGACACTCCGAGAAAGCTCGAAGTGAGACACGGGAAAAAGACAGCAAGCAAGGGGAACACACTAACTGGCCCCGATAATTCTAAGAATAAAGTTGGAAGGATGGCTACAAGATCCACATGGATGGAAAAATCCCACCATAGGAAAGAATCTGTTGCACACTCGAAAAGTGTTCACAATAATAATGATATCCTTGATAAAAAGATGCAAGAAATTGAGGAGTTTGCGCGCTTAATCAAGAGAAGAGAGCACGATATTAGGAAAATAGAGCGTATCCGGGAGCACCCCCAAGACTTCGGACTTTCATGGAGAAATTCCAGGGGAAACAGTTGGGCCCTAGTGAAATACAAAAAGGCTTCTTCATGAAAAAGGAGTAGAAGTCATACCCCATAACGGAGGAGGGCTTCTTCACGAAAAAGAAGGAGCAGGAGCCGGAGCCCCACCCCTAAGGAGGGAGGGGCTAGGAAGCACCATGGGACAAATATGAGAGACGTATTTTCGATTGGGAGAAAAACAGAGCTCACAACACTAGAAGGGGTGAGGACGGGATAGTGACTGCATGTGAAGCAGCACGGAAAGCCCTCATTAAAATAGCTGCATCTCCCTTCGCGAGAAGGTTGCAGGAAGCAAGGTTGTCGAGCAGGGTGAAGCCCGGTGCATTCGTTCTTTACGAAACAAGTACGGTTCCCGTGGCTCACATACAACATTACCAGCAGGCTATGTCCATGCACAATGGGGACGACGCCATCATATGCAAGATGTTCCCATCGAGCCTGGGGAAAGTAGCTTTGTCTTGGTTCCATTAGTTGAACCCGCACTCCATAAGAGGATGGAGGCAGTTAGCCGAAGAGTTCATTGCTCGGTTTTTGACGAGCAGAAGAGCACCCAAAACCTTTGAGAGCCTCTCTGCAATAAAGCAGGGAGAGAATGAGCCGATCAGGGACTACACGAAGAAGTTATGGGAAACTTTCAATGAGATTGAAAGCTACTGTAATAACTCTGAATTTCAATAAATAAAAATTTGTTTATTATTCGAGTTATTAATTTAAATTTGCTTGGATTGCTTTAATTTTCTTGTAATTTGTCAAAATTACACTTTAGCCCTTAAAAATTCATGTCTTGACTTAAAGCCCTACTTGTCGTGTATAATTCACTTCTAACCGGCTAGTTGGAGGAACCGAACTAGGAAGTCACCTAGTTATATTTCCCTAACCATAGATGGACCTTTTTGCCCATCTTTGAACCTTGTGAACCTTTTCAACCTTAGACTAGGAAATTGTTTATTTATTTTCTTTTATTATTTTGGTTTTCTTCTTTATCCATTGGACGATAAAAGTTAGGGAAACTTTTATCCATTGGGTAATAGAAACCCTATTCTTTATATTAAAGGAGGATTTGATTAAGTACTAATATCTATAAGAAAAATAGAATTTTATAATTGATTAAAAGGACATTTTGGATATTCTAATATAAAAATTTCCTTATTACTTTTGTCCATTGGACAATAAATACTAGGGGATTTATTATCCATTGGGTAATAAGGTTAGTCTTTCAACTAAGTACTAGGGTTTAATAAACTAGTCATTTTCAAAATCCCCATGTGATGTAGTACCTATATTATAATATGTGTATGTCTTTTGGACTTTAAAGCCCTAAGATTTCCCAAGTACTCTTATGTTATTTTATATGGGGTTTTTGTACCCAATTGGATTAATTTAATGGGGAGATGATCTCCCTAGATTACATAAGTACCTATGTAAATATTATATATGTACTTGGATGACTAAAGAATTGACTTGCTACACATGTTTTTATTTATTTGTTTAATAAGAAAATCTTAGCCTTTTAAATCTCTTTGACACAAGTACCAAAAGTACCTATTATTTTATGTCTTTCTTGCACATTGCCATGTATATATATATATATATGTGTGTGTGTGTGTGTGTATAAACTAGTACAAGAGAGAGAGAGAGGAGAGAGAGGCCGAGAGAGAGAGAGAGAGGGAGAGAGAGAGAGAGAGAGAGAGAGAGAGAGAGAGAGAGAAAGGAGGAAGATTGGATTGTACCTTGGGCTTGATCTTCCATTGTACTTCAAATCCTTGGTTGTATATTCTTCGAAACAAAATCTAACCTCCATTGTCCTACCTTGTACAATTATCAATTTTTAAACTTGTACAAACTCTCCTTTCATCCACAAATCTTCCAAGAATCAAATCCAAGGACTAAACCTAGCCATGCAAGCTTAGAAATTAGACTTTGATCTTCCAAGATAGCTTGATTTGATGGAATAAAAAAATGAGATATGGGAGAGAGAGGGGGGGCCGGCCATGAGGAGGGGTAGGGAGAGCTTTGCCTATAAATAGAAGCTCACTCCAAGCTTGAACTCACACCTTCACTCATTGCTCCAACTTCTCTCTAGAAATTCTAAGTGTTCTTTCTAGTTTTCTTGAGTTTCTTGAGAGTTCTTGAGAGAAACCACCAAACCACTTCCAAAACCACCTCTAGATCTTTAAAGTAGCTTAGTTTAGTTAGTAAGTTGTTTCTAGGAAGAGAAAAGTTCATCTATCTTCCTTTCGAAGCAATCCGAAGCCGTTATGCCGCCAAATCACAAAACCGATGACCAATTCACCGTAGCCGACCACCGCCAAGAAGTAAGGTAGGAATCCTAGTCCACCAACTCTATGTATTGTATAAAATCGTATGTTGGAGAATAGAACGTCCTTAAGTAGTAACTTTGATCATTTCTTTCTAAAGTAGTTAAGGTTATCTTTTGATGTTGGAAATGCATGATTTATATTCGCTTATGGAAATTCAAGCATGCTAAATAGTATGGAGTTGGATGATCTTGTTGGATTAATTTTCAAGGTTTTGTTGAATGCCTGTTTATGTGAAAAGTCCTAC